>CM061542.1:114540169-115214753 GCA_030864215.1 Capsicum pubescens
TGACCTTTAAGAATTTCATGATGCACATCTTTTATGGAGGATACTACGAGGTCCTCATGGATGATTTCTTAATAGTGGGTGATTTCTTGGCACACTATAATAGTGGGTGATTCATTGGGTGATTTCTTAGAGCACTTGGCCAACACCTTAAAAAGATGTGAATTGTGTAATTTGGTGATAAAATGGGAAAATGTCACGTTATGGTCAAGGTAGGGTAGTTCTTACGCACAAAATTTTAAAAAAAGGGATAAAGGTAGATAAGGCAAAAATTAAGGAGATTGAAACATTGTCCCCACCAATTTCTGTGAAGGGGATTCAGATTTTCTTGGGTCATGCATATTTTTATAGGTGATTAATCAAGAACTTTTATAAAATTACAAACCCATTATGTATGTTATTAGAGAAGGAGGTGATGTTTGTATTTGATGATTTTTGTCTTAAGGCTTTTGAGTACCTAAAAGAGAGGTTGATCTCAGCTCCTATCATTGCATCTCCAAATTAGACCTTGCCATTTGAAATGATATATGACATAAGTGGTATCACCTTAGGGTCAGTCCTAGGCTAAAGATGTAAGAATATTCTTTATCCCATCTACTATGCCAACAAACCTCTTAACACCACACAAAAAAATTACATAGTTTCTAAATAGGAATTGTTTGCAGTGGCGTTTTCTTTTAATAAATTCATGTCATACATTTATCGATACTAAAGTCATTATTCACACCAATCATGTTATTCTTAGGTACTCTATGGCTATGAAAGATGCTAAGCCAAGGTTAATTCAATGAGTCCTATTTCTATAAGAATTTGATTTTAAGGTTAGGGATTGGAAGGGCACCAAAAGTCAAGTTGTATACCATCAATCCACCTAGAAAATATGGCAATGTGGTTGCACTTGAGAGTGATGGTAGTTTTCCACATGAGCATTTTTCGGAAGCATCACAAGACTTAATACCTAGGTTTGATGACTTTTCCAATTACTTGTTAAGTTACCTCATACTAGAAGACATGTCATTTCAATAGCTAATTTTATTTATGTATTCTGTAAGAAAGTTCAACTGGGATTAGCCATGCTTATTCTAGGTACGTGCTAATGGCGTGATCCAAAATTATATTCCCAAGGCTGAAATGATAAGTATTTTGGGATTTAACAGTGCATAAATATGAATATGAGACTTATAATGTACCAGTTACCATATTAGGGGAACCTTTATGATCTTGTCAAGTTTGAATGACATATAACTTATTCTTAAATTGTTTGTCAGCTACACTAGATAAGACATCCTGTTGAGTCAGGTGATCTACTGATCTGACATGGTTATTTTGAAATTTTGATGCTTAAAAAAATAAAATTATGCATGAAGTTATGTGAAACACCCTATGTTTTGATCCGTAGAAAATTTCCTGATATTGAGCTTCTGGACATCATACAATTAGGGGTATTTGTCATATGATAGGGTAAGGTTTGGGGCCCTTAACTAGTATGCTGGTCAATGAGGTTTGGTTGGTTTTTGTCTAAGGTATGAATGAACATTATTCTTGTCATGTGTTAGGGTACAAGAAGTATAGTGCTAACCGTATAATGTCCAATGCCTAGACTAGATGATTCTATTCTGCCAAAGGTATTGTTCTAGGGTAATTATCATATACTTGGGTAAGAGTTGGACTTTGAGGTATTTTGTTGGTCGGTGTTGGAGACAAAGTTGTTTCCTAAGATACAAGTGGTGGGTACCACTCATATGTTAGGGTACGGTTTGGGGAGGGGGTGTAGTCATACCATCATACGGGAATTTATATCATTCAAGTTGGGGGTATTTTGGACATTTCCCCTCTTAACCCCTTATGACCCCACGACTTAAAAAACTTATGGGACATCAATTACCCTATTATTCTAAATAAAAAACACCAGAAATACTCTAAAATCTCTCTCAAGCTCTTGGGTTAAGAATAGGCTAGGGTTTCTTTCATGGTGGTCAATTAAGGCTCTCAAGGGTGGTTTTGCTCTGTCTTTTTTGGTATCTAAGGCATGTTACTTCTCCCCCATTGCTAGTTCAACTAAATTCATGTTTTAATGAATGGTTTTCATGATTTAATTATGGGTATTATTTTATTTTTAAATATATGTTGGGGGTTTTGGTTAGTAATGGTTGGATAATGTTTTCTCATGTTTTAATTATGGTTTTGTATATTATAATGATGGTTTGAACATTATGGAATGTGTGGTGATGGTAAATGGGCTTAGGGGTACTTTGGATTCTCCAAATTGTTTAGTTTTTTATTTTGGAAACTACATACCCTCAACAAGTTTGATAAAATGACCATGAGAATGGTTTTGTCATATAGTTTGACTTTTATTGAAACTATTGCATTACATAATTTTCATATGGAACCCTAAATGGTTTAATTGAACCAAATGGTTTGGAAAGTCCTTAGTAGCCATGGTTTTTCTTTAATTGGAAATCATATGGGGTATATGGGAATCACCTAAGGATTGGCTAATGACATTGCTTGCAAGGTATAGTCAGTATGACAAAATCACTATATAATGCCTTGGTAATTAATACATGGAATTGGTGTTTTGGTTATGTTCTATTGATTTTAATTGCGCAATAATTATGGGTTGTGATAACTAATCGTGAAGGTGTGAGTCCCATGGATGGAAACTGGAAACTCATGTTTGCCGACATAAGGGTTGGTCTTGGGGACCATATACTTGTGGTGTATATGGGAATCCCCTAAGTTATACTTGTATATATGTATCATAGAGGGAGAAGGGGATACGAGAATCCCCTACCCTTATGATATCTCCAATTCGTGCTGCTAGAAGCACCGAGGCAAGTTCAAGGGGTAACACTAGACATATATAGCCTGTGGGTGGTTTTAGGATGATTAAGATACACAAACCCAGGTTAAATTTTTAAATGTGTGATAAGCCCGGTTCCCTTTCTGAACATGGATTATATATATTTGTATGGATGTGATTTCATATGGTGACTCACTTGGGTTTGAATGTTGGCATTATTTTATCCTTATTCTTTAGTACATGCTAGCGTTCGCCTGCAAACCCATCTTGAGTTTTGTATCCTCATGCGAAGTAGTAACCGGCCATACTCCTCCTCCTACTCAGTGATTGTATTTGGGGACAACATGGTGTTGGATGGAAGTAGTGAGCTTCCATACTCTAAAAGGCTCCATTTCATATTATGGTATTCTTGACATACTTTCATCATTTCTTGGACTTTTTTTTGGCTATGGTCGGGGGTATGTCTGAAACACCCTAAACCTTTGCCCTTGCAAAAATTATAGGTTTTGGACATTCTATCCATATTATGACTCAAAGGTACCAATTGCACCCTATGATACAGTTTTGGTTGCCTATATCGTAGGTTAGGCAGTGGATTTGGGATGGGATTCTTCCCAAGATATGACTCAACATTGTACTAGTCAAATAGTAGGATAAGAGGTGTATGATGCCAAGTCGTATGATGCTTATTGGCTTTCCTAGTCGAATCTATCCAAGATATGGTTTGTGGGTATTACTCATACCCTCAGATATGACTTAAGACCAACGCGGTCATATGATGGTTAGTATAGTGGATTATGGTGGGGTCTAGGGTAGAGTAAGGGTACCACTCATACCCTAGGGTATGGCTAAGGGGGTTGGGTCATACCTACCCAAGACTTGTTTTTCATCTTTTAAGATGAGGGTAGTTTGGACATTTACGACTCGAAAAACCTTATGTCTCCTTGTTATATAACCGTTGGTGTCATTTCCTAACACTCATTAGAAGATCAAAATAGTCAAAATATACTCTCTCAAACTCTCCTGAAAGATTAGAGGCTAGGGTTTCAGCAAGTGTTCTTCAAAGAGCTCAAGAGTTGAGTTTCTCTCTGGAATCTTCTTATATAAGTCATGCAATATTCCCTCATTGTTAGTTACAACTAAAAGCATGTATTAATTTGTTTTAAACATTGATTATGAATCATGAATGATTATTTTGGAAACATATGTCGAGGGTTTTGATGGATATTATTGAATGTTGGTTTAAAATGTGTTTTTACGTGTTTTTGGTGATGGTTGGCACTTGTGGGTTCTTGTTGGTTGTGGTTTAAGAAAGGGGTCATGGTTAACCATTATTTTAATGGCTTATGCTTTGGTTTTGGTCTTGGAAAATGTATTCCCTCAACATGTTTGATAAAATGCCTAACAGAATGTTTTTACTCTATTGTTGAACTTTCATTGGAACAATTGCATGGTATGGTTTGGTAATGGAACCCTAAATGTATTTGGTTGGTTTTGCATTGGTATAAATATATTGAATGGTAAAAATGATTTAAATGGTTTGGAATAATTTTTAAATGGTTGTATGATAAGAATGGTTTGGAAAAATTAAATAGTAAAACCATAGTGGTTATGAAATCTAATTGAATGAAAACCTTGCAGGGTACACGGGAATCCCCCAAGAGAATGAAATGATAAAATTGGTTTAAATGTTTAATGTCTTGAAGGGTACAAGGTAATCCTCCAAGCAATGCCTAATAATGAAATGCCTGCATGGTACATGGGAATCCCCCAAGTAAGCTTAATAATGATGTTCTTGCGGGGCATATGGGAAGCTCCCAAGTAAACTAGATAATGTAAATTATGGTGTGGAATCCCCTAAGGTTTTCTAAGGACATTTATTGCAAGCTATTGTCGGTATGAAGATACCACTTGTAATAGCCTTGATAAATGGAATAATTATTTGGTTGGATGATAATGGTTTTAATTTTTCAATAATTGTGGGGTATGATAGCTAACCATGAAGGTGGGAGTCCAAGGGACGAATACTGGAAATACATATTTGACAACGTGAGGATGGTTCATGATGAACTCATATACGATACTTATGGGGTACATAGGATTCCCTTAAGTACATTTGTACAGATGTATCATGGAGAGAGAATGGAACTTAGGAATCCACTACTCCAATGGTATCTCCAATTTGTGCGGCTACACATATCGGTTCCCGTTTAGGGGGTTATACAAGACCCATATAGCCCGTGGGTGGACTATGACGGTTAAGCGACATATACCCAGGTTAATAGTTTTAAAGGCATGCTAAACATATTCTCTTTCTTCGGATGGATTATATAATATATATATGTATGTTTGTGAATGTATATGGATGGTTTACTTCATTCTAAAGGTTGGCATTATTTTATCCTTATCCTTATTGCATGCTATCGTTCACCCACTAAATCGTCTTAGGTGGCTGCATCCCCACGTGAGGCAGGAATTGACCATACTACTCCTTCTTCTCATTGGTCAAATTCAGGGACAATCAGTATTGGATTGAAGTCATGAGCTTTCAGAGTTCGGAAGGCATCCATTTCAAGTCATGGGTTACTTTACATATATTTATCTCTTATAGATTTTGTTTATTAGCTATGGTCGGGGGAAAGTACCGACTAGATACTCTTTGTTTTTTTTATAGGTATTGCACAAACAACTGTGGAATTGGGTATGGATTTATCATGTTATAAATATATATTGGGATATCATTTTTCTTTGGGTTTATTGTTTTAGTATGGTTAGAGGTTTCGATTGTTAGATGGATTGACTTGTTTGGGTTAGCCTCGGATATAAGTTTTTCCCAAAGTCATTACTTGGTAATTATGCTATCTTTTTATATGGTCGAAATTCATCCGACTCAAGGTTTATGTGTTGGTTCATTGGATTATACATAGGAAATGGTCTCCTGTCCGGGTTGGACTTGAGATTGCCCATTACGACAAGGCCTCGGTTTGAGTCGTGTCAAGTTGGTATCATAGCCTAGGTTTTGGTATCATGGGATACCCAAAAAGTGGTGTCAATTAGAGTCATACTTATGGGTCTGTCGTGCACCACACTTATAATTAGGAGGCTACGAGACATTACAGAATGTTTCACTTTTTTGATGTTCTACTTTCGGGCAATAGAGTCGAAGGTCTTGAACTCTTCTCTAAATCTTCTTTTGTTCTCTTTTTAGATCATTTCCTCTCAATCACCTAAAGTTCTTAGAAACTCACTTTTCCCACTACAGGACAACATGGATGGATCTAGTCAAACTCATGGGGCATAAATCACATCAAGGGTCGTATTTTCTGATGTTCCCCATAGAGTTACACAGGTCTCCACCAAGCCTACTTCAAAAGGTGGCACTCTCACTTAACTAACTCAAGGATAGATTACCAATGTTGATTTTCAATATTTTATTCATTTGTTGGCCTAGATAGTGAAAACTTTTTTACTCAAGTCCGGTCCTAGTGGTGTGAGAAAAAATTAGGGAAGGTCGAGAAAGAGACATAGCATGAAATCTCAATGTTTAGATGTAATACCCCATACTTTTTCCTAGATAATTTCATCTCAAGAATGTCAAGTATTAGCTTCTAAATTATTCCATGAGGAATTTTCAATATTTTTACTTTTTGTCATGTGGGAAATTCAATAAGATTTCCATCGATATAAGATTTACCCAAATCCGATAACTGGGTCAGAAGTTACGACTATTTCATGTTCCCTTCATAAAAAAATTTCATATTAGTCAGTGGCACACCACGCCACAAGAGGAAATAGTATTTGGAAAATTCCAGTAGGGGTCCGCAATCATGGCGCGTCGTGCCAGGGCCCAAATTCAGAATTGTTCATTTTCCAGTGTCTCAACGCGATTTCCCCCACATCGCGCAAAAGTTCCAGGTCACAAAGGAAGTGGCAACGCGATGACCCCACATTGTGCCATCCCTTAATTTCCCAATTGTCAAAATCCAGTGACAAGGAGTGATAGCACCGCGTTGCGCCAGGGTCCAATTCGGGAAATTTTCACTAAAATTAAATGACTCATCCAGGGTTAAAAGGGTCATCTTCCTACCCTTATTTAAGCCCTTTAACATGTGATTCAGCCACTTTTCACCCAAAATATACTAGTTTCTCTCAAGTTTCTCTCAAGATCAAGCTAGGGTTTTCATAGAAGATCCAATTTCAAGAAAGTTTCAGTGTCAATCTTCACGAAATCACGAACTAAGGTATGCATAGTGTTCATTCATGGACTCCCTTCATCCATGAAACCCAAGAATCCCTTATCTAAATTAAAGTTTATGAATTTTCTTATGAATTTCATGATTGGGTTGCTCTTGTTCATGTGGATAATGAGAAATTGAATTCTACTCCATGTTGGGTGATAAATTCTATGTGGGTTAAATTATTATATTTATAGATTCATGCAAACCTATGAATAAACCCTTGAATGATGAAATTAGAATTGAACCATGATATTTAATTATTGTACAATAATGTTTACATGTACCATGCCTACAATATGTTTGATTAAATGCTTAGTTGAAGAAAAAGTGCCTAACTAGCATGATAACATGAAATCCCCATGTATGTACAAGTTATATCTATCACATGTTTTGATGAAATGCTTCTACAAATGTATTATGGATTATGATGTTATTTATATGTTCAAGTAAGTTATGCTTGGTTAGTTTTCTTCCATCGAGTCCTGGGGGTACTCGTACCCGAAACATTAGCTGTGTGCCTAGAGCCATGTCATGTTTTCATGATACTCTCAGTCAATCTATCATCTTTCGAGGACATGATTATTTTCCCTATTATCTCATTAATTAGTTTATTAGTTGGAGTTAGTTGGGGACATATCCCATCAACTCCTTACTCAGACAATTCAGTCAGTAAGAGGCTTTCTAGACTATCATATTTAAGTCTTCAGTATGTTCAGTTTTGTTTTGGGTATTCTATTACCCCGCACAGATGTTATATCAATCAGATCATGTTCAATATTGAATCTTATGGCCTTTCAGTTTATGTTTCTGCATTATAAAGTATTTTATGCAGTATACGGGTACATATATCAGTCATGGGTTAGCTTGTGGTCCTTCGGGGTAATGAGCACTGGTTAGTATTTTGGGTACCAGATTTGAGGCATTATATTAGTCTAGGGTAAAGGTCAGAAAATTTATGGTAGGAATAATGGACAGTGGATTGAGTAAGGGAATTCATGAAGTTCCCATGTGGTTGTTAGTTTCCCTTATCTTCAGTCTTCCGGTGAGTATCACTCTTGGGCTGGTAGAGTTTAGTAAGCCCCACACTATCTTCCTTGTCAGTTTTGTAATTGATTACACCGTGGTTATTGCTACAAAGGGAGGAATCTGTGTTTTTGTTGAGGTCATTTGGGTCACATACAATGGGATTGTCCCATAAGGGTTGCCACTGGGGAAAATAGGATATCGATTGTCACTTCTCTAGCTCTTGCAAAAGGGGTGTTTCTTATAGCTTCGACATTGGTATGGATCATCTCACTGACTTCACTATCCCTTGGGAGTCTGAGACATCTGATGATGCTTACATTTGTATGTTGAATACTTTTTTTCATGATATGTGTATGGCTTGCTTGGTTTGGGGTCCCCTCTCATTTATGACCCCACTTATGGTTGTGTATTTTGGTTTTAGTCCCAAGGTTATTTAGGACTCTTTTTTATTTCTACCCAGATAGGTGACTCTACGATTAATAAAAAAGTCCATGGGGGTATGTGGTATCTGTTAGTAGTAAGTGGCTTTGGCAGATTTGTTTGCCTCAAATATGGTCGATTTTTATGTCATTTAGGGGATGGATCAGTTACACTAGTGCTATACATCATTAGAGTATCAAACCTGTAAGGTTATGTTTAGACTTCTAGGTGAGTTGAAAATAGGACGGGATGATTACCTGTATATTAAGGGGCAAGGTTATATCCTATCGTAGATCTCAGAGATTAATCTCCAAAGAGGTGTCTGTATTACTATCTGATCTAGGTTAAAGATTCTAACTTGAAGGTTCTTTCTTTGTCTTTGATTTTGGTGGTGAATGAGTTTTCCTAAGGTCCTTCCTGATCACCCTCATGGTGTTTTTCTAGTGGGGAGATTAAGTTGTGGGATTGGTCTTATTTTGAACACTTGTCAAATTTCTATTCTTTCTTGATAAAAAGGTTTCGATTGAGTTAAAGAGGGTCTAAGGCCAATTAAGGGATCTCTTAGATAAAAGTTTTCTCTGTCCCAGTGTTCTTCATGGAGTTTGTTCATTCTTATACAAATAAAGGGAATGGATTTCTTGGGAATATATAGGTTGTTGATGGGTGAATAAGGAATTTTAAGGTGTTATCCTTGTGGGGTGGATCATCTAAAGATATATGTATATTCTATATGGGGTGATTTGGTGGTAGTGCATGGTGGTTAATAGACACTAGGCTTGAACCTAGATGCTAGATCTTTATTAAGAGTGTATGTTAGCTTAGGGTTAGCAATGTGAAAATGGTGGAGGTAAATTGGTAGGTTTATGAAGTATGTAGAAGGGGTGAGGTTAATGGCTTGGGGAATAAAATAGTGGGAAAGTTGTGACATATAGGCTGGAAGTTCAGGTTGAACTTATGGATTGGGGGTTAAGTGATTGAATGTGTTAGAGCATGGGGTTTGTATAACTGTACTGGGTTCTAGGTATTATATGGATAAATAAAGTTTAAGGCATAGGAATACCAAGATTCCCTAGTATACATCCTTGGTAATAAACTTTAGAGAGAAGTGTTGTACTTATAGGTGTGATGGGATGAAGGTCGAGGGTTTATCCTAAATTCTTTTCTAGCAGTGGACTTTAAGAGAAGGCCGAGTTGCATATTCTAGTGATTCTCTCCTATCTCGATTAAGAGAGAACTCTACTACTGTTGCATACATTCTTTTAGTGCTTTTGCCTGAGGTTCACATTTTGCATTAGCCTTGTTGCTGGGGTATGAATCTTGACCTTATATTACATTACCCGTGGTATATGTTGTTGGGTTTCTTTTGGTGTCTAGTCCTAAGGACACCTATTATTGTTTGGTTATGATACAATGGTTCCTCGTTATTTTCTAGGTAGTTGCTATGAAGTAGTTAGTGCCTACGGTGTTGTGTCTTGTCTTAGGGGTCTCTCTTTGAGTGGCATGTGAAATTCTTGTAATTTGGTTGCTTAAATGACCTTTCATATGTTAGGATGGTAATGTCTTGGAAAGCATGGTGATGTTTTAAACAAGTAGTATAGAAGTCTCTAAGTGGAGAAGATTTTGGGTGACTACAAGAGTTGAGATTTTTAGGTTTAAAGTTAGGGTGTTGTTATGAGAAATTTTTAGGAAAGGAATGGTGGTGGAAACCTTTGTAAAAATGATAGAGGGTGCTACATATTTGGAAGTATAGATCATTTGGTGGGCATATAAGCAGTAGGCTTTAATGTTGTGATTAATATATATACCAATGGTTGCATTGGGTACTTAATAGACTTTGGGAGTCATGTTTTAAGAATTGATTTCACAACATAATGGTTGTATGGCTTATGGTTTTTAACTATATGTTGGAGTTTTGGTTATAATGATTGTTTATGGTTTTCCTATGTTTTTTTCTTATGATTTTTATATTATAATGTTGATGGAGCAGAGTAGTGTTTTGGGATAAATGTATGGTATAGAGTCCAGTGGCCTAAGTTAACTTCTTTTAGCTTTTAATAGTTGAACATGGGGGTGGTCTATAGCTAGACTCAAACTCTCCTAGTGGTGTGTCTATGGGGAATTTTAAGTTGAATTAGACTTGCTCTCTAGCATAAGTTCCATTCATCCAGTATTCCTTGTGTTAGTGTGAGGTAAGGTGTGGGTGGTCCTTTATTTGTTGTATTAGTATCTTGGATTTATCATCCTATAAGGAGGTCCCATTGAGGATCTTGGGTTGGCAAGTTCACCACTTACGAATGAAAAGGTGGGGCTTCAATGAAGGTTCTATGGTGGAACCAAAAGACCGAGAAACCATATAGGATGTAGAAGCAGACATGGAGTCTAGGTATCTATGTTTTTTTTTTCTCTAGAAATTCATGCATAATGTATGTGTTGTTTGACACATCTTGGATTTCTACCTTTGTTAAAAGAAAAGAATAGTTTCTCTTGCATCTTTATTTTATAACTTAGTTAGATGTTGGAATAGAGGTGTTGGATGCAAATCATTCTTGGGATATATGATGATCTTCTAATCTTGGGCTATGTCTTCATTTTCTAAATTTGGTGGGAGGGAGTTTGATGGGTGTTAATGTGTTATATCACACTTGTTCTCTCCCTGACCCATTATTTAAGGATGAATGATCCTATCTGGGGGAGAACAAATAACACTAAACCTTGCCCCTTGATATTTATATATATATCACATAAATAATCCATACCATACCCAAGTCCACAATTCTCCATACAAAGCCTCTAGACCAGCAAAAGAGTACCAAGTCGGGACATGCCCCCGACCATAGCTATAAACCATAGTATATTAAAGACAAGAGGCATGAAAAATAAACTATGACATGAAATAGATGTATTCCAAACTATGGAAGCTCACCACTTAAATCCAACATCGACTGTCCACAAATCCAATCACTAAGCAGGAGAAGTAGAATGGTTGGTCCCTGCATAGCGTGGGTATACAACCGCCCAAAGATAGGTTAGTGAGTGAACACTAGCATACAATCAGGATTAGGATAAAATAATGCCATTTATAAAACAACCTAAAGCCATCCATAATGCATAAAACCATACATATATACATAACCATGCCGGGAAAGGGTACCGGGTTTAGCATGCCTTTAAAAAATTTACCTGGGTTATGTAGCTTTGTCGTCCTAAACAACCTACGGGCTATATGGGTTTATCTTATTCTACTGAAAGAGCCCCAGTGCATATAGCCGTACGATCATAGAAGACACCCTAGCATGACTAGTACATCCCCCAAAATAAAGTGTTACATTATGCACATGGTCACCAAGACCAAACATCATTTCGGGAAATATGAGTTTCCAATTTTGGTCCCCCGGGACCTCCACCTTCCATGTCTCTGCTACACATCCCGCCATTAATGCCTAATTAAATCTATTTTCAAAATTACCAAACCATTAACCAATTATTAACCAAGGCCATTAACTTTTGTATTGTCATACCAACCCTTACTTGCAAGTATCATCCATACCCAAACATTTATAAGTTTAAGGGGACTTTCAAGTGCCCTTCCATTTACCATATTAAACCACTTGGGGGACTTCCATGTTACCCACAGGCATAACTATTTAGCCTTTTACTTTTCAAAGCCTTGTAGACCAACTCTATTAATCCATTCACTTGAGGGATCTCCGTGTATCCCACAAGGGTTTCAAAATAGACCAACCGTGACCACCAAATCCATTACCCTTTAAACTATTCCAAACAATTTTTGACCATGCCAAATATTTAAAACATTTATATCATTTAAACCATTTAACCCATCCAAAACCATTTAGATTTCCATTACCAAACCAAACCATGCAAGAGTCTCAATTAAAGTTCAACAATTGAGTAAAAACATTCTTTGAGGAACTTTATCAAACATGTTCAGGGCATACCTTTACCAAGACCAAAACTAATGCATAAACCACCATAATTATGGTTACTCAAGACCTATTTGTTAAACCATAAGCAACCAATAACTACATATGCAAACTATTACCAAAAACATGTAAAACATAGTTTAAAACAATACTAAACCATATGCATCAAGACCCTCAACATATATTTAAAAAACCACCATTCATGATCCATAAATCAATGTTTATTACACAATACACATTCCTTTAGTGTGAAATAAAAAGGAGGTAAGGAGTAAATGCCTTATACAAGAAGATTCACGAAAGAAATTTTGACCTTTGATCCCTTTGAAGAATATATGATGAAACCCTAGCCACCAATCTTCAAGAGTAAGTTTGAGAGAGTATTTGGAGTGTTTCCATCCTTTCATAAGTGTTATGGAAGGCTACCAAGGGCTATATAATGTTTTCACATAAGGTTTTAGAAGTAGGAAATGTCCAAACTAACCTTAGCTTAAAAATTAAAACAAGTCACGCCTAGGGGTACGACTCCTCCTTACCATCCCTATCCTAAAGTACGAGTGGTACCCAAACTTATACCTAAGACTATCCCAAGACCCATACACACTAGTTTCTATATGACTCATATCTCCGTAGTCGTACTTTAAGGGTAAAAGTGACACCTCCAATCGTACGCATCAACCTTATCTCGGGCAAACTCCACAAGGCTAAGACGATCATGCACCATATGACTTGCACTACATCACTCATATGATCCTATAGGAATCGTACCCTAGTCAGTCATATCTTGGGTAGTAGACAAGCCAACCATACTATCTAGGATATGAGTAAATCCTTAAGACACCCTATGAGTCATAATCGTGGGAATGATTGGCACCGTTGAGTCGTACCAAGTCAAAAAGGTCCAAAACTTGAGAAACTTTGCAAGGGTCCAAATCCTAGGGTGTTAAAGTCTGCCCCACTAAGATCAACCATTCTCAAATAACGAGTAGGGGTAAGAACAAGCAAAGATAACACATTAACACATATCAAACTTTCCTCCAACAAAAATAAAGGAGAAGAACAAAAACCAAGATGAGAATATAATCACATATCCCAAGCATGATTTACATCCCAACACCTTCATTTCGGCCTCTAACTTTGTTAGAAAAAAAGGTGCAAGAGAAACTATTCATCACCTTTAACCACGTTAGAAAACAAAAGACATGTTGAAGAACACATACTTTACGCACGAATTTCCAGAACTAAGAAGCAACACAAACACTTGGACTCCATGTCCTCCTCCGCACCCAAATGACTTTCGTGGGTCTTTAGTTCCATCATGGAACCTTTACCGAATCCATACCTTATTTGTTTGCATCCAGAAAACAAACCAATCAAAGATCCTCGTCGGCACCTCCCCAAAAGAACAAAGAACCCGAGATACCAATACCACCCTAAGGAACTAACAAACCTAAGACCATCCACACCTCACCCCAACACTACACATAGATTATCGAATGAATGGACTCATGCTAAGGGCAAGTCCAAGTCAATTTAGAATTTACTAAGACACACCACCACGAAAGCTTTAGTCTAGCTATATACCACTGATTTCATGTTCAAGCCGATCCAAAACTAAAAGGAGTTCACGAAAGCTTGAGTCGATCTATATACCATCGATTCCACGTTCAAGCCAATCCAAAGCTAAAAGGAGTTAACTTAGACCACCGAGATCTACTCCTTACATCTATCTCGAAACACTACTCTACTTTCATCACCATTATAATATGGGAACCATGAGTAAAGGACATGGACAAATCATATCCAACCATGATAAACAAAACCCCAAACCTATATAAGCCATACAACCACTATGGAATGAAGTCAATTCATAGGACTATGACTTACCAAACCTCTCAAGTACCCAACACAACTATTGGTACATCTACCAATCAAAACATTCAAGCCTACCGCCTCTATACACCGGTATGATCTGTCCATCAAAAGATCTAGCATCCTCTATTATTTCCACAAGGATTTTCCACCACCTATTCCTTTCCTAACCATTTCTCATGACAACAACCTTTCCTCACATTCCAAACCTTAACCTTTAGTAGTCACCCTAGACTCTCCCCAAGTTAGGGACTTCTACATTCCCTATTTCAATACATCACCATACTTCCCAAACCACTACTACCCTAGCACAAGAAGAGTAATTTAATAAACCAAATTACAAGAGTTACACATGCCCCCAAGGGAAAATCCCAGAGATAAGACACGACACTATAGGCACGAAGTACTTCACAACAACCACCTAGACCATAATGGAGAATCATCTCGACCAACCAATACCATGAAAAGAGTCTTTAGACTAGATACAAAAAGAAACATAACCACACATACCATGAGTAACTTAACACAAGATCAAGGCTCATATCTAGGGATCAAAGTGAATGCAAAATGTGAACCTTAGGAATAACTACTAAATGAATGCATGCAACCTCGTAGAGTACTCTCTTAATTGGGATAGAATAGAATCACTAGAATATGCATCCCGACCTTCCCTTTTAAGTCCACCCCTAGAAGAGAATTCTAGATTAACCATCAACCTTTATCTTATAATTCCAACGAACAAAATTCTCTGCTCTAATGGGTATTACTGAAGACGTACACTGGGGACGCTTGGTTCCCCCATACTTAAAACCTTATTCATCCCAATACTACCTAGAGCCCAACATAGACTTGCAAAAACCATTAGACCAAATTGACTCCAAGGTTTTGAATTTAAATTAAAACCATTTAAAATCAAACCATGGCCATCAAGGCCTATTGAAATCATTTGAATCCAACCAAAACCTAATTCATGTTCCCTTAACCATCTATGCAATGCAAAGATTCAAGAATAGTCAAATCATATGACAAAATTATATCTAATGGCAATTTCATAATATTATTAGGGTATAAAATTTTCAAAATCAAAATCAAGTAATTGTGGAATCCTTAGTACCCCAAAATCCATTTAACATTCTAATGCATCCCCAATGTTTATAAATATAAATAAAGCATGAATAATGAATCATAATCCATGGAAAATCAATTAAATTAGTAATCATATCAAAACTCTATATTAAGCCAAAAATCAATATTCAAAACCATGAATTCAATAACTAATTTTCATGCCGACAATAAAATGAAAGTTTTGGAACAAGGATACATGCAAGCTCCTTGATCTAGCCTAATGAATTACTAGATCTGTAGTCCCTCCGTTCAACCTAAACTTCCAGCCTTTATGGTACAACTCTCCCACTATTGTATTTCCCAAACCATCAACCTCATCCAACCTACCAATGTACCTCTACAACTCCCGCATTGCTATTTTCACGTTTTAGCTTATTATACTCCCTTTAATTAAAATCAAGCCTCCTAGTTCAAGCCTAGGATCTGCTAACCACTATGTACTATAAGCAATGTACCCTTATAGAATATACATAAGCATGGTCTACCCCAAAAGAAGGACACTCTGAATTCCTTAGTCACCCACCGATAACCTATCTATATCCAGTGAAAACCATTCCCCTAATGCATTCAAGAACAAAACACTATACATGGAAACATTAAGACTGATGAGACCTTCATATAAGAGATCCCTTTATTTCTCCTTAAGATCCTTTAACTACACCTAAACCATTCTATATAGAAGGAATATAAATTTGGACAAATGTTCAAAACAAGACCAACCCTAAACCAACCAGCCCATTAGAAAGACACCATGAGGGTTATCTAAAAAGAACCTAAGAAGTTCATGCATCACTAAAACCTAATGCAAATAAAGAACTTCCGAGTTAGAATCTTTAACCCTAAACAACCGATAATAGAGACACTCATTTGGAGACTATTCTTTGAGCTCTAGGTTAGAATATAACCTTTCCCTTATTAGCTAGGGAACGAAACCATTTTGCTATTCCCAAATAGACTCACCAGGAAGTGTGACAAAGTATGACAATCTAATAATGAAAAGCATGAGTGCAACTAATCCATCCACTGAATGACATTAAAATCCACCATATTCGAGTGAAATAAATCCACCAAGACTCCTTTACTACCAACAAATTCCACACACCAACTTTGACTCTTTTAGAAATCAAAGAGCCTCCTAACGGGGTAGAATCAGAAGAAGGAAAAACTCTAAAATAACTTTGGAACCAGATTTAGAATACACAACCATAAATGGGGCCACAAAAGATAAATGACCTCAAACCAAGTAAACCATACACACCACAAAAATGGATACTAGTGTTGGCATCAGAAGATGCCTCAAACTCTTGAGGAATAGTAAGAACATTAAGACAATCCTTGCCACTGCCGAAGCCAGAGGTAGTAGCAAATACTCTATTTGCCTAAATGGAAACCCTTCTGGAAGATCCCCGTCACACAAGACCCAACTGACCACAACAAAAATAATAATTCTTTCCTCCCTTGCACCAACCACAATACGACCAGCCATAAAATCTATAATAAAAATAGAGTGATGAGGATTGGGCTCCATTGAGAAAACCAAACGCTGCGACCCCTGACCGGGTCTGTGCCCCATGAGTTAGACAAGGTCCATCCATGTTGTTTTTTAGTAGAGTAGGTAAGTTTCCATAACTTTAGATTATTGTGAAGACATGATTCGAAGAGTGAACCAAGGAAGATTCAGAAAAGAGTTCAAGACCATAGACTTCATAGCCCAAAACTAAAGTATCAAAGAATGTGAAACATAATAAATGCTTCTTAGCCACCTGATTATAAATGTGGTGCACGATACACTCATAAGCAAAAATTTACTCAACATGGCTTTGTGGACACCCCATGATAGTGAAACCTAAAAAAATGATACCAACTTGATATGATCCAAAATGGGGCCTTATAGTAAGGGGCAATCACAAGCCCAACCAGGACTGAAAACTGCCCCCGCTAAGCAACCCAACCACCAAACGTGTACTATAAGTTGGCAAAAGCCCAACATATGACAAGATAGCATATTCAACCATGTGGAGACTTTAGGATAGGTCTAAAATCAAGACCAACCAAACCAAGTCAAACCACCCAATATCCAACCAATCCAATGTAGAAACCATATGTTAAAACTAAGATATTGATCCCTAAATATGTGTATTTATGACATAAACAATCTAAACCATACCAAAGTCCACAGTTGTCCATACAAAACCTCTAGAACAACCAAAGAATACATAGTCGGGACATGCCCCCGACCATAGCCAAAAACCATAATCTATAAAAGACTAGAAACATGAAAAATAAACTATGAAATGAAATAGATGCCTTCCGAACTATGAAAGCTCAGCACTTCAATCCAACATCGACTATCCCTGAATCCTATTCCTAAGAAGGAGATGTAGAGTAGCTGGTCCCTGCAAAATGTCGATATACAATCGCCCGAAGACGGGTTAGTAGGTGAACACCCTCATGTACCCAGGGTAAGGATAAAATTATGCCATTTATAAAACCAAGTTAAACCATCCATAATACATACAACCATCCATAATACATACAACCATCCATATATGTATAACCATGCTGGGAAAGGGAACCGGGAAAATACGTGTAGCCACACAACCAGATAAGATACCCTGGGATGACTAGTACATCCCCCAAAATAAAGTGTGACGTAATGCATAAGGTCACCAAGAACAAACTGTATATCGACAAATATGATTTTCAAGTTTTGGTCCCCCCGAGACCTCTACCTTCCACGACTCTGCTACATATCCCGCCATTAATTTCGAATTAAAAACATTTTCCAAATAACCAAACCATTAACCAATTATTAACCAAGTACATTGACATTAATATCTTCATACCAACACTTACTTGCATATATCATCCACAACCAACCATTTATAGGTTTTAAGAGGACTTACAAGTGCGCTTTCATTTACAATATTAAACAACTTGGGGGGCTTTTATGTTCCCCACAAGTATAACCATTTAGCCTTTTACCTTTACAAACAATTAAAATAAATTCCATTAATTCATTTACTTGAGGGATCTGCGTGTATCCCATAAGGTTTTCAAAATTGATCGACCATGACCACTAAAACCTTTACCCATTAAACCGTTCCAAACAATTTTAGACCATGACAAACATTTAGAGAATTTATATTATTTAAACCATGCAAAGCCATCTAAAACCATTTATAGTTCCATTACCAAACCAAACCATGCCAGAGTACCAATAAAAGTTCAACAATAGAGTAAAAACATTCTTTGAGGGACTTTATCAAACATGTTGAGGGCATACCTTTACAAAGATCAAAACTAATGCATAAACTACCATAATTAGGGTTACTCAAGACCCATTTGTTAAACCATAACCAACCAATAATCACATATGCAAATCATTACCAAAAACATGTAAAAACATAGTTTAAACTAATACCAAACCATATGCATCAAGACCCTCAATATATATTTCGAAAACAATCATTTATGATCCATAAATCAATGTTTAAAAAACAATACACTTGCCTTTAGTAAGAAATTATAATTAGGGAAGGAGTACATGCCTTATATATGAAGATTCATGAAAGAAATCTTAAACTTTGATCCCTTTGAAGAATATATGAAGAAACCCTAGCCTCCAATCTTCAAGAGTAAGTTTGAGAGAGTATTTGGAATGTTTCCATCCTTTAATAAGTTTTATGGAAGGCCCCCAAGGACTATATAATGTAAGGACATAAGGGTTTAGGAGTAGAAAATTTCCTAACTACCTTTGGCTTAAAAATTAAAACAAGTTACACCCAGGGGTACGACTCCCTCTTACCATCCGTATCCTAGTGTACGAGTGGTATCCCAACTCATACCCAAGACCATGCCAAGACCCATACACACTGGTTTTTATATGTATAAAACCTCTCTAGTCATAACTTATGGGTACAAATGATACCCCCAATCGTACCCACCCACTGTATCTCAGGTAGACTCTACAAGTCCAAGATGATCATACATCAAATGGTTTGCACTACACCACTCATATGCTCCTATATGATTAGTACTCTAGTGAATCATATCTTGGGAAGTACCCAACCCAACCATACTTCCTAGGGTATGAGTGAACCTTAAATATAGACTACGAGTCATATTCAAGGGTACTATTGGTACCGTTGTGTCATACAAAGTCAAAAAGGTCCAAAACTTGAGTAATTTTGCAAGGGTCCAAATACTAGGGTGTTACAGAAAGGCCTTAGTGTTATTGGTTTTAGTTTAATTGGAAATCATAAGGGGCACATGGGAATTCCATAAGGATTGTTAAATAACATTACTTGCAAGATATAGTCGGTATGATGATACCACTATATAATGCCTTGGTAATTAATACATGAAATTAGTGGTTTAGTTGTGTTATAATGGTTTTAATTGGGAGATAATGAAGGGTTGTGATAGCTAACCGTAAAGGTATGTGTCCTATGGATGGATATTGGAAACTCATACTTGGCAACATGAGAATTGCTCATGTGGCCATATACTTGTGGGGTAGACGGGTATCCCATAATTGTGTGTAGCTGCACGACCAGAGAACATACCCTAGGATGAATAGTACATCAATTAAAATAAAGTGTGACATCATGCACAAGGTCACCAAGACCAAACGACATATCAGCAAATATGAGTTTTAAGTTTTTTTCCACCCAGGACCTCCACCTTCCAAGGCTCTACAACACATCCTACTATTAAAACCCAATTTTCCGAATGACCAAACCATTAACCAATTATTAACCAAAGCCATTAACATTTATATCATTATACCAACCCTTACTTTTAAGTATCATCCATAGCCAACCATTTAAAGGTTTTAAGGGGACTTTCAAGTGTGCTTTCATTTACCATAATAAATAACTTGGGGGGCTTCTATTTTACCCATAATCATAACCTCTTAGCCTTTTACCTTTCCAAATTATGAAAACAAATTCCTTTAATGCATTCACTTGAAGGATCTCCGTGTATCCAATGACGATTTCAAAATTGACCAACCATGACCACCAAAACCTTTACCCATTAAACCGTTCCAAACCATATTAGACCATGCCAAACATTTAAAGAATTTATATCATTTAAACTAAGCAAAGGCATTAAAAACCATATAGAGTTCCATTACCAAACCAAACCATGCTAGAGTCCCAATAAAATTTCAACAAAGAGTAAAAACATTCTTTGAGGCACTTTATAAAACATGTTGAGGGCATACCTTTACCAATACCAAAACTATCACGACCCGAGCCTAGGCCCTAGCCGTGACGATCATCCCGAACCATGAAGGCCCGGAACGCCCATTCTCTAGCTGGTTAGCATGCACAACATTCATAATCATAATAAAATGCGGAATTGAAACTGAGTACAGAAAACATGGTCAAGTCCTGCAATATTTCTGAATAATACTATCTGACATCAGTCTGCGAAATCTCTACTAAGAACATAAACATCTGTCTGAAAAGAAGCTGGGACAAAGCCCCCAGTAAACCAAAAACATAATAAATAAGATAGTGTCTGACATAATTAGGCCTTCCGAATAATAGAAGGCTCACCACTGTGAGATCAAGTCTGCAAACCCGAGAATGTCTACTGAGTAGCTGGACCCCTAGACTGTGCCTCAGGACCTGGAAGGAGGGGGGGTCAGCACAAAAGTACTGGCACGCGAAGCAATCCAAAAGTAGTATAATGGAACATACATATATATATATATATATGTTAAGGGAAAGCAATTTTTCATCAAGACATCATGTATAAAACTATTTCTGAAAAATACATGGGCAATTTCTGAAAACATTCAACCTGTCTGTTCATTTCAAATCATGATCTGTGTTTTACTTCTGAGTTAGGTGGTATTCCCCTACAAGTCTGAATATTCCACGGGCTGTATGGAATCCGCCATTGACTCGGCGGGGAAGCCCCCAACCCAAGTGTGCGGCAAGGGATGGAGTGTCTGAGTCTGATACGCCACAGGACATTTAAGTCAACGCATAATAATATACCCGGGTCGGCAAACCACGGTTTTAGGCAAAGAGTTGTCTGAAACTCCCACCTTCTTCAGGGAACCACCTAAGCTCTCTTTATGCCCTATTTTAGCCTTTTCTGAACATGTATCATTCTGAAATTTCTAAATCATTAGAGTCTGATAAAAATCTAATTTCTGAACTAGTCTGTGTCTGTTATGGCATTTGTCTGAGTTGGTATCGTCATACAAAGACTTGCAAGTCCTATTTCTGAGCCATAGTGCATTTAGTATGATTTTTAATAGAAATAACATTTCAGACCACCGAAGCATGTAGTTTACATTAAAGATGTCATGTTCCGAAACTCAAATCAAATCCATCCAAAACTTTCATCAAACATATGGTGGTCATGTGCATTTTGGAAAAACCATGCATTCTTTCATTACATGAATATTCAACATTCACAACCCTCTCTTTCGTGTTCAAGAATCGTATTCCAAACATAGCAAAAGTCAAAGCACTTCATATCATAATTTCTTTTCTTCAAGATGTCTTTCAAAACAATTTATATTACGTGAAACATGGAAAAATTTACATTAAGAGAGAGGTTTCATGAAAATCATGCTCTAAATTCATATTTCAGGACAAACGCATATATATATATACATATAACTTTCAAATCACTTTGGGGGAAAGCCAAAAGGCCAAAACAATATCATTAAAGCTTCTGAAACATGAGTATGTACATGAATTCGAAAACCCAATTCTTAAAACATGATTTCTATGCCCATGATATTTTAGGAAACACCCGCGTACCTTATTCTCCATGAATTTTTGGTGTCTATCGAAGCCTACGTCGAGAGGACTCCGAATTTGTAATTTGTTTCACGAAGAAGTTTTGGAATGATCGGTCCTTCAAGCTTATTTTCTCATACCCTAGTTGCTCCTTCTCTTAAGTTCTTGAAGGATTAGATTTTTTTGGGATTTTATAGGAGTCTTCAATGTTGTTAATAGGCCCAAATCCGTTTAGGAGTGGGTAAGGACGATTTTAGGTTTTGTAAGGACTAACTTGCACTTAAAGTAACTCAAAACGGAGTGTTTTCGTCACCTGAAACCATAACTATCCTCCACCCTTTGCTTTGCCTAAATTTACCTAGGCGCCGCCCTATGCATCGCCTATATTTGCATAGGCGCCGCCCTATGCATCGCCTATATGTGCATAGGCGACACATTCAACTTTGAGAGGCCATAACTTCTTCACCGGGTGTCCGTTTTAGGCGAATTTGGTATCGTTGGAAAGCTTATTCAATTATCTAAAATTTTGTATATAGTAGCCCACCCAGTTCATCATATACAATGAGATATGGTTAATAGAATTTGACACAAATTACAACGTCCACTAAAACTTAATCGATCGAAGTAGTTTTAACTCGTCCTTGAGTTGAAGGACTTCTATGGTCTAAATTCATGCTCAAATGGATTCACATACTACAAACTTGATTAACATGCCAAATTGGCCTAGGATTTAAGGCTCGGGGATTATCAACGCATCAGAGTCATATATTTTATTCTAGCCCAAAATGCGGGGCGTTACATTATCCCCCCCTTTGGATCATTCGTCCCCGAATGATGACGCGGAAATAGTCACACACGATTTCAAACAGATTCATACATAGAAGGAAATATAAAGCAAGAATTGTACCTTTCAATTTGTCTCTTGCTAATTCAAATAGGCTCGGGTATCTCACTTTCATGTCATGCTCCGACTCCCAAGTTGCTTCTTCAACTTTCTGATTTCGCCATAACACTTTAACTGAGACTATCTCTTTACTCCTTAATTTTCTCACTTGTTGATCTAGGATTCCTATGGGCTCTTCCTCGTAAGACAAGGAATCGCTCACCTTGATTTCAGCAATGGGCACCACCAAAGAGTGATCTCCGATGCACTTCTTCAACATGGATATGTGGAATACTGGATGAACAGAACCCAAACTTGCAGGCAATTCTAATTCATACGCAACTCCACCTATTCTTCTTATAATCTGATACGGGCCTATATAGCGAGGAATTAGCTTACCCCTCTTCCCGAAATGCATAACCCCCTTCATGGGAGAAACTTTGAGGAAAACCTAATCTCTAATCTCAAACTCTAACTCTCTTTTTCTGACATCGGCATAGGATTTCTAACGACTCTAAGCCGCCTTTAGTCGTTCCCAAATGTGTTTCACATCCTCCATTGCTTGATGAACAAGATCAGGCCCATACATCTGCATCTCACCTACTTCATACCAGCCTATTAGAGACCTACATCTCCTACCATATAATGCCTCAAAAGGTGACATCTTAATACTAGAGTGGAAGCTGTTGTTATAGGAAAACGCTATCAGTGGCAAGTGATCAACCCAATAATCTTTAAAGTCTATCACACAGGCCCTCAACATGTCCTCCAGGGTCTGGATGGTGCGTTCAGCTTGCCCATCAGTCTGAGGGTGGAATGTTGTACTTAAGTTCACCTGGGTACCTAAACCTTTCTGAAACGATCTCCAAATCTGAGAAGAAAATTGCGTACCTCGGTCGAATATGATGGAGACAGGCGCTCCATGCAAACGGACAATTTCTACAATGAACAACTTGGCATAATCTTCCCCCGAATAGTTAGTCCTGACAGGCAGAAAGTGAGCTGACTTGGTCAGCCTATCTACAATCACCCATATAGAGTCATACTGATTTCGGTACTTCGGAAGTCCTGTAATAAAGTCCATATTGATCATTTCCCACTTCCACAAGGGCAACGCTATTTCTTGGGAAGTACCTCTTGGCCTCAAATGTTCTACTTTCACTTGTTGGCAATTCAAGAACTTAGAAACAAAGTTAGCCACATCTCGCTTCATATTACTCCACCAAAACATAGATTTCAAATCATGGTACATCTTAGTAGAACCAGGATGAACAACATACCTCGAGGTGTGAGCTTCATCAAGAATTCTTTCTCGAAGCCCGTCGACATTTGGAACACATAATCTACCCTGAAACCTCAGGATGCCATCACCATCAATTTCAAAAGACATCACCTTATGTTGACCCACATCTTTCTTGATTTGCATCAAGATAGGATCTTTAACCTGCTTCTCCTTCACTTCAGCACAAAGGGATGACTTAGCTAACTCATGAACAACTACCCCTCCATCTTTGGAATCTAACAGTCGCACTTTCATATTCGCAAGGCGGTGAATATCCTTCACTATCTCCTTCTTTTCTTTTTCTACATGAGAAAGGCTGCCCATAGACAACCTGCTGAGGGCGTCGGCCACAACATTTTCCTTGACCGGATGGTAATGCAGGCTCATATCATAGTCTTTTAGGATTTCCAACCACCACCTCTTCCTGAGATTCAATTCTTTTTGTGAGAAGACATACTGCAGACTCTTGTGATCAGTGAAGATATCAACATGAACACCGTACAAGTAGTGCCGCCAAATCTTAAGGGCAAACACCACAGCCGCTAACTCCAAATCATGAGTAGGGTAGTTCCGCTCGTGCACCTTCAACTGCCTAGATGCATAAGCTACCACCTTACCATGTTGCATCAAAATGCAGCCAAGTCCCACATGGGACACATCACAGTAAACCACAAAACCATCAACACCCTTGGGAAGAGTCAAAACAGCTGCAGTGGTCAGTCTGTCTTTCAACTTCTCAAAACTATTTTCGCATAAATCATACCACACAAACTTTACCTTTTTCTGAGTCAGTTTAGTGAGTGGAGCCGCTATGGATGAAAAACCCTCTACGAATCTTCTGTAATAACCTGCCAAACCCAAGAAGCTCCGAATATCGGTTGGAGTCGTGGGTCTGGTCCATCTTCTCACTGCCTCAACTTTCTGGGGATCCACTCTAATCCCGTCACTGGACACAATATGCCCTAAGAAGGCAATAGAATCCAACCAAAACTCACACATGGAAAATATGGCATACAACCGATGATCCTTAAGGGTCTGAAGAATGATTCGGAGGTGATCGACATGATCCTCCTTACTCTTAGAATAAATCAGAATATCATCAATAAATACAATGACAAACGAGTCAAGAAACTGACGGAAAAATCTGTTCATAAGATCTATGAAGGCTGCAGGGGCATTAGTTAACTCGAAGGACATGACGAGAAACTCATAGTGACCATATCGGGTTCGAAAAGCTGTTTTGGGAATGTCTGTCTCCCTAACTTTAAACTGATGATAGCCCGAACAAAGGTCTATTTTTGAAAAAAATCTAGCACCCTGAAGCTGGTCAAAAAGATCATCAATCCTCGGAAGAGGATATTTGTTTTTAATTGTGACCTTGTTCAACTGACAGTAATCTATGCACATACGAAGGGAACCGTCTTTCTTACGCACAAAAAGTACAGGTGCACCCCAAGGAGATACACTGGGGCGTATAAATCCCTTATCTAGGAGGTCTGCTAGCTGCTCTTTCAACTCCTTTAGTTCTGCGGGAGCCATTCTATATGGCGGAATAGACATGGGACGGGTATCTGGCAACACATCAATACCAAACTCTATCTCCCTATCAGGGGGTACCCCTGGGAGTTCTTCGGGAAAGACTTCTGGAAATTCATTCACCATAGGGACAGACTGAAGAGGAGGATTTTCAACTTTAGAGTCCTTGACTCAAATAAGGTGATACAAGCAACCCTTAGAAATGAGTTTTTGGGCTCTGAGATAAGATATAAAGTGCCCCTTGGGTGCTAAAGAATGTCCCTCCCATTCTATCATTGGTTCATTCGGGAAAGAAAAGGTAACTCTACGGGTCCTACAATCCAATATGGCCTAGCATGAATGGAGCCAATCCATCCCTAAGATAGCATCAAATGCAACCATGTCCAACTCTATAAGGTCTGCCACCGTATCCCGACTAACAACAGTCACCACACAACCCTTATATACCTTTCTAGCAACAACAGAATCCCCCACCGGTGCAGAAACAGAAAAGGGTTCAGAAATCACACTGGGCTCAAACCCAAAACCAACAGCCATATAAGGGGTAACATAGGATAAGGTGGATCCGGGATCAAGTAACACACTGACATCACGGGAAAAAATTTGTAACGTACTGGTAACAACATCTGGGGAAGCTTCCGCCTCCTGGAGGTTGGTCAAGGAATATAACCGGTTACGACTATTCCCGGCATCTGATGTGGCGCCCTTCTGAGATGGGGATGGCGCTGTGGAATTTCCCTGAAACTTCGCACCACCAGCACTCCTCCTAGCAGATGGACAGTCCCTCTGAAAATGGCCTGACTGACCACATGATTAACATACAAGTGTGCCCAACTGACATTTCCCCAGATGATTCTTACCACAATTTTCACATCGCGAGTAAGTGCGATGCTGCTAAGCAACACTACCCTGCGAATGAGTATCTGGTGCTCTAGATCCATGAGAAGTCTGAAAGCTCTGAGTCTGTCTATTTGTAGGGGGTCTGGGCGCTGGCCGCTAACTGTGTATTATTCCAAAACCTCATCTTCTTCGACCACCTATTTCCCTAATTACCACTCTGCGGCTAACTCTGGTGCCGATCCGCAGATTTGACTCTCTTCGCCTGTCTGTCCTTCTCTCTAGATTCAGCGATCTTTCTCTTCTTCTCTTCCACCTGCTGCATGTGGACTGTCAGTCTAGCAAAGTCTAACTCCCTATTCAGCATTTCCCCCTGGCACTCAAGTATCAGGTTATCAGCAAGGCCAGATGCAAATTTCCTTATCCGGGCTCTCATATTGCTAGTCAATTCTGGTGCATAGCGGGCTAGTTGATTAAACTTCAAAGTGTACTCCTGTACACTCATACTGCCCTGCCTCAGATTCATGAACTCTTCTGCTTTGGCCTCCCTCAACTCCAGAGGAAAGAATCTGTCAAGGAAAGCTTCTACAAACTCACCCCAAACTGTGAGCTCAACACTCTCACCTTTTGCATTTTCCCAGTCTGCATACCACTGATTTGCAACATCCTTAAGCTTATAAGTTGCCAATTCCACTCCTTCAATCTCATCTACATGCATTACCTTAAAGATCTTCTCCATCTCATCCACGAACTCATATGGGTCTTCCTCCACCTTTGTACCAGTGAACTTAGGTGGATTCATCTTCATGAAATGCCTGACTCTAGTAGCCTCAGACGTAACGGATGCAGACCCAATATCTTCTGATCGTTGAGCTTGGTTAGCTACCAGCTGTGTCATCTTATGGATAGACCGCCTGAACTCTGCATTTGAGATATCTCTCTTAGCAGTTAGTGGACGGTTGACATTAGTCCGCGGATCTCAAGGTGGACTGGTTGGAACTGGAGGGACTCCCGGAGTAGGGACAGGTTCTGGCGTGGAAGCTCTATTACGGGTCCGCATCCCATGGGTGGGACGGACCACATCTGCCTGAGCACTCTGATCGATGTTGTGACGGGGAGGCATAGTCGTGTTTCATTGTAATACAAAAGATCATTGATTAGGGGACGGTTTAGACTCTGAAGCACGAACTAAATCACAAAGAAGGGAAACATTCCTAAATGCCTATTAGCCTCCTCTTTATAAGTGTGGCACGCTACACACCCATAAACAAGACTCTACCCGACGCGATTTTGCAGACACCCTGGGACCATGAACCGTGCTCTGATACCAAGTTTGTCACGACCCAAGCCTAGGCCCTAGCCGTGAAGAGCATCCCGAACCATGAAGGCCCGAAACACCCATTCTCTATCTGGTTAGCATGCATAACATTCATAATCATAATAAAATGCGGGATTGAAACTGAGTACAGAAAACATGGTCAAGTCCTGCAATATTTCTGAATAATACTATCTGACATCATTCTGCGAAATCTCTACTAAGAACATAAACATCTGTCTAAAAAGAAGCTAGAACAAGGCCCCCAGTAAACCAAAAACATAATAAATAAGATAGTGTCTGACATAATTAGGCCTTCCGAATAATAGAAGGCTCACCACTGTGAGATCAAGTCTGCAAACCCGAGAATGTCTACTGAGTAGCTGGACCCCTAGACTGTGCCTCAGGACCTGGAAGGAGGGGGGTCAGCACAAAAGTACTGGCACGTGAAGCAATCCAAAAGTAGTATAATGGAATATACATATATATATATATATTAAGGGAAAGCAATTTTTCATCAAAACATCATGTATAAAACTATTTCTGAAAAATACATGGGCACTTTCTGAAAACATGCAACCTGTCTGTTTATTTCAAATCATGATTTGTGTTTTACTTCTAAGTTAGGTGGTATTCCCCTACAAGTCTGAATATTCCACGGGTTGTATGGAATCCGCCATTGACTCGGCGGGGAACTCCCAACCCAAGTGTGCCGCAAGGGTTGGAGTGTCTGAGTCTGATACGCCACAAGACATTTAAGTCAGCACATAATAATATACCCGGGTCGGCAAACCACGGTTTTAGGTAAAGAGTTGTCTGAAACTCCCGCCTTCTTCAGGGAACCACCTAAGCTCTCTTTATGCCCTATTTTAGCCTTTTCTGAACATGTATCATTCTGAAATTTCTAAATCATGAGAGTCTGATAAAAATCTGATTTCTGAACTAGTCTGTGTCTGTTATGACATTTGTCTGAGTTGGTATCGTCATACCAAGACTTGCAAGTCCTATTTCTGAGCCATAGTGCATTTAGCATGATTTTTCATAGAAATAACATTTCAAACCACCGAAGCATGTAGTTTACATTAAAGATGTCATGTTCCAAAACTCAAATCAAATCCATGCAAAACTTTTATCAAACATATGGTGGTCATGTGCATTTTGGCAAAACCATGCATTCTTTCATTACATGCATATTCAACATTCATAACCCTCTCTTTCGTGTTCAAGAATCGTATTCCAAACATAGCAAAAGTCAAAGCACTTCATATCATAATTTCTTTTCTTCAAGATGTCTTTCAAAACAATTTATATTAAGTGAAACATGGAAAAATTTACATTAAGAGAGAGGTTTCATGAAAATCATGCTCTAAATTCATATTTCAGGACAAACGCATATATATATATACATATAACTTTCAAATCACTTTGGGGGAAAGCCAAAAGGCCAAAACAATATCAATAAAGCTTCTGAAACATGAGTATGTACATGAATTCAAAAACACAATTCTTAAAACATGATTTCTATGACCATGAGATTTTAGAAAAACCCCGCGTACCTTATTCTCCACGAATTTTTGGTGTCTATCAAAGCTTACGTTGAGAGGATTCTGAATTTGTAATTTGTTTCACGAAGAAGTTTCGGAATGATCGGTCCTTCAAGCTTATTTTCTCAAACCCTAGTTTCTCATTCTCTTAAGTTCTTGAAGGATTAGATTTTTTTGGGATTTTATAGGAGGCTTCAATGTTGTTAATAGGCCCAAATCCGTTTAGGAGTGGGTATGGACGATTTTGGGTTTTGTAAGGACTAACTTGCACTTAAAGTAACTCAAAACGGAGTGTTTTCGTCACCTGAAACCATAACTATGCTCCTCCCTTTGCTTTGCCTAAATTTACATAGGCTCCGCCCTATGAATCGCCTATATTTGCATAGGCGCCGCCCTATGTATCGCCTATATGTGCATAGGCGACACATTCAACTTTGAAAGGCCATAACTTCTTCACCGGGTGTCCGTTTCAGGTGAATTTGGTATCGTTGGAAAGATTATTCAATTATATAAAATTTGGTATATAGTAGGCCACCCAATTCATCATATAATATAAGTTATGGTCAATAAAACTTGACACAAATTACAACGTCCACTAAAACTTAATCGATCGAAATAGTTTTAACTCGTCCTTGAGTTAAAGGACTTCTATGGTCTAAATTCATGCTCAAATGGATTCACATACTACAAACTTGATTAACTTGCCAAATTGGCATAGGATTTAAGGGTCGGGGATTATCAACGCATCAGAGTCATATATTTTATTCTAGCCCGAAATGCGGGGCGTTACAAAAACTAATGCATAAACCACCATAATTAGGGTTATTCAAGACCCATTTGTTAAACCATAAACAACCAATAACCACATATGCAAACCATTACCAAAAACTTGTACAAACATAGTTTAAACCAATACAAAATGATATGTATCAAGACCCTTAACATATATTTCGAAAACCATCATTCATGATCCATAAATCAATGTTTAAAAAAATACACATGACTTTAGTTCGGAATAATAATTTGGGAAGGAGTACATTCCTTACACATGAAGATTCATGAAAGAAATCTTGATCTTTGAGCCCTTTGAAAAACATATGAAGAAACCTTATCCTCTAATATTTAAGAGTAAGTGTGAGAGAGTATTTGGATTGTTTCTATCCTTTAATAAGTCTTATAGAAGGCCACCAATGGATATGTAATGTAAGGACATAAGGGTTTAGAAGTAGGAAATTTCGTAACTATCCTTGGCTTAAAATAAAATTCAAGTTACACCCAGGGGTACTCCCCTTTACCATCCGTATCCTAGTGTATGAGTGGTTCCCTAACTTGTACCCAAGACCATACCAAGACCCATACACACTTGTATATATATAACTCATATCTCCCTCATCATAACTTAAGGGTAAAAGTTATACCCACCCCCCGTATCTCAGGTAGACTCAACAAGACCAAGATGATCATGCACCAAATGACTTGCACTATATGACTCATATGCTCCTATATGATTCATACTCTAGTAAATCATATCTTGGGCAGTAGCAAAGAAAATCATACTTTCTAGGGTATCAGTGAACCCTCAAGATAGCCTACGAGTCATATTCAAGGTAACAATTGGTACCCTTGAGTCATATAAAGTCATAAAGGTCAAAAACTTAAGAAATTTTACAAGGGTCCAAATCCTAGGGTGTTATAGAAAGCCCTTAGTGGCCATGGTTTTGTTTTAATTACAAATTATATGGGGTGCATTGGAATCCCCTAAGGATTGTTTAATGACATTGCTTGCCAGCTAAAGTCGGTATGACGATACCACTACATAATGCCTTGGTAATTAATACATGGAATTGGTGGTTTAGTTGTGTTCGAATGGTTTTAATTGGGCGATAATGGTGGGTTGTGATAGATAACCATGAAGGTGTGAGTCCTATGTATGGATATTGGAAACTCATGTTTGCCAACATGAGGGTTGTTCATGGTAACCATATATTTGTGAGGTAGACGGGTATCCCCTAAGTTATACTTGTATATATGTATCATTGAGGGCAGAGGGTACATGGGAATCCTATCTCTATGATATCTCTGGTTGATGAGGGTACACACACTAGGGATCTTTTAGAGGGTAACACTGAACCCATATAGCTCGTGGGTGGTTTTAGGATAGTTAAGCTACACAAACCCAGGTTAAAGTTTTTTATGCATGTTAATCCCAGTTCCCTTTCTAGGCATGGATTATATATATATATATGTATGGATATGATTGCATATGGTTACTCACTTGGGTTTTAATATTGGAATTATTTTATCCTTATTTCTGAGTACCTTCAAGCATTCACCCCCTAACCCATCTTTGGGCGCTGTATCCCCATGCATTGTAGGAACCGACCATACTACTCCACCTTCTCAATGATTGGATTCTGAGACAACTTGGTGTTATATTTAAGTGGTGAGCTTCCATACCCTGGAAGGCTCCATTTCATGTTATGGTCTTCTTTACATACTTTCGTTATTTCTTGGACTTTGACTTTAAAAATTATTGGGGGCATGTCCCGACTGGATGTTGTTTTGGTTTTGGTTAAAGACCTTGTGAGAATACTTTGGGTTGGTATGGGTGGTGTCGGTATTAGTGTAAGCCTTGGGTTTACAATGTTTGACTGTATTTTATTTATTATATAAAATTAGAATTTATTCAACAAATGGTGCAAGGCGGTTATGGTTTGGCATTGGTGGTGGTCTCCGATCCCAGTTGGGCATGAATCACCTAACACGACTAGGCCCTTATTTGGCTTGTGTCATTAGGTATTCTTTTTGGATATGATGTACGTTTGTGTTTATTTTTCAAGAAAATAGGGTCCAGAGTAATGACTAAGAAAAGGGATGAATAGTTGCTGAAGTTATGCTACACGAGTCAACCCATGACTCGTGATTAGGACCTATAAATTGTGAGTATAACCGTGAGTTGAGTTTTGAAGGTGGTATGCTGAATATAGTTTCTTCTAGACCACCTATGACTTGTAGATTCAACACACGATTCGTGGGTTTCAATCCTGAGTTGAGACTCCAAAAGATTGAGATATGCTCTATTTCACACAGTTTGAAATTATGACACATGGGTTAGACCCACGACCCTACCCTTGAGTCATGAGTTAATGCCAACCCTGATTTTCTACACTGCATAGGATAGGTTTTATTTTTTATCAATAAATGACTCTTTGATGTTTTATTATCAGTTTATGCACTCTATACACTTTTACATTTTTTGAGTTTTAAAATACATTATAGATCTTGGAATTATTTTTCTTAGTTTTTAGGTATTATAATTGATATAGTTTTTACAATTTTTTGAGTTCTAAGATACGTTATTTATCTTGGGATTATTTTTGTTGGTTTCTAGGGTTTATAATATAATTGAGATTTTGGGTTTCCATCATATTCTAAGTTCAACATTATTCTTTAGTTTATGGAATCTTTGTTTGATCTCAAAACTTTGAGTAGCTAAACTGCATACCTAGGGTTGTGCTAACCCTGATGAATTAACAAAGCATGTTAAGTGTGAAGTCATTTTAGATCGGTGTTCTTGCATATGTTGGAATTTCCTTCATTTGATTTATTTCTTAATGGGTTCACTATTCCTTATTTTCTCGAGAGAGAGGTAGAGATTAGAAAAACAAGATCACAATAGTAATTTAAATCTATCAACCTTCACCTAATTTACTTGCGTAATAACTAGGATAGTTAATTTCTGATCATAAAACAAGGGTTAGTAATGAGATGCTTTGAGACTATGAGTAGCTGATTGAAATTCACCAAATCTAAGGTCAAAAGATGGTTAGGTGATATGTAACTTGTTAGATTTTTCATGCAAGACATTGGGATAGTTTGACATTAATGAACAGTATCCTGAGTTATAAGGTTAGGGGGAGCACAATCCTACTGCTCATCTCATATTGATCTCAACCCTAATTGTCAAACAATTGTTATTGTTACTCTTACTATTACCAACACCCCCTTTTTATCTATGTAATTTATAATATGTCATCAAGCTCTTGATAGATCTTTGGCTTATTCCTCGTGGGATCAACCCCAACCTATTTGGTTCTATATTTGATTCAACGATCGTTTTATACTTTATTAGAGGTGTAATTTGGGTGACATCACCTACGTGAGATGTTGAAGAGTTAGACTGACATTACTGACGAGCACCCCTACCAATTAGTAAAGACATTAGACATTCCCTCAATTTGTGTCTTAGCTTGCCAAACACTAAACAAACATCACTACCAGCCATATTCTCAGCTTTGAGGTACCTACCATACTTCTTACAAATTTACATAGTACGAACATTACTCACAGTACCCCGAGAATTAGAGCCTGGTATACTCTCCTGATTATCATGCATGAACATAGGAACTAGAACACTAGCAGTAGGTGAGGCTGGAGCTTGTGATTTTTTGTAAAACTGAGAACTATTACCATCATCTGACCTCTACCGAGAGAAATTAAAGGTACATTTTTTTGCCCTCTTACTCTCCCAATCGTTATAAATGGCATCGAGTATATAGAATTTAAATCTGTTAAAAAGTATTGACAAATTCAATGGTAAATATTTGGACAGTTAAAGATAAATGTATAATATCAATGGAGGTACAAAAATGATTTATTGTACGAAAAGATAATTTGTAAGATTTAAAGTACGGTTTGTGCTTTGTGGCATAAAGGTCCTTCTCATTAATTTTCTGATGTTATTATATGAAGATGTGTTCTCCTATGGTGAATGCAATGAGGTTCCTTTCAGTTTGAAAACATTGAAAATCCTTAATACATATAATGAATGGTTTTCATGTATATCTAGATAGTTAAGGTTATATGAAAATCCTTGAAGAATTTAAACGATTTTAAAGCTATTCCATTGAGTACCCCAACGGGAATAAAATTTCTTAACATAAGAAATATCAATTCTAATATCATAAAAATAATTAAAAAGTTCCATATTTTAGTGCAATCAGTGAACTTATGTATTGGTTCCATCATTTACAAGTATTAAATGATGTTTTAACCAGTGAGACTATAGTATGCCGTGCATTCTTTTTTCATAGTTAAGATTTTGTCCCACTGATTTTTCTGGAAAGGTCTTTAATTAGTCAACTAGAAATGCATATTACTGGATATCTACCTAGAACATTGACAAATAAACAATTATTCCATCAATTAACACACATAAAAAAGAAAAAAAATGTACAGATTCTTGTAAGTGTATTGGCTACATTTAATTACTTTACAATGTGAAATTATTGGAATGGAGTTAATAATATATAAAGATATTTTTGGCAAATTTTTAATGTGGGAATACTTTATTTTTATGAATTTCAATTAAAAAATTACTTATTATGCAAATTAAAGATATTTTTTGAATCCAAATAAAACACAATTTTTGATGGGTTATTTATCTACATATGGAGGCACAATGATATCTTGCTAATCAATCAATAGCTTCCATTGCTTAAATTTTTTAAAAAATGATATTCAGCCATTAATAAAGTCAATAGTATTATTGTTTGAGATCAATGGTTCAACATATTTAGTAAATGTGTGATTTTTTCTATGAAATGAGATATTTCAACCAAAATATATTAAAATAATGTTGTATGAATAGCTTAGAAAAAGGGAGGATAAATTAGAAGAGTATGGATGAAAAATATTTTACCAAATTTCATTATTACTTATGATCTTGAGAGAAAAGGCAAAGTAGATGTTTAATGATCTTAGGCGTATTCATACACCTAAGTGTTATATATGCGCATTTGGCTTATTTTTGAGCACTTCTTGGTGAGATTAATGAGTTATTAATGGTGTAATTGTGTATGTATGGTATTAAAGACATGTGTAGTGTGTTTAAAGTTGAATTGAAACAAGTGAAGAGTCAAAAAGATTAAATAGAGTTTAGACGAGGAAACTAGGTATGCTAGCTTGAGCTATGCTTAGTTCTAGTGTACTTTGATAAACTCTATTATGATGTATGAACTAATTCTTGTTGTTTGATTTCACAGGAGATCCCTTTAGGTGTTTTAGAATCTAATTGAATCCTATAAATAAGCCCTAAGAGGTGGGGAAACAAGAAGCAAACGCACGACAAATTCAGAGCCAAACAAAGAAAAATCGGGCACCTTGGGCTACCCCTCGTGCCACACACCTCAAGGCAAGAAAGTGGAATGTTGAAATACCTCTCACTATTTTGGGATTGCCTTTTGTGTGCTTCATGACACCAAATGCGAAATTATATTCTTGCGATATGTGGCAGACTCCAGGATGTCCAAAAGTTTATTTTAAGCCTCCTAAGTGAGAGGAAATGTTGTCAATTGTTCTATTTCGTGTTGGGTCACACAATAACGACCTTAAAAACTATAAAAGGAGGGCTTAGTAAAAATTTTAATAAACCTTTGGGTAAATGCACAAATAGGAAAGAAGACAAGTAAGCAAAGGGCTCAAACTAGGGTTCTTTGTTATCAAAGTTTACTTTCTTGTAGTTTTACTTTATAAACTCATTTATGGTGAATTTTTGTAATACTATGAGTATATAAACAACCTCATTCTAGGGTTGTCTCTACAAACATGATTGTTTAATGGAAAAGGGTCAAATTTACCCCTCCACTTTACAAAGTTGTATAAATATACCCTTCATCATACTTTGGGGTCAAATTTACCCTCATTGTCATACTTTGCATCCAAATTTACCCTTCTACATTGGGAAATTGGCTAAATATACCCTTCGTCATAGTTTGTCGTAAAATTTACCCTTGATGTCATACTTTTGGGTCAAATATCCTCGTTTTTAAGATACTTTTCGTATGTACGATTTCTTAATAGAAAAGCTCATATCAACATTAAATGATCAATTTTATAAAAACAAAATATACCTTAATCTAACCTATCCGATCCGACTTAAGCCATAAAAAAGACACAAATAAATATACCCCTATCAGTTATTTTGGTCAAATATTTCTAACAAGATTAAGCCAGTGGATATTTATCAGTATATAACTCATAAAAAATTGATCTACATCAGTGCAAACACAAAGAAAGACATATCTCAATCCATGGATCTGCATCTGTGTAGAGCTCATGAAAAACGACACTTGGCAGTCAAATAGAATAGATTTTGCCCATTGGATATTTCTCTGGATTATTGAGTTAATAGGTCCCCTTATGTTCCAATCATGAAATCTATTTATTCATATATCTTTATATTCAATTGAGGTCTATAAAAAATTTTCATTATGTAATTTGCTCAGAAAATTTATTCACTGATTCTAGAATCTAGATGCACATAGAATTGTATACCAAATTTTTAAATTCGAACATATTCGACCTAGAGCGAAGTTTGTAATAGACATTTTATCTAGTTTCATGCTTCTAAGTTATCCCATTCCATTTTACATTTTTTTCATTTTAAACAACCTACCAGTGTCAAACATTGAAAGAGAAGCTTTTTTATTCGTTGGAAAAATTCGACCGATAGAATGAGGGAGGGTATATTTGTTTGTGTATTTTTGTGGTTCCGATAAGGAGAATTAAACTCAAGTGTGATTCATTTTAAAAAATTGGGCAATTAAATAGTAATTTGGGCTTTTCTATTAAAGAAAGGGTACAAGTGAAAAGTTTCTTAACAATGACAGTAAATATGGCCCCAAAGTATGAAACTGAGGGTAAATTTTGTCCAATAGTATGATGAAGGGTATATTTATCAAGTTTTTCAAAGTAGAGGGGTAAATTTAATTCACGACCCGACCTCAGTCAAAATTTTGACGGGTATCTCGATTCTACTGAGGATCAGAGACCTCTCATAGCTTGTTCAACCAAGTACAATCAAAATAATAACAAAGTGAAAGACAACCAGAAAATAAAGCTACAACAGTTAATGTAACTAAAGAAAAAGATCTAAGATTCAGAAACACCATCCGACCCAAGCATGTTCATAAAAGCCTCTAACTTAATCTGAATATCAACTAGGTACTGATATTCCCCCGACCATGACAGTGACAATGACAATGATAATGTTAATGTGAACTCTTCAATTCTAAAATGTGGAAGTAAACTGATGGAATGACCAAGCTTTTTAAAAAATGGAAGCTCACTACTTCACCCTAAACCAAATAGACGACCGTACAACCTAACACTGCACAAACCAATAGAAGAAACCCCTTGGACCCTACATCATGGAAGGATGTAGAGCTCAAGGATGATTAGTGGGGTTAGCGGTAGCGTGTAACTCAGAGAAGAGATACAATAATGTCATTTCAGAATCAAATCCAAACTCAATGTACATGTTCACAAATATAGATATGTACATACATATTTATGTTGGGATAGAAATTAAGGATTATCATAAGATTTAAAACCATTAACTTGGATTGTGTAGCATCAAATCGTTCTAAGGGAACCCATAGGATATACAGGTCCATCTTCCCCATCAAAAAGGATCCAGTGCCTATTAGCTGCACAAACCAAAGAAATCCAAAGAAGCGTCAGGGAATCCATGACCATAGATATTCCAAAGTATATATATATATAGAGCGAGAGAGAGTATGAACTTTGCACACGGTCATAAAGACCCACAGGCTGGCCAACTTAGTTGCCAATATCGGTCCCCCGGGACCTCCACCTTCCACGGTGAGTTACACAACCCCCCTTAAGCCCAATTAAAACATTTACACCTAACCCATCCATGTAACATGGGGGTCATCCATTTGGATATTTACCAAATAGTATCATCATTCCAATTAATTGTGCTTACAAACCAATTCCATTATGCCAAACCAACTAACCAAGTAGACTGCAAAGTTCTAATTTAAAACCATTCCATGGCCAACAAGGCCTTTCAAAAATCGGGTTTATATTCCACTAACCTTTTATACTATGCAAGACTCCAAAGAAAAGTTAAATTAAACATATATCTATGTTTGAAAACCAATTTCATAAAGTGGGTTGAGGTTAATATTGATTCCAATACCAAAATCCGTCAATAAAGTATAAAAAAATGCATGTAAACCATAGGAACACTATTTAAACACTAATCATTCAACATCCTCAAACAAATGTTCCAAAACCAAAATTAAAACCATATTAATACAAAACCATTTCATGCCACAATAAAATACAAGTTTAGGAAAGAGATACATTCGAGTGACACCAAGAAGTTTGGAGGGAAAACCACAAACTAAAGCTTAGATGACTAACCCCTTTGAAATCCTAGCTTGTTCTTGATTGAGGAATTTAAGAGAAAATAAAGTGCATTTGACTTGTTAAAATAATGACAAAGGGACCCTTTGGGTGTTTTATGGTCGTGGGTCTTAAGTGTAAAGAAAGGGAAATGACCAAAGTGCCCCTAAATAGAAGTGAAGGAAAATAATGCACAGTCGTTATGGGTTGGGTAGTGACTCATAATGTCTACCTACGAGTCATTAAATGGACTCATATCCTGAGAAGAGAGTTTGGGAAACCATAATGTTATTGTCTTGAGTCACACCTAACAACTCATGATCAAACCTTATGACTTGTAGTGTCTTTAGTCTTAATCAGGACAGAAACATGGGTAATCCTCACTTATTGGACTATGTTAGGCACTACACGACCCGTATATAGTTATTATGACTCATCACCTATGTCGTAGTGTGCATAGTGAGATCAAATCACAAGTAAAAGTGTAGAGTCCAGAACCTGGGGTATTGCATTACTCCCCTAGGATCATTCTTAACCTAATGAGGAGTTAAGGCACCAATTAGCATGAGTACAAGTTATAATGTAACTAAAAAACCATGCACAATTTATAAAAGGGAAAAATGAAAGAGAACTCATACCTCACACACTTTCATCTAATAGAAGGAACAAAAATGGATATTTGGACTTCATGTCCTCTTTAGATTCCCAAGTGTCTTCTTCCTCCTTTTGGTTCCTCCAAAGCACCTTTATTGAAGTCATATCCTTAGTCCTCAATATGCGAACTTGCCTATCCAAAATTTTAATTTGGACTTCCTTAAAAGAAAAGGAATTCGAAAGACCAAAATCCTCTATAGGAACAATCAAAGAAGGATTGCCCACACACTTCTTCAATATTGACATATGGAAAATTAGATGAATGGAACCAAAACTCGAGGGCAATTCTAAGTCATAAGCAATATTCCCAACTCTCCTCAGAATCTAATATGGACCAATATAATGGGGACTGAGCATCCTCTTCTTTCCAAACTTCCTAACCCTCATTATAGGAGAAACTTCCAGGAATAACCAATCATTAACAGCAAACTCAAACTCCCTTCGCCTCACATCTGAATTAGAGTTTTGGAGACTTTGGGTAGTCTTATGTCTTTGTCTAAACATCTTTAACTTTTCCATCGCTTGGTTAACAGAGTTAGGAATAAAAAATATAGTCTCACCAACCTCAAAACACCTAGTAGGAGATGCATAACTCCTACAATAAAGAGCCTCAAAAAGAGCCATTTGAATACTCGAGTGATAACTATTATTTTATGTAAACATGATACTAGGTAAGTGATCCACACAACATCCCTTAGAGTCAATCATACAAGACCTTAACATATTCTCTAAAGTCTTAATAGTTCGTTTGCCCTGTCTATCCATTTGAGGGTGGAAAGTTGTGCTAAGGTTCACCTTAGTCCCCAAACTTATCTAAAATAAATGCCAAAAAGTAAGAAGAGAAATGTGTACCTCAAACTAAAATGATGGACACCATCTTTCTATGCAACCTAACAATCTCCTTTATGAATAACTTAGCATACTCCTCTCTAGAGTAGGTAGACCACATAGGCAAAAATGAGTAGACTTAGTCATCCTATCAACAATGACCCAAATCGAATCATATTAATTTCAAGACCTTAAAGGACCTATAATAAAATCTGTATTTATCATCTCTCGTATCCACATGGGAAACTCTATCTCTTGAGATATACCACCGGGCATCAAGTGTTCTACCTTCACTTAATGACATACCATACACTTAGCCATGAAATTTTCCATATCTCTCTTTATATTTTTCCACCAATAAATCTCCTTGGAATTTGATGCATCTTCATTGAACTAGGATGAGCAATATACCTTCACTTATGATCCTCACTAAAAATTCTTTCTCACAATCCATCAACATCAGGAACATACAACCTCCCTTGGTACCTCATGATACCATCACCTCTAATATCAAAGGACATAACTTTATCCTGGCCCACATCTTATTTAATATGCATAAGAATGGGATCCAAATTCTATTTTTCATTCACCTCATCCTTAAGAGATGATTTAACCTCTTCTTGAAAAATTGCCCCTTAATTCTCGAAGTCCAAAAGATGAATTTGCAAGTTGTCAAATTGGTGAATTTCCTTCGCCAATCCTCTTTTCTCCCATCCAAATGAAATAAGACCCTCATATACAACCTGCTAAGAGCATCAACAACCATATTTGCTTTACCCTGATTATAGTGAAGATTCATATCATAGTCCTTTCGTAACTCAAGCCATTTCTTCTACCAAAGATTCAACTCCTTTTGAGTAAACAAATACTACAAGCTCTTCTGATTGGAATAGATGTTTACAAGCACCCCATACAAATAATGGTGCCAAATTTTCCAAGCAAAAGAAATAGTCGCCAACTCTAAATAATGAGTCAACTAATTCCATTCATAAACCTAAGCTACATAGAAGCATAGTCCATCACCTTACTATACTTCATCAAGAGGAAACCCAATCCTATAAAGAATGTATCACAATACACCCCAAATCCAAAAGTACCCTCGGGCAAGGTAAGAACTAGGGAAAAAATCAACTTATCCTTCAACTTCTCAAAGCTACCCTCACATGTATCTGACCATAAGAACTTTACCTTTTATTGAGTCAACTTTGTCAATGGAGTAACAACAGATAAGAAAATCTCCACAAACCTCCTATAATCTCCAACAAGACCAATGTAACACCCTATAAGAACCCCCTAGGAATCACACAGTGCTCAACACTAAAAATATCCCTAAGCTAATCCATGATATTTATTCATCTTACAACTCGCACAAATGGTGAACCCTTATACGAATATGGACTGAAGATAATTAATTCCCCAACTTCATATAAATCTTTAAATTTGGAAAACTTAAACAAAGTCTTTGAACTTTCAAAATACATAGTCAGACAAGCCCCTACTACTAACTACAGAGAAACTGGGACATATCTCAGCTGACCCAAAAACGAATGAAAATCAAATAACTAGAATACTTGTATTAATGAATAGAAGTCTGATAAGCTTGATCCTCAGACTATAAGGACTCACCAAAAGTTGGGATGTAGGTGATGATGCCCATAGTTAGTCATACTGCTAGAAACATGAACCACTACCTACTTTATAAGATAATGTAGCCCATAGACATATATGTAGGTTAGTACCTCTGGAATTTACTAAGTATGTGGGGGTGAATGCAAAGTACAAAAATAACTGAATATATAGGTAAACTTTCCAATAATGTAGGCTAAGTATAAATGGCTCACCTTGAACTTGAGTAAAACTAATGACTGCAAAATCATAAAATATGGATAATGATGCATAAGAGTAAACTTAGTGAGCCATAACACTTACGTTCAGAAATCTTTACCTTTATTCTTTATCATGGGATATTCTTCCAACTAACTTATACCATCTGAGATACCATGGATTCCAACATCTTACCCATGTTGTGGAAAGTTATTGAACCCTTGACAATGGAATAAAACCTTAACATAAGTTATGACTGAACTTCATCCATATTGGGAAAAAGCTTAACCTATGGTGACTCATAGTTTTTAGGAATTTAGGATACACTCATCTTCATTCCCTTCTCAATTTAATATACTACTCCCAGAATACTTATATGCTCATACTTATGAAATCAATCATAAATTAGCATAATGGTTTAGAAAATAAAAAATTGTTATGCTTGTATTTACTTTAAATCATAATCAAGATGAATAGTTTTGGATTATATGTCTTATATTTAGATCAAAAGATAAAGGTTTTCTTTAAATCATCTTATAACATATTACAATGGAACTTAAAAGCACAATCTTCTTGTAAACTCATTACGTGTACTTAGTACTTGGAATTTATGCTCTGTTTCATAGAAATTCATAACAAAACATTATGCTCAATAATTACCTTAAGATCTTTCAACAATATCCTAGTCTATATAATGAAGTTGAATCCATAAAATAAATCTCACAAGTCAAAAATAAAATTATGTAAACCTTGTTGCACTTAAAGCTTTTAATCACATTATAGTGACATACTTCAAGAATATGGTTATTTGGGTGTGAACCCTAATTCCAAACAAGTAAATTGAATCTCAAAATAATGCACATTCGACACAAGGATGGGAGAATATCCTTGTTCATAAACCCCACGTACCTAAAATTTCTTGACTTGTGAAGAGATTTTGAACCTTGGGACTTGAAGTATGAATTTGTGTGAGGAATCCTAATCTTGATTTTCTTGATGATGGGAGGAGAGATGATATTGTTAATTGATTATGGTATAGACGAAATTAATTCCTCTTTGATGTTTATAGGTCGTGGGTTGGAGTTATCAGACAGAAAAAGACCAAAAAGCCCTTTAACTAAACATTACAGAATTTGACCATCAGTTTAATGAGATCACCATACGACTCGTATGGTGAAGGTATGCATAAGTGTCATTAGTCGTAATCTTGGTAGAATCAAGATGGTATACACTGGTCATCATACGAGTCAAAACCTATTACTAGTAACATCAAAATATGAGTTGTAGCCCCCCACTCGTAACTTAAATACAATCTTAGGGAGCCTACACTAATGAGCTCATGAATTCCCTTTATTTAACTTAAACCATTCTTGAAGACTTCTAGGGTAAACTAGAAACTTGAATAGAACTCACATCACTCCATACTGACATGAGTACGACTCACTATATACAACTCATATAAAGTATGCATAACCCATTAAATTGAGTCGATGTTGGGTAGTGGATTCTAGTCATGAGGTATTACATAATATCCCCATTGGCAACTTTCATCCTCGAATGTGGTTCGCCTGGGATAGGATTTTTTAAAAGAATCAACATCCCTACACTGAATTTACAATCAAGGTTACTACTACCACAAGGACTCAATTTCTCAAAACAGCCTACTCAGTGCATTTGTCACTACGTTGGCCTCACCCGGATAATAGAGTACATTCATGTCATAATCCTTCAGTAACTCTAACTACCTTCTTTGATGAAGATTTAGCTCCCACTTAGAAAATATATACTTAAGACTTTTACGGTAAGAAAAAAAATAAACATGCATACCATAGAGGTAATGTCTCCAAATTTTCAAAGTGAATGCCATAACATCTATCTCCAAATCGTGTGTTGGGTAATTCTTTTTATGTCCTTAAGTTTCTCAGAAGCATAAGCTATTACTATCCCATTCTGCATCAACATAAAACCTAACCCAACTCTAGAATCATCACAATAAACCACAAATACGTCTAACCCCTACAACAGAGGTAACGCTGGTGCCAAAGTCAATCTATCCTTCAACTCTAGGAAAATCTTCTCACACTTATCTGACCATATAAATTTCACCTTTTTTTTATCAGCTTAGTCAGTGGAGTAGTTATAAAGGTTAACTATTCAACAAATCTTCTATAATACCTAGCCAAAACTAAAAAACTCCTGATATCGAATAGAGTGATAAGTCTATACTAGTTCTTCACTACATTAGTCTTTTGAGCATCTGTATTGATACTAAACCTAAAATGACATGTCCCAAGAAGGTAACATATTCCAACTAAAATTCACAGTTACCAATTTTGCATTTAATAGATGGTCCTTGAGTGTTTGTAGTACTATTATCAAATGGTCTACACATTCCTTCTAACTCCTGGAATACACCATTATGTCATCTATAAATTCAATGACAAATATATCTTTGTACTACTGGAAGACCTTGTTCATCAAATCAATAAAGGTTGTATAGGCATTTGTTATTCAAAACTATATAACCACAAACTCAAAATTGTCTTACCTTGTTTGAAAAGTAGTTTTTAGAAAGTCATGCTCCCTAACTTTCTATTGGTGATATCCCAACCTAAGGTCAATCTTGGAGAACCACTGAGAACCCTAAAGTTGAATGAACAAATCATCAATTCTAGGAATGGGATGCTTGTTCTTAATGGTAATCTTATTAAACTATTTGTAATCTATACATATTCTGAGAGTTCCATATTTCTTACTCACGAAAAGGACTAAATGTAATGCCCCAAGAACCTATCCCGAGATGTCACATGGTACTCAAGGCCATACATGGCCTCAAGCTAACCCTCTAATCTCGTCATCTCTTTCAAAACTCATTATAGTGCAAATCATGATAAGATAAAGAGGATTAACCATGTCATGAACATACTTAAAAATGAAGTAACACTGCCCTGTACAAACAAAATACTAAAATCTCTGTACACACTGGTACACTAGTCTGACAAACCTCTACTACATAGGACTGATGAGCCATTGGGATAGATCCCCAACTGACTCATTATGAACTGAAAGTAAACAACCATCTATTAACCAGGAAAAATTGAAGACACAGGTCCTCGAACAATGAGGACTCACCAACCGCAGAAAAGTAGATGAAGGTACTCAAAGATTATTGTCACTGCTGAGACTGAGCACCTAAACCTATATCATGAGGAAATATAGAGTACAAAAGAGTATGAGAGTCAGTACTTGGGAATGTACTGAGTATGCGGGGGTGGATGAAACATTTTAAATAATATCATAAATGTATAAGAAAATCATACATGCTGACAACAATAACTCTCTTCGCTTGAATTATTTAAAACATTATTTCCATAAGTCATCAGTAATAACATATGTTTCATAAATCTCATAAATCATTTAACTCATCTCAAACTCTTTGACTCATGACTTAGAGTGACTCAGTATCTCATGGTACTTAGATCATTATGGACGAGGGAGTTTCTTATAACCGACATAACTACACCACGCGAGCCGTATGGAGTCCAACATTTTGCCCTCCTAAGGAGAGAACCCCATATTAGCAGGGGTGTTCTACTCTTTCCAGGGAGTACAACCTCAATCTCATCATCACAATCTCATAATCGGACTTTGGCCCACAACTATGAACATCAATACTATGGTGGCACGTAGTTCTGGGGAAATTCCAAATTTCCCTCTCGGTGCTAAATACTCCTCCCAGACTCAGCTCAGAATGCGTTAGGAAATTTACCTCAATCAATATCAACTCATGGGTCTAACATGATGACCAAAACAATAGTATATCTCATCGGTAAATCATATACGACCGTGGATTCCTAACTTGACTCAAATTCAAACAATGTTTCTCAACATCAAGCACATTTTCTTATCAAATCATTTCAAATGCCAAAGCTTCAAGGAAACATCATCAAACTCATTCTTGACATTCAATTCAAATATCGATATATATATATTTATTCAATAGTAAAATTTCTCATAGAAAATTACAAATCTTGACACTTATCATAAATCACTTACAAATCATCAATATATAATGACAATATACATCTCATGGAATAAATACTTAATTTAAGAAGCATGATGGTGAAATAACCATAAATATCAAGCTTATTCAACTCAAGTATCATAAATCATACATAAAGAAATTTGGGTGTAAACCCACTTGCAAAATCATGTAAATCAATAATAGAAAGTAAATCTTTAGGCACAATAACGAAAGGAGTGTTCTTGATGAAACCCCACATACCTTGGATTTTGATTTTGAAAATGTAGAAACTTGTTTGGAACTCCTTCTTTACACTTTTGAGCCAAGATTCTTGATGCCTTTGACTTGGGAAACTTAGTTCTTGAACAACTTTGAAGAAATTTATGGGAGATTTCTTTGAATTTCTTGGAAGAGGATTTGGATTTTTTATCTTGGAAGAAGATATGGAGAAAGAATGAATGGCTCTTATCTACTAGAATATATATATAAAATAATATGGGGCGGAAATGACCAAAATGTCCTTTTGAAAAAGCTGAAATTTGTGGATCGGGACCTGTGACGGTCGATCTGACGGTCCGTCAAGTCTCCTGAAGGTCCACCAGATGGTCCGTCACTTGAGCGCCAAAACTAGAACGTTCTACCTCGACATGAAGGTCTAAGTGATTGTCCGTCAGGAAACTGACGGTCCACCAAGTCGTTAGTCACTCGAGGTCCATAAATGAGATATTTTGTCTCGACCTGACGGACCCCTTGACAGTCCGTCAACTTTTTGACGATCCACCAACTTGGCCGTCGCACAATGGCCTGAAAAAGGAGTCACTGCCTTGGCTTGAAGGGGAACTTGACGGTCCACCAGGGACAAGACGGTCCACCAGGTAGACCGTCAAACCTGGGCAATCTGATACCGTTGAGTAAAACAGCCATAACTCACTCATCCGATGTCGGATTTTGATGAAATTAGTATCGATGGAAAGCTTATTCAATGCTCTACATGAAAAAAAAGTAGAAATTAGTGAAATAAAACATGGATTAAACATAAATCACTTTGGAATTCATACATATCCACTCAAAAGATGGATTTAGGCTTAATAAACGATCGGGGTATTACACTAGAGCACCCCACAGAGAGACACTGGGTCTGATGAAACTTTTATCTAAGAGGTCCTTAAGCTACCCATTTAACTCCTTATGTTTTGTCAAGTCAATACGATATAACAGAATAGAGATGGGATGAGTATAAGGAATAAGATCAATATCAAATTATATTTCTCTATTTTGAGGTACCCCTAGCAAATCTTTGAGGAAAACCTCCAGGAACTCATTGACTATACATTATGATTGAACTGTTGGGGCTTGAAAATTAGTATCTTTAACTCAAACTAAATGATAGATACATCATTTTGACATTAAATTTATGGCCTTAAGATAGGAGATGAAACAATCTTTGGGAGACACTGAACTACCTTTCTACTAAAAAACTGCCTTTTAGAAAAGCCGAAACTTCACTATAATGGTGAAACAATCTATTGATGCATAGAATGAATGGAGCCAATCCATGACCCAAACAACATCAAAATCTACTACCTCCAACTTTTTTTGGTCTGTTATTGTGATGTTATAGAGGATGTTAATAGCAAACTCTTTATAGACAAGTCTAGCAACAACTGACTCACCTACTAGGGTAGAAATTGAGTAGGGCTTAGAGATATTTTTAGCATCTACTCTAAAAATTATAAAAACTAATGGAGTTACATGAGAGAGATTAGATCCCTAGTATAACAATACATATACATCAAGGTGATAGGCACGAAGCATAACAGTGAAAATATCTAGTGAACTCTTCAGATCCTGATGGGATGGTAAAACTTAAATTCAATTCTGGTGCTGACCGCCACTTACATTGGATGACACGCCCTATGGTGGAACTAGGCAGCCTAGCTGAGCTGCTACATCAGTAACCTGATTTTGAGGATTAATATCCCTACTTTGCTGCTTAACATTCTAACATTCCTTGATCCTGTTGACCAACTTGCCACAACTATAGAAAACCCTTTTTCCCATTAAACACTCACCGGTATGGGTCCTACCATACTTTGCACAGGTCGGGTAACTAGGCCTCCTGACTACATTGTTCTACGAATTTGAATTCAAAGTCCTGCCCCACTGATCTTGCGTAGTCCTGGGTGCAGAGGCACTACCTAAAGAAGGCGCAGGCACCGATGAGTTACCCTGACACTACAAATAATTTCCCCCTCCAGACCTTTGTTGATTAAACTCAAACTGTCCAGTCTTAGCTTTCTTGTTCCTCTTTTCTCTGTTTTTGTTCAAATTTTCTAACTCAATCTATTAAGCATGAGTCATCAACCTAGCAATGTCCATGTCTACAATAAGCATAGCAGTTCTACACTCCTTAATCACTAAATCAGATACCCTAGTAAAAAAAACTCATATGAGATCTAGAGTCAGAAACAACTCTGGGGCATACTTAGCTAATTGAGTGAACTTAAGGCAGTACTCTTTCACTGTTACAGAGCCCTGCCTCATGTTTATGAACTTCTTCACCTTTTCCTGCATCATTCCTTGAGGAAAAAACCTATCTAGAAAATTATTCAGAAATACCTTCCAACTTGTAGGAGTTGCATTCTCACCTCTACCATCCTTCCATATAGTGACCTAATCATAAGCAACATCCTTCAATCCATAGGATACAACCTCTACACTCTCCTCTTTAGTAACATGCATAATCTAAGTAAACTTCATCACCTCATCAATATAAAGTTAAGGATCCTCATCCACCTTTGACCCATGAAACTCAGGTGGATTCATCCTCATAAAGTCCCGAATTTTGGCTATAGCTAAATTACCATTTTGCTGAAATGGGACCATTGCCATTGATTTCCCTGAATATTGGCATTCATATCTTTGGCCAATACTTGAAATACAACTTAAAATTCATCATGAGATACAGTCTCATTTAGAGGGTCTGCGTGCAGGGTGGTTGATCACCATTTTTGCATGCTTTGAATCAGTGGGGAGGAATATTTGGTTACATAAATGCTTAAGTGAGGGCAGATAGAGAAAGTTGTAAGTATGATAGATCATTAAAGAAAAGATAATTCTGAACTCATTCCATAGCCTTTTTCTTATAAATGTGGTACGCTTCACATTCACAATGAAAACTCTATGTAATGCAGTTTTACTGACTCTTAAGACTTTTTAAAACTTTTGGCTCTGATAACAAGTTTGTAACGCCGTGTAAGTACCTCGTTGGTTTTCACATTGTGCTCAAGACTATGAATAGTCGTAAACTATCCCATGATAGTTATTCAACATACAACTCGCATGAATAGTGAACACTTATATGAATACGAACGAAAGATAATTAATTCCACAACTTAATATAAATATTTAACTTTGGAAACCTTAAGAAAAGTATTTTAACTTAGAAATTACATTGTCTAACATGCCTCTACTACCAACTAGAAAGCCAATGGGATAGACCCCAACTGACCCAATCATAAATGAAAATCAAATAACTAGAATACTTGCATCAATGAACTAATAATCTAGGTCCTTAGACTATGAGGAACTACCAAAATTCGAGATGTAGGTGATGATTACCGTAGTCAATCATACTACCGGAAATGAGCACCAAAACCTACATTTTAAGTCAATGTAGCACATAGACATATATTGACCATGTAGAATGTACTTAGTAAGTAGAGGTGAATGCAATGTAAAACAAGAACTGAATATATATGTAAAATTTAAAATAATGCATGCTAAGTGTAAATGACTCACCTTGAACTTGAGTAAAACTAAAGACTGCAAGGTTATAAAACATGGATAATGATGCAGAAAACTAAACATAGTGAGCCATAACACTTAGGTTTAGAATTATTTACCCTTATTCTTTCTTATGGGAGATTCTTCTAACCGACATAATCCATGTAAGATACCATAGAGTCAAACATCTTACCAAAATTAGGGAGAGCTATTTTACCCTTGCCATCAGAATAGAACCATAAGTTAAGTGATCACTGAACTTCATCAATATTAGGCAAAAGCTTAACCTACAATGGCTCGTCCCTTCTCAGTGATAAATACTACTCCCAAAATACTTATATGCTTATACTTACGAAATCCACCTTAAAATAGTATAAGTGTTTATAATATGAAAACCAGATATACTTCTCTTTAATTTAATTCATAATCAAGTTGAACACTTGTGGATTCCATGTGTTGTCTTTAGATCAAAAGATCAATGTTTACTTGAAATAATCGTATAACACATAATAATATAAGAGCATAAACTTCTCATAAACTCAGTACTTATACCTAGGACTTTGAATTCATTCTTTGTTTCATAGAAATTCATCACATAATATTATGCTCAATAATCACCTTGAGATCTTTCAAAAATATCCTAGTCAAGATAATGATGTTTAAGTCATAATATAAATATCACATGTCAAAACATAAATATATGTAAACCATGTTGCACTTAAAGCCTTTAATCACATAGTAGTGTCATACTGCAAGAATATCATTATTTGGGTATGAACCCTATCTAAAAACAAGTAAATTAAATCTTAAAATCATGCACTTTCAGAACAAGGATGGAAGAATAACCTTGTTCATAAACCCCCCATACCTAAAATTTCTTGACTTGTGAAGAGAGTTTGAACCTTGGGACTTGAAAGATCAATTGCTGTGAGGAACCCTAATCTTGATGTTATTACTGATAGGAGGAGAGATGATATTGTTAATTGATTTTGGTATAGAGAAAAATAATTCCTCTTTGAGGCTTATAGGTTGTGGGCTGGAGATATACGTGGGAAAAAGACCAAAAGGCCCTTTAACTAAAAATTAAAGAATTTGGCCATTAGTCTTCACGAGTCCACCATATGATTAAAATGGAAAAGGTTTGAATGAGTCTCATTACTCGTATGCTTGGAAGAATAGAGATAGTATACACTGGTCATCGTACAAGTAAAAACCTATGACTCATAACATCACAATAAGACTTGTAGCCCCTATTCGTAACTTGTATAGAATTTTAAGGAGCCTACACTGATGAACTTATGAAATTCGTTCATACGACTTGTACCATTTATGACGATTTCTAAGGTCAACTTATAATTGGAATAGAAATGACATCACCGCACACTAACATAGGTACAACTCACTATATACGACTCATATAAAGTATGTACTACTCAAAGAATTGAGTCATATGTTGGAAAGTGGCTTCCAGACATGGGGTATTACAGCTAAAAAGCTCCAAATATCGATTAGAGTCATGGGTCTAGGCCACCTATTAACCTTCTCAACTTTCTATAGATCTACCTCTATCCCCTTACTAGAACAATATTCCCAAGAAAAGTCACAATATTAATCTAAAACTCACACTTAGAAAATTTAGCTAATAGCTTCCGATCCTTAATAGTCTGCAACACAATTAAGAGGTGATTGACATAATCCTCCTTACTTTTAGAATACCAGGAAATATCATCAGTGAAGACAGTAACAATCTAGTAAAAAAATGTACTGAAAACCTAATTCTTAAGATTTATGAAAGCATCCATAAGATTAGTCAACCCAAATGACATAAACAAGAACTCATAGTGTCCATACTGGGTTCAAAAAACAATCTTAAGAATGTCAGTCTCCCAAATCTTCACCTAATAATAACCCAAATGATGATTAATATTAGAAAAGAATCTATCACTCTTGAGCTGGTAAAAAAGATCATCGATCCTATCAAGAAGATACTTATTCTTCATTGTAACCTTATTAAACTGCCAAAAAAATATATACACGTCCGAAGAGACCCATCTTTCTTACAAACAAAAAACATGGGGGCACCCCATAGAGAAATACTGGGATGAGTGTAGCCCTTATTTAGGAGATCCGTTAACTGCTTCTTTAGATCTTTCAAATCAACTATAGCCATTTTATAGGGAGGAATAAAGATAGGATATGTATCTAGTAGAAGGTCAATCCCAAGGTCTATTTCCCTACCGGGAGAAATATCAGAAAGATTCTCCAAAAGCACTATAGTGAATTCATTCACCACATGGACCCTACGAAGTAGAACCTTAACTCGAACTAAATTATTTAGACATCCCTTAGAAATTAACTTCCAGGCCCTAAGATAGGAGATAAAACTCCCTTTAGGCACTAAGAAACTACCTTCCTATTCGAGTAACAGTTCATAAGGGAATTTGAAACTGATAGTTCGATTCTTATAATTTAATGAAGCATTACACGAATGAAGAAAATACATCCCCAAGATAACATAGAAAACTACCATATCAAGTTCTACCAAATCCACCGAGGTATACTTATGAAATATGAACACCACACAACCCATATAGATCCTTCTAGCAGTAATAGAATCACCCACTAGAGTAGACATAAGAAAAGGGTCAGAAATATTTTTAGGATAAAAACCCAAATGCACAGCCATAATAAGGGTCATATAAGAAATATTAACCCTAAATCAAGAAAACAATACACATCACAAGAGAAAGATTTTAATGTATTAGCAACAACATCAGGAGATGCCTCAGATTCCTGATGGGTGGCAAGAGTACAAAAATGATTTCGGATAGTGTCGGTACCAAAAGTAGCACCCTTTGGTGCAGGAGCTAGAGAAGTGTTAATTGGAGCTATATTAGCCGCAATGGATACCTTAGCCAAGGGATATTCTCGCTGGATCAGGCAAAGATGACCATAACAAAAGCACTAATTTCTTCACTTATCACAATAACACCAGTCAAGCTGATCGAAAAATCTACATGGAGGATATAGTGTGGCTAATTGAGCTCCACTAGACTGTGAGTAGGCACCCTATGACTACTAGTCTTAAAATAGGGATCACCAGAAGGCTTAGAATAAGAAGCACTAGTTTAAGAATATGAACCAGAATTTCCCTAATTCTTCTTCTTTGTCCACTCTCTACCATTTCTCCTACTATATTGTTGACCTCTACTTTGAACCATATTATTTTATCTTTTTCCAATATCTACTTGTTTCTTCTTTTCATCCTCTACCTACTGCATATAAACCACTAGTCTTGAGATATCCATTTTATTATTCAACATCACAACCATGCACTCCAATACTAAGTCATGAGACAAACCAGAAGCAAACTTTCTCATTCTAGACCTCATATAGACACCAGCTCTAGTGCATAACAAGAAAATGAATTGAACATCAGGGCATACTCCTTCACACTTATCCTACCTTTCCTCAAGTTAATGATTTCTTCAGGATTGGTCTTCCCCACCTTTCGAGGACAGAAATGATAAATAAAATCACTAAAAAACTCCTTCCATATTGACCTCTCAACAATATCACCACTTAACTTCTCCACTCTTTCTACAACTGATAAGTAATATTTATCAACGAATAACTGGTAAACAGCATACCCTTGTTCTGACACAAAGACAAGGAGGGCACTTCTTTTTCTTAGAAGGACATAAAAAATTAGCTAATATAACATACTAACCTAAGAGATGGGATCAGGTCCCTCTCTAGTATGTTTGAATCTTAAAATTTATTCTTGCCACATTCGTCCACCTTCAAAGTTGTTCTCATGGGTCTATACATGCAGAGATATGGTACTGAGTTAGTCTAACATGTACTAATTTAACAAGGATTCCTACCTTATAAACATAGCTAATTTTGTGAGGAGACATCGAATCATGAAATAGTAGGTCAGGTTAGTCTGATCAATCCCAGCTTTAGCTTGATAGATTCATTAAACCTCATGATACTGCAACTGATTCTAGAAATAGGTTTGAGGAACATATCCATGATTTGGAATTCTTCAATTATCTGGAGTTCCTTCTATATTTTTTTGATATTTCTAGATTTTTCACATCCTTGAGCTCATCCTTGAGTAAGGTATGCTTATCAGATAAGACACCTTCACCTTTATGTATCTTAGGAAAGATAATACACCCAGACCTTCTATTTATAGCCTTAATAAATTACATAACAAGATGATTTTTTCTAATTGCAAACCATTTCTCCCTCTTGTATTCACAATCATTGTTAGACTAGGAATCCGTTTGAGTTTGAGTACCTGGTACGAGGACAAAGGTATGATTAAATCATTATTTTTCTATTTAGATAACATTAGCTTCTTCGTGGTTTTAAAAGGTCTTACACCTTTAGGATAGGTGCTCCCTGGTGGATATGTCTAACATTTATCATTCTTGCTCTTAGCCAGCTTTGATAATCTTCTTTCAAGTGTTGATTCCTTTGCCAGTGAGTGCATAAAGTCTTGTGGACCTTGTTCTTAGAATCATGAGCAATATTTCCTTGAGACCCACAAAATTGGATTACTTGTTGATAAGAAAGACCCTTCCTATTATTAGCACCTTGGCCATTTAGGTTAGAAATGATATGAGAAGATGTAGTTCATTGTAGGGATTTTTTTAGTTCTTCCCTTAGATGGACTAGGTCCATTTCTAACTCCATATTTTCTAAAGTGCAGTCATGAGAAGCTTTTGTGAATCCTCCAATTTTTCTTCAAGCTTAACCTAAAAATTTTAGGCTTCTTCCTTCCCTTTACACTTAGAAGCATTTAATTTCTCCAGTTGACTTACCAGACATAGATTTACAAGTTTCAACTTAGCAACCTATTTCTCAATTTCTGATATCTGGAGAGTCAAGGCTATCAACTCATGCTCTTGATCTTCTATTTTTTCTTCTGGAGAATTATTCTTTTCTTTATCACAAGAATCATCTCTTTTCTCCAGTTGACATACTAAATTTAGATGTTTAGATTATAGCTTAGCAACCCGCTCTTTGATTTTAGATATTTAGAGAGTTACAATAATTAACTAAGATCCTGAATTTCCACCATTTTTTCTAGAGAAATTTTTTTCTAAGTCATCTCACAAATAGAGTCAATCAACATATTTGCATGTTTTTTTTATATTTCTAGAATAATAGTTGTCTAAGTTTTCTTTAAGATAAAAAAATGTTACCTTATTTTCCTATTTATCTTCAATGTTTTCCATAAACGAAAAAAAGGAATCATAGATAACTAGATTTTCTTCCACTGGTAGCATAGAAAGATCTCCAGTCTTCGCATCTTCACTTGAATCACTAGAACAATCTCCCTATGCTTCTAAAGCTTCCTTTACAGCATACTAAACTGCTTTCTACCTTCTTGAATTTTTAGGGACCTAGTACCTATTTTTTTCTTCCTCACCTCCAATATTGAGGTGCCCCTGATAATCCATTTTGTGCATAGGACAATCCTTAATAAAATGCTCAGGACTTCCACAATTGTGACATACCTCAGAACTACTTCCCTTTTTGCTGCTTCCTTTTCTTTTGAACTGACTACTCCTCTTTATGGCTCTAACAATCCTATTTTCCAAATAGGAAATATCAGTGTCTTCATCATCAATCGGTTACTATTTAGAAGATTTCAATTCCAGGAATTTTCCACTTTTTGTTTCCTTTATCTCTAACCCTTGCAGCTTCTTCAGCTCTTGGGTTTTTTAATTTCTAATTAGTTCATACATGGACTGGGAGAAGTCATTCCTATTGTTCTTCCTATTGGTCAGATCATATTTTTTTCATCAGGACCTATACCATAGACTACCAATTTCTTGGCCTTGTAGTTTTTGTCAGCATTCCTTCTATCTCCATCATCATATTCTAGCCTGCTTTTTACTACCATTCTTGTTTTTTCTCCTTCTTTGACTACTTTAACTGGAACACAAGGACCATCGATAATTATATCCATTAGCTCACTTTCCTCAACCATAATAAAGTCAAATATCCTAGTTTTCCCCTACCCATACTACTGCCCATTGAATTTGGGTGGTCTAGTGGTTGATTTACCTTCTTCTAGGTTAGGTGGAGTATCCATGCTAACGAGACACTCAAGGTTTGAACCTAATAGAGTGAAATGGATCTAAGACCAATTTTTGAAACCCTTGGGGGTTTCACTACATAGCAGGTCCCTCAGTGTCAATCACAGGAAAACAAACACTAATCGTGCAAGAAAACTAAAGATAATGCTGGAAGAGTATGAACAAATAGATATTTATATGGAAACTAAGGAAGGAAAAAACCATGACTTTCCCTCACAAGCACCAAGGAAATCCACTATAATCAACCTCCTAATTACAGTCTAGATTTTATTCTACCACTAAGCTCCTTATACTTATAGCAACTCTACTACAAGGTCATCTTGGTTACTCTACCAAGGACCCTCTCTACTGATTAACTCTAATCAACAGCTACCTTAGGCAACTCTACCTAAGCATCTTTCTCAAGGAGTAAACAAGACATTACTCTTATAGCTTGAGTAATTCTTTTACAAATAAGCACTCAAGAACACTTACTCATTCTTCAAACATATTACAAAGATAAGAACACGAGCATTGCTTGAGAAATCTTGAAATATAGTTTCTGCTGCCTTTCTTTACTCTCTAATATTTTGAAAAAACTATTTGATGAAGAGTTATCTCTTTCTTTTTATAGCCAAGTGATGATTAGGTCTTGAAAGATCATTGGACCAGCTATCTTAATTAGTAAAAAAATAGCACCTACAAGTTTGTTACATACGAGGACAAAACTGTGCAGACAATACATTCCAGCTACACTGTATCTTGTACATCAAATGACCTAGTCCATTGCTATTAGCTGCTCATAGTCAAAACTACATATAACAAGATTCAACCTCATAAATTGCCCAACCTTGGTAACCTCAAATAAAACCACTGTAAAACTAATAGGACCAAACTGATGACACTAAGATGCCACCAACTGAGTAATCAGATAAATGGACTGATAGAACTCTGCATTAGAGATATCCCTATGAGGTGACTGAGCATGAGTTTCACTAGCCAGAGAAGGACTAGTAGGGACGATGGAAATCAATGTAGGGTAGTACAATAAGGAGCATGGACCCTAGACTGGTTCTATACTTCCTAAAAAGGTTGAGTTCCATCTATATTGTCCTCAGGTAGGAAAGAGGTTCCAAATGTATTTCTACAAGTAACAGATCTTTGATGAGGCATAATGTAAAATGCAAGTAAACCGAGAGTTAAAAAGAATTAATGACACTAGACTCAATATCTCAAACTAGAACTCAAGAAAGGGAACTATTCCTAAATTCCATGTATCCTCCACCATATAAGTATGGCATACTGCACATCCATAAAAAGTACTTTACTAGACAAAGATTTGTGGACATACAACGAGCCTCAACTTGGCTCTAATACAAAGCTTGTCATGACCCAACCCTAGGCCTAGTCGTGATGGGTTTCTCAAGTCCACGAGGATCGGAGAGCACCCCCTTAGCAAATTCAACAAAGAAGAATCCAAATAATAGCAAAGAAGAAGATAACTAGAAAATAAAGATTAAACAGTTAATGTTACTCAGTAATATGCTCTAAGAGTTAACAACACCATCCAACCTATGAATGTCCATAAAAGCCTCTAAACCTATCTGAATATCAATTGGGTCGTGAAATTCCCCCGACCATGACTGTTAATATATCAATAATAATGTTAATGTAAACTCTTCAATTCTAAAATTTGGAATAAAATTGATAGAATGACCAAGCTTTCTAATCGATGAAAGCTCACAACTACATCACAAACCCTATAGATGACCACATCACCTAACACTACATAACCTAATAGAAGAAACCCTTAGGACCCTATATAAAAAGGATGTAGCATTCGAGGATAGTTAGCATGGTGAGATCTAATATGTAACTCAAAGAAGGAATAAGATAATTATCATACCAATTAATTATGTTTCTAAGACAATTTTATTATGCCAAAACAATTAGCCAAATAGACTCCAAAGTTCTAATTTAAAACCACTCCATGGACACCAAGGCCTTTAGAAACTCGGATTTATTTTCCATTAACCTTTTATGCAATGCAATGTTCCAAAAAAAAGTTAAATTAATCATATATCCATGTTTCAAAACCAATTTTATAAAGTGAGTTGAGGTTAATATTTATTTCAATACCAAAATCCATTAATAATGTATAAACAAATTATTGTAAGCCATGGGTACACCGTTTAAATAATAACCATGAAAACCCCCAACCCAATATTCCAAAAACAAACATTAAAACCATATAAATACAAAACCATTGGATTCCAAGATAAAATACAATTTTAGGGAAGATATACATGCCTAATAGACAAAGAAATTTGAAGGAAAAACCACAAATAAAAGCTTAGATGACCAACCCCTTCAAATCCCAAGATTCTTTTTTATTTGGAAACTTGAGAGAGAAGATAGTGTACTTGACTTGTTAAATTAATGAGAAAGAAACCCTTATGGTGTTTTATGGTTATGGGTATTAAGTTTAAAGAATGGGAAATGACCAAAGTTCCCCTAAATAAAAGTGTAGGAAAATAATGCATAGTCGTTACGGGTCAAGTAATGACTCATAATTTCTAGCTACGAGTCATTTCATAAACTTGTAGCCTGAGTAGAGAGATTGGGAAACCATATTGTTTTGATCACAAGTTATACCCTATGACTCTTGCTCAGACCTTAAGACTCCCCGGGCCTTTAGTTGTAATCTGGATAAAATCATAGGTAATCCTCACTGGTTGGACTACAACAGGCACTACATGAATAGTATAGAGTGACTATGACTTGTCATATGAGTAATAGTATGGAAAGTGAGCAAATATCATAAGGAAAACTTTATTGTCCAGAACTTGCGGTATTAAAATTCCATCCCAAAGTATGATAGTGAGGGTAAAGTTTCCCCAAAGTATGAAGAAGGGTATATTTAGCCAATTTTTTAAAGTATTGGGTTAAATTATACCATTTCCCATTGATATGGTTTAAAGTAGGTTTATATGTTTATCAAGTATGTGATTTTTCATAAATTCTTTCTATACGATTCTAAAGCATCATTAATTTTGTGATGCATCTAAGTCCAAAAATGAATTAACCATAAGAGTTAAAATGAATAATATAAGGATTATGGATCATGTCTTTATTTATTAGATATTAAGATGCAATATATGATAAGCACTTCGGGTAGAAATATACATAAATGCCCCACTTGATTGATGAAATGGGAAGATAGTTTAATTCATCAAAGTTAAAGACTCACACCTCTGCTCAATGATATAGTTGTGAGATTAATTTGGGTAGATTACTTAGAGGATAACTATTCCCAAGTTTTAAAATCAACCTCGTGAACCATTAATCATAATAAGCACCCACACCAACTAGAAACTACAATTATTCATGAATGCAAAATAAAGGCCTAAATCCTGAAACACATCATATATTGTTTACTATTCAAATTTCATATGATTGTTCATTTTTGTTATTTAGTTTATAATTAAAAAATTAGTTGTAATTGTGGTTATTGAATCTTATTTATAAATCTAGAATAGAATAGTCATTAAACCAAGTGCCTATGGGATTGATATTACGCTTGAAAGGGCCACTGTATTACTTGGATGACCCCGTACACTAACATGTGTGCTAGGATAGAATGATATTTTTACACCATTGTCGGGGATATGTAAATTATTAAATTTGTTACCTCTAATCATTCTATTTTGTTTTATAAGTTCTACCAACTTTTCTTAGCTTCTAAATTTGTAGGCACAGGTCTGAAACTTAAGTAATCTAGCAAGGGAAAGTGAATTGGTTGACCCATATCCTGAACATGAGCGATGCTTAAATCAATTAAGAATAGAAGTAGTACATCTCTTTCAGATACCTCAAATTCATTAGGAAGAAGCTAGACCTACACCAATGTCTGGAGATCAATCATCCCATAAGTCAATTAATGAAGTGGAAATCCCACTCACAACTAATGTTACCTCTATCATTCATAAATTGAAACCTAAATTTAAGCTCAAATAGAAGATGGTGCAACTATTGCATAGCTGTGGGAAATTTACAAGCCTATTAGATAAGGATTCTCAAGTTCATATATAGAACTTCATAGAGATTAGTGGTACTTTATCCCTACTAAAGTCTCTGTTGACTATGTAAGGCTCACACGCTTTCCTATTTTACTTTTGGGAGAAGTAAAGAAATAGTTAAAGGCAGAACATTCTAATTCTATTACTAAATGGGATGATGTAGCAAAGATGTTCCTCATCTACTTATTCCTATCTAGCAATACTACAAGGTTACTCAGGGAGATTTTGAGTTTTAAACAAAAGCTAGATGAAAAATTATAACATGCATGAGAGAGGTTCAAATCTCTTCTCAAGGACTGTCCACTTCATCAATAGATAGATAAGGTATTAGCTCCTAATTTGTTAAAGCTCTAGACTATAAGACAAAAATGTTCCTTGATCTACCTGTAGGTGTTTAAGATTTGGAGAAAATATATGATGAGTTATACACCTTGCTAAATTGAATTGCATAAGGTAATCCTGAAAAGCATGGTTATATCTTTAAAAGTGTAGAGAAGAATCATGTTGGGATGATTGAAGTGTATAGTGTCACAGCTATGGCCGCTCAATTGTCGGCCTTGCAAAATCAATTGATGATATAGTTTAGTAAGTTGAGTGTTCATCAATAGTAGGCCCAAGTAAATATAGTTCAACTAACCCTGTCTTGGTGTGAGATTTATTGTTTTAATGGTCACTTTACAGACTCTAGCAAAGTAAATTTGGAATCAGTTAATTTTGTGTGCAATACATAAAAAGTTAATAAGAACTATGGTAATGCCTACAATTACCACTGGAAGATTCAACCTAATTACTCATGGGGAAATAATCAGGCACAGAATAAGTAGTTTCAACAGTAGAAAAACAAGCACCGTAACTCACAGGCAAGTAATATTAAAAAAATGTTGAAAAAAATCATGGCCAATAAATAATAAATGATTACAAAAATTAAAAATAAAAAACTTCCTCAAAAGAATCTAAAAATATAGCTGGGTTATTAGCTCAGGTCCAGAATATAAGACCTCAAGGTGTTTTGCCAAGTGATACAAAGAATTAAAAGAAGGTAACGACAATAACCTTGAGGAGTGGTAGAGACTTTATTATAAAACCTCCAAAGAAAAATAAAGAGGTACAAGACGAGTTAATCCCATATCAGCCAAAAGAGAACCAAGTGTAGAACAAAGAAGCTTAATATTTGGGGACGTCTAAGTACCCAAAAACAAAGGAAACTAAGAATACACAAGAGAGGCCACCACCATTATTCCCTCAAAAGTTCAAAAAAGCTAAGAAGGATGCATGTTTATAGAATTTCTTTTACACGTTCATAGAATACCATTTAAACGTACCATTGTTAGATATTTTGTAATGTATGACTAAGTTGGAAAAAGTACTTAAAAGATATGGTTACCAATAAGAAAAAGATAGGCTATATTAGGAAGTTGGTACTTATTGAGGAGTGCAGTTCAGTTGTGATGAGCAAAATGCTTAAAAAGCTTAAGGACCGAGGGAAATTCACCTTCCTATACAAATTAGTGAAAGTGATATGGTCCATACTTTGAGTGACTTAGGGGAAAAATGATTTTGATGCCTTTATATGTGTTCAATGCTCTTGGATTAGGGAAGCCGAGGCCATATGATATGGTGCTCCAAATAGTGGATAGAACTAGAATACAACCCGACAGAATCATTAAAGAGGTTCTTATTGAGGTTGGTGAGTTCATTATTCCTGTTGGTTTTATTACTCTTGATTATGATACAGATTATAGGGTACTGATCATACTAGACATTAATTCTTGGCGACAGAAGGTGCACTGATTGATGTTATAGATGGTACTCTTACTATGAGATTGGATGATTAAGAGGTTGTTTTCAATGTATAAAACCACTCAATAAACCATCATATTATAAGGATTTATGTATTATCATATTCATGGAAGTGGATAAGTATGGGGCGGTGGAGTGCAAACCACACTATCCTCTTCGAACTATCTCATAAAGTTTCCAAAACACAAATTAAGATTGAAGTTGAGAAGCTAAACGAAGTGATTGAAAAGGAATGTGTTTATATTGTTGCATACCTTATGAGTAAGCACTCATAAAGTCTAAAAAAGTGAGAAGATTGCCTTCAAGTAGGAGGAATTGGATTAAAAATATGGTTGAGAGTAGTAATGTGGCTTGTGATGCAATAATAAATTAGGCATTGCTTGGGAGGCAAAAAAGTTAAGGTAGGAATTTTAATATCTTGATATTACGTAATATCACTGTTGTTTTTGTTTGTATTTTGAGTCATAGGTTAAAGAAGAGTGTTAGTATTGGAAACCCAAGCTAAAGAGCATGTCCACTGGACCTCATTATTGATAAAGATGCTATTAACAAGGCCTAGAGGCCTTAGGGAGTATTTGTATCCCTTTTTATAGTTATACTTTGGGTACAAAGTGTGATTTTAAGTTTGGGATTGGGAATCTTCCCACGGTTTAGGGTGAAGTGTTGCTATATAATTTTTGTTCTTAGTTGTTTTCTAGTGTTTGATAAATTTTAAAAAATTACAATAAGATCTTATCTTTGTTTTTTGTTTTTGTTGTTGATGTTAGTCCAGTAATGGCACACTTCACCCACCCTTTGGTTTCTTTTTTGATTCTTTCCTGAGATGGCACCCTTTGGACATAGTATCCTTTTTTATTTTTAGGAGTAAATTTTAAATTTCTGGTGAAAGAATAAGAGAGTTATTCTTTCTAGTTTCTATCTATGATTACATAATGCATGTTATGGTTGAATATAAAGCATGTTGATTGTGTTAAATGACTACTTTTGAGACACTCGGGCTCCTTTTTATGACTCTAGGGTGATGTCTTAATTTTGAGTTCATGTTATTGTTTTTTAGAGTCTATAAGGATCCTACATGACTTCAACACATGCCATATATGATGTGAGATTTCTTGAATAATCTATGGTTATTATTGATATCTAGAAATTGTCTGGTGTTTGTGCAAAGCAAAATAAAGAATGCTTGGGTTAGGCGATAATATAGGCAATTCTTTGATATCCCTGTTAAGATCCTCATTTATCTACCCCTGGTTTATGATATTAGTCATCCCCATTGATCCTTTATCCTATTCTTTGGTAGCCTCATATGTAGCCTATACCCTTCATTGATTGATCATAATTTGATCCAAAATTGTTCAACACTTTTGTTGAAATATTAAAATTGTTAAGGAGTATAAAATTGATGAAGAAAAAGGTGAATGTGAATCCCTAAAATAGTAGCTAAGTGTTGTGGTTGGGAATGGTGCAATGAAAAAAAGGAAATTAATTGAAATTGAATCATGTGGTGATAGAAATACCCCCTCCTTACTATATGTAAATTAGCTTAAAGAGATAGGTCAAAACAAAAGAGATTTGGACAAATAGAAGTGGTAAGAAATTGGTTGTAAAGGAAAAAGTTCTCTGTATAACGTGATGTTTTAAAGTTCTTAGGGAAAATAGTCACTTTTACTGGCCAAAATAGTTCCTACCCGCCTATTATCAAATATTAGAACCCTTAAAGTCCTACTTTATGCTAAACCTCAATATATATATATATTAGTGAAGTATTACACTAATGGAAATGTTATGGTTCATCTCATGTGACATGTGAAGTCCTAGTGAGAGTGAGCAAAATTACATTATTATACCCATTCTTTAGATGAAATTTGTATTTGTGAGTGAATGTGGGTGACTCTCTTATGGTATGCGAAAATGTTTGATGATATTTAGGTGACTGTATGATCTTTTTTATTGAGTGATAATCATTCATTTTCCAACATGTGTAGTTGATTCTTGAAGGTAGGATGTTTTGATGTTTTTGTTATGAGTTTTCAAATGTGTATGACCTGATTAATGTGAAACAAGTTATTCATGTAGTCGTTGTAGTAGTTATTCTAGAGTCTTTGATGATGATTCTTGATGCAAATTATCTTCTTTAGGACAAACAAGTCTTTAAGTGTGGTGTGATGATCTTAGGCATATTTATACTCCTAAGTGTCATTATCTATACACATTTGGCTTAGTTTTGAGGACTTCATTGTTAGTTTAATGATTTGTTAAGGGTGTAATTGTGTATTTATATTTTTAAGAACATGTTTAGAGTGTTTAAGGATCAATTGAAACAACAAAAAAGAATAAAAGATCAAATTGAGTTTAGACGAGGAAACTAGGTGCGCTAGCCTAAGCTATGCTTGGTTCTTGTGTACTTTGATAAACTTTATAGTGTTGTTTAAAATAATGATTGTTATTTGATGTTGTAGGAAAACATTGGACGTGTTTTTAAATCTAATTTAAACCTAAAAAAAAGTCCTAAGAGGTGAGGAAACAAGAAGCAAATGCATGATGAAATTGGAGCAAAACAGAGCAAAATCTGGCAGTTAGGGCTACCCATTGCGCCGCACACCTCCAGGTAAGATAGGGGGAAGTGTCACAACCTATAGGGAAACTCCTTACTATTTTTTTATTCTCATATTATGTTCTCCACAACCTCAAATACAATTTTGAGGCCTCAAAATACGAGGCAGCCTTTTGGACGTCCAAAACTTTATTTTAAGCCCTTTAAATGTGGGGAAATGTTGCAAATTGATCTATTTCGTGTTGAGGCACTCAAGTGAAATTAAAGATAGGGGGGGGGGTTAATTTAATACATTTTCTAAGTTGACTGGTCATCCTTGACAGTCAAGTTGCCTGTAGGTTAGTATACTAAATAAAATTGAAAACGTAAATAAAAAAGTAAAAGCTTAGAGATTAATACTGATTCAGATAACCGGTGTGGTGCCTACTCCATTCCCATTCAATTACAAGGGCTTTCTTTAGAGATTTCAATGTGAGAATCATATTACAAAGGGGTTGTATACTTTTTAAATTTTATTTTGTTATTCAGATTTTGTGACACACCCTAAACTGGTATAACTAAGTTGACTCGATTTTTATTTTTTATAACTATTTGATGTCACCCAAAATGCACCTCCAATTGAAGGATAAAGCGGTCGATTGCAAATATAATAACCCAACTAGGTGGGGTTGACAGTGAAAATGTTAATAGTTGTTTGACTTAATGTAATCCACAAGCAGTAGAGGAAAGTAAATGGGGGGTTTTAGTTTCAATCGCAAATAGTAACCGAGTCTTGAGTGCTTTTGAGTTGTAGATAATAGTAGATTAAAAATAGGCTTGTGTTCTCCCTGGCTTCTTAACTCTGTAATTTTTTCGTGTTCAACCTAATTATTCAGTTGTTCTACATACAAAGTATATAAGATATGTATTACCAACCGCTTATTAGGCACAAAGATAAATCTCACCCTTTACTTATTAGGTCTTAGGGTGTCGCGTTGTTTCCCCTTGCCACAACTTCAGTTCACCTTTACTTATTCTATCTCAGCTGATTAGATGGGTCTCGGGGAATAAAAGGTGTAGGTAAAAGGATCCCAAATCACTGTCTTAACTTCTTTCCAAATCAAAAACTCCGTATTAGGGATGAAAGTAAATACATATTATCTCAAGATACTCTAGTTGCTTGAGATTAATTATTGTGAAGAAGATTAATATAAATACATAAACCCTAAGCAATTGAGTATCACACTCCTTTTACGTAGCTAATCCACCAGGGTTCCCAGAACCCTATTCAAGGAGATTAGCCGCTCATGTTTGTGCAAAAAACCGTGATTATCAATGACGAACACATATAATTAATTGCACAAGAATTAAGATGAATAAACTCCAAAGTCTTGAATTGAATAAAAACCTAAAATCTCAAGAATAATTGTAAGAGTATTATAAATAAGCATAAAAGAGCATCACTTAATAAAAGACAAACTCTAGGGTATTTATATTATCTCAAAATAACATAAAAATCCTAATAAAAATTGTAAAGGAAAAGTTTATGTCGACAATCGGTACGACTCAGTCTTCACTCATACTGGCAGCATATGAGTCCTGCCAACACTTCAACTTTCTTTTCAGCTTATGACATCTGCGTATGAGTTATACCTGGGTGTATGACTTATGTTCTTCACTCGTATCCACCTGGGAATTTTTTCTTTCCAAGGTCTGAACACTGGTTTGTGTACGACTTTTCTACATGAGTCGTACACAGACTTTCGACTCGTATACTTCTGTGAATTTAACTTGTTGGTAGTAGCCTAGGTTCTATTATGCTTTCAACTTCTCTGTACAACTCATGTCCTTTCTTATGACTTGGATACTTGAGTGGTATCTTCCCCATACTTAGTCCTCAGTTTGGATTTTGGTTCTGTTGTTTATAAGAGGCGTATAGGATGTTTACAACTTAAGAATATACTTGAATTCTAATCAGAATTGGTCCTTTTCAAGTCTTTTTCTTCTCTTTTCATTCAAACACTGTTGTAGGCCTTCTTAACCTGCAATATACAACAAAGTACATTATATAAAATATCCTAAGTTCACACGTAAATTTGCGGTTTTAAGAATTAAAAATGTCTTGTTTTCACGCCACATCAACAACCTTAGATTAGAATTTTGCATGTCCTCATGCAACAAAACAAAACACAATTTTTGGATACATAGACAATGCTTAAACAGGAAGATCTTAAGCTACCCATGGAAATAATTTTCAATTTGATTTCAATATAATTATTCCCCTCCTACTTCAAACTTTTAAAACTCCAACTGTGTATTGCTATTTACCACACATAGAGACATGAGGTAATACAATAATGGAATTATATTAGCAATAGACAACTAGCCATAAACACAAGTTACATTCACCAAACACTCAAGCAACCTAGCAACATAATACTTGTTTGCTCATAGTCAAGGAAATCCCGTTCACACTTTGTATGGATAAGCCACTCTATTTAGGGATATACAAAATGACTCTCTCATTCCCAAAGAAGCATCACTGGTGCACACATAATACCATAGGCTTGCCCTTATGCTATTTCCTAAGTTTTCAGACAGTCATGGTAAGATCACAGTAGGACTTCATTATGCATATAACATAGGTTTGGGGATGGTATGATATCTTTTTGAGATTTATTTAGTGACTAAGACTTCTTGACACTAGGATTTTTTTGGGGTCCACTTACGTAATACCCCATACTTTTTCGTAGCTTAAAATCATCTCAAGAATGTTAGAAGCTTTCTTTGAAAGAGGAATCTACTTTTTTACATATGGTATTTTTAATATTTTCACTTTTTGTCATGTGAGATATTAAATTATCTTTCCACTTTGAAAATAAGAGTCATAGGAAGTTAATGCCTTCAAGTAATAGTACCTTGTCGGTGACACTGGCAAAATGCAAAAGCATAGTTCTAAGCATCATTGTATATAATTGGCTAATAATAGCCATATTGAAGAATTTTATGAGTTGTGCGGGTTCCTCCAAGATGACCGCCAATTGGTGAGGAATGACAAACGTTGAGTATACTCATCATTTACACTTCAGGTATGCACATACGAATGATTCCATCTGCACAAATATTAAATAAATAAGGTTAATCCCAAAAAAATTTCAATACCTCATGCATGCATTTCTTTATTTGGTGATAACAAAGATCTTCTGAAACTGGATCACTATCTAAGTAATTTGCATATTCTGCAAACTATGGAATTAAATCTTAGAAGGCTGCTACTATTTGCCCCCTGGAAAAATATCATCAATCTCAAACCCCTCTGCAATCTTTTGCATAGCTTCCTCCTCCGATTTACACAATTGATCTCTAACTTGATTTTCCATGCCTTTTCTATCCTTTACCTCAAAGTCAATTTTTTTCTACAAAAGCACCCACCAAATAAACCTATGCTTTGCATATTTTTAGCCATTAGGTACCTTAATGCTGTATGATCTTTGTGTACCTTAATGTTGCATGATCTTTGTGTACCTTAGTGCTGCATGATCTTTTTTCACTATCATCTTTTTTCAAATCAAGTAGGATCTAATCTTTTCAAAGGGAAAAAACACTACCAATAAATCTTGCTCCATTACGGTATAGTTCTTTTAAGAAAGATTTAGTGACTTACTTTCATAGTAGAGGGATGAAGGATCTTTTATTTTTGTTGGCCTAGTACAATCCCTAATTCCAATCCATTTGTGTCACACATAATCTCAAAAGGTAAAGACCAATCAGGAGACACAATGATTAGAGCAGTCACCAACTTCTCCGTTAAACTTTCAAAAGCCTTTTTATATGCATCATCAAAATTAATTTTTAACTCATTCTCAAGAAGTTTGAAAAGAGGATTAGTAATCTTCAAAAAGTACTTTATAAATTACCTGTAAAAGCCTGGATTCCCTAAGAAGCATCAAATTCCTTTAACAGAAATTGGGTAGGGTAATTTTTCAATCATCTCAATATTTGCTCGATCAACCTCTAAGCCTCTCTTTGAAATCTTGTTCCTAAGCACAATTCCTTTTTTAACCATAAAATGTCACTTTTCCCAATTAAGTACCAAGTTGCATTTTTCATATCTTTGCAGAGCATTTGTCCGGTACTTTAGCTAATCTTCAAAAGAATCACCAATAACAAAAAAAATCATCTATGAATACTTCGATAGTGTCTTCTACCAGAGAAAATTGATATCATAAATCTTTGAAAAGTGGCTGGAGAGATGCATAGACCAAATGACATGTGCTTGAATTCAAAAGTCATATAAGGATATGTGACAGTCGTCTTATTTGGTCCTCAAGTGAAATAATGATCTGATTGTAGCCTGAGTATCAATCAAGTAAATAGTACCATCCTCTACCTCCTAACATATCTAACAATTGATCTATGAAAGGGATGGAAAAATTGTCCTTTTGAGTCCATGCATTAATTTTTCTATAATCCATGCACATTGTAAATCTAGTGACTTACCTCATAGGTACTAGCTTAATCTTCTCATTAGGCACAACAGTTATACTGCTGTTCTATGGAATTCATTTTACCAGACTGACCCACTTGTTATCAGCAATAGGATACACCACACCAGCATCCAACCACTAGATTATTTCTTTGTTTACTACCTCCGGCATGGGTGGATTGAGTCGACGCCGATGTTCTATAGATGAAGCACAATTCGGTAAAAGATGTATTTTATGAGTACTCAAACCAGGTAGAATACCAACAATATAAGCAATGGACCTTCTAATGGACCTCTTAAAAATCTATAATACTAATAATAATGCTTATACTTTTTGTTGTCTTAGATCAACTACAATAATGATTGGAAAAATGTTTTTTGCCCCAAAAAATACATATCGCAAGTGAGATGGGAGGGCCTTCAACTCTAACATAGGTGGATCTTCAATGTATGGACGAGCTAGTGCAGTCATTCTATTATTTAGATATAAGTCAAGATTATTTGGTGCAAACTCATAAGAACCATTTCCATTCAGTGCACTTAGTAGCTTCTCATATTCCTTAATACCATCAGAATCAAAACTCATGATCAGAACTAGAAGTACTTCAATGCCTAGTCTCTCTTTAATAGGAACAATCGCATCAGAACCAACATCCCAAAGTGTAACTGTATCAAAATCATAGAATGAATCTGCCTCCACATCATACTCATCAATAATAGATACCACTCTTAACTCATCAGGTTGTCTCATGGATTCACATACAATGAATATCACATGTTCATTATTCAATCTCAGCATCATATGCCCCAGCTATAAATAAATCAATGTTCTACCTGTGAAAAAAAATGGCCTTCCTAGAATAATTGGGACATGTAAGTCCACTTCACAATCTAAGATAAAAAAATCAGTAGGAAAAATTAATAAAAGCAACTTTCACCAATAAATCATATAAAATACAAACTGGTTTTTTCATCATTCTGTCTGCCATCACTAGATCATGATGGTAGGTGTTGGATCTCCCAACCCCAACTTCTTGAATACTAGAAATGGCACAAGGTTTATACTATCACCCAAATCCCATAAAGCACGGGCAAAGTTGAAAGATCCAATAGTGTAAAGTATAGTTAAAGCACCAGGATCCTCCTTCTTCTCCACTAATGATCTAGTATCTACAACACTACAATGATGATTATTATAAATAGAAAAATAAATAACTACTCTTTACTTAGTGATCAAATCCTTCATAAGTGTTGCGTATCAAAGAATTTGTTCCAATGCCTCTACAAGTGGTAAGTTGACTGACATTTCTTTTAGCATGGATAAAAAATTCTGATAATTAAAATTTTCTTGTTTATTTTGTAGCCTTTATGGATAAGGAGGATGAGGATTAGGAAGGGGTTTCAACACTAGCTCTGAAACCTTCTCTTCTCCTACATCCGGCTTGCTACTGTTCTCTACATTAATAGGCTCTTCATGATTCTTCGGCTCATCAATAGGGGGTTCCGGTGGGTCTATAGTGACATTACCACTTCAAGTGGTAATAGCATGGAAGTGACTATAATTTCACAAATTCACCACTATATTTCTCAGAAGAGTGTCGGGCTATCTCTGATTCAATGTTGTTGATATCATACCAAACTATTTCTCTAACTTCTTAATTAATGTTGCATGTGACTTAATTGTCTTGTTCAAATTTGACAAATCGTCTTTGATATCCTTTAGGAAGCTATCTTGACTTTCTTTCCCTTTTACCAGTTTAGAAAAAAGTTTCTCCATTCTGGACTATGTATCATGACTACCTAGTGGAATGTAATTGTCACTCTTCTCTTTATAATCATCTTTATTTTGCCAATCACTATCTCTCTCTACTCTTTTTTGTACCTATCATTAGAATAGTTCCGACCTTGATTCCCTTGCCCTTGGGCTAAAAAATTTGAAAATCTATGATCAAGATACTTTGCCTCATCTTCAGATTCAATATAGCATTGTTTCGAAGTAGACCCCTGCGCTGCTACTACATTCATATTCTCAGCACTAATTGAAGCAAACTATTTTATTAGCAACCCAAAATCTCTACGAATATGAGCAACATCTTGGTCTACCATATAATTACCTGCTCCATAAGTATTTGTTTCTCCAATAACATATGTACCACAACCACGTTCTTAATCTCTTATGTGCCATCCTCTATTAGTCACTGCAATAACATCAAACATTTCCTATGCAGTATCCCACCAATAACAAATTAAGGAGCCTCCTAAAATAGTGTCTGCAATATCTCTCAAACTATCATCCAGTGATCTATATAATATTTCCGACAAGTTAGACCCTGCAATTCTGTGATTAGGTACCATTCTTAGCTTCTTCTTGAATCAAAACCATGCCTCATACATAGATTTTGCAAGTAATTGTCTAAAATTATAAATATAATCCTTAAACTATAACATCCATTCAAGAGGGAAAAATATTCTCAGAAACTATTTTATCAACTCGTGTCAAGTAGTGATAGATCTTTTGGAAGATCCCCTAACCACAGTGTAGCTTCACTGGCCAAAGTGAATGGAACAACCTTAATCTCAATCATTCCTAATCAACCCCTTAAATAGTGTAGGATGGGAAGATCCTAACAAAATTTGCATGGTAAATGTTTCCATCATCCTTAACTGAACCTGAAAATACTCCCTTCAAATTCAATAATTTTATCATAGCAATAGTGATGATAGGCGAATTTACATGCCTATAGCACTATATTTTGCCCATATTTTAGTCTAGTTTTGAGAACAAATTATATATTTCATGCACTTTTAGTCCTTTTTCCTGTAAGTGAGCTAACGAACATGATTAGCAAAGTTTCAGGTATAAATGATGCTGAATTCAGCATTTTATGGATAATTTGACGCCAAAGAAAGCTTCACGAAAGGAGAAAAGCCAATCTTGGATGCCAATGACTAAAGATGGCGCATGGAAAATCTGTCCCGGCCTAAAACAACATTTCTGAAGACTTTGGGGACTAGCAGTAATTTATTAGGATTAGGATAATGATACATTAACCTAGTACAATTGGGTTAAGTATTTCATTAGCTTAGTAGGATTAGGATAATGATACATTAACCTAGTACAATTGGGTTAAGTATTTCATTAGCTTAGTAGGATTTGGTTAAGCATTTCATTAGCTTAGTAGGAATAGGGTATGGGTGTTATAAATACCCTATTCTACTAGAGATTTTGATTCATTCACCATTCCACAAACACACTCTTACATTCTCCATTCATACAATCAATTCTACTTTTTATTCTTCTTCTATTCATCTAATCAATTCTTAATTTCCGCAACAAGAGAAACGTTACTTTGCAAGGAATTCACGCCTAACGCCTACCACACTTTGCTACACGAAATATTTATTGTGGTATAATAACAATGTCTATTGTGATTTCCTTCGCACTCATGGGTAACTAAACTTCTCTATTGGGGTTATGGAAGCCATATGAGATACTATCTATTGCTATGAGTTTGTGAATTCATGACATGTATATTGCTTATATCATTATTCTCTTCATCTTAATCTAAATTCTTTGTGGTTGCAAACGCAAGAATACGCCAGTATAACATTTAACTTGTTCGAAAGAAACGTTATCTGTCTGGAAAAGAGATAATGTCAAGGTAGTAGGGTCCCATCCCCTATTAAAAAGTTAGTGCCGTAACTGGATTAACCTCTTGGAGAATTCGTACCGTTAGACACGCTTTATGATCGAAAGAGTTAAAGTGAAATAATACTCGAATAGGTTGAAAGACGCCTGGATTTACCATCGAATACAATTCTCTATAAGCACATGCATGTCTGAATTCAACACACTCATAGTCAATAGAGACGTATAACTCAGAAGGTGGACATAACCCCAACTCCTCAATTCTCATTGTTTCACAACCTACTAAACATTCTTTCTTTTTACTTTGCTATTTTCAGTTTTTGCTTTAATAATTCGGTTACACATTACAAACCCCCCTTCTTACGAGACTTGCACTAAAAGTTTAGTAATCGTTGCTTACTTGTTGACCAAGCTATTCCCTGTGGGATCGATACCCAACCCAGGTTGGGTTCTATATTTGCTAACGACCGTTTTACACTCCTATGAGAGCTGTAGATTGAGCGTTATAAAAAATTGGAGCCTTTGCCGGGGAATACAAGTGTCAATTAAGTTCGTGATAATTACTAGACCCTTTGGTCAAAGATTCTCGTACTTTTACTTTTAGTTTTTGTTTTTGTTTACTGCAGGTTTTTATTCAGTGCATGCCCCATACCCGAAGTTCTGGTCAACCGTTATTACCTATCAATCCTGAACCACAACGTATTTGTAGAATGGAGGCACAACACACAATTGAAAGGATGGCTAATCAACAGGAACAGGCGAGACTAGCTGCTCTAGCCGCCGCTCAAGTGCATCAACCGAATATTGATAACCCTGGGCGAGAAACAAATCCTGATGATGAAGATCTAGGTGATGACGAGATACTAAACCCTAGGCATGCCGCTGAGATCGCAACACCTGCCAACAAAAGAGATCGTCAAGCTAGGTTTAGGCCTGAACGCCAAGCTATGCAGTCAGCTTTCGACGATGATGATGATGATCTTGATGGAGCCGGAGCCACAGGAGCCATTATTCCTCCACCATTGGCACCCGGAGCCAAGTTCAACATCACAAGCACCATGATTCAGTTATTGCAACTCAAGGGATTATTTGGTGGACTAGCAGGCGATGATCCGAATATGCATCTCATCAACTTTATTTCTATATGCAAGTCATTTGACAATCCTGGTGTTGGTCAGAATGCAATTCAATTACGTTTATTTCCATTGTCTCTGTCTGGGGAGGCAACTCTATGGTTGAATGGGCTGACTCCTGATTCAATTAAAAATTGGAGGCAATTGAGAGACGCTTTCCTCAAAAGATTCTTTCCGCCATCCAAAAGAGCACAATTGAGAGATGAAATTAGCAACTTTCGTCAGCTTCCAACTGAAGCTCTTCATAAAACATGGGAGAGGTTCAAGACAAAGTTAATGAGGTGCCGAAACCATCACATGACTAATGTTCACCTAACGGAGATACTATATAGAGCCTTGAATTCAATAACTAAACCAGTGGTGGATAATGCGGCTGGAGGATCCTTTATGGATCTCACCTTTGGTCAAGCAAGCAATATGCTAGATCGTATGACGAAGAAAAGTAGAGCTTGGCATACCAGGGATTCTGAGGTAGCAAGCCCCACTTTATCTATAGGCATGACTGCAGACCAAAGGAGAAGAAAAGAAGAACGTGATCAAGATATGGCGCACATGAAAACACAAGTGGATCTTCTTATTAAGCATTTATTATCAGGGAAGACCGAAAAAGTGAAAGCTATTGCGTCAAAAGGAAGGGACGAATCTGATTCGGAAGAGGAAGCTAACTACTTGAACAATCAGGGGGGTTTCCAAGGCCATACCCAAGCAAAACAAGGTCGGAACTATCATGGTAAATCTGGAAACATGGACCAAGGTAGTTGGAAGAACAAGAATGACAGTAGTGGTTTATATGTTCCCCCTGGAAGACGTGACGCCACCACATCTAGTTCTGGAAATATGGAAGAGATGATGGCTAAACTGTTGAAAGGAGTGGAAGCAACCAGCGCGGGAGTAACGGAGGTAATAAATGATTTGTCCTCAATGAAGCAATTGGTTGACTCACATTCCACTTCAATCAAGCAAATAGAGCAGCAATTGAGCCAACTTTCAGCAACACTCAATCAAAGAAAGGCTGGTACTTTACCTAGCGATACTGTACAAAACCCAAGGAATGATGGGTCATGCATGGCCATGACTACCCGAAGTGGTAAGGTGCTGGAAAATTCATCCCAAAGAAAGAAAGTGGTCGAACATAAGGAAGATGATGACGCCATAGAAGCTGACCATGACATCCATGACGTTACCCCTAGTACTTTGAAGCTTGAAAAGACCGAAATACGGAAGCAAGAGGAGAAGAAAGCTGTGGAGAGAACACTTCCCTATCCACCACCACCTTTTCCTCAAAGATTGAAGAAGCAGACGAATGATACAAGGTTCAGTAAATTCATGGCAATGTTAAAACAGCTGACCATTAATGTTCCGTTGGTGGAGGCACTAGAACAAATGCCCGGATACGCTAAATTCATGAAAGACCTTTTAACAATGAAGCGGGCAGTAAGCTATGAGCCGGCAGATAATATTCATCATTATAGTGCAATTGCCACAAGGTCCTTAGTACAGAAGAAGGCAGACCCTGGTACTTTCACTATTCCTTGCACGGTTGGATCTATGAATTTTGCTAAGGCGTTGTGCGATTTGGGAGCTAGCATCAATTTGATGCCACTATCCGTCTACAAAAAGTTGGGGTTGGGCGACCCTACACCAACCAATATGTGGCTTGTGATGGCAGATAGGTTGGTAAAACGACCTGTGGGTATCTTGAATGATGTGTTGGTGAAGGTGTCTACCTTCATTTTTCCTGCAGACTTTGTGATTTTGGATTGTGAGGAGGATTCTGAAGTACCCATAATCTTGGGACGTCCTTTCCTTGCAACGGGAAGTGTTCTTATTGACATGAGAGCTAATGAGCTTTTATTTCGGTTGAATGACGAAGTGGTCCTCTTTGATATATGCAAAGCAATGAAACAGCCCAGCGATATGAATGTGTTCTCTGTAGCTGATGTTCATCATGAGGATAAGAAAGCATTATCTGTAGAGAAACAGATTACTGTTGAGCCATTGTCTGCTGCACCACTGAATGTTGAGCATGAGGACGATGAAGATTATGAAGAACTTATGGGTGCTCTAACAGAAATAGAGTCCTATTCCCAAACTCCTAAACAACCGGACCGTGATCTTAAGAATCAACCATCACCAACAGCGAAGACTTCCCTTGAAGAGCCACCAATGCTAGAATCGAAAGAGCTCCCCAATTATCTAAGGTATGTGTTCTTGGAAAGTATAAATATACTTCCGGTGAGTGCGGATGATTTAAGTAAACAGCACGTAGAGGCTCTCATCTCTGCTCTGAAAAGATACATGAGAGCTATGGGTTGGACTATTGATGATATAATTGGTATCCCTCCTGGGATAGGCATGCACAAGGGTCATCTCGAAGAAGATTGCATGCCTACAAGTAAGCCTCATTATCGTCTGAATCCATTCAGAAAATGATCCACCATCTATCTCGACGAAGCATAAGTACTCGAGGTAGATATGTCGTGCCGCGACAATAAATCAAGCGCTAGATGGGAGGCAACCCATTATTTATCATTTATCATTTTTTTCATTATTCATTTTGTTTTAGTATGTGTTTTGCTTTTGAGAAATAAAAATCCAAAAATAAGAGTCGTGCCACGACTAAAACTAAGGCGCTTGATGGGAGGCAACCCATCATTCTAATCGTTTTTATTGTTTTTGAGCAAATGTAGGTGCAAGAGGTGTAAAACGAGGAGATTGGTTTCAAAGTTCGATTTGGACGTATTGCATGGTAAAGGTGGTAAGTTAGGAATTAAGATGCATAAGGCTATGGATTGAGCATTGCTCATGACAAAATAGGCATCGAGCAAGGCTAGGCCTAGGTAAAACTAGGCTACAAATAAGACATGTCCTATACTATAGCATAAGATCTCGGAATCTAGTGTGCTATAGCATAGGCGCCGCCCATGCTCAAGTATGCCATAGCATAGGCGCCGCCTATGCTATAGCATTTGGTCTCTGAATCTCATATGCCATGCTAAAGGAGCCGCCTATGGTCACTAAAGGCATTGCACTAGGCGCCGCCTATGCTCACCATAGGCTTTGCATTAGGCGCCGCCTATGGTCACCATAGGCAAAGCTAAAGGCGCCGCCTATGGTCACTTTTTGACCCCAAAACCAATTTTAAATGGGTCAAAACCCGACCCATTCTTTTCCTATATAAAGGAGACTTAGTCTTGAAACATAAACACATTGAAAATTTGACCTAAGCGCCGCACATACTCTCCAAATCATTTCAAAACTTTTCTTTTTGCTCTCCCACTTCACAAGAACATCTCCAAAGGCCTCAATCACGTAAGTACTCTTTTGTTCTTCATCTATTTTTCGTAAGTGCTACGTTGATATGTCTATTATGAATTGCTACATCTTAAACAAATAGTGGTGATGTTAATGTGTTTGAATTGTTGATACAAAACCAAGTGAGTGAACATGAATGTTAGGATACTCTTAACTTGTTTCCGACTTGAATTTCATTTTGATGCATTGTTATGCTACTTACGGAATTGCTACATTCATGAACACTGTATACTCTTGTCACTTGAATACTTACATGTTAGAATGTCCCGGAATAAGACTTATAGTTGCCAACCGACATAGGCGATGGTGATTATTGATAGAAACTATACCATGATGTAATCCCTATGTAGAAGTCTTGATATACCTAACATGAAAGTATTTCAAAGGTTGCAAGAAGTGATACATCTCTGATTTTCTTGTTGGAATATAGCTCCTACAACGTATGTCGATGAAGTCTAAGTAATCGACCACTTTCACTTCACTAATTCGTATCAACAAACTAAGTGTGGGGTGGTACCCCTACTGCTTATGTATAGATTGTATCCATTGAGATTGTGCTAACGTGAACTCTATTTCAAGTCTCAGGTACAATGGCACCCAAAGCGAGACAAGGAAAGGAGAAGGCTACCACTTCCCAAAAGGGCAAGAAAAGAGGCCACAAGGAGCAAGGAGAATCATCCTCAATGCAATTACCACGCCGAATGTTTGGAATAAAATGGGTTCTTGAGGAGGAAGCCAAAGAATGGTATAGGAACAACAAGGAAAGAAAATATGTTCATGTCGACTTGATAAACAAGGAAAGCCTAGCGAAGAAGGAGCCGCGCATGTTGGCGAAGATCATGGCATTAAATCTGGATTTCATCTTCCGCGACATGGGAGAATGTAATCTTGATTTGACAAGAGAATTTTATGCCAACTGGTCGCCGAAAACCACAGGCAGCGAAGTCAAGATTCGGGGCTAAGTGTTACAACTCAATGCAGATTTCTTCAACTCTTTTCTTGGCTTGCCTTCAGTCGATCCAACACCATTCAAAGAGATGTACAGCAGACCTCCTTATAGAGAAATTCGACACACACTCTGTGGAAAAAGATCCATGGCCCGCTGGAGTAGACACAAGGACACTGGTCGACACAACACTTTCCCATATGCTTCTTTGAATAGGGTAGCAAGGATATGGTTGCGCATGGTCAACTGTTGCCTCATTCCAGGGACGCAATACACAAAAATAACAAGAGATAGAGTGTTCTTGGTATACGCATTGATGATGAATGTCCCTATCAACATTGGGACAATCATTCGATCCACAATGCGGAAGGCTAGGCTACACAAGCGGTCCCATTTCAGCTTCGGCAATCTGTTGACTGCAATCTTGAGAAAGGAAGACATCGAAGAGGAACCAGTTGACCATAAATTCCCACACAATCCGAAGAAGGTTGACCTCACAAAGGTCAAAGATGCTGAATCAACACATGACACCAACCTTACTACGGCAGAGAGACATGCTCGGGATGAGAGTTTCTCCCGCCATATGTACGACATGATGAGGTTTAAAATGATGAGTGGAGGTCATGTTCCCACTGATGCAGATCTCCAACAGCTGGACCATGACTATCCAATGAATATTCATGCACGGGAGATGTGTGGAGTAGGTACATACTTTGAGGAATCTCTCGATGACGACGTGCCGATCGATGATGATCGACGAATGCCAGACTCTGACATGGAGGAGAATTCTGATGATGACGACTCCGACATTGAGGATGAGTCTGACTATCTAGGTTCTTCTTATTTATTTTCCACTGAGGACAGTGTGTCCCGTCAAAGTGTGGGGTGCTGGTATTTGCATGCTATACTTCTCCATCCACATTTTCATTTATTTATGTTTGTTTGTAGTTAATTGTTTTTTTTTATCTTAGCTTCGCATGAAATTATTCTAATAGGCAGCATGAGATTAGGACAAGAGTTTGTGCTAAAATCATGACTATTGAGACATTTAGGCTCTAATTGTGACTCACTATGTGATATTGTTTGGTTTAATTCCTTCATCTGTTGGGTCAAGAGTCTATACTACTCCAAATAAAGTCGACCATGTGCCTTGTGTGTGTGAGATAATAGTATATTCTGTGCTTGTGGCTGATGCTAGAACTTGCCTGGTATGTATGTAAAGCAAAAATAAAGAGTGCAAGTCTAGGAGATGATTTAGGCATTTCTTTGGCAACCTATGATTATTTACCTTCTTTTTACCTACCCATGGACATCATCCTAGTTAAACCCTTTTGAGCCTTTAGCCTATTTTCTTTGGCAAACCTCGTATGTAAGCCTAATCCATTTTTTTCAAGACCATAATTTGATCCAAATTCCTAAGTGCTTTAAAGTGAAAAATTCATGTGACAAAATAAGAGGAAATTGGGTGAGTATGATGCTTTAGAATGCATTGGTGCTTGATTGAGTTATGAAAAAGAAAGTGCTATCATAAAAGGTATGTTATAAAAAGAAAAAGGAAGAAAAAAACTGAAAAGTTAGTTATGTTTAAAATTGAAAAACAAAAGAGGAGAAAAAGAGTGGTAGAATAAAAGAAAGTAGAAAGGTTGTTTGAAAGAAAAGTGTTAATGATAAAATGTGATGTATTAAAGCTCTTAGGAACATAGTCACTATTTCTGGCCAAAATAGTCCTACCTGTCCCTTAGCCTACATTACAACCATCAAAAGACCTAGTTGATCCTAAGCTTGGCATTCTGACATTTAGTGGAGCATTACACTAAGGGCAAACCTATGGTCATCAGTTGCTGCAGATGAATTCTTTGTGAGAGTGAGAGCAAGGATATTTTGATACCCATGTTTGAAAAATATGCTATACTTGTGAGTGATTATGGGTAATATATTGTGAGACACACATGGTTGATGAGTTTTGGGTAGTTTTGTATGATTCTTTGTGCCTTGACTTTTGAATATAAGTTGACCACCATCACGAGTCTATGTTGGAGGCTGAATTGTTTCTACTAATGATCAGAAAACTACTCTTTGTTGATAATTGTTGTGCTTGTCTTGACGAATATTTTATGTTCTTGCTGTGAAACCCTAAGTTGATGTTTAGAGGGACATGATATTTTGTTCGAGGACGAACAAAGCTTCAAGTGTGGGGTGTTGATGATAGGCGAATTTACACGCCTATAGCACTATATTTTGCCCATATTTTAGCCTAGTTTTGAGAACAAATTATATATTTCATGCACTTTTAGTCCTTTTTCCTGTAAGTGAGCTAACGAACATGATTAGCAAATTTTCAGGTATAAATGATGCAGAATTCAACATTTTATGGATAACTTGACGCCAAAGAAAGCTTCACGAAAGGAGAAAAGCCAATCTTGGACGCCAAGGACTAAAGATGGCGCATGGAAAATCTGTCCCGGGCTAAAATAGCATTTCTGAAGACTTTGGGGACTAGCAGTAATTTATTAGGATTAGGATAATGATACATTAACCTAGTACAATTGGGTTAAGTATTTCATTAGCTTAGTAGGATTAGGATAATGATACATTAACCTAGTACAATTGGGTTAAGTATTTCATTAGCTTAGTAGGATTTGGTTAAGCATTTCATTAGCTTAGTAGGAATAGGATATGGGTGTTATAAATACCCTATTCTACTAGAGATTTTGATTCATTCACCATTCCACAAACACACTCTTACATTCTCCATTCATACAATCAATTCTACTTTTTATTCTTCTTCTATTCATCTAATCAATTCTTAATTTCCGCAACAAGAGAAACGTTACTTTGAAACGAATTCACGCCTAACGCCTACCATACTTTGCTACACGAAATATTTATTGTGGTATAATAACAATGTCTATTGTGATTTCCTTCGCACGGGTAACTAAACTTCTTTGTTGGGGTTATGGAAGCCATATGAGATACTATCAATTGCTATGAGTTTGGGAATTCGTGACACGTATATTGCTTATATCATTATTCTCTTCATCTTAATCTAAATTCTTTGTGGTTGCAAATGCAAGAATACGCCAGTATAACATTTAACTTGTTCGAAAGAAAGCTTATCTGTCTGGAAAAGAGATAATGTCAAGGTAGTAAGGTCCCATCCCCTATTAAAAAGTTAGTGTCGTAACTGGATTAACCTCTTGGAGAATTCGTACCGTTAGACACGCTTTAAGCTCGAAAGAGTTAAAGTGAAATAATCCTCGAATAGGTCGAAAAACGCCTGGATTTACCATCGAATACAATTCTCTATAAGCACATGCATGTCTGAATTCAACACACTCATAGTCAATAGAGACGTATAACTCAGAAGGTGGACATAACCCCAACTCCTCAATTCTCAGTGTTTCACAACCTACTAAACATTCTTTCTTTTTACTTTGCTATTTTCAGTTTTTGCTTTAATAATTCGGTTACACATTACAAACCCCCCTTCTTACGAGACTTGCACTAAAAGTCTAGTAATTGTTTCTTACTTGTTGACCAAGCTATTCCCTGTGGGATCGATACCCAACCCAGGTTGGGTTCTATATTTGCTAACGACCGCTTTACACTCCTACGAGATCTGTAGATTGAGCGTTATCAAATAGTAATATCAAACTTCACATTAAGGCTAACACAAAGAAATAATAGCTACAAACTCAATAGGCTCATAATAGTCCATAACTTTTTCGTCTTCCTCATATGGGTATAAGTGCTGATATGTAGGAATAAATGGAGCTCTTCCACTCTTAAATCGACAATCAAAAACCTATCTAGGAATTACTAATCCACCGTATTGAGCAAACTCAGCCTCTTCAACAATTCTAGCCTCTTCGTCCTATTTTAGTTCTCGCTCCAAAAGGTGTTATGTCTATATATTTGCAATATTTTATCGATATAATGGAGCACACAGGAGTTCCATATTTGGATACACTGTTAGGGTTATTGAACCCAATCATAAACTTGTCTTGACATCCGTCAAGGTGTTTTAAGGATTTTCTCTGGCTCTAGATCAATTGGGTGTAAGGGATTGCCTCTACTCCAAATACCTTGCATACACCGAAGTATGCCAAATTAAGAAAAAAAATAAAAACCTTCCAACTTCACCAATTCAATTCACTACTCAAAACATCTATCACCATCAACTATGCTAAAATTTGATGTCGCCCAAAATATACCTCCAATTAAATGATAAAGAAGTCGATAGAAAATATAATAACCCAACTAGGTTGGGGTCGATCCCATAGTGGAAATGTGAAAAGTTTCTTGAATTTATGTAACCCATGAGAACAAAAGTAAATGGGTTGTTTTAGTATCAATCGCAAATAGTAACTGATTGTTGAGTGCTTTTTAGTTGTAGACAATAGTAGGCGAACACTAGGATTGTGCTCCCTGTGGTTTATTAACCTAATATGTTTACCATGATAAACTTAATTATTCTGTTGTTATGCATGAAAAGTCTACAAGATATGTATTACCAGTCTCTTATTATGCGCGAAGTGAAATTTCACCCTTTTCTTATTAGGTATCAGGGCGTCACCTTGATTCCCTTGCTACAACCTTATTCGTCTTAACTTATTAGGTGTCGGGTGATTAGATGGGACACGGTGATTATAAGGTGGAGGCAGACGGTTCCCAAATCAATGTCTTAACTTTTTTTCCCAATCACAAACTTCTTATTAGGGATGGTTGCAAGTAATTGTCTAAAATTATAAATCTCATCCTTCAACTATAGCACCCATTCAAGAGGGAAAATATGCTCATAAACTATTTTATCAAATCGTTCCAAGTAGTCCCCTAACCACAGTGTAGCTTCACTGGCCAATGTGAATGGAACAACCTTAATCTCAATCATTCCTAATTAACCCCTTGAATAGTGTAGGATTGGAAGATCCCAACCAAATTTGCATGGTAAATGTTTCCATCATCCTTAACTGAACCCAAAAATACTCCCTTCAATTTCAAAAATTTGATCATAGCAATAGTAATATCAAACTTCACATTAGGGATAACACAAAAGAATAATAGCTCCAGACTCAATAGGCTAATAATAGACCATAACTTCTTCGTCTTCCTCATATGGGTCTAAGTGCTGATATGCAGGAATAAATAGTGATCTTCCTCTCTGAACTCGACAATCAAAAACCTATCTAGGACTTACTAATCCACCATTTTGAGCTAACTCAACCTCTTCAGCAATTCTAGAATCTTCGTTCTCTTTTAGTTCTCGCTCTAAAAGGTGTTATGACTATATGTTTGCAATATTTTATGGATATAATGGATCACACAGGAGTTCCATATTTGGATTCACTGGTAGGGGGTATTGAACCCAATCATAAACTTGTCCTGACATCCGTCAAGGTATTTTAAGGAATTTCTCTGGCTCTGGATTAAATTGGTGTAAGGGATTGCCTATACTCCAAATACTTGGCATACACCAAAGTATGCCAATTTAAGAAAAAAATAAAAACCTGCCAACTTCACCAATTCAATTCATTACGCAAAACATCTCTCACTATCAACGATGGTAAAATTTGATGTCGCCCAAAATATACCTCCAATTAAACGATAAAGCAGTCGATTGCAAATATAATAACCCAACTAGGTTGGGGTCTATCCCAAAGTGAAAATGTGAAAAGTTTCTGGAATTTATGTAACCCATGAGAATGAAAGTAAATGGGGGGGTTTTAGTATCAATCGCAAATAGTAACCGATTGTTGAGTGCTTTTTATCTGTAGACAATAGTAGGCGAACACTAGCATTGTGTTCCCTATGGCTTCTTACCTTAATATGTTTACCATGATCAACCTAATTATTCTATTTTTATGCATGAAAAGTCTATAAGATATGTATTACCAGTCTCTTATTATGCGCGAAGTGAAATCTAACCCTTTTCTTATTAGGTCTCAGGGGTTCGCCTTGCTTTCCTTGCTACAAACTTATCCACCTTAACTTATTAGGTCTCGGGTGATTAGATGGGACACGATAATTATAAGGTAGAGGTAGAAGGTTCCCAAATCACTGTCTTAACTTCTTTTCCCAATCACAAACTCCTTATTAGGGATGGTTGCAAATACACGCTATCCAAAGATACTACAACTATTTGAGTTAAATTATTGTGAAGATGATTAAGATACATGCATAAACCCTAGAAAAATTGAGTATCACACTCCCTTTACTTAGCTAATCTGCCAGGGTTCCCACAACCCAAGTCAAGGGGATTAACTTCTCATATTTGTTCAAGAAACCATTATTATCAATGACGAACACATATAATTAATTGCACAAGAATTTCGATGAATAAACTCTAAAGTCTTGAATTGAATAAAAACATAAAATCCCAAGAATAAATGTAAAAGTATTGTCTAGATGCATAAAAGAGTGTATCCTAATAAAAAACAAAGCATAAAGTATTTATAGAATCTAAAAATAACATATAAATCTTAATAAAAACACCAAAGGTAAAGTTTTTTTCGGCAGTCGATATGACTCAGTCTTCATTCTTACCGGCAACATACGAATCGTACTATACCTTCTCGTATCCATTCCAGTGTTTGTTATCCCAAGGCTTTGACATTTTTTCAGCATACGACTTTTGCTTATGAGTCGTACCAGGGTGTACAACTTGTTTCCTTCACTCGTATCCACTTGGGACTTTTGTCTTTCCAATCTCTGAAAATTGGTTTGTGTATGACTTCTTTATACGAGTCGTACTTAGACTTTTGACTTGTATACTTATAAGACTTCAACTCTTTGTAGTAGATTAGGTTTTTTTATTGTTACAACTTCTCTATACAAATTGAATCCTAGCTTACGACTTGGATACTTGATTCGTATCTTCCCAATACTTATCTCCTCCAATTGTCTTTTGGTTCTTTTGTGCATTCCATTTAGTCTACGAGTTATATAGGATGTTTATGACTCAAGAAATAACTCATATCCTGATCAAAATTGGAATTTTTAGGTCTTTTCTTTTTCTGTTTATTCAAAAACTATTGTAGACCTATTTCACCTACAATATGCACCAAAGTGCATTATATCTAAAAAAAATATCCTATGCTCAGACATAAATTTACAGTTTTAAGCATCAAAGTGTCGTGTTTTCATGCCACATCACTATTGTAATTTGAAAATTACAAAACGTTTTGACGAATAAAGATATATACACACTGAGAGTTACCTATAATGTTGTGTAAGTTGTCTTTTGTGTTTAGTCTTCTTTTTATAGCCTTGATCTTGTCTAGCTTCTTTGCTCTAAAAGGAAAATCAAAGGGATATCTTCTCAATCAAGGATTTAAATTGATTCCTTGATTAATGATTCACATCATATGGTACATCCATATCAGATATGTCCATACATATAATATGATCTTCCTTCCTCAAATGTTAACGCACAGGTATACCTCTCTATATCAGATATGTCCATGTAGAGGTTGTGATCTTCCTTTCTTCCATGGTTCCTTGTTAAATAGGCTTTCCATGTATGTTCTCTGATTACCTTTAGTATAATTGACTTCGTTGTAGTTAGTGATTTTGTGAGATCTTCTCATGATGTTATTAAAAATTCATTATCGTAGATGATTCTTCTTGCCTTGATTACATATTCAGTGTATATTGTATATTTTCCCTTATTAGTTTGTCATTATTAACAAAATTATAACAACATAGGAGGCTAACAATCTCTGCTTTTATGATAATGACAAATAATAAACATTAGTTGACTTCCCTGTATTTGCAGTTGGTTCTCTCTCCCTTTCTTGCTCACTCCCTTGCATCATTATCAGTAGACTTCCCTATATTTGTAGTCGGTTGGATCCCCTTACTCAGAGACCTATATGATGTTTGGAATTCTCCCTCTTTGACATAATAAAAAAGAATAGAGCATGAAAAAATACACAAATATAACAAGCAAATATGTCATACAGACCAGACAACCATTCAACGTTCATGCAAAAGATAGGGAAAGGGGTACTATACTGAATGTATACCAGTGCAAGTTAAAAATAATAGGAAAACACCAAAAGAACAAAGGGGAAAGATCCCCCTTTGAATTGGAAGTCAAGTAATCAAATTTCAGCTAGAAAGTAGGTAAGGGTACTCTACATATTATGACAGAAGCGTTCTTTTGGTGTTTTCCTATTATTTTTAACTTGCACTAGTATACATTCAGTATAGTACGTTCATACGAGTTTTAATTATTTTTGTTGAAACTGTAGTTGGAATTCTACACTGATATTTTAGATTTGATAGAATCAACTTTAGAAAATAGCATGTTAAAAAACTTGACAACCTCCAACTCCAATCCATCAATTGTCAAGCACTGTCACGACCCGAACCAGGGCCTAGCCGTGATGGGTATCTCAAGTCCCACGTGGACAGGAGATCACCCCCTATGCCTAACAAAACCAAACACAATGTACCCAAATGTTTGATGAATTCCTAACATATAACAAGATGGCATGAAACAAACATAAAGAAAGTCAAAAGATGTCTATAACTGAAGATTGATGACCAGCCAACCAACCGACAAACATCGTACAATATCCACAGTAATCCAAACAAAGCTTTCGAAGAGACGCCAATGAGAATGAAAACTATAATGTAATGAAGATGAATGTAACTATCATCTTAAATCTAAGAGTGAAAGTGTGTGAAATGCCTATTACTTCCGGGGAATAAAATCTCAAAACTTCACCATAACATAACGAATCAATGGACCGACCCGATAGACCTAACTATGAGTAGGAAAAGTAGAGGAAGCTTCGGTGCCTGCATCACATAGGGATAAAACGTCCATAGATGGTTAGTGGGGTGGATACTAGAATGTAACTATAAGGATAACATAATGTCATGATCAACCATTCAAAATGATTCAAAACTATTGCACACAATTGAATCCAACACGTATAGATATATAAAATGCCCGAATAGGGATCAAGGGTTAACATGTACTTTAATACATTATCCTAGATTACATAGCTCAACTGTCATAACATGTAAAGGCACCCCCAGGCTATATAGGCCTAGATCTCCCCCAATAGGAAATGCCCCTGTGTGTGTGGCCGCACAAACCAGAAGGTATACATATGCACTATGGGAGACTCTAACCTCTTTGCATATCAAGGGTAAATGAGCACTAAATGAAGTAATAAAATATTGGGGACTCAAACCTCCCAATCAAATAATAGTAATAAGTAGGCTCGAATCACCTGATCATTTAGACCCCCACATCGGCAATATCGGTTTCTAGTGTGGGTCCCTAAGGACCACTACTTACATGACTCAGCTACACAACCATCATTAAAGCCCAATTAAAAATATTTATCACACAATCCCATTCTTTAAACCACAATACACATTTAAGCACACATTATTGGTATCATCATACTAACTACACTTGCAAGGTAACATCAACAAACCACAATAATTATCTTCACTTTGGGGAATTCACAACCCCCTTGGATTAATATTACATTTCCCACATTTCTCATAATTAAAAACTAATTTCACAATATGGGGTTGGGGTCATAACCATTTCAAAAGTCACAAGTTGGTAAATCACAATCCCTAGTCCATTCACCATTCCCATGCATCAAATTAACTTTAGAACCACCATTAAACTTAACCCATACAGGGACAAACATGAAACATCACATAAGCAATAGTTATACAAAAACCCTCAACACATATTTTAAAAATCAACATAAATATCTCATGAAGAATACTTTAAAATATATGCCTTTAACAAATTAACAACGAGGGAAGAGTAACCTGCCTGAAATAACAAGTTTCGTGGAAATAATCCAATCCTTAAGACCTTATATGACCTACTTCTTGGAAACCCTAAGTATGGTTTCTTTAGAGAATTTTAAAGATCTTTTGAAACTTTTCTAGTGAGTTAACAATGCTAATAAGGTCACCAATAGGGTCTAAGGTCGAGAGTTCCTAATGGAGTAAGGGAAATGTCCAAAGTGCCCTTAATTAAAAGACTAAAAATTGTACTAAGTGACAACGACTCACTTAACGACTCATATAGACACATTACAACTCATCAAAAGGAGTGTAGTCAAGGCAGAACCTCTAGGGGACCATACTGTTCTGGCTACGATTCATCACACCAACTCGTTACCAGACTTGACCCTTCATAACAACTTCTCGTACTCAAGGAAGAAAAAAAATTGGGATGACACACTGGACACCCTACGATTTTGACATAATAACTCGTCATGAGTCTTTACGACTCATGGGCTCAAGTGGTATTGAAGAAAGTGTCTTGGGCCAAACTTTCTGGACACTTTACGACTTTCTCATTATGACCCGTAAGAAGTATTATGACTATTTGAGAGCCACTCATACACTAAGAAGAATACTAAGCCACTTTTTTCGATTAAGTTAGAACCGAGCCCCTACGACCCTTCATGACTCCCTACGACTCGTCAGGGGGGTCGTTGTCAGGAGAGTGAGGATAAAATTTTAGAAATTCTCATATACTCCCCCCCTTAGGATCATTTATCCTATAATTATAGGACCAGGAATTTATTAGCATAATGACTCTACATACCACTACTCTTACCTTTAAAAAATACAGAAAACAAAGATGCTAAGGAAATCATTTCTTCCTTTAACAAAGTAAGAAAACAAAGATGTTAGGATGTCATACACCTCAAGCACAATTTTCAAAAATAGGAAACTAGAATGGATACTTGGACTTCATGTCCCCCTCAGATTACCAAGTAGCTGCCTGAACCTTTTGGTTACTCTAAAGAACCTTTACCAAAGCCATATGCTTTGATCGTAATTGATGGACTTGCTGATCAAAAATCTCAACCAGGACATCCTTGTAGGACAATAAATATAAAATACCTATGTCCTACATAGGAACAACCATTGAAGGATCACCCACACACTTCTTCAACATCGAAACATGAATCACCAGATTAATCAAGTCAAACTAGAAGCAACTCCAATTCATAAGCGACATTACCAACCCTGTTTAAAACAATGTATGGACCAACATAACGGGTACAGAGCTTCTACTTTATACCAAATCATATCACTCTCTTTATGGGATACACCTTTGGTAAAACCTAATCACAAGCACTAAACTTCAACTCCCTTTAACTTATGTCCACGTAGGACTTTTGGTGACTTTGGGCGGCCTTAAGTCTATCCCAAATAACCTTCAACTTCTCCATGGCTTGGTGAACCACATACGAACAAAATAAATTATTTTTACCAACCTGAAATCACCCAATAGGAGATCTAAACTTCCTACCCTGCAAGGCCTCTAACAGAGCCATACTAATTCTAGAGTGTTAACTGTTATTGTAAGAAAATTCTATGAAAATAAATCGGTCAATCCAACTACCACCAAAATAAAAAACATAAGCCCAAAACGTATCATCCATGGACGAATTATCCTTTTTGCTTTCCCATCCATCTACAGGACGAAATCGGTACTAAGGGTAACCTTAGTCCCCAAACCTCATGGGAACAAACTCCAAAAGTGAGATGAGAACTGGGTACCCCAATCAGATATGATGGAAATTAGTGTGCTATGCAACTTCAAGATCACTTTGATGAACAACTTGAAAAAACCATCTAAATAAAAATTTGTCCTCACTGGTATGAACTGAGAAGACTTAGTCATCCTATCCACGATGACCCAAATAAAATCAAATTACTGGCGAGACCATGAAAGACCAAAACAAAATCCATATTAATTATCTACTATTCCACACTAATAGCTCAATCTCCTAAGTCAACCCACCGGGCCTCAAGTGCTCTACCTTTACTTGCTGACATACCATGCACTTAGTCACAAAATTGGCCACATTACGCTTCATATTGTTCAACCTATAAATTTTCTTAAGATCATGATACATTTTCATAAAAAAAAATGAATATTATAACGTTACTCATAAGATTCGACCAAAATTCTTCCTTGCAACCCATAAACATCTGGAACACATAATCTGCCTTGGTGCGTCAAGATAGAATCACCACCAATCTAAAAAACCATCACTTTATGCCTACCTACATTATTCTTTATTTACATCATATTAGGATCCATCACTTGTATCTCCTTTACTTCAGCACTAAGAGATGACATTTCCACCTCTTGAACAATCACACCACCATTCTTAGAACCTAGGAGATAAACTCTGAGATTGAATGAACGGTGAATATCCTGACATTTCCACCTCTTGAACAATCACACCACCATTCCATCTTTGTTATGACCTAAACCAGGGCCTGGCTATGACGAGTATATCAAGTCCTTCACAGACCAGAGATCACCACTGCACCTATACAAACAAATCACAACATCTCCCTATGTCGAATAAATTTAGAATATATAACCAAGATATCATGTAACAAGATTAAGCAAAGTCAAAACATGTCAATAACCATGACCGATGACCAACCAACCAACCGACCAACATCACCCAATATACATAGTAATCTAAACAAAGCCTTCTAAACATAAAACTAAAACCAGTCTTGGTCGGGACATGTCCCCTACATTGAGAATGAAAATGATAATGTTAATTATAGTGAAAGTAAATATAAAATCAAATCTAAGAATTAAAGCTAGTGAAATGCCTACACCTTTGGGGAATGGAAGATCACCACTAAACTTTAACATAATGAACTAACGAACAAAGAAGACCAATCTAACTATATGTAGGAAAAGTAGACGTATCTTCGGTATTTGCATCGTATGGGGATACAACATCTGGAGAAGATTAGTGGTGTGAACATTATCATATAACTTAGGGATAAGGATAAGATAATGCCACGGTCAATAGTTCAAAATTATCCAACACAAAGCACATAATAAAATATATATATATATAAAGATATATCAAAAGTCGGGATAGGTAACAAGGCTTACTATGTTCTTTGAAACTTTACCTTGGTTTTTGTAGGTCAAACATCATAACATATGAAGGTACCCACGAGCTATATTGTCACATCTCTCCCACACATAGTAGGGCCCTATTTTGTGTGGCCACAATTACCAGAGGGTATGCATATACACTATGGGGGACTCGAACCTCTCTGCATATCAATGTGACATAAGCACCAAATCATGTAATAAGATTTGGAGGACTCGAACATCCCAATAAAATAATAGTAATAAGGGGAACTCAAACTACACGGTCATATAGACCGCCACATTAGACACCACAGTTTCTATTGTGGGTCCTTTAGGACCATCACTTTTATTACTCATCTATTCAACTCTCATTAAAACCTAATTAAAAACATTTATCTCACAACCCCATTCATTGAATCACAATACGCATTTAGGAATACATTGTTGGTATCATCATACAAATTACACTTACAAGGTAACATCAACATGCCACACCAATTATCTTCACTTTGGGGAATTTGTAACTTCCTTTGTTTAATTTTACAAATTCCCACACTTGTCATAATTTAAAACCAATTTCATAATATGTTGTTGGGGTCATTACCACTTTAAAAGTCAAAAGTTTAGGAAATCATCATCCCTAGTTCATTAACCATTCCCATGAGTCAAATTACCTTTAAAACCACCATTTAAACTTAACCCATGCGGGGAAAAACATGAAATATCACATAAATAATAGTTATACAAAAACCCTCAACCCATGTTTTCATAATTAACATAAATATCTCATGAACAATACTTTAAATCATATGTTTTTAATGAATATACAATGAAGGAAGAGTAACATGCTTGAAATAAAAAAAATTACGAAATGAATCCAACCATTAAGACCTTGGATCACCTACTTCTTGGAAACCCTTAAGTACGGCTACTCGAGAACATTTAGGAGAACTTTTGAAAGAGTTTTAGTGAGTTAACAATGATAATGGGCCACCCAATAGTGTTTTATGTCATGTGTCACAATTGGGCTAGAGGGTAAATGTCCAAAGTTCCCTTAATGATAAGAATAAAAATTGTCAAAAGTGACTACGGGTCACAATACGACTTGTATATAAAAATTATGACTTATCACAATGAGCTGTAGTCAAGTCATAACCACCAGGGCCCCATACTGGTCTGGATATGATTCATACCACAAACTCGTAACCACACTTAAAGACTTGTCACCACTTATCGTTTAAAAACTATAAATAAATTTTGGATGACACACTGGGCATTCTACGATTGGGTCATAACGACTCATCATAAGTCTTTTTGACTCATAGCCTCAAATTATAATGAAGATAGTATTTTGGGACAAACTTTTTGGACACCTTTCGACTTGAACCTTATGAATCGTAATAATTCTTGATGACAAATTGAGAGCCACTATACTCAGACAAGAATACTAAAACATTTGTTCTAATTAAGTTACGACAGAGTATCTACGACCCATCATGACTTCATATGACTTGTTAGGAGAGTTGTAGTAAGGACAATAAAGATAAAATTTTAGAAATTCTCATGAACCAAAAACCCAGGGCATTAGAAGAAAACTTTTCCTACATCAAAGATGATGTCCTTACTTAGCTACAACAACCCGCTGGTGGACTCCTGGATAGTCAACAATGAGGCGGTCCTTGATTTCCTCTAATTACTTTATCATATGGAGTATAGGATTTGATATATTTTACTTACCTTGGGTAGATCAGTGTTTACCTTTTCAAATTACTTTCTGCACTATTCAGTGTTTATTAGGACATATCCCAATCTAGCAAAAGTCATAGAATCATAAATGTCAGAGACTTCTACAATAGGGTCCTTAGAGAGATCAATGGAGTAGTGAAGAAAGATTATTTTAATCAATAATCAATAGGGTAAGATAGAAATGGTATGGGAATCTTTAGCATATTTCAATATTTATTCGCGGAACCATACAACCTAATTGATTTTGTATTTCTTAACCATGCAGTACAACAAGAACATATCTTGACAAGTCTTATTACTAAGAGAACCTTTCCTTGGGATTAGGGTGGTGGTGATAATGTGAGCCAAATTTTTTTATTTAACGCAAAGTGATAGTGGACAAAAATTTGATAAACCAACTTTTGTATTGGAAAAAACCTTCTTAGCTTCATTAAATCTAGCCTCGAAATTATCAGGCCACGTATAATTTATAATGAGGATCACCCTAGAGAACTTAGTGTAAACACTTTATGAAACAAAATGTCATTAATAATGATTCTATTCCCAAGCACAAGAGTTATTAACTGACCGTTGTCTTAGAAAAGTTAAAGATTTTCATAAAACATGCACACAGTGTCCTTACAGACTTCAATACCACAAAGATGAAATATAAGAGATAAATGTTAGGATTTGAAAAATGAACATACATTATAGTGGGATTCCTTTAACTAAAAGAGATTCACAATTCTTTCAGGCACAACTGAGCAATATGTTAAGGTGACAAATTTTTCACAATAGAAAATAGTCCAGAGGTTATGCATTTACTTAGGTGAAAAAAAGTCAAGAGGAGAGATATAGGTTTTATTGAAGGACGAATTAGGGCTAGAAACTTAATATTTTTTATTCAAAGTCGATTACAGGCGATAAGAAGGAGCTTTCTAAGAGGAATTAGAGATAAGAACTGGGTCATGATTGACTAAAAGGTAATCCAAAGGATTCATTAAATGATTTTACATAGATTTTATTTGTGACATTGAAGGAATAAGAAAAGATGTGTTTGAAGAGCGTATAAAAAAAAGAGAAAAAAGGTGAATTGATAGGAAAGTGAAAGGTGGTGAAGTGAATGAAGGAGACTAATAAAGAGAAAGTGGTGCAGTCGTCTAGGTAAGCAAAAAGTTAAAGAAAAATTAATTAAGGGATAGAGAAAATAAGGTGGGAAAAGAATAAAAAATTGATAGATAAAATGTAATGATGATAAGTTAGAATGTTAAAAATTGAACATAATAAAAGGACAAAAAATTTTGTAAAATATTTTTTGCAAAATAAAAGATGGTACAATGAAATTTCATTAATTCATGTAACACCGAGACTTTTTCTTAAAAATTAAAATTATTCTTCTAACAAAGGTTTAGTTAAAATTTCAACAAGGTGATTTTCAGAGTGAACAAATCTTAAGGAAAAGTCTCCATTTTCTACATGATCACAAATAAAATAATTCTTGTTGTCTACATGATCTTCTCTAGAATAATCCACCATATATTTAGATAGACTAAGTGCACTAGTATTATCACATATGATGAATAAAGATTCAATTGATAAATCAAAGTCAAGTAACTAATGCATAATCAATAGAACTTAGTACGACAATTTCCAATGGCTATGTATTCATCTTTGGTAGTTAATTAAGCGACATAAGTTTGTTTCTTGCTTTGACATGAGATTAAGGCATCACCAAGAATTCAGTAAGTTCCATAAGTATTCTTTCTATTATTTTTTTCACCTGCAAAGTAAATATTTGAATATCAAATAAGTCAACTTAGAAGAATGGGTTACCATAGCCTAATATATTGAGTCTCGATGAGATAGAAAATGAATCTTTTGAGTGTAGTTAGATGGGACTCCTTGGGAGCAAACTAAAACCTTCACAATTGCAAATAATAAACACAATGTTTGGCTGGCTTACAGTAAAGTATAGTAGTGATCCAATAACCCCTCTATATGTCTTTACATAAATATATTTTTCGGGTGCATCTGAATCGAGATATATTGAGGGACTCATTGGTGTTTTGAATGACTTCCTTTTTTCCATTCAATTTTTTTGATAAGCCCCTTTGTGTATTTAGCTTGATTGATAGAGGTAACTTTGGAAGTTTTCTTGATTTGTAATCAAAATAAGAATGTGAGTTCCCCTATAAAACTCATTTTAAATTGTCCTATTATAAGATTTGCAAAATTATCACATAGAGAGCTATTAGGACTACTAAAAATAATGTCATCAACATAATTTTTACAATGAGTAAATTGGAATCTAATTTTTGAGTTAATAGAGTAGTATCCGTTTTACCTTTTTGAAAATTACTCGTTCACAGAAAAGTACTCAACCTCTCATACAAAGGTTTTAGAGCTTGTTTGAGACTATATAGTTCTTTTAAGAGTTTGAAAACGTGATAACTAAAAGTGGGATATTGAAAAACTAGAGGTTGTTTGATGAAGACTTTTTCAACAATAAATCAATTTTGGAAAGAACTCCTAACATCCATTTGATATAACTTAAATTATTTGAATGCAGATGCGAAAATAATTTGAATCGATTCCAACCTTTCTACATAAGAAAAAAATTCCTCGTAGTTAGTACCTTTCTACTGGAAGTATCCTTGAGCAACAAACCTCGCCTTATTTCAAATGACCTTACCTTGTTCATTAAATTAGTTTTTGTAGACCTATCTAGTTCCAACAACTGAACAATTCTTTGGTTTGTCAACTAGATTCTAGACTTTATTACGTTCAAATAGATCTAGTTCATCTTTAATGTCCTTAACAAAAGATTTTTCTTTGAGGGGCTCATAAACTTTTTTAGGTTGAATTTGAGACAAAAGTGTCACATCTGGCCTAGCTTTTTACTGAGAGTCATTTACCTTTTTTTAATTAAAATTTAATCTCATAAAATTGAGCTAGATTCATTTAATACAATATGCACAGATTATTTGACATAAAAAGTCTATTTATTTTGTACTATATAGGGAGAACTAGTGGGAGATTAACCAAGAAATACCTTTATCGCTTTGTGAGAAAAAAATTTCTAAGTTATTCTTATTGTTGTTGTGGATGAAGAATTTACATCCAAAAAAATATTAATAGTTAATGCTGGGCTTTTTTCCTCTACACAGTTCATTAGGGGTCTTTCTTATAATAGGTCTGATGAGACCCCTTTTGATAATTTAACATGACATGCTTACTGCATCTACCCAGAAGTGATCAGGTAAGTTTTGTTCTTAAAGCATGGTTCGTGGTATATCTTTTAGGGATATGTTCTTTTGTTCCACCACTCTATTTTATTGAGGGATTCTAGAGATGAGATGTTCTGATAATAAAAATTTTAAGCATAGTACTCCGCAAATAATTTATTTTAAAATTCTTCTCAATGATCGCTATGAACGTAGGTGATGAAATATCCTGCTTCTCTTTTTACTCTTTGAAAAAATTCTCAAAATTCGTGAATGGTTCATGCTTTTGAGAAAGAAATATTACCCAAGTTAAATGAAAATAATCATCAACAATAATAAATGCCTCTCTTTTCCACCAATACTTGTGGTTTTGTAGGGACAAAAAGATCCATTTTATTGTTTGAAGGGGCTTGGTAGTATTTACAATGTCTTTGACTTTAAAAGATGTCTGAGTTTGTTCAACAAGTTTGCAAGAACCATAGATGTGATCCTTTTCAAAATTTAGTTTTGGAAGACCATTTACCAATTCTAGTCTAGGACGTTTTTCAATGGAATGCATGCTAGCATGCCCAACCTTACTTTTCCACAACCATGGTTCATTGGTTGGAATAGTAAGACACGTCAGTGTAGAAAAATTAATATTATTTAGAATGTAAAAATTATCTACATGGTCTCCGATAAAAGAGATATTTATTTTTTCATGATTAGTAGAGAAATTCTCACATCTAAAGGATACTCTATGTCCTGCATCACTTAGATGGCCAATACTCAGCAAATTGTGTTTGAGTTCATCCATGCGATATGATTCTATAAGTTCATAGGAGGAGTTAAGCTTTACAGAGCCAAATCTTATAACTTCACCTTTGGTATTATCACCAAACCTGACTAATATACCTTCAATTTTTCGTACAGAGAAAAAAAAATTTCTTTATGGTCATGTGTTTGGAACATCCACTATCTATGACCCCATTCCTTTCCAATTATTTTTGTGAACATTTTTCTGTAAAATAAGAAAATTAATTTTAATTAGGTATCCAAGTGGTATTGGGTCCTCGAGGTTTAGATGTGATTCCTTTCGGTCTCCAGACCTATACTCCTTTAGACCTCTGTCTGTAGTTGTGTGATTTGTGCACTTCTTTACCACATGTGTAGCAGATGGTCCATGAAAAGAGAAGGAATTTTTAGTAGTGCTGAAAGAGTCTAATGAAGAGCTTGATTTATTCTTAATAAAATTTGACTTTACAGAACTTTGACTTGGTAATTTTCCATTGTTGTTTAGCTGCATTTTCACATTATCGAGTTCTTTTTGAAATAAATCAATTTCAGTTTTACTTGCTTCAAGTTTAATTTTCGTATTCCTTCTCTCTTCTTCAATCTTTCGTTTTAAGTGTGCTTGCCAATTTTTCCTTCTTGAGCAATTTTCTTATACTTATCAATGATCTTTAAAAGATCATCCATAATCATATCAAGGATTGACTGAAGGAGGTTGCAATTATGACAGGTAAAAGACCTTACCTCAGTGGATTCACCCATTGCCATGAAGTACATATTTTTTATTTCAACATCATCTTCATTATAATCTTCATCACTTTAGGATCTGAAATTTTTTTTCTCCTTCTATGATCTTCTCCTTAATTATAGAAAGTTTTCTTTGATGTGACCTAGTTTATCACAATGATAGAAGACATCATCGTTCTTTGTGAATTAAATATTCATGTAGTGTTAAGGTCTCTGCTTCGTTTGTCCTTAAATGTTCCTTACTCCATGATTTATAAGATCCATTCATTCATTATTGTCTTCGTCTATGTTCTCTTCTTCACCCGGTGTTACATCATCGAAGGCCATATATTTTTTCCTCTCATACTTTTTGTACTCATTTATGTGATTTTTTTCATAGGCAATAAGGTTACCTTTTAATTCATCATAGTCCAAGTTGTGAAGATCCCCATCTTCTAGAATGAAATCTTTCGTTTTCCATGCTTTTGGTGTAACGCCCCAAAAACGGGTCCCGGGACGTCACACAGTGCTTAAGGTCGAAAGTAATCCCAAGCTAACCCTACTACTGGCATACTTAAAAGAAACTGAATAAAATAAATAAATCTGAACAAAATAGAGGAAACAATAAAACTTCTCTGAACTTGATCAATACAAAATCTGAGTTTACAAGATTACAACTCTTTATTTACTAACAAAACCGAAATAAAATACATCGACACTACTGACTGTCTATGAAGACTCTACTAGTACTGACTATGGGGAGCCGATTCATGGATCCCAACTATCCCAACTCAATACGACTGAATTAAGAAAATACAATACATCTTAAACTATATAACTGACTCGAGCTCTTGAATCAAAAGGACCCATCTCTTGCTGACTGGAAGCTATGAACTGACTGAATATGGTGTATGTTCTGCAACTTGTAACTACATTATGAGACAATTTATAACACAAACGTATATGTGGATCAGTACTTTGAGGATGCACTGAGTATATAGGGGTATATACATTTACATAAAACAATATCAATACTCTTTAATGAAATCATACATGCGAATAGGAATGACTCACATGGATTGAATAAATCAAAAATATAAAACTCATAAATCATAAATACTGAAACATGTAACACAAATCTCGTGAGTCATTATAATTAACTTTAAAATTTGTACTCTCCTCTTATACTCCGTACTTGAAGGCTAAAGGAAGCTTTAAAAAATACTTTAAAACTCATGCTTTTATCTTGTAGAGATTAAAACTTCTTTAAACCTTAAAGACTTAGAACTTTTAGGAAATTTTAACACTTGAGAACTCTTGAACTCTTTTAGACTCGGGACACTTGGAACTCGGGAGTTTCTTATAACCGACATAAACCATGTGAGCTACATGGAGTCAAACATCTTGCCCAAGTTGGGAAGAGTTGTTCTGTCCTTTCCATTGGAGTAGAACCTCATCTTTATTAATCACTATATCGGCCTTGGGCCCATAAAACTCGAACCTACGGTGGCACATAGTTCTGGGGCATGAGACCTTGGAATCATACCCAACTCGATGCTAAATACTACTCCCATAGTCAGCTCAGAACTCTTAGGAAATCCACTTTAAAATAACTCCAGGGTCTTTAATGAAGACCAAAATATATTTCTCTTGCTTTAAATCATGAGTAGTGTGGATTCCTATCTTATCTTTTGAAAGTACTTTTCAAAACTTGTCAACAGGACTTTGATATCATAATATCCTTATAAACTCATCACTTGTACTTAGGACTCAAAATATAAATCTTAAATGCATCAAAATCATATTTAAACTTCATGCTCAACCATCATCATAAAAATCTTGCAATCATCTGAATGAAGATATTAGAAAAATAACTCATAATATGAATCTTATGATTTCAACTACTCAATTCATGCTTGATAACAAAACATTCATAATAATCTTAAAATCTAGAAAATTCAGAAATAGGCACGAAAATATAAACAAAATCATGTAATTCAACCTTTAATCCAAGGGAAATCTCAAGATCTTTCAAACAATAATAATGGGTATAAAAATTAACTTCAATTTCATGGAAAATATCATTATTTGTAAAAAATTGTATTTAAAATAAGCCTTTGGGAACAAGGGTGAAAACGTTACCCTTGTTCAAACCCTACATACCTTAGATTTTGAATGAAGATAAACAAGCTTGCTTGAGACTCCTTTTCACACTCTTGAATGAGGGTTCTTGAAGCTTTTGACTTGGGAGTCTTGAATCCTAACCCAATAGGAGATTTGCACTGCCAACTATACAACACCATAAACAGAGCCATACCAATCCTTAAGTGGTAGCTATTATTATATTCGAACTATATTAGAGGCAGATGATTAAAACAACTACAACCATAGTCCATCACCCAAACTTGAAAGATATCTTCCAATGTCTCAATTATTCTCCCTGCTTGCCCATGCGACTGTGGGTGAAAAGTAGTACTAAGGCTAACTTTTTTTACCAAAGATCTCTAAAACAAAAGGTAAGAGTGTAATGAGAACTAGGTACCATGATCTGGACTAATAGAAACAAGAGCCCCATGTAATTTCACAATCTTTTGGAGGAACAACTTTGTATAATTCTCTACTGAATAATTAGACCTCACTGGCAAGAAGAGAGAAGATTTACTCAACCTATCCATGAAAACCCAAATAAAATCAAACTAATTTCTAGACCGAGGAAAACTATTAATGAAATCCATATTAATCACTTCCCACTTCCACAGAGGTAGTTCAATCTCTTGAGTCAACCCATCGAGTTGTAAGTGCTCAACCTTCACTTGTTGACATGACTCATAAGCCTCGGCCAAGATCCTCTCTCATAACCCATCTATATTGGAATGCACATTCTTTCTTAGTACCTCAAAATACCATCGTCACTAATCTCAAAAGATATAATAATTTTCCTCACGACATCCCGCTTGATCTTTAGTAAGATAGGATCCAGTACCTGTTTCTCATTTATTTAAGGAACAAAGGATGTCTTCACCAACTTTTTCACAAACATACCACAATCCTCAAATTCCAAGAGACAAACACTAAGGTTAGACAAACACTGAATATCTTACACCTACTCTCGCTTATCCTCATCAATATGATCTAGAATCCACATGGATAACATACTAAGAACATCAACAACCACATTAGCTTTACCTAGGTAAAAGTGCAGGATCATGTCGTAGTCTTTCAACAACTCAGGCCACCTCCTCTACCTATGATTTAACTCTTTTTGGGTGAACTCATATTGTAGTCTCTTATGATTAAAAAAGATATCCACATGGACTCCATACAAATAGTGACGCTAAATCTTCAATACAAACACCACAGCCATTAACTACAAGTCATGAGTCGGATAATTCTTCTCATGAACTTTCAACTAACTAGAAGCATAGGACACCACCCTATTATGCTGCATCAACACACAACCAAGTCCCACACGGGACCTATCAAAATACACAATAAGACCATCAGTACCCTTGGGAAAAATCAAAACTGGAACTAGAGACAACTTATCTTTAAATTTCTCAAAACTACCATCACAAGCATCATACCAGAAGAACTTAACCTTGTTCTTGGTCAATGTAGTCATCGGGGTAGCAATAGTCAAGAAACTCTCCCCAAACCTTCTATAGTAATCTGATAAACCCAAGAAACTCCAAATATCAGTTATAGTCATTAGCTTAGGCTAATTCTTAATCACTACAACTTTTTGTGGATCCACCATGATCCCTTCTCTAGAAATGACAAGAGGAAAATAAGTAACGACTTAGAAAAAGAAGTAGCACTTCAAAAACATAGCATACAAATACTGATATTTTAAGGTTTGTTACATGATACGGAGATGATCAACATGATTCGCCTCACTATTGGATTACACCTGAATATCATCTATAAACATGATGACAATTAAATCCAAAAAAAAAATTAAAGACCCTATTCATCAAGTCCATGAATGCAACCAAGGCATTAATAAAATCAAAATATAGGACTAAGAATTCATAATGACCTTACCATGTTCGAAAGGCCGTATTAGGGATATCCTCCTGATTAATATATAGTTGATAATAACTTGACCTAAAATTACTCTTGGAAAAACATTTAGCACCCTGAAGCTAGTCAAACAAATCATCTAAGAAAGAGGATACTTATTTTTCACTGTAACCTTATTAACAGACGGTAATCAATTTACTTGTTCTTACACATGAATAAAATTGGAGAAACCAAAAAGTCGCTCTAGGACTAATAAAACCCTTGTAAAAGAGCTTAAATCATTATATGGGCATGCTAAAAGCAACCTGTGCATGCACATGCTTGACCTATGCATGAAAATGGATTAATTTAAGCTTCTGGTAACACCTGCAAAGATAACTTATGCATGTAGGTCAACTATATATACAAGCACCTGCAGTAGTAGGTCAGTAATATGGTGGTAATTTCATTAATTGGGTAAAATGTGAATTTGGGGCTCAAAAAGATGTTTGTATGCTGTAAATCTCCATATTTGTACTGTTCAAAGCTTTAAACTTCGAGTGAAACATCAAATGGGAAATTTATGACTTTCTCTTACATTTTATTGAATTTGAATCTCTATTATTCTATAAATCTTTGATATAATAGAACAATTGACTTAAAATTTTGTAAATTTTATCTTTTTCACTCTATGAGTAGCTAATTTCTTTGCTTAGGGTTATAATTGAATAAGTTTTGATTATTGTATGGGTGTTTTTTATTATCTTACATTATCTAATTGACATGGGTTTCACTCTTATTCCATGTTTAAATTGATATTTAGAGGTTTGCAGACTCTAGTTTATCATGAAACCATTATTGTCACGACCCAAAATAGGGTTTTACCATGACAGGTATGTCAAGTCCCATGTGGACAAGAGATCACCCTCTGCACCTAACCAAACCAAACACACCACACCCTAAGGTCGGATGAATTATGTGCATATAAAAGGATAGAGTATAGTAGACTAAGAATGTTTTAAATGCATGTCTGTAACCAACCACTGACGATTGGCCAATGAACCGATCGACCCCGGCCAATAGCCACAATAGTCCAAAAAAAGCATTCTAAACTTTGATTCAAAACTTAATATCAATAAAGTGTCAGGACATGCCCCCAACAATAGCCAAAAACCAAATTCGAAGGAATAGTAAAAATGTAAAGAAAACCATAATAATGAAATGGTGTCTTCTAAAGTATGGAAGCTCACCACTTTAATCAGACTCACAAGATGATAGCAAATCCAAGTTACTAAGCATGAGATATAAAAGTCTGGCCATAACCAGCATTTCATTGGGATACAACATCCGAAGATGGTTAGCGGGGTTAATGTTATCATGTAACTGGGGGCTAAGAATAACATAATGATATGAGTAACAATTTAAAATCTAATAAAAACCAATGCACACAGTCAAATGGATACACGTAAATAGATAAATCATAAGTTGGCATAGGTAGCAAGGATTAACATATATTTAAAAACATTAGACTTGATTGTGTAGCTCAAAAATCATATAATAGCACCCACAGAATATATATGCACTAGTTCTCACCCCCTGGTCGGGCCCTAGTTTATGTAGCCATATGAACCGGAGAATAATCTCATATATATGCACACTGGGGATAAAAACCTCACAACATATTCCAAGGTGACTTAAGCACACAATCATATAACGATTTATAGGGGACTCAAACATCCCTAATCATGAAAAAAACTAAGGGGGACTCAAACCTCGCAAGTCACCTTAACCCCCAAATCTCCAAACACAATTTCCTATATTAGTCACTCGGACCTCCAGTTTCATGACTTATCTACACAACCCTTATTAGTGCCTAATTAAAAAAAGTATCACATATTCCCATTTATTAAACTACATTCCATATTAAGACATACATTATTGGTATCGTCATACCAACTATAATTTCAAAGTAACAACAACATACCAATACTATTTCCATTAACTTGGAGAAAACAACTCCCTTTGTTCATTAATACATAGTGGGGTTACTGACTTTCTTTGTTTATTAAATCATACTATTGTATTTCAAATACCTCTTTATATCATGCATTAGTTTAAAGCTAGTTCAATTTTACAAATTTCCACAGACTTCAAAATTACAAATAATTTCATATTATGCGGTTGGGGTCATAATCACTTCAAAAATCACATGTTTGGGAAAATCATAATTTCCAAGTTCATTCACCATACCCATCCACCCACAAGTTCAAAACCATATTTAAAGCATGGAAATCATATATATATAGATACCATAAGAAATATTGATCGATTCATACTCTTTCAAAAACCCTAAACCCTTATTTAAAAAACATCAAAACAGTCTCATGAACACTAATTTAAATCATATACTTTTTAACAATTAACAATGAGAGAAGAGTAGCATGCCATAAATACAAAGAAAATTGGAAAGAAATTGACTCTAGAGCCCTTAGATGACTAATATGAAGAAACCCTAGCTTGACTTTCTTGAGGGAATTTAGAGAGTCTTTTTAGGAGTGTTTTAGAGTTACTTAGATTCTTTTTTAGAGATTATGACACCCTAAAGAGGTTATAAGTCATGGGTTTCTATTTGGTTAAGAGGGGAAAATTCTAAAATGCCCTCAACGTAAAAGATGCAAAGGAGTTATCATTGATTATGATTCAACCCCTTAACTCATAACAAATCCAAATAACTCATCAACACGAGTCATAACCATGGCAGTACCACTAAGGCACCCTATAATATTATCCTTAAAACTCAATGGAAGAACTCATAATATGACCCTACGACTAATAGTGTCCTATCTTAGTCAACACATAACCCAATTTGGGACTAACACTAGACAACCTATGATTAGACCTAACAACTTGTAACATATCCTAATGGATCTTAGTGAGCCACACATACTTAGAGAAGAATCATGACAAAGACTTGTTGGTTTAGTTAAGACTCCTCTCAATGAGTTATAAATACATCATATGTATCATAGGGTCCAGTCATTACCAGGATAGTGTAATACCCCATACCTTTTTCTAGCTTAGAATGATCTAAAAAATGTTGGAACTTACCTTGAAATATGAACCCAATTTGGAATATGTCGTAGTTTTAATATTATCACTTTTAGTCACGTAGGAAATCAAATAAGCTTTCCATCGATACCAATTTCATCAAAATACGGTATCGGATTAGGAAGTTATGGCCATATTATAGAAGGCCTAAAAACTGCCCAGATACAACAGTATAGTCTGACGGATCGTCGGACTAGCGATGGTCCATCGACCACGATCATCGCATCGAGGCAGTGATCCAGTTCTATGGATTAGTACGATGGAGAGGTCGTATGGAACGTTAGACTAGTGATGGACCATCGCACCCCATCATCGCACCAAGGCAGTAGGTCCCAGTTGTAGTCCCTTTCCGACGGTTAGTCCGACGGACTATCGACCCAGCGACGGGCCATCATACCTCACCATTTCATGTCCCACTCAGTTATTTTAATTCATTTTAATATGGGTATTTTGGTATTTTACCACCCTCCTATATATACCTAGTTATATACGACCTCAGCTGATTTGTTAATTTTTATTTCACAATAACAAAATTAGAGTTTTCTCTCAAAAATTAATTTCCAAGAACAAAATCTAAATCTTCTTCAAGAACTAAGAGATTCCAATCCTTCAAGTTCAAGAACTTCAAGAATCTCATTACCAGGTATTCATAGTGTTCACTCAAGGACTCCTTTCATCCATGAAGCCCAAGAATCTCTATTCAAAGTTTAAGTTTATGGATTTCCTTTATGAATTTCATGACTGGGCTACTCTTGTTAATGTTGATAATGAATAATTGAATTATATTTCATGTTGGGGGACAAATTTTATGTGGATTTGATTAGCATTGATGTAAATTCATGTAAAACTATGATTAAACCCTTGAATGATGAAATTAGAATTGAATCATGATGTTTAATTGTTGTATAATGTTGTCTAAACATAATATGCCTACCATGTGTTTGATTAAATGCTTAGATTAAGGAAAATGCCCAACTAGTGTGATATTATGAAATCCCCATTTATGTACAAGATTATTCATATCACATGTTTGATGAGTTGCCTCAATAAATGAATTATGGATTGTGATGATGGTATTGTATTCAATAAGGCATGCCTTATCAGTTTCTTTCCATCAAGCCCTGGGGGTACTTATACGCGAAGAATTAGTTGAGTGCCTAGATCCATGTCATATTTCACAATCTCCTCAGTCAAGCCATGATCCATAGAACTCAATCTATAATGTGACTCAGAAAAGCTCAGTAATTCAGTAATCTGAGTAATTTTAGTCAGTTTATATATCAGTAGCATTTCGTCAGTCAACGAAACTCAGTTAACGCAGTCCAGTTTATTTCAGTTAATTAGGTTTATAGTCTAGTTAGATAGGACTAGGAATTAGCACCGAGTGAACCAAAGGATGGGACCACACACTGTCAGATGAGGGTGTGATTCTTAGAAGTCATCCTTTCATTCCAGAACTATGTAGCCAACATAGGTTGAGACATCAAAACTGTCATATGAGTGTTGATGAGGTGGATAAACACTGTCAGATAAAGGTCCCACCATTCTCATTTATGGGACACTATCATATGAGGGTCACCCATAGCTTATATTTGTCGGTGGCGCGGTATTGACATCCTTCCAATTGGGATTACAGATTGGACCCCAACTCAGCCATAATGGCGTATTAGGGGCATGTTGGTTAGATAACTACTTCCCACAGTTTCATGTAACAGAATTCAGAACTGTCAGATACAGTCAACTCAGATACATTACGGAACTCAGCTAGTTCCATCTGATTCAGGACTGTTAGATATAGTCACTAATGTTATCAGTTATCAGAACTCAGTCATTAGTCATATTAGTTATCAGTAAACTTATGTTATCATAATTTCAGATATAGTTACTATGTATGCATGCATGTATTCTCATGTGCATATTAGTAATTTAGCTAGTATTGTTCATGCATATGAATCCCACTCATTCAGCCTACCTCACAAGCATACCAGTACATTCAAAGTATTGACGTATTTGCACTATATTGTCGTATACCATAGGTTCAGAGACATGAGCTCCAAAGCATCAGTAGATTCCAGTCTAAGGTGTCAGAGTTAGAAGTGAGTCCTAATCTTTTGAGGACATGATCATTACTTTATTATCTCATTAATTAATTTATTAGTTGTAGTTAGTTAGGGACATGTCAAATCAACTCTTTATTAAGACAATTCAGTCAGTTTGAGGTTTTTTCAGACTATCATGTTCAGACAATTATTTCAGTTGTTTTGGGAATTACATACCCCATCAGGATTTTATATTTTTATTAGCTATGTTACAGTTTTGAACCTTATGGCCTTTCAGCCTTTATTTCCGAATTCATACAGTATATTATGCAGTGTTCAGGTACAAATATCAGTCATTGGTTAGATTGTGGTCCTTCGGGGTCATGATAACCGTGTAGCATTCTGAGTACTACATTCGGGGTGTTACAGACTGTGAGCTCAAAGCTCAAGGAAATTTCAAGGTCCAAAATATGGGGTGTTTCAGTTATACCCCACTTGTATTATTCGTCCTTGACTAATGGGTCAAGCCAATTGCAATCACGATTTGACTCCATATTCATCTACTCATACCTTTAACAAACTTTGAAAATAAAGATGCCAAAGCATGATTAAGCATGTTTAGCAAAGTCAGAATAAAAAGGTTTTAAAAATAACACACACCTTAAGCATGATTATTCATGGAAGGAAACAAGAATGGATACTTGGTCTTCATGTCCTCTTTAGCTTTCAAATTGGCCTTTTCAACCTTGTTGTTACTCCATAGAAACTTTACAAATGCTACGTTCTTCATAAACAAATGATGAACTTGCCGAACCTTTAATCGGGAATTCCTCATATGATAAGGAATCTTAAATACCCATCTTCTTCAAGGGAAGAATCACCGAAGGATCACTCATGCACTTTCTCAACATTAAAACATGAAACACCTAATGAAAGAAGCTTAAACTAGGAGTAAACTCTAACTCATATGCAATATTACCAATCCTCTTTAAGACCAAGTACAAGTTGACATACCGGAGACTGATCTTCCCCTTCTTCCTAAACTGTGTTACACCCTTCATGGAAGATACCTTCAAGAACACCTAATTGCAAATCTCTAACTCTAACTCCCTACGGATTAAATCTATATAGGACTTTTGTATACTTTAGGTATCTTTAAGTCTATGTAAAATCACATTCACTTTCTCATTCGCCTGGTGAACCAAAATCCGGGCCAAACATCTCTGCCTCACAATAGGAGATCTGCACTGCCAACTATACAACACCACAAACAGAGCCATACCAATCCTTGAGTGGTAGCTATTATTATACGTGAACTATGTAAGAGGCAGATGATTAAAACAACTACAACCATAGTCCATCACTCAAGCTCAAAGGATATCTTCCAATGTCTGAATTATTCCTCTGCTTGCCCATACGACTATGGGTTGAAAGTAGTACTAATGCTCACTTTTTTCCCAAAGATTTCTAAAACGAATGGTAAAAGTGTGATGAGAACTGGGTACCATAATCTAGACTAATAAAAATAGGCACCCCATGCAACTTTACAATCTTTTGGAGGATCAACTTTGCATAATCCTCTATCGAATAATTAGACCTCAGTGGCAAGAAAAGAGAAAATTTACTCAACCTATCCATGATAACCCAAATCAAATCAAACTGATTTCGAGAAAGAGGAAGACTAGTAACAAAATCCATATTAATCACTTACCACTTCGACATAGGTAGTTCAATCTCTTGAGTCAACCCATCGGGCCTTAAGTGCTCCACCTTCACTTATTGACACACCATGAATTTAGCCTCAAAATTTCCCATATCTCGCTTTATATTGTTCCATTAATAAATATCCTAATGATCATGGTACATCTTCATCGAACTAGGATGAATGACGTGACATGACTTATGATCCTCAGCCAAGATCCCTTCTGACAACCTATCTACATTGGAATGCACATTCTCCCTTGGTACCTCAAAATACAATCCCTACTAATCTCAAAATCTACACCAATTTTCCTCACCACATCCTACTAGATCTTTAGTAAGATAGGATCCAATACCTATTTCTCCTTTATTTAAGGAACAAAGGATGTCTTCACCAACTCTTGCACAAACATACCACAATCCTCAAATTCCAAGAGACAAACTCCAAGGTTATACATATGGTGAATATATTACACCAACTCTCGCTTATCCTAATCAATATGATCTAGAATCCCCATGGATAATATGCTAAAAACATCAGAAACCACATTAGCATTCCTGGGTGAAAGTGCAGGATCATGCCGTAGTGTTTCAGCAACTCAAGCCACCTCCTCTACCTATGATTCAACTCCTTCTTGGAGAACTCATATTGTAGTCTCTTATGATCAGAAAAGATATCCACATGGACTCCATACAAATAGTGATGCCAAATCTTCAATACAAACACCACAGCCATCAACTACAAGTCATGAGTCAGATATGTCTTCTCATGAACTTTCAACTAACTAGAAGCATAGGCCACCACCCTACTATGCTGGATCAACACACAACCAAGTCCCTCACGGGACATATAAAAATACACAACAAGACCATCAGTACCCTTGGGAAAAGTCAAAACTTGAGCTAAAGTCAACTTATCTTTAAATTTCTCAAAACTACCATCACAAGCATCAGACCAAAAGAACTTCAACTTCTTCTTGGTCAACGTAGTCATCGGGGTAGCTATAGTCAAGAAACTATCCACAAACCTTCTATAGTAATCTAATAAACCCAAGAAACTCCAAATATCAGTTATAGTCATTAGCCTAGGCTACTTCTTAATCACTACAACTTTTTATGGATCCACCATGATCCCTTCACTAGAAATGACCGGACCAAAATAACTAATGACTTCCAACAAGAAGTAGCACTTCAAAAACATAGCATACAAATAATGATGTATCAAGTTTTGTAACATGATACAGAGGTGATCTAAATGATTTGCCTCACTCTTGGAATACACTAGAATATCATCTATAAACACGATAATAACTAAATCTGGAAAAAAAATTGAAGACCCTATTCATCAAGTCCATGAATGCCACCAAGGCATTAATAAAACCAAAATATAGGACTAAGAACTCATAATGATCTTACCATGTTTGAAAGGTCGTATTAGGGATATCCTCCTCATTAATATTTAGCTGATGATAATATGACCTAAGATTACTCTTGGAAAAATATTTAGCACCTTGAAGCTGGTCAAACGAATCATCTGAGAAAGAGGATACTTATTCTTCACTGCAACCTTATTCAACAGACGGTAAACAATTCACTTGTTTTTACACATGAACAAAATTAGAGAAACCAAAGAAGTAACACTAGGACTGATAAAACCCTTGTCAGGGAGGTCTTTCAACTATTCCTTAAGCTTCTTCAATAAAATCAAAGACATTCTATATAGAGGGGTAAAGATAGGACGAGTGTACGAAATAAGATCAATTCCAAAATTAATCTCCCAATTGGGAGATAGACCAGGATATCATTGGGAAAAACCTCGGGGAATTCATTAACCACAGGAACAAATATCAATGAAGGACCCTTCAAGCTAGAATCTTTAACCACGACTAAATGATAAAGAAAACTCTTGGAAATCATATTTCACACTCTAAGATATGATGCAAGCCTTCCCTTAGGCACTAGAGAATCCCCTTGCCACTCAATGACCAATTTATTAAGGAATTTAAATATAACCTTATGGATTTGATAAGATAAAGAGGCATAGCAAGAATGCAACGATTATATCCCTAATATTACACCAAAATCAACCATGTAGAACTCTATCAGATCTTCTATAGTTCTTCTTCCCCCAACAGATAACACACAACCCCTAGAGACTCTTCTAGCAACCATAGAGTTACCCATCAAGATGGAAACTTAAAAGGGGTAAGGGATACATTCGAAACCAAAACCAAAATGCACAACCACAAATGGAGCTACAAAAGTAAGATTAGTGATAATGCTCAAACATACACCTCAATTTAGTGCATGGCGGTCGTCGTCAATATATTTACCGAACTTTGGAGTCGGGGTCGAATCCACAAGGAACAATGTGAGTCGCGATTAAATCAATTTTAAACTATAGCTACAAGTTTAATTCAAATGAATAATGCAAAAAGATAAAGTAGGGTTTTTTAATGATTAGCAAATAATTATCGGTCGCTTTAATCAGGGTTTGTAATCAAGATTTTATAAAGTAACAAGAATTATATTCACTAGGGCTTACGGTACATGACATATGCTAAAGGTGACTCAAGATTCTCATGGTGGTTAGGATAACAAACTATCTTTATCGATGATATGCTCAAATGTCTCTCGACCTATTTAAGCATCTAATTTCCTAATCCACTAGGACTTAGGGAATTTCTATTCACTATCCATATTTTGTCTTAGGTTAACCAACCTTGTTACAGTGCTGATTATTAAACAAAGTATTTCCCAGTCCCTCTTCATAATCAACTTCCTACTGTATATAATTTCTTTCTCAAGCAGATCAAAGTAGGTGTGTCTACTGTTTGCACCCAACAGACGTTAATTAAAATCTTAGAATTATCAAGAAATCCTAATACCTATTAAATCTTGAGAAGTTAGCACATCATCATGACCTAACCATAGATCCCATAATTCAGGTTAATGGAGTTTAGCTACGCATGATGCAAGGAACAAGTACACGAATTGAATTAATATGTGAGAAGATTAACTTACAATGATGATGAAAATTAAGAAGTATAACTTCAATTGAACCACGGTGCAAAACTCCCAAAATATTTTATCTAGCGAGAGAGAAATATCGTATGTTTTTCAAATAAAGATGAGTCCCAAAAATATTATTCATTCCCCTTGAAAACCCTAAAACAAGGCTTTAAATAGTTTAACCTAATTAAGGAAATACACTCAAAGTTATAGCTTTTCCTCGGAATAGATGACGACATCCGTGATGGCTTAACATGAGTATGACGGCTTATCACGGATGTCGTCATCTCCTCTGCACTTTTGGCTTTTTCTGCCTAAGGAAGACGACGACGATGGCGCCTTATCACCAGCCTGATGACGTGTTAGGAATGTCGTCACAAAACTATCTTCAACTTCAATCTTTTATTTAAGGATGAGGACGCTCCTGATGCCTTATCACCAGCCTGATGATATGACCTGGATGTCGTCACAAAACTATCTTCAACTTCCATCTTCTGTTTAAGGATGACGAGATTCATGATGATGTATCACACTTTTGACATCATGTCACCAGATGTCATCACAGGCTTCAACTCATGCTTAAGTCTGACGACAACTGTGATAGCCTATCACAGGGCTGACGACTTATCACAGATGTCGTCAGCCACACTTCTCTTCAAATTTCTCTAGATTTCAACTTCTTTGCTTCCATTCTTATTGTTTCTCTATCCCATCATCTTAAACTGTAAAATAAGACATAAACAAATCAAAAAAAACAAAAGTTGCTTAATACTTCGCAATTATTCTTAGTAAAAGGTCTTAAATGTGTTAGAAATTGCTCACACATCAACACCCTCAACTTAAAACAATTTCTTGTCCTCATGCAACTAAAACACAACATTACGATGCTTAACCAAGAGACACATAAGATACCTATGACAGTTGATCATCAATTTTAGTTCAAAACATATTACTCTCTCCATTTTCAATCTCTTTAAATCTAGCTGTGTATATCCATGAAGATCAGCAATGTGACAGAAATGGATCAAGATATGGCATCAACTTAGAAAAAATAACTATGCATATGTACAAATTACACTACCCAAACATGTTAGCAACTAGCAACGTAACCAGTGTGCCCTAACTACAAAGAAGTCTCACATCACTTATATCAGACATTACATATGTAACAATGGGGACAATCACCAGACACTCACTCTCAGAATGAAGTTCCAATTAATGTATGCCGAATACCATAGGCTTGCCCTTATTTTCTTTACCAAGACTTTCAGACAGGTCAACTGGGATCACTACATGTCTTCTCTTAGGCTTGTAATGTAGTCTAGGGGCTGGTATGATACTCAATGATATTTAAAGTGACTAAGCCTCCTTGACATTACACTAGTTTTTTGGGATTTCACTCATTAGCCTTTTTCTATTCTTCTCTTTTCTTGACCACACTTATTTAGGATAAGTGCGGTTCTTTTCTACAATCACTTCTTTTTTTCACAACTTTTCCATTTCTTGCTCTTTTCCACTGCACCCAGCTTGTTATTCTTTTCTTTTACTCTGCCTTTCTTCAAACTAATTTTACATCACGCACCCATATGAATGCCATCCGCAACTTAGTCCATATTCCTAAGTCAAGGTGCATAGTGTCCAAGGAGGACCAGGGCCAAAATAGGTTCATTATGATATAAACTGGAAAAGTGATAGGTGTCATAAAAAATATGCTAATTAGGCTCAAAGCAGGGATCAAGGGTTATTCTACATACAAGGAAGGTTATTTAGGCTAAAAGTGAGCTAATATCTAAACGTCCTATTATCTTTTCCTAACCTATATCCTTCAACCAAGGTAAGACTAGACAGACAAGTTCTGGATTTCAACATACAATGGAAACTAGGTAGTATCTCACACATGGCGTAAAGGTACATCACAAGATATTACCCATTTGGTTCATGCACTTGTTAGCAGTGATTATCATGTCCCTAGTACTAATTCCATAACAAGATACACAGTGGTCACACATAAATGCATATCACATAGTTATGAAATAGACTATTGGAGAGGTGTTCAAAAATTAACAAAAACATATTAACTGCCTAAGGTATTTGTATTTCACCTAGTCAACTACAACACATCACAAACAAAATATAATATGCCAAAACATGCCGGCTCTACTAGGAACAAAACTCTGGGGAAAAGAGGAACGACAACAAAAACCCCAAGAGGACATCAACACCCACAAGTAGCCCCGCCCTCAACTTAAAATTATGCAATGTCCCCAATGCGTCAAACCAAAACAAGAGAGTTCAAAACATATCTGTGGCAGTATGGGTGCAAAGATCTGATGTCAATCACATAATACGTATACAAACAACAAAATACCTTGGGTTGCCTCCCAAGCAGCGCCTAATTTAATGTCGTGGCACGACATTATTCAGTTATCTTTTATCCATCCACTTAGATGATTTAAATTGTCTTCCCATCTTTCGATCATTACATCTTTTAGGTGCAATGGGTAAATGTGAGGGCATGATAAGGAATGTTCTATCACACCACTTCGAAGACTTGAACTGCTTGCCCTATTTTGCGTCAAACTTTTGTGTGGGATCATTGGGCAATGGTGAGAATTTTAAAAAGCCACCAAATGGACATCGATATTTAAGCTTTTTGGCCTTAAAGATTGGGGCTGTAGTATACCCTTTTTGAAGGACAAACTCCAAAATGTAAGAATTTTCCTCCGTATTTTAAAAATTCATCATTTGCTTGGGTTATTCGACTTTCATCACATCCACCAAGCATAATGTTGAAAAGTGGTTCGAATGAGGACTAACTCTCAATTTCGGAGTAGTACCCCTATTAGTATCTTTACCCCAAAATGGACAAGAGTCTTCACAAGGATTGTGCATGATTTATTCTTTCAACACTAGTACCATTTTCTCATCTTTGGCATCTTCGGTCATAAATGGTTTGGTTGCTTGGGAAATCACTGAGGGTTGCTCATCATCAAGCTCAACATCAATATAGGTTTCTTGCTCTTTATATACACATTCTTCCATTATGTTAAATGATTCCACAAACAAGATATCATCTAAACATATTGTAGGAAATTTCTTTGAATGCTTGACCTCTATATCCATCTCCTCTATCATTATTCCTTCCTCGTTATTTTCCTTTATGTCTTGATGTATATCACGTATGATATCATTCGTTGTGTACACATAATCGAATATTAGTTGACGCATAGCTTCAATGCCACTCTTTCCGGTGCTTCGTTCTTCCTGCTCTTGACCTTAAGACCTATCAAAATCCTAAGAAGACCTAGAATTTAGGTTAGCATACCGGGGAGAGAGGGCATTTGGGAAATCACTCCAATGTCTATCTTGACCACCACATAACGAACAATCATACTCACGGTAGGATAGAGATGGTTCACACATCTCTATCTGGGGAGCATATCTACAATCTTGCCAAAAGTGAGGTCCATCATAATATGGACATGGATCATCAAGATAAGATTTCCAACCACCAAGCTCATGTTCATTCCACGATGCCACCGTAATAAGTAAACTAAACTAAAAATCTACCTAACACAAGAAATAAAACAGAACTAAAAACAAATATTTACATGTTTGAATTCAAGCAAGTAGCCTAAAATTCCAAACCAACTCAATACTTCAAATTTTTCCCCGACAATGGTGCAATTATTGATAACGCTCAAACATACACCTCAATTTAGTGTAAGGAGGTCATCGTCAATATATTTACCCAACTTTGGAGTTGGGGTCGAATCCACAAGGAACAATGTGAGTGGCGATTAAATCAATTTAAAACTATAGCTACAGGTTTAATTCAAACAAATAATGCAAAAAGATAAAGTTGGGGTTTTTAATGATTAGCAAATAATCATCGATCTATTTAATCAGTGTTTGTAATCAAGATTATATGATGTAACCAGAATTATGTTCACTAAGGCTTATGGTACATGATAGATACAAAAGGTGACTCAAGATTCTCATAGTGGTTAGGATAACAAGCTATTTTTATTGATGATTTGCTCAAATGTCGCTTGACCTATTTAAGTGTGTAACTTCCTAATCCTCTCGGACTTAGGGAATTTTTGTTCACTGTCTAGGTTTTACCTCAGGTTAACGAACCTTGTTATAGTGATAGTTATTAAACGAAGTATTTTTGAGTCCCTATTGATAATCCACTTCCTACTGTATATGATTTCTTTCTCTAGCATATCAAAGTAGGTGTGTCTACTATTTGCAACAAACAGACATTAATTAAAATCTCAGAATTATCAAGAAATCCTAACATCTATTAAATCTTAAGTGGTTAGCACACCGTCATGACCTAACACTAGATCCCATAATTCACGTTAATGGAGTTTAGATACTCATGATGCAAGGAACAAGTACACAAATTATATTCATAAGTGAGAAGATTAACTTACAATGATGATGAAATCAAGATGTATAACTTGAATTGAACCACGGTACAAAACTCCCAAAATATTCTAACTAGCGAGAGAAAAACATTGTATGTTTTTCGAATAAAGATTTGTCCCAAAAATATTATTCATTCCCCTTGAAAACCCTAAAACTAGGCTTTAAATAGTTTAACCTAATTAAGGTAATAAAATCAAAGGTACAGCTTTTCCTTGTAATAGATGACGACGTATGTGATGGCTTATCATGTGTATGACGGCTTATAACGGATGTCGTTAGCTCCTCTACACTTTTGGCTTTTGCTGGCTAAGGATGACGATGATGATGACGCCTTATTACCAGCGTGACGACGTCTCATGGATGTCATCAAAAAACTTACTTCAACTTCCATCTTCTGTTTAAGGCTGACGATGCTCCTGATGTCTTATCACTAGACTGACGCCGTGTCATGGATGTCGTCATAAAACTGTCTTCAACTTTCATCTTCTGTTTAAGGATGACGACATTCATGACAGCGTATCAGACTTTTAACGTCATATCACCAGATATCATCACAAGCTTCAAGTCATGCTTAAGTCTGAGGACAACTGTGATAGCCTATCATAGGGATGGCAACTTATCACAGATGTCATCAGCCGCAGTTCTCTTCAGATTCCTCCAGATATCCTCTTCTTTTCTTCCATTCTTATTGGTTCTCTATCCCATCAGCTTAAACTATAAAATCAGACATAAACAAATCAAAAATGACAAAAGTTGTTTAAGACTTCACAATTATTCTTAGTTAAATGTCTTAAATGTGTTAGCAATTCCTCACACATCATATAGGCACCGGATGAAGTAAAAAATACACATCAAGTAAAAAAAATCATAACATACCAGTAATGAAATTAAGGCATGCCTCAAAAATTTTTGGGGTAGAAAGAACATATAAGATATTTGAGCCAGTGGTAGTACTAGAAGTAGAAGAAACACCCTTTATTGTAGAAGCTGATAAATTGGCAGCATGAATCTTATTTCCCCTCAAAAAAACCTTATAAGGACAATCCCTATTTAAGTGACCAATCTGACCACATTTAAAACACCTATTACTTGTTTTTTCACAAAACCCATAATGCACTTACCCAAAAATACTTCAAGAAGGATATGATGAAGCCAACTAAGCCCTACAATCCTGAGATTTGGCGCCCTATACACTAATTCCACTATCATGCTGTGAAAGACAATTACCCGATGGCTTTCGATACGGAGCACTAGTCGTAGAGTAGGAATCATAACTCCTGCAATTCTTCTTAGGCGACTTTCCACTATCTCTATCACTCTACTACTGACCTCTACCCTGATTAGCAAATCTAAGCTTCTTATTCTATCTTTCCCCTATCTCTACCTACTTCTTTTTTTTTTCAACTTCTTGGATATGCATAACTAATCTGGAGATGTCTATATCCTTGTTAAACAAGGCAACCTTTCTTTATAGAATCAAATCACGAAATAACCCAAAAGAAAATTTTATCATTCTATCCATAATGCCAGACACTAACTTAGGAGCATATCAGGATAACTGATGGAATTTCAAGACATGATCTTTGACTTTCATCACGCCTTACTTTACATTAACAAACTCCTCCTCTTTTGCCTCCCGAAATTCCTGAGTAAAGAAGCATTCTATAAAATAACTAGGGAATTCATCTTATAGTGAAAATCTTGCATCATCTCCCCTAGATTGTTTCCTTTCCTTATACCATTTGTATGTTATAGTCTTCAATTAATAGGCTGTGAATTCTACATCCTCCTCAACCCTAACACCTATAAAAGATGAAGGATTCAATCACATTAACTTGCTAACCCTTGTGGCCTCTGAAGATAGAGTAATATGAGATAAACTCTCAAACTCTCAAACTACAAACTAAGCCAAAATATGAATGTACTGATAGAATTCTATAATTAACACATCATCCTGGGGAGCTCGAGGAGGACTAGAGGGGACCAGTGGAACTCCAGAAGGGAAATCTGGAACTGGACCACTAGACCGAGTATGTACCTCAAAAGTAGGGCATGCCCTATAAGTATTATCCTCATGTGGGATAGAGGAGTATCCATGAGCTCCAAATCATCTGGGAGGCATAATCTAAAAAGTCAACAAACAAGAATTAGAGCTACTCAAGACCTTAGGGTCTATAGCTTAAAACAAAACAATGAGAAAGGGAAAAATTCTTAAATGTATTGTAACCTCTCCCTCATAAATTTGGCATGCTATATACCTATAAATGAGACTCTACTATACACGGCATTGATGGACAGCCAATGAGAGTAAACCTAGGCTCTGGTACGACTTTTATCACGACCCGAAAGAGGGCCTAGCCTTGATGGGCATCTCAAGTACCACGTGGACAAGAGATCACCCCTACACCTATCAAAACCCAACACACCACACCCCAAGGTCGGCTGAATTTCAAGCATGTAACAAGATAGAGTATAAAAGTCCAAAAAAGTTTTATATGCATGTCTATAACCAACCACTGATGATCGGCCAACTGACCGAACAACACTACACAATATCCATAGTAGTCCAAACAAACCTTCTGAAATATCATCCAAAATTAAATATAAATAAAGTGTCAGGACATGCCCCCGAAATAACCAAAAATCAAATACAAAGATATAGTCAAAATGTAAAGAAAACTATAATAATAAAGGTCTTACGGAGTATGGAAGCTCAGTACTTCAATCCAACACGCTAGCTGATCTTGAATCCAACTACTGATCAAGAGATGTGGGAGTATGGCCAAATCCTGCATCGCATGGGAATACAATATCCGAGGACAGTTAGAAGGGTGAACAATAGCATATAACTCGGGACTAAAGATAACATAATAATATGATCAACAGTTTAAAATCTTTAAAAAAACAATGCACATAGTAAAATGAATAAAAATAAATTGATATATAACATGTCAGGATAGAGAACAAGACTTAACATGTATTTTAAAATTATATCTTTGATTGTTCATCTCAACCGTTAAATAATAGAACCAATGGGATATATTGTCCAATGATCTCCACTACTTGGTCGGTCCCCAGTGCGTGTAGTCACATGAACCAGAGAACAATTTCACATATATGCATACGAGGGACTCAAACCTTCAAACATATTCCAAGGATACTTAAGCAATCAATTATATAATGATTTAATAGGAACTCAAACCTCCCTAATCATGAAATAAAAATAAAAGGGACATGAACCTCCCTATTCACTCTGACCCTCACATTATCAAACATAGTTTCCCATATTGGTCACTCAGACCTCCACTTTTATGACTCAGCTACCCCAACACTTATTAGTGGCCTAGTAAAATAACTATCACACATTCTTATTCAATTAACCACATTACATATAAAGTCATACATTATTGGTATCGTCATACCAACTACGCTTTCAAGGTAATAACAACATGCCAAAATTGTTCCCATTAACTTGGAGAAAACAACTCCCTTTGTTCATTAATACAAAGTAGGGGTCATCGCCTCCTTTTGTTCATTAAATAATACCATTGTATTTTAAATACCTCTTAATATCAAGCATTAGTTCAAAATTGGTTTAATTTTACAAATTCCTAAATTTCTCATAATTACAACCAATTTCATACTTATGGGGTTGGGGTCATAACCACTTCAAAAGTCACAAGTTTGAGAAAATCACAATTCCCTAGTTCATTCAACATACTAACACACCCAAAAGTTTGACACCATAATTAATGCATGGAAATCATATCTAAACCATGAGAAACATTGTTCAATTCATAAATATTAAAAAAATCCAAACACTTATTTCAAAACCATCACAACAATCTCACGAACAATACTTTAAATCACATACTTTTTCAAAGTTAACAATAAAGGAAGAGTAAAAAGCCTTAAACACTAAATACCTTAGATAAACAACTTGATGAAACCCTAGATTTACTTGCTTGATTGAATTTAGAGAGTCTTTTTAAAAGTGTTTGAGAGTAACTTCGATTGTTTCTAAGAGATAAGGACATCCTAAAGAGTTTATAAGATGTGGGTTTCTATTTGGTTAAGAGGGTAAATATCCTGAATAACGTCAACATAAAATCTTAAAAATTGTTGCCTTTGATTTTGAGTTAACTCCTTAACACATAAATAGTCCTTAAGACTCGTAAAAAAGAGTCGTAATAAAAGTAGTATAACCAATTCACCCTATAGTTGTATGCTTACTACTTAATAGAACCACTCATAATGGCACACTACGACTCATTAGGTCCAATCGTAGTTATCACAAAACCAAATTTGGGACATACACTTGACACCTAATGATTACACCTAAAGATTCATAACTTATCATTATAGCCCTTATAAGAAACTCATAATCAAGAATCAAGACACAAACTTACTGGTTTGGTTATGATTCCTACCAATAAGTCATCAAGGCACACTATGACTTATATGGTCCAGCATAACTAGGTCAGTGAGCTCAAAGCTCAAGAACTTTTCAAGGGCTAAAATTCAGGGTTTTTCACTTCTAATACTTGACAAAGTGCATTAGTTTAAGGAATGATAAGAAACTATAAATTATTTCACATTTTTTAATAGTTTCTCCTAGACATAAAGATACTAATTAAGGTTATAGATATCTCAAATAACTACACATATTATGTGCTTAAAAGAATCTATTTGTGAGATTTTGGTATTTCATTGAAAAATTGACACTAACTACCTAAGATCAAGCCTAACCATGACTCTTATCTAAATTTGGCCAAATATTCAATAACTGATGCATAAACCAACACTTACAAAAGCAGAACTCCAAGTCTCATTCCTTATTTGGTTTAAACTACAATAATTTTTAGCTTTGAATTTGCATTCCTAATACAATAAAATTATAAACTATAAAGTTTTAACACAAACCCCCTCTCCCCCCATTATACTTAATTGTTTATCTTATATGTCATTACCACTAACTTTTAGTTTATCCTAACACTTAAAATTGAATTCACTATTCTCATTCAATGAGGATCCAACCCCAACTTTTGTTGGGTTAACTATATTGATGATGAACATCTATACCCTTAAGGTATAGTTTTAGTGTCATCAAGTTTTAGCATCGTTGTTAGGGAGTGAAATATAGTTTTCATTCATCTAGTGTTACTAGTCATTATGAGTTAGTTATAGTGTTTATTTTATATTATTTATTATTTTTGTTCGCTCTTAGGTTATGAGCACAGTCTACATAATACCATGATCCATAATGATAGCAATACCTGTAATATTTATATGTATCTAAAGGACGATGATCTTCTTAGTGATCCAGGTTGAGCTAGTTCCATTAGTATATTACCGATAGTAGGGAATGTAATATTTCAATTTACTAGCATGATGCTTTATTTTATACAAAAAAGGATTATTTGGGGGTCAATCCCATGAAGATGCCAATATATATTGGAAAATTTTCATTGATGTATGCTTTCATTTGATATCAGCAACATATCTCAAGAATGAATCCTCTTATGTGTTTTTCCATTGGTATTAAAAAGAGAAACAATATTATAGTTGTTGGAGTTGGCTGCAGGATCTATCACTTTATGAGTTAATCTAATAGAAGCACTCTAGGATAGGTTCTTTCCTCTATCATGAATGTTGCAACAAGGGATGAAATCATTATCTATGGCCAACATAATGGCGAACAATTACATGAGGTTTGGTAAAGACTTAACAAGAAGTTATTACAATTCCCAAATCATGAGGTCCAAAAAAAATGCTTCTCCAAATATTCTATAGTGTATTGGATCAATTGAATGAGATTGTAGCAAATAATACAGACAAAGTTTCTATTATGAAATAATCTTATGGCATTGTGGCTGCTCTATTAGGTTAATTGACAAAACAAAGTCTAGGTTGGCATACTAGAAATACCAAAGAGTCCTTAAAGTCTTCCTCTGTATCTTTTATAAGTCAATAATAGTGGAAAAAATATAATAAGAGAATTGAGAATATGGCTAAAGTGAAAATTTAATTAGATCTTCTCACCAAACATGTAATTGGAGACCCACCAAAAATGGCCAATGTCGTTGCTTCTAAGAGTGTTAAAGATTATAATGATAATGATACAGAATATATTCATGATAAAATTAAATTACCATTGAAACAAATATGGGGTTCCTACCCTCCCTATCAAAGGTAATGTGGAAATCAAGGTTGGAAGGAAAGGAATCGTGAATAGAAGGTTCGTTAATGAAAAAACCATGATCTTGATATATATTGGCATGATAAAGAATATTATAGAGACCATTATTAGAGACATAAGCCTAGTTATCTTAATTGGTACGTTCCACCACAAGATTAGGCTAAGGGTAAAAAGATAAGATCCTTTAATTTGAAGAAGTTTAAGAGTGAAAATTTTCATGTTCGTATCATTATGGGTGTTGAAGGAAGTGATAGGATGCGGAAAGAGATGAAGAGTGTTTTTTCACAACTCAATCCAATGGTTATCTCTAAATCGACCTCTATTAAGGAACTTGAAATTCAATTGGGCCAAATCTTGGATCATTTCAATGCAAGGAAACAAGGTGGATTAACTAGTGAAATTATGGCTAATCCAAAAAATGATAGCCATATCAGTGCAATTGTCACTAGGTGTGGTATAACTATTGGTATAGATGTTGTTAATCCTAATGAGGACTCCAATAAAGAGGAAGTGATAAACAAGCCAATGGGAAGAGAAAGAGAAATTTCAAACAAAGATGTTCCAATTCATATTGAGCGAAGTGTTGAGAATTTGAGGGTAGTGAAAGAATTGGTTAAAGGTGAAAAAGCACCACAAGAAGCTAATTTTAATGCTCTAAAATTGGAAAAAACTCTTGTTGTCTCAATGCTGCAAATCAAAATTACTCCTCTATTTCTTTAAAGGCTCAAGAAGAAGGACGACGATTCCAAGTTCAAGAAATTCCATGCAAATTGAGCAACTTATCAGTTAATATACAATTTTGGGAAGCTTTTCAATACGTGGATAAGGATTCTAACTTCATAAAGGACATGTGTATAGAGAAATAAGTCTTGGATTTTGAAATTATTGAGGTGACACATAATTTTAATTCCATAATATCTAGAACAATGGTTTCAAAAAAGAAAGATATGAGTGCATTCACTATTCCTTACACTATTGGGATGTAAAAATTTAGAAAAACATTGTGTGATCATAGTAAAAGTATTAATTTGATGCCATTTTCCATATTTTTAAAGTTATGTTTGGATACCCCAAACCCAACTACAATGAAGATTTTAATGGTCAACCTATATATCAAGAAGACAATAGGTGTGTTATATGATGTTTCTATGAAGGCAGACTACTTTATCATTCTAGATTATAAAATTGATTATGAGGTCCCTATCATTTTTGGTAGGCCATAGAATGGATGCCAGACAAACCTTAGTTAATGTAGAATATTGTGAAATAATGATCCAATTAAATAATCAATAGATTTTTTTTAATGGGTGTAAGTCCATGAAACAACGTGTGGATTTAAAACTTGTTACACTAATCGATGTGATTGATAGTAAAGTGGGTAACACCATGGAAGTGAATTTTATGAATGGCCCCTTGGTAGGTGTCTTATGGAACCTATTTAGATAGGGGATTGAAGAATATTATGAGGTAGTTGCTTCATTTAGAGCTCTTGGCTCATATACTAAAGATCCTTATAAGTTGGATATTGTTTTGAAGAATCGAGAAAGCCCACCTGCCAAACCTTATTGTATTAAACGACCTCAATTTAAACTTAAGTTATTTCCTGCACATCTTAATTAAACATCCATAGATAAGATAATACTTTGCCAATCATTGTTATGGATGATTAATTTCCTTGGAAAGTGGAGGCCTGGAAGTCTATTATGAAAAGGTTGTCCATGTTATTAAGTGGAACATTCTAGATATCATAGGGATTTCTCCCAAAATTACCTTGTAAAGATTTGATTTTGTGAATTTCTTCCTATTATGTGTTTTGTATACTTTTTCTCCCCACTTGGTCGCTATTTGTTTTTTTGGGGTATGGATATGGTTGGCATATCTCCCTATGTGATAAGAATTGATTTTTGTAGGTTAGTGTTTTTTAGAGGGTGAAAGGGCCTTATAGTTAACTTTGGTTTGTTGAATGTGTCGAATGAAAAAACAGACTAAGCCAATTGATCCAGAATGTTGATTTTTGATTAGTTGTATAGTTTGTAAGATTTTGTGGCTTTTGGATCTTATTTTGATCCTTGGTTTTGATATTTGTGAAATAAGGTCTTGGGGATCAATTTTGAGGAAACAACCTCTTTTTTGAAAATTTTATGTCACCATTTAGTGCAAAACATTTATTTACTCTAGTAGAATATTTTGTTATCCTCCACAGTATTCCAAAAGAATCTTGAGGGGTGGATCAACAACCTTTTAATTTAGAAAACTATTAATACAACTGATATCTGGTGCGACTGCTTTAGCTGCCAAACAATTGCTAAAATGGTAGCCGCTTTAATGGCTATTCACCTTATTAGCGGAAGGTCAGCTGATATTTTACTACCACTAAAGCAGATATTGACAGCTTTAGTGGTAGGGAACCACTTTTGTGGCCTCAAAATTATGGTATGGACTGCATTAGCAGTAATAGCTGGACAGTATAAAATTGTTTTCTCATATTTTATTATTTTTTGAGACTTGAAGCTTCTAGTTAAAAGTTTTTTGGATGTGCTCTTCCATTGTTGAGCTTGGGTAAGATCCAAATCAGTATTTTGATTATTTTACATCAATTCTTATCATTTAAAACTCGTTAAATTATGATTTCCAAATTGGAATTTGGGGATTTTGGTCGAAAAGAATAAAATGGTTTTTCTTTGATTTAATCTCCATTTTAACAAAATTTTATTCGGGTTTTGTCTTATGGTTATCTTTAACCATGTCTAGACGTTTATAAATAAACACTTTAGTTTTACCCTTTCTTATCGAAAACCCATTTTGGCGGTCTATTTTGACCCCATCTCAAAAATAGGCAATATGGGTATCACTGGCTTTCTTTTAATTTGTTAATTCTATATTTATATATTTTGGTTGATTCCAAGGATTTTTTAGAGGGGAAAGATCAGTATTGAAGGGCTATGCACTAGAATTTTAGCATTTTGAGGTAGGTTATGGCTTAACATTATTCAGACTGGGCTAGGTAGTTAATATATACGTAAATCATGATATGGGCATAGGTAATAATCATGGAAACTGTAGTTCAATAATAATATGATTGTTGTGTGCCTGTGTAGGGTTTATACTATTGTTATTTGTGGCTTCAACTGTTATTTACTATGTGTGGCCTATGTGGGGGCATCATCAGATGTTATTTTCCTTGTGTATGCATTTGGTTATCCTTGTGTTTAATTCTTTTCTATGGAGATGATGAGTACTAGATCCTATAAGGCTAGAGATACTGAGTTAGCATATGATGTAGGAGCCAAGCCTAGGGGATGAGTCAGGGGTCATAGATGAGCTTGAGCTAGAGGACAAGAATGAGGATTTTCCATATCCAAAGGTAGTGTAAGTGGGATCTCCATTTTCCCGAGGTTGAGCATTCTATAGATGAAGGGCCTACTCAAGTTCCATAGAGTACTATTACCTTATTCTTTGAGGGTTTGTTGACTCATTTACTAAATTACTTGGAGGGTGTTTCTTTGACTGCACCTGGTATTCCTCAAGCTCCGACTGTTGTACCTCTAATTATGCCCGAGAATGCTTATGTTGTTCCTCTAAATTTGAGTTTGGTTTCTTTATTCATATCGATATCCTCTTGTTGTATTCAGTAGGCTCAGAGTGTTGTTCCTTCTTTTATGGCAATATATTAATATGGTATTTTGATTCCAGGGGTTCATCCCTTATTTATGTTACCTCCTTATGTATGATCACAACCTGCTAAATTCACTATCTCCTACTGCTTTGGGTCCTATTTTGTCTTCTGAGTATCAAAAGAGGTTGCAGAGATTTACTCGCTTAGTTCTACCGAAGTTTAGTGGTTCTATGGGGGAGAATGCCTATGATTTCTTTATTGATTTCTGAAAAGTTGTATAACCTTGGATCGCTCTAGTAGCATAGAGTTTTTATACTACCTACCAGCTGGGAGATATAACCATTGATTAGTGGAGGTCCCTTGTTAGTTGCAGACCTCTTAGTTTGCTAAAAATGATTTGGGATAAGTTTGCTGAGGCTTTTTTAGATAGGTTTGTGCCATACAGTTTGATGGATCAGAAGAGAGATGAGTTTAATCTTTTGGAGATGAGATCCATAACTGTCGTAGAGAATAAGGAATATTTCCATGGCTTGTCAAAATATTCTATTGCCAGTATTTCCACTAAATCTAAGAAGATTCAAAAGTTTGTAAATAGATTAGATGTTCTATTTTAGTTGGTTACTTCCCAGATAATAGTGTCTTGGAGGTGTCATTTAAGAATTTGGCGGATCGTGTGAAGTTGACCAAGTATATCCTTTGAACTTTATAGAGAATCGCTAAGAGGGTGCACCACCTGAGATAGTTCAATAGTCAAATTCCTCGAGGAAGATATTTTAGAGGTCCCCATGGGTACCATAGTAGATCATGCAGACAGCTTCATAGGGTTCAAGTAGTAGGACTTCACGTTTTGCGACTTCAGGTAGTTAGGCTTTATCCCAAGGCGATTTTTCTAACTTACCTTCATTTTCCTAATATTGAGTTGGGCCATAGAGGTTCCAATATGCGTGATGAGTTTGTCTATCTGGCAATGGATTCCCCCCCCCCCTCATAGTTCCAGACCTACTGACATATCGACAAGGATAGGTGACTATCGAGGTCTTAGAGGTAATATAAAAGTTCCTTTGGATGAGATTATTATATAAATGGTGGTGGTCGTAGGGTCTCTTAGTCTTGTAGAAAACGTGGACATTGCTATGCTATATCCACCATACTTGAGGCAGAGCTTTTTGATGCTATTATCGTAAATATCATTATAGTTTGTTTTAGATCTGCATATGTGTTATATTATCCGGGGTTGACTTTCTCCTATGTATATATTTATTATTTTACTTGTGAGGCTCTTGACAGCCTATTTTTGTATCTTGCCCAGTAGGAAACTCTTTAGTAGATAATTGTGTGCACTGATCCTATGTTGTGACCTTTGCGCAGCATGAGACATGGGTAGATTTGATTATCTTCGATACATTAGATTTTGATGTCGTCTTGGTTATGGATTAATTAGCTCCCTATCATTCAATTCTAGGCTTTTATGATAAAACTATAACTTTAGATTTGGTGAGTGTGCCTAGGATAGCTTAGAAGGGTATACTTCATGTAGGTTTGATGAGAGTTATATCCTTTTTACCTATTTTTCACTAGTTTTAGAGGGTTTTTTTTTATTTGGTATATATTCACGATACTAGTGTTGCTTCACTGCCTCTTTTGGATTTTGTCCATATTCTCTGTAAGGTCATGGATTTAATTTCCTACAGATTTGACTATCATAACTCAGGATGGTGATATTGACTTAGATATTGATGTTGAGCCGATCACCAAGATCATCTCTAGTCCTCCGTATATGATGGCCCAAGAAAAGCTCAAGGAATTGAAGGAACGATTGCAATAATTATTTATTTAAGGGATATATCTGACCTAGTGTATTACCTTAGGGTGCTCCTTTTTGGTTTGTGAAGAAAAATAATGGATCGATGCGCATGTGTATTGATCATCAAAAGTTGAACATACCCTAAATATTCTTGATCATTTCCCATAAGATTTTCTTAAATTTCTATTCTAATTCATGGTAAAATTCTTTGAAATTAGGTGTTAAATTCCTAAATTTTGAGGGTTGACTTGAGACCCAATTTTTGCTCAACTTTTGAGCATAAATTCCTTGTCCTTTAAGAGACCTCGTGATGGGTTTAATTTTAGATTCTATTTGTGGGATCTGTGGGCCTATAATTGACCCAAAGTTTAATCCAAACCATAATATTGCAATATGGGTCTTGGTTTACTCCTAACGATATGTAGGTTACTATTTATATAGTGTGACAACATTTTTGGATCGTGGAGTGAAGACGGATGGTTTGGGGATGATTCTAGGGTTTCAGTTTTGAATCGAGGTGGCTTCTTTCTATTATTCTTTATGATATGGTGTTTTATATATGTTGCTTGTTAGATAAGGCTGATAGGGATGTCATATTGGGTAGAACACCATGACTTATCCTAATTTATGATTTTGGGAGCTAGAAGGGTAATTGACACTTAAGGTGAAATACTTATTATACTTCCATGATCCTATTACCTTATATTGCTAACATCTTAGACATAGCTGAGACTAACGAACCTTTAGTATGATGTTTACTTCATTACTTGGTGGATTGTGATAGTTTTTCTCAAATGATGATATATATATATACATTCTGGAAAGTGGTTAATCATTGTAAAGGATATGATTGTAGTTTATAGATATTTATATGTTTTTTAACTATAATGTTTGGATACTATTGATGGCATGCATTGATTTAGTATATGCATGATTACTTAGTAAATGGTATGATTCAAACTAAAACTATGGTTTATTTACTCTTTTCCTAAAATGGGATATATTCCCACTTTTGACTTTTAAAATAGACTTTATCATAATGGGAACCATGCCATCTTAATGAATAACTTATGAACCTTTGAGTTTAAAAATGATGTTTTAGATATTTAACCAAGATAGATTCTGGTCTATGATTTTTCTACTACTATTTACCTCGATCGAGAGGGATTTCAAACCTCTCTATACTTGTATAATGATTTATTCTCAAATTTACCCCAGACAGTGGATTTGCAGACTTACATTCTTATAGCCATGGTCTAGACCGTGCATTTTATATGTATATGTATATCTGGTATTAGATGGATTTTTTTGATAATGATTATGGTTATTGGAAAACCTAGATCGGGACTAGGTTATTTATTGTATACGAGTACTCCCAAACCCCCTAGGAGCCTCTTCATATGTGAGTCCTCGTGCCAAAGGAGAGAGGTCATCATAGGTGCTGCCATTATGAGCCGTTGAGCTATTGGAGGTGTATACACTGGGTTATATATGGTAGTTAGATCGGATATGGCATTATGGATTTCTTGGATTCATTATTTAAACCTACACTTGCTACATTGTTCTGGAACTCAAGGACTACTACTAAAGGTCACACCCTCTACTAGAGGGTGAGCCCCCATCCCTGGGTTCAATCAGTGCTAAATCCTACTCCCAACTTAACTGACACTGAAATTATGAACTGGTTGATGGACTGAAGACTGATATGCTCAAACATGTTGCTCTGAAAACTGACTGAGCATGCATAATCTGAAGTAACCATCAACTTGTAAACTAAGGTATTTATCAAGAAATAACACTAGTGGGTTTATTGTAAGATTGATAATCTGAGTATGCGAATAAAACAATGGTTTTGACTGACTTGTTACTTGAAAATGGAAATATGTAAAAACACATATATATCGAGTGTTCATAACCCGCCAGCACTAAATGACCATAAAACACGATATCAACTATCAAATCTATAGTGTGGGAATCATGGTTCAAAGACCCAAAACAAGAACATTCAACCAAACATGTGAGAATAATGAACTTGATCATGGGAATGTTTTAAACATGGGAAATCAACATGATTACATGGCTAAATTCATAAATTTGGGATTTAACATGAAATTCCCTTGAACATGACATCAGAAATTTTAGTTTTAAACATGAATCAACCTAATATTTCATGGGATTATACGTTAACAAAAAATTAAGTTCAATTACAAAGGAAATACATGAATTTAATCCATCTTAAACATATCAAACTTATTAATAAGAGAAAAATCCATACTTTAGTTGAAAAGACAATTTTTGGGCTCCATGGATTAAAAAGACCCATGAATGAATACCTACATACCTTAATTTAATGAATTCTTTAAGAAACATTAAATTGGAACTTGAAACCTTGAGTTCTTGAGGAAGAAAGTTTGAATCTTGGGACTTGAATGATGAACTTGTGAAAGAAAAATAATGAGCTTGTGAAAGAAACCCTATTCTTGATGTTTTCTATAAGATTCTTTAACTTGTAAGCTTGAATTCTTAGATTTCTTAGGGAAAAGAGTTTTGATTTTTGTTCTTGGGAGGGGAGAGACTTGCATAAAGATTTTATGATGAAAAGAAGGCAAATAATGCCCTTTTGGTGTTTTAATCTGTCACTTGGGTGCTTGGGGGAAAGGGGAAATGACTAAAATGCCCTTTGGGTTTCTATTTATAGATGCAGGAAAACATTACTCCACGTCACGGATCTAGAAATGTTAACTTAGTCATGTGTCACGGCGCTTTCATGGCAGCTTACTGCTTCTGATAAAAATGATCATAACTTTTCACTCGGGTATCAAATTAAGGAGAAATTGATATCGTTGGAAATATAATTAAATTATCTACAATTTTGTGGATCTTGAGATGAAATTTTCATATATATAAAAAGTTATACACATTCAAAGTTGACCCATAAAATCAAATTCAAAAATTTAGTTGAATCAAAGGCTCTTAGCTCAACTTTGCTCTAAGTAATTCCTATGTCATTTTTCACCTCGAGAGCACTTAGCACACTAGGATAAGGATCATGACATATGTATTCATAGATAAATAATTGGATTAGAGTTTAAACACGTGGAAATAAAGGTTGGACTTCTAACTCAAGAATGCAGCGTGTTACAAGGTAACTAGTTCATATATTACCCTATACTTCAACTACCTGATTTAAATGTCAATTTTAACTCAGATTCACATTCTCAATAGTCTGAGCTAAATGAGGAGTTGATGCCACTTCTTAAGAAAGCTAAAATTGAATTACCATCGATACCCTCATCTGGTAATGATCAAGTCCAAAAATCATCCTCTTTTATAGGAGATTTATCATGCCTACTATTTTCCTTAATTAAAGATTGATATTTTAGTCCTCCATGAAAGATTTATGTTTTCCATATCTTAACATTCCTTTAAACAATGTCAGGTATGTTACCCCTGACAAAGCTCTTTTTATACTAGCTTAAGGTCTTCTCCTTCAATCATATACACCAACTCTTATCCCTGCTATATTTGACATCATCACATGCTTAAGGTCTTGTTTTATATGACTTGTTATACATGCCATAACTTGTTGACTATACATTTAATTCTTTCATTAAAAAAGATTGTCTTCCCCTATTACTAAAAGTTGCATTTTGGAATTTTCGAATTCTGAGGTTTGACACTTGATTTCTATCCATGTGTAGTATTGTTCAAGATTCTCTTCGCAAGTCTTGCATTGAAATATATGTTATGTTGTTAGTTCCTGCAAAAAAATAAATTTGGTTAGCTGAAAAGGTTGCAGTATTGCATCCAACTCAACCATCAGAGATTTAATCATCTTAATATCCAGTGCAACATTCCAAGGCACTTCTAACTTCTATTCTAACAAATACTTGACTGTTAGAGAATCAGTCTCTAAGACCATAGGTAGATAAATATTATCCATATAGAATTCTGGCCCTATTTTTAAAGTAAGAATTTCAGATACTAGATTTGTGTTTTATTCAAATCTTGTTCCATTTGAATTGAGAAAAATCATTGAATCATTCCTTATACTAAAACTCGTAAACTAGGTCCAGGGTTTTCTTTGGAAGCTACATAAGAGTTACACTTGTAAAATCCAACTCCAGCGAGCTTCCATTAAATAACTTCACATCAAATCCTTAGAGAATAATCTTCAGAAAAATTCACTAGCTTAGTCCAATATGTAGGAGTATTAATCAACCATGGATAGATAAACTTATCCATATAGACTAAGTTCCAAGAAATCTCATGTATCATACTATGCAATGACATTCTCTCTTTATGATTAGTGGTAGTTCTTCTCTAACATATTTTCCATAGAATGAACATTGACATAACTTTGAATATAGGTTTGAGATTTGGTGCAATGTCAGCATCCCCCCATTTAAATCACAATCCTCAAATTATAAAAAAAAGGACCTTCAATTCCTGCAGCTACTGCAATATAACACCATAATGATTTAGATTTTATGTAATTCATGAATAAATGATCAATGGTTCCTGCATCTGGATCCCGCAGTAGGAACATATAATATTATCTCATATCATATTACACTCAAGTACTTCTCCAATTGGTATTCTTTTTTCTACAACCTCCAACACAAAAAAGACACCTTAAAAGGCATTCCCGTTATCCATAATTGTTGGAAAATATGTTGTGTCTCTTTCTTTTGTCTCACTATATCTGTCACAATAAAATTTACAAGTCATGATGGGATCTACTTTATCCCGCCAGTAGGTAAGCCAAACCGTAACATGGAGTTACACATAATTGGCTAAGTTGGTAGAAAATGGCCTAAAAGCTATAAATCAATATTTCAAAAAGTTAAAACAACAATATATAATTCATAACAGTTAAATAGATATATTAATAGAAACAACCATCCCAAGACACAGTAATGTCGGTACATGAGCTACTACAAATGAACTATAAATTCTGAATAGGGAAATGTAATCTATCTCAAAAATAAAAGACTAGAAGAAAAACAATGAAATATGACTCAAAGAGCTCACCTAATCTCCAAAATCAACCCTATATGATCCTCATATCAATGGCGACAACTAGTACTCTGATCTTCACCAAAATGGAACAGAGGTGTAGTATGAGTACCAAAACCATAGGTACTGAGTAGGAACCAACGGTAGACTGAGGTAAACCATTATATAAATATGATATGATAAAATATAAAGTAAACTAAGTCAAGGTAATAGGGAAAACTGGAAATAAGACCCAACACTATTGTACATGAAAAAAATGAATAAATCCAAAACAGTAACGTAAAGATCACACATCTATAATTACAAAATAAGCCCCCATAAGCCAATAGGTATGGAAAAGTAAATAACCTAACACAGGCCATTATAAACCTAGAAGGTACAATCAAAGGGGAATGAATAACCAAAGATCCATAACTCTATCAAACATCAAGTATAACCAACAACCCATCCATACCAAATCATATCATTCCCAACTAATATCGTCGAACTCAAATCGAAGCTCATATCATTATCATCATAACATCCTCAATAGTATAATCATCATAACATAATTAGTTGGACTTGAACCGAAGCTCATAAATTTCACCCTCAATTATTTGACTCTAACTGGAACTCATAAATAATATACCATAATCATAAGCAATATTACTAAATTACAATACATAGCCACCGTACCTTACATGAAATTAGCAGTAACAATTAACTACCAAGCTAGTGCATTCAATAAACATTCAATCTAATTAAATTCCCATAATAAGCATTAATAAGGGTATATCATGAATAAATAAGTACACAAAAGCTAGCACAAGTCTTCGATTAAGGTGGGGAGGAGGGACCCACTTGTAATCCCCAAAATCTATTTTAGGCAAATTGTACCGCGGACTAGGCTAAGGTTTATAGTTCATTTATAGATGTGAAATAATCCATAAGTATCCCTAAGATAAACATTCTCCCTAAACCATGAGCAACTAAGTCAATTAAGCCTAAATTATGATTTCAAGATAGCCTAAGGTGTCCAACAAACCAAAATATTTCCAATCACACCTTCAACACTTAAATCGCACCACGTATCTAGCACAATATCATAAGAATACTCCAAAATAGCTCAATCTATGAATAGGGTAAACATAGCCTACCTTAACGCCGATGAAAAGCTTGAAGAATCTGTTAAACAACTGATTTGCCTTTTGCAAACCTTCTACAAAGTGTCATGCTATAAAAATCACAACATACTCATCAAAACAAATAATATGATGCCTACATTACACTATTATACTTTGGATAAAAAAATATGTAAAAATTCAATATGGGGCCCATTCATGAAATCACACTTTCAAAACAAATACAACGACCCCTAGACTCAAGGAATATTCACCCTCAAAATTTGTAAATTTCGAGATCTAATGGTGCTACAATATAACCAATAAGATTTTAGAAATTCTTACCCAAAGATGGGAACGTAAACAAAGAATTTTTGGAAGCTTACCACAACTTTGAAGAAGAAACGCATAAAGTTTCTCTATGAAACCTCCACAATCACCCACAAATAATTCTCCCAAGTTTTAGGGTTAAATATTCTAGGAAATAGATGAAAATTATGAAAATTGGCTAATTAGGGTCTTTATACGTGTTGCCTCAGTATATGTCATGAAGAGACCCTGGTATCTCTTAAGCAGTGTTTGCTTAAGTAATATATGCCTCCCTTATGCAATTGGCTGGTCGCGTATGCGATGCACCAGTACTGGCTGAGACTTGGTCTCCGATGACCCCTCGAGATTCAACCTGAATACTTTATACACAGATGAACTATGTTATCAAAAAAAATTGACGCTCGAAACTAAATGGCACGGTTGAATTTCAATTTGAGGTCGTTTTGATGAAAAGTGGATTTTACTTAAAATATTTCTTAACTTTCGACAAATAGCCCAAAATGAGTCCCAAAGCCTCGGGACCTTAAACAAGTATCCTCCTAGATTAAAATCGATGTTCTGGAGATGATGGAACAATTAAAATTTATATTCAATGTCATTTGACCAAAGGTTTTGCCCAGTAGCCAATTTGAAGCAGCGAATACTTCAAAATAGTTAATCAGCTCTAAAAACCAAATGAACTACATGGTAACTTAAGTATCAGTTCAAACAAGTTATAAATGACTTAGGATAACTATAGGAAAGCTCTAAACGACAAAAATGACCACAAATATAGAAATGACCTTGAGGTTCATTACAATATCCACTACTAAAAAACTTTTGTAAAGGATTAGGATGCACCTGAAGCCTCAAACTAGTGAGGATATCAGGTCTGTATATCACTCTCTATCTCTATGTGCCTCCTGTAATGGGTAGTGTCTCCACTAAACCTTAACTATTTGAATCTCTCTAGTGCATAACCGTCTGACATCATTAGCCGATATAAGTATCGGCTTGTCCACGAAGTTCAACTACTCATCCAACAAACTGAGTCTGATCTAAGCAAATGAGAACAATCAGGAATGAATTATTGTAACATAGAAATATGGAAAATGGCAAAATTTGGGGAAAGAATAACTCATATTCCACCTTACCTACAGTCCAAAAAATCTCAAAGGGTCCAATACATCTCAGGTTGATCTTTCCTTTCTTCCTGAACCTCATCGCTCCCTGCATTGGTAAAACATAAAGAAATACTCTTTCTTCCATTCTAAATATCTAGGCACAAAGTCTATAATCTATATAAGACTTCTTCCTACATAGAGATACCCTCAACCTATCATGATTCACCTTGACTGTATCCAACAACTCCAGAAGCAATTTTGTACCATAGGGTCTAACCTTAGAGGTCTTAAACCTTTCAATTAAAGAAAGATATTACCTACCATAGAAAGCATCAAGGGTGACATCTCAGTACACGAATGGTAGTTATTATTATACACAAACTCAACAAAGCTAAGTGCTGCTCACACTACCCTAAAAAATCTACAACATATGCTCGGAGCATAATAGGAAGAATCTGAATAGTCTACTCCAACTAGCTATTGGTCTGAGGGTGGAACGTTATGCTAAGATCCACCTAAGTACCCAAATCCTACTATAATGATCTCTAAAAGAAAGTAATGAAAACTAGACCCCAGTCTAAAATGATATACATAGGCACACCATGAAAATGGACTATCTCACTAACATAGATACTAGCTAGCCTCTCAGAACTGATATACATCTGAATGGAATTAGACGTATCGACTTGGTCAATCGATCCAAAATAACCAAAATACAATAAAAACCATAAGACGTACAAGGCAACCCTTAACTAAAGTCCATTATAATTCATTGGCATTTCTACTAAGCAATGAGCAACCTTTAAATCAAGCCATTAAGTCTCTAATTCTCGGCCTTCCCCTTCTTACAACATAGACAATGAGCTACAAAGTTGGCCATATCTCTCTTTATTCCATTGAACAAATAATATTTCCTCAAATCTCTATACATCTTGGATGTATTTAGGAGAATAGAACATCTAGAGCGGTGAGCCTCAGGAAAAATTGACTAAATAAAGTCATCAACCCATCAAACATAAATTTTTCTATGAACTCTCAAATGACTCTTAGAATATATGGTGGCCCTAGCAGACTAATTACACAACACCTAATCATAAATGATGCAAAGTCTCTTCTTCTCAAAGTAATGACTCTGAATCTACTAAAATATTAAACACCTCGCCTTAACACTTGTGAGAAGCATCCTAGTGTATGAAATATCATGTCTCAACATTAATTTAGCTAAGGAGTGAATGTCTTATGCTAACAGCCTCTGCGAAACAAAACTGAAAGACCAATAACCAATACTTACTGCCTTTTGGATCAAGGCGTCCCCTATTATGTTCTCCTTGCTTGGATGTTACAAGATAGAAATATTATAATCCTTAAGCAACCCTATCTATCTATGCTATCTAGAATTAAGATCAATCCTGGTCATAAGATGTTGAATACTTCAATGATCCTTGAATATCTCATAATTCACCCCATACAGATAATGCCTCAAAATCTTTAGCGCAAAAACTACCACCACTAACTCCAAATCATGAGTGGATAGTTGCACTCATTCATCTTCAGCATTAATTAGAATAGCCAAAATAGGATTTGAAGTGAGAAATACCTTGAGATTTCAAAAGCTTGATTCACACTCATCGAACCATCGAAAAGAACCTCCTTTTGAGTCAATCTGTTCATCAATGTTGTAAAGGTAGAAAAACTCTCGACGAATCGCCTACAGTAACTGAAAACCTCAATGAAGATAAAAAAATCAGTTGGAGAAGTAGTCCTGGACTAATCACGAATAGCCTTAATTTTCATTCATTCTACCCAGAATCCCATCCTTTGACACCACAAGGATAGGATAGGTAACAGACTTAAGCAAAAACTCACACTTAGAGAATTATGAAAAAAACATAAAATATCTCAATGTCTGAAGCATAATCCTCAAATGCTGCATATGTTACTTCTCTACTACTCGAATACACAAGGATTCTATTGATGAACACAATCACAAAATAATCTAAATAAGGACTGAATACACTGTTTATAAAATCCATAAATCTGACTGGGCATTGATAAACTCAAAAGACATCACTTGAAACTCATAAATACCATAATGGGTCTAAAAGCCTGTCTTTGGGATATCCTTAGCTCAGATCCTCAACTGATGGTAATTGAACCTCAATACAATCTTAGAAAATATCGCTGCTACTCGAAGCTAGTTGAATAAATTACTAAGGAAAGGCATAGGTTATCAGTTCATCATAATGACCTTATTAAGTTTACTATAATCAATATACATATGCATAGAACAATCTTAGGTATTCTTTAATAACATAGGAGATCCCCAAGGAGACAAACTCAATCTAATAAATCCATTATAAAAATTATTGTAAAGCTAAGAATTCAGCTTCTTAAGCTCAGTAGGAGCCATATGATAAGGTGCCATATAAATAGGTTGGGTGCCGAGCTCAAGATTAAGAACAAACTCTATATCAAGCTTAGGGGGAAAACCAAGTAGATTATTAAATTCAAGAACTACAGAAATAGAGTTAAGCGATAGGCTCTCCATACTAACATCATGAATATAAGAAAGATAAGACTCGCAACTCCTCAAAATAATACTTTTAGCACAAATATAAGAAAAAATTCCCATGTTCTCATGGCTAACCACTCCATGCCACACAAGCGAGGGTATGTTGGGCATAATGAAAGTAATTGTCTTGGCAAAATATTCCATGACCACATGATATAGGGATAACTAGTCCGTGGCCAGAATCACATCAAATCCACCATATCTAATACAATAGGATCAACATAATTAACAAACTCTCAAACAGTCACCACACATGAGTTGAAAAATCAATCCATTACTAAAGAGTCAACCAAAGGAATAGATACACATAATGCCTCATGCAATGGATCCGAAGATAATTCTAATCGTAGGGCATAATAAGTAGACACTTAAGAATAAGTGGATCCCAATTAAAATAAATAAAAAGAAGGCTAACAACACACCAAGATTATACCTATGCTATCAATATCCGAAGACACAACCTTAAATCCAGTAGGTACTACATACAACTTACTATGCCCACTACCTGGTTTGGATCTTGATTGATCTCATGTCCTACCTTCCCGAGAACCTCTACGAGTACCCTAGGAACCACCTCTATGACCATGCATACCACCTCTAACTGGGCAAAGAAGATTCCAAATCTATGGAGATCTAAACTAAAGGAACTATCGCTCTATGGCTTGGGCACTCTATCGAGAAATGACCAAAAATTCCATAACCACAATATGTCTCAGTTATTGTTCCAAAACTAGAAGATCTGGCTAAGTTTAAATAACCACAATGACTAAAATAACTAGAATATGAACCACTTAGATACTAACCACTACCTTCTCCTGTAAAATCAGTAAAACTAGACTAGCCTTTAACAATAATCTAAATTATGACCTAAACGGGCTTACTAGTCTGACCTATATGCTTATGAAACTAGAGTGGACGATGCCTACTCCGAGAACCACTACCTCTGAGTAGTGAGCCATCGGCTCCCACTAAAACTTCCTTAATATCACAACCTCTTATCATTTCCTCCTTAGGCCTCATGATGAGTCTTGTCCATTACCTTAGCATGATTAAAAACCTCAGCAAAAGACCTACCTGAAACTACCAAAGTCTACGTAAGCATGTGAAGAGGAAGTCTAAATCCTTGAACAAAGCAACAAACTTTCTCATACTAGTAGTCATTAAAGAAGTAGCATGCCTAAAAAAAATCATGGGATCAAGCCTCATAATCTATAGTAGTCATGAAGCCCGGCTCCAACCACATAAATTAATCCCTCAAACGATCCCTAAGAATGCAAGGCATACACTTCTCCAAAAAGATCTCAGAGAACTAAGTCTATGTCAAAGGGGGAGATCCACATGTACTGGAATCAAGATAACCTCTTTACTAATGTCGAGCTGCCAAGTCCAACTAAAAAGTAGTGTATCCATACCACGAATCACAACTAGGCCTAAATTTTTAAGCCTATTCTCACATGTAATCAAGCACTCATACGCATCCTTACCTGTTGAACAAGAAAACCTAAGTAGAGCTAATCTCAAGGACCTACCAAACATATTATTCTCCTCTACAGACATCACAAGATGGGAAGCACCAATTGAGGCACTACCAATAGGACAACTATTAGCTGGGAATCTACCATCATAGGAGGTACCTTAACTCTTGGAGTCGCAACTGCAAGTTGTACCCCTATCACTATACTAGTCTACTTCTTAGATTGTGAACCATCAGATGGTGCACCTCTAACCAATCCTAAAAGATGAACCAAAGCATCCCTAAGTACTTAAGAAGAAATATAACTTGATGGAGCTTGTGTTAGTCCATTAGGCCCTCCACTGGCTATAGTAGAAGAATCTCTAGCTCAGAGGTCAGAATAGGGTCTGGTGAAGGCCTCTCTCTTGACCCCTAGATGGAGTATATCCATGGGGTTTCCATGACCTATAGGCCATCAACGAACAATGATAGGATCCCTAAGCTTTATCTCAAGACCCTCATCTCGTGTAGCAGTGGGACATGTTAGAGCCGTCTACAAAAGAGTGAATCAAAAGGAATCCTTATAAATCAAAGAGGCAATTTGCAAAAATTGAGTGAATGAAGTGATGAACTCATAAGAATGTATTATAGCCTCCAAATGATATGAAACAAAGGTCATCATTCTGATCTGTACGACTCTACTAGACACTTGATCTTATACCAACAATACTTGTAAACCTAGGCTTTAATAGTAAAGTTTCATGATCTAATTTATAAGTAATGATGACACCTACATTATCCTACCATATGTAAGCCAATCCGTAGACTATAGCTACACACAATGGGCTTAGTTGGTGGTAAATGGCCTAAAACATGGAATTAATATTTAAATAGTTAAAATAATAATAAAGAAATCATAACAACTCAATCTATGAAGAGGGTAAATCTAGCCTACCTAGACACTAAAGAAAAGCTCAAAGATTCTATAAAACCGCTAATTTCTATTTTTAAGAAGCTTCCAGAAGGTCCCATGCTATAAAAATCATAATCTGCTTATCAAAAAAAGAACTTTAATACCTATATTGCACTATTTTGCTTTGGGTTAAAAATTACATAAAAATCCCAAGTGGGGCCCATTAACATAATTGTATTTTTGAAACAAACACATTGCCCCCTAGTGCAAGGAATATTTACACTAAAAAATAGGTGAATTTCGAGTTCTTGTGGTGCTACAATAAAGCCACCAAGATTTTAGGGATTTTTAGAAAAAATGGAGAACTAAATCAATAAATTTATGGAAGCTTACCATAAATTCAAAGAAGAAAAACATAAATTAACTCTATAAAATAAGCACAAGAACCCACAAATAATTATCCTAAGTTTTCCTACTTTTTAGGGTTCAATATTCTAGAGAATGGATAAAAATTAAAAAAATCAGGTTTAGTAGGGTATTATACCCTTTTCAGGTCAATGAGTGTTGCTTAAACGGACATCGAGTCACTCAAGTAAACATCACTTAAGTAACAAAGTGTCGCTTAAACAATACTTGTTTCCTTATTAGATGCCGCATAAAAAACCTTAGTATCATTTATGCGACATTTTCTTAATTGACCGGCTGGTCGCATTCTTGATGGACCAGCCCCTGCTGAGACTTGGAATCTTTTCAAGTCTCATCCAACCCCTAGAGATTTATCTGAAATCCTGTATGTGTAAATAAACTATGCTACCCTATCATATTTTATGTTTGCACTCAGTAGCGCAGTAGAATTTTCATTCCAGGTTATTTTGAAAAAAAATGTGTCCCACACCCACTTACCATATTTCTTAACTTTAGGTGAATTGCCTAAAATGAGTTTTAAAGCCTTGGGACATGAACATATGGTCCTCCTTACCTAGAATCGACATTCCAAAGATGTTTTAATAGTAAAAATTTGCATTTGACTACATGTGACTTACGTTTTTGCTTGGTATCTAATTTGAACCAACTGAGACTTCAAAATAAAAAATTTTCTCTAAAAAACAAATAAACCACCCTATAACCAAACTGTCTGTTACAATAATACAATGACTTATAGAAGCTATAGGAAAGATCTAAATAAAAAAAATAAGCAAAAATACAATAAAATGACTTAGAGAGTCATTACAATATCCCAAGCAAACCTAAAAATAAGTCCTCCAAAGCTAATCAATATCGACACAGGTTTGTCCCAATATTTTGGAACCACTTCGTGATTCACATTATTTTTAACATTATTATAGAACTCTTTATTATCTATTTCCAGCAATAATCTGTGTTTTATCTAACTTCTATCAAATGGTGTTGCACATCCTTGAACAATCATTCAACTGATTATTATTAACTTTCTTGATGGGTAAATAGTAATGGAGGGAACCCAAGTATGTACCATAATCAAACCAATCACTGGAATGACCACATTTGGGTTTCCACCACATCTCTTGATCAAACATATCTCTAGCCTTTAGTATATACTTCCAGGTCAAAGAACCTGTTTTCCATTCAACCATATTAGGCTTGAATTTGTTGCAATATTTATTCCATATACATTGTTCCCAAATGATTTTTGAGCTCTAAATTTTCTCATAGCATGGAAAATAAAGCTTTAGACATATCAAATAGAGATCTAAAACCCATAACTCATTCATCTTTCAAAAAACATAAATTTGACCAAGCCACCCAAACATTATTTTTGCCTTTATCCTTCAAAGTCCATAGAAATATTACAAAGATTCTATGTAAATGATGAATCACATATTTAGGAGGGTTAATGGTAGAAAATAAATAAATCAGAATGCTATTCATAAATTATAGATTAATGTTGCCTTACCTCCAAAAGTGAGCATCTAACCATTCCATGCTTATAGTTTATTGTGCACCTTCTTCATTAATTTAAGGAAATTAACCATTATCATCTTTGCATGGTGAGTTGGGAACTCTATGTAGATTAGTGGGAATTTACCTTTGTTGAAACTAGTAGTCTCCTCCAGTTTCCTAATGGCCATGGGCAAGCTTATGATGGATAAACAACTCTTTTCTTTGTTAATTAGATGTCCAAATTATTCCCCATACTCTCTATGAACATTCATCACCAATTATATAGATTACTTATCAGCAAATACAAAAATAATTATATCATCAGTATACACAAGATAATTATATTATCACTGAACATAGGCATGCCAAAACTCTAAAAATATTTATTATCAAACAAAGAATTTAGAGCTTTAGATAGTACCTCAGCAGCAAGAATAAATAGAGTTGAGGGTACTGGACTCCCTTTCTACACCATTGTAGAAGAATTAAAAAACACATGTGCCTATCCATTCTTTAGCACAGAGTACCTGTTGTTTTCCAACAATCTCTAGATTTTATCCTCTATCCCAAAATTAAAGCCCAACTTCTATAACATTCTTATAAAGAAATGTTAGTTAACTTTATCATAAGTTTTATCCATATAAAGCTTAATAAGTACATTCGCAGGCTTGCCCCCATACTAATATGAACAATAATCTTTTGTTCCAAAAGGACATTCTTAGTGATACTCCATTCTTTAATGACCTTAGATTGACATTTTGATACAAAGAGTAGGTAACACCTCTTCTAATCTATCATGTAACACCCTAGAAATTACCCTATTCAGAAAATTGTTCGAAATTATTGGCCTCATATCAGAAAAGGAATAAATAACATCTCTCTTTTAAAGTAAGACCGAATTTTTTTGAGTGATAGATTTAGGAAGAGTGCCTCATTCAACTAAAGTAGTCATTACTTTACAAAAATCCTCTCCCATATACTCCAGAAACTTTTAAAGAAGTAGCCAATAAATCCATCAAGATTATTGTAACACCTCAATTTGCTGAACCGGAACGCTACACGGTGCTCATGACCTCGAAGGACCTCAAGCTTACCCATGAAGGATATTTGTATGCTACATAAAATGATGAATAATGCAGAAACATGCACTGAAAGGCTATAAGGTTCAATACTCAACATAACAAGGAGGAGATAACATCTGTGGGGTAATAGAATACCGAAAAAAATACTGTAATCACTGAAGTCTGAAACATAATAGTCTGCATCTAGATAGGTTGTATCGTATAATTGTTCCATTTTCTCCGTCATAAATATGAGTAAAGCTCCCAAACCCTGTAAAAATTCTTGTAAGTCAAGAATATAGGGTTTTTCCCTTAGGCTCAAGTTAAGTCAAGTCTTCACCAAGGTTTTTGATCTAAGATCTTTATAATCAAGTATGTGCGTATTAAATAAGGGATTCCTTTCATTATTATTTCGAAAGTATGTATGCCATTTATGGTTTTATGAACTCATGATCTATGGTTCATACCTAATTAGGCAAAATTTTGAATGTAGATTCTCTCATGTTATTTTATTATTATGACTCTTGTTCAAAGTTATTATACATGATTTTCATGGATTTAGCTCACTTATCTTAACATGTTTTATAGAATTCAACCTCTTTGAGAATTAATTATGAATTATTTGATGAATTGTAGTATATATTAGTTTGGGATGCCATGTTTTCCCATCAAATCTTGTGTATTTACATAATCATAACTATGAACTCTCATTATATTGATACATTCACGATTTTGGGTTTAAGTTATGAAATCCCCTAGTATGTTCAAATCATAGAATTTTCATGACTAGTTGCACTCTTCAAAGATAGAGGGTTATAATCACCTGATTACTTGGTATATCATGCATTGTCTGTTAAATATTCAGTCATTCAATTTTCATGATTTAAAATGCTTTTAGCTAAAGCACTTATCTTTCACTTTTATAATAATAGTCTTATTGATCATTATAGTACATTATTTTTCTTTCAGCAGTTTCTAGTATCGAGCATTGAGAGGACATGGGTTTGGAGAATCCATGCCCTAACCTATGTGACACTGTAGGTTAAAGGGGTCATTACCAGATTAAAGTCTCTAACTTACCCAAATAGGCTCATGAGTGAATCATGCCAGTCATGGTTTTTACCCTTGGCAAGGTACAAAATATCCTCCCAACTTGGGTCATAAGATTGATTCCATGTTTGCTCACATCGTCTTTGTCGATTACGATAACCTCCAATAGTTGTAGACTCAACATTTGTTTATGATCGCTAGTTCAGTTTTACTTAGTTTTGAACTTTGACTTTTCAGATTATCATTGCATTTTAGTACATATGTATTTTTATAGGGTCAATGTACTTAGTTCATCTATCTGCATTCAGTTAGCATTCATACAGTTTTACAAATTGTTTAGCATTAGTTGTAAATAATATTAAGTGTCTATATTTACAGAACATTCTAGAAATAAAAATGTTTTAGCTTATGATTAAGAGTTTCACCATATCCAATGATATTTTAGAACATACATGATTTAAATGCATATTTCAAGGTATAGTTTATATCCGGTGTTTTAAAGCATATCTTATGTGTTCTTCATGATTAGTGCATATATCACATACTCCATGAATTCATAAGTATAGATTGCATACCTCTTCTGCCTATATCTTCCATGTGATATATTGTAATGCCCTGAATCTGGTACCCGGAATGCTACATGGTGCTCATGACCTCGAAGGACCACAAGATAATCCATGACTAATATCTGTAATTGGGCACTGCATAATATATTGTATAAGTGTAGGAAAAGGCTAAAAGACCATAAGTTTAAAATATCTAATAAAACATAACATCTGGAAATGCGGTATATCAATACAAAAACAAAACTAAAATAACTGTCTGAACATGCTATAGTCTGGAAGCCTCTAAACTGTCCAAAAACTATAAAGTTGATGGGACATATCCCCAACTAACTCCGGACTACTGAAATAATAAAGTAATAAAATAATCATGCAATCCTCGAATGATGAGGACTCACTGCTAGTCTGGTAGCTGAACATCTGATTTACTAAGGATGATCTGGAGCTTGTGCTTCTAAACCTATAGTATATAAACACCATAGTACAAATGCGTCATTACAATTAAATGTATTGGTATGCAAGTGAGGTAGGCTGAATGCAAGAGTTTTATATACATGAACAATACTAACTGACTGAATAACTTGAATATGAGAACACACGCATGAATACATGAATTTTAACTAAGATCATGACATCACTGAATCTAAATAATGATAACATAAATATTTGTATAACTGATATACTATTATCTGAATGACTGTGTGTGACAGACCTATTTCAGATGGAACTAGCTGAGTTCCATACTGAGCTGGGTGACTATATCTGACTGTTATGAATTCTGTAGAACTATTTGAGTTCTATTACTGAGATAAAGACTGAGATTGTAACTGTGGAAAGTAGTTATCTAACCTATATGCCCCAAATAAGATAATATAATTTAGTTGGGGTCCAGTCTGTAACCCCAATTAGAAGGGTGTCAATACCGCATCACTAGTAATGACAAGCTGTGAGTAATCTCTCATCTAATAGGTACTCTAAGAAGAATGGTGGGACCCTCATATAACAGGTTAAGTCACCTCATCAACCCTCATCTAACAGTTTAGATGTCTCAACCTACACTGGCTATGTAGTTATAGAGTGCAAGGATTACTTCTAAGAATCTCACCCTCTACTCGTAGGTGACTTCCCATTCTTGGGCTAACTTGGTGCTGAATCCAACTCCCATCTGATTAGACACTTAATTAATTATACTGAACTGACTGGACTGAGTTTACTGGATTCTTTTGACTGACGGAATATTATAGAGATCTGAGAACAGACTGAGATTACTATGATTACTGAGTTTTCCTTAGTCATGAGACTTATTGAATTCTACTAAACATGGGTTGACTAAGAGTATCTTGAAAATTAATATTTTTTCTAGGCATACAACTAAATTGTCATGTACAAGTACCCTCAGGACTCGATAGCATGAAACTGACAAGACATGACACTTCCTGGACTCAAGACCATAATCAACAATTCATAATACAATCATTGGGGAATTTCATGAGGCACTTGATTATCATGGTTTGGTACATTAATAGGAATGCATATAGACTTGTCACAATTTCATAAGTCTAATCTCCTGAACAGTCCATCAAATAATTTCAAAGCATAACAATAACATAGAAGTCATTTAAACATAAGGGTAATGCATGGGTTCACCAATTTATTCATAATTGTGTCCTAAAGAATGATTCTTATTCTCTTGGGAATTTTATCGTACACATTTCATGCACAACCTTAGGCTTAGGCATATACACGAGTTCATACATCATGGTTACTTTAATCAACTAAATTTAAATGTTTCCAAACCCACATACTAGCATAATTTCATGAAAAGTACATAAATACTTGAACTTGGGATTCATATAACCACATAAACATAATTAAAATCAACTCACCACATTAATATAACAATTCATGAGTTTAAAATTGGATTTTTGAGCTTCATGGGGAAAAAAACCCATGAATCAACACTTTACATACCTGGGGGTATGATTTCTTGAAGATTGGTGGATGAAATCTTGAATTCTTGCTTGAGATTAGAAACCTAGGGTTTTTTATTCTTGGGAATTAATCTTTGAGAGAAACCCTAATTTGGTGTTGTAGATAAATAATCAAGTTATGAGCTCTGGTCATGTATAATTGGGGGTTAAAATAGGTGGAAAGAGACCCAAATACCTTTATAAAATCTGCTTAAAATCGCTGATCAAAAGTGGTGAGGGGTTGGTCGATGGTCCATCGCTGGCTTGATGGTTCATTGGTCTATCCCTTCTTACTTAGCCAGAACGTGAACTTCCTTCCTCGTCTGCGACGGTTTGGGCGATGGTCAATCGCTAGCTCGATGGTCCATCGGTCCTGACCATCGCACTTGGCTAGAAGACAGGTTCACTTCCTTAGTCGCGATGTCTTGGGCTATAGTCCATCACCAGCACTACGGTCCACCGGCCTGACCATCACTTCTGGGCAGTTTCAACAGTTCTCTATAAAACATCCATAACCTTTTACTCTGATATCGAATTTGGACAAAATTATTATCGTTGGAAAGATAATTCAATTTTCCACATGATAAAAAGTAGAAATTAGGGAAATTATATCTGATTTAAATATTAATAATTTAGGAAGTCATCACTAACTCTCTTGGATATTAGATTTGACTTAAAGAAAGTTTGTGCTATTATATATAGACTCAGGTTCTTACAATCATGATATTATTTAGGTGATAAGTGGTAAATTTACCACTCATATACAACAAAATCTATTAATACTACTATTATTAAATTGTATTAACGAGTTAAATTTTTCATTTGACCGTACTAATTTCCTTGTTTTGCAGGTTCATATAGAAAAGAAAGAAAATAAGTAAAGTGAGCATCAAAGTGAACAAAATAGGAAAAAGAGTGCAAAAACTAGAAAATCAAGAACTAGGATCGACCTTAGTTACCACAATCATGTTCTAATGGTCGCGATCTCGCCGAACATGGTGATCCCTATGGGTTCAATATGATCATAGAAGTCACGATCATGATCAAGAACCAACAATTGTTATGGAGCAAAAAATAGCCCAAGGGAAGTTTTGCAATTTCCCAAAGTTGGTTCCAATTATCTAAAGAGTGAAACCCTTTCACTTTTTGGATATATCGAACTAGATTTCAAGTTTTTTGTACTTAAAAACCCAACTATATTGGTAAACATTATTGTGGTTAATTTTAAGGGATTTTAGTTGTAATTGGGGTTCAATTCCAAAATACTCTCTCTTGCATCTTCAATGAAATCTTTGAATGTGAATTTTAGTATAATTCTTCTCTTCAACTTAATGAGTAGCTAAATATCTATCTTGGGGTTATTTTAGAATTGGGTGCAAATGAGTTTTGGTTTTTGATTGTTAGTGTAGATTCCTTGTTAATGATGTTGGGTTTCACTAATACTTGATTGTTGAATTAGAATTACTAGGTAAAAACTCCACACTCCAAAAATCCCATATCACTCTTGAAAGATTGATGTGGGTATTCATTTATATCCCATATCATCCTTGAAAGAGGGATATGGATGAGAATTATTTGAGTAAAATAGTTTGATATTAGCTTATTCCTTTACCTGTTCTTAGAAATAAGGATGGATTGTGAATTTGCTATATCTTGGGCATCTTCCAAGAAAAAAGGATGCCCAATGCCCAATTTAGGTTGTGGGTTGATTTTTTTGACCAATCAATGTGGTATATAAAGGATCCAAGTGTGATATTGTGTTGGTTGGTTTAGAAACTAACATCACAACCATTAACCTAGTCTTCTCATATAGTTATTAGCTAGATTTTACATATGATTCTCATATACACATGCACTATTTACCCCTAGTAAAACATAATCACAATACTACTCTCCTATTGGAATCTTATCCATAATTGTTTCTCTTAATTAATAGGTCATGTAGGTTTTGTTCAACAAACTTTCAAACCATACCCAAAAATTTTAATTTATGTTTACATTGCGGGTATATACTTAGTAGATCCCAACGCACATAAGACTCAAAAACAAGTTACATTCCTTGTGGATTTGACCCCAACTCAAGTTGGGTTATTATATTTGAAAAAGATTGTCCAACACCAAAATAATGGTATTGGTGAGCTTGATCAAAATGGAACCATTGCCAGGGAGTTAGACTTAATTTTTTCTTGTGGGTGTTATAAATGAATTTTGGTTTACCCGTGGTGTGTGTTATTTATTTTGGTTGTTGTTTCTATTACTTCATAGGTGATTTCAATAGTTTCCATTACAACATGATGTAATGTCGCGACCTTTGATAAGTCCCTTGATGTTGAAGACCATCTCCATGATGAGGGGCATTCTTGTACCATCTACATCAGACCAAATACGGGTAATGGGGTCTTCCATATCAAAAGTGTGATGTTACACATGTGCCAAATAAAAGTATTCTATATGGGTCAAGGATATAAAGACCCAAACTTGAATTTGAAGAATTTTGTTGTGGTGTTTCCCTTGTTCGACATTGCTTATATCTCAAAAGAGTCTATATAGTTACGATTCTTCTTATTCTCTCTAACAGGTATGTCAGTGTTGTGGTAATGGTCTCTCCCTACCAGGACCATCATATGATGGGTCAAGCTTACCTAGTATTTCTTATATCATTACATCCCACCGTTAAAGCAGTTGCAAATACGAGATGAAATCATTAATTTTTGTCAACTCAATGGGGAGCCTCTGTATGATGTTTGGGAGATGTTTAATGAAAATCTTGTGAAATTTCCTAATGTAGATGTACCGAACAAGATGATCCTACAAATATTTCATAGGGAATTAGGACAACTCAATAAGATTGAGGTAAACAATGGAACTGATGGATCACTTGTGAGGTTATCATATGGAGTGCCATTAACTTTGATTGAAAAAATCACAAAGAAAAATAGGGGTGGCAAAATTGAGACACTGAGGTAGCATAAAGTTCCCCTACCACCTCCTATGTGGCTAAAGAACAAAGAAAGAAATAAGAAGAGAGGGAGGAAAACATAGCAAAAATGATGACACAATTAGAACCCCTTATGAATTATTTGATGGGTGCACCTACAAAAATGGTAAATTCCTTTGCATCCAAGGAAACTAATAAAAAGGAATCCAAGAAACTCTATGAATAAATTAGATATTTGGATAACTACTTGGTGGGTTGTTGCCCGGCCTATCAAAGGCCCGGTGAGAACCAAGGTTGGACTGATCATGATTGAGAAATGGAATAGCGTTATAGAGATACAGATCGTTATTGGAAAGATAAGGAAAGAGAGTATGATAGGTATGTGCCCCTCAGGACCGAGTTAAAAGAAAGGATTAAAATCTAGTGGCTCCAAAAAATTTCAAGGCCGATAAAGTGCTTGCTTGAATCTTAACGAGAGTGGAATGGATACACAAGATGGTCCAAGAATTAAAAGTACATTTTTCTGAAATCTCTCAAACGGTTGTATCACATTCCAATTCAATCAAATAACTTGAGTCTCAAATTGGTAAAATCTCAATCACACTCAATGCTAGGCCGAATGGTGGCCTCCCTAGTGATATGGTGAAAAATTCAAAAAAATGATGCTCAAGTTTAGAAATTGTCACCCAGAGCATTAAAGAAATTAGTGCAAATGAGGTTGGGGTCAAAGAAAATTCTTATGATGATCTAGTGGACACAAATAAGAAACACGTGGATGAGTCTAATGATGGTACTCTAAAGTTTTAAGAAGAGGATAAGAAAGAACCAATAATAAATTCAGAGATAGTTTATAAGGAGGGAACTACTTTATAGGTTGAGGATGATGAAATGTAATGTGACCTATTGTACTAAATGAAAATCACTCCTCCTTTCCCTTAAAGACTCAACAAGAAGAAGGGAAATATCAAATTCAATAAGTTCCTCACTATGCTTAGCAATCTTTCAATCAATAACCCATTCCTTGAAGCCATTTAGGAAATTTTGCAATATACTAAGATAATGAAAAATTTGATGTCTAAAAATCTCTTTGTGGATAGTGAAACCATTGAATTTACCCATAGTTGTAGTGTTATCATGACTAGTGCTATGGAGGAAAAAAAGAAGATCCGAGAGCCTTCATAAACCCTTTCACCATTGGGACACAAATATATGATAAAGCCTTGTGTGACCTTGGTGCAAACATAAATCTCATTCCATATGCAATTTACCAATGACTTGGTTTAGGCACTCCCACTCCAATAACAATGTGACTCTTGATGGCGGATTGCTTAATCAAGAAATCTATTGGAGTTTTATATGATGTCTTTGTCAAGGTTGATCATTTCATTTTGCTAGCGTACTTTATTGTCCTAGATTGAGAAGTTGACCAAGAAGTACATATCATACTTTGGAGATAATTTTTGGCATCCGAGAAAGAAATTGTTGATATGGATCAAGGAAAAATGAAATTTGGGGTTTAAAATGTTGAAGTGTCTTTCCGTGTTTGTAAAACTAAAATACAACATATCGAACTTCAAGTTGTTTCTGTTATAGATGTGGTGGATAAGGATATGGATTAAGGATCCCTCTATGATCACACATCAAAATTAAAGAACATCGTGTTGTGCTGATAAATTAGGCGATAAGTGGGAGTCAAACCACCAATGCTATGAAAGTTGACCATATCCTTTGAATTTTAGTTCTTAGAGTAGGTTTCATTTTTGTTTATAATTAATCCATGAAGTTGTGGTAATACAAGGTATTTTGAATAAGGTTGATAAAGGCAAAGTGTGGTGAATTTTAGTAGTGGACTATATAGGGGAAAATAGAGGACAAAAAATATGGACTAAGTTACTATGATTGCAGTACACATGCTCTCGCGATTGCAACTGTCGTGTAATAAAATTGCAGAACTTTGAACGTGATTGTGGTCAAGTCAGTTATTAAAACTAAATAGTCGGCCATTTCCCCCCACACTCCTTTCAAATTTTCTCTCAAATTGCAAATGATTCTTATTATGTTTTCGACATCAAAATTGTGCATCAACATCCCCTCTATATTTCTCAATATGGTATGTGCCTCAAATTATCTTTTCATGTGTATGTGTAGTCCTTTGAATTCATGAATTAGGAATGGCCTAAAATTATTTGTTGCAAGCTAAATCTATGTCTAAATTATGCTTGGTTTGTGTGGTTCATGCTGAAATTGGTGTGCACACACTTGGGGAAGTTTTAGTACCCAAAGTTAACTAGACTGATAAAAATAGATTGGGCACACCAAGTGATTGATTAAATGACCGAACAAATTCCGTAATCATTTTCACAAGTTCTAAGGGAATGATCAAACATCTAGGGACTATGTTTCATGTTTATAAGGTCAATTATTGATTTAGAGCAGATATGTGCATTTAAATTGGATGTTTTGATGTATGAAAAATTTGGTCAGATAATGCCTCAGTTACCACGATCGCTACCATAGGATCTCAATCACGTTAATGCGATTATGACTAAGTTACCCACAATTATATTAGCATGATCGATGATTAGTGGCCCGCGATCACGATATGTGAGGCTGATTTTTAGGCTGAACCAAAAATCCTTCAAGTCCATTTATGGCCCAAAAATTGCCAAGACACCACCCCATTGGTTTAATTTAATAACATAACATATATTTCAAATGTAAATGATCATAATAAATGCTTTTGTGATATTCTTAGTTTTCTAAATCTAAAAATGGGAGACTAACCCATTTCATGGATGTTGAGTGCAAGAATTTGTACTATGATGACTTTTCCAGAACCAAGTTGCTCCCTTCGAGAGGAATTTGATTAGACCGGGTACCAAAAATCTCCTGGCCTGATATTACTAATTGGTAGCCTTTGCATGGAGATGTTTGACCCTCTAACCATGTTGGGAAAACGAGTATTGGTTAAGGGAGATGTACTGCAATGCCCTGCATGTTTCTAAGCTAGGAAGTGAATAAGTATTCCTACGTATGAAATCTCCTATCATGTTATTCATACTTGAGTACATAACTTACCATGAATATCCTAGTGATAGGATAGCTTGTGATGCATTAAGCATGTTCATATGAGTCACTTAAGGTAATGCAAGCTAAGAGTTTTTGAATCCATAAAGTTTTAGTGTTCGATTTTGCAAGGGTCATATTTAAACGAGTATAACTCGATGTTAATGTGGAATTTTGGCTGATTTAGACCCACCAAATTGTAGAGAATCGAATTAGCTTCCCAACGATACCAATTTCACCTTAATCCAATAACCGAGCAAAATGTTATGCCTATTTTCGTGAGAGACAGTAAGCATAGGCGATTGGTTAGGTGTCGCTTAACCCAAACATAGGCGATTGATTAGGTGCCGCCCAACCTAGGCATTGGCGATCACTTGGGAGCCACCTAAGTCAATTTCAGGTGTCAAAAACACTCCGTCTTGAGTTATTTTAAAGGTAATTAAGTCGTTAAATACTCCTTACACGTCCCTAAACTTAACCCTACGAAATATATAGCTTCTAAACCTATTGCAACCTTATTTTAATCTCAAATCTCATAATCCAAGAGCACTAAAGGAGAAAAACAACTAGGGTTGCATAATTAAGCTTGAAGATCCAATTTCAAGGAAATTCCTCCGTCAATCATCAAGAATGTTCCTTCTAAGGTATGCGTAGTGTTCATCTATGGATTCAATTCATTCATAGAGTTCAAGAATCAAACTTTAAAATACAAAAACTTGGTTGATTGTGGTGATATGATCATACCCATGTTGATGCTTAATTGTTTTCCTCTTTTTCATTATAAAGTATGATTTCTATATTGTTGGGTGTTGATAATCATGTTGTTGATATTGGGTGATTCCTAAGATTGAATCTTTATATGTTTTTGTGAATTCATGATAACATATGAGTTGGAAACATGTAAATTTGGTTGTTCATGATGTATAATTTGATGAATTCATCTATGCTTAAGATGTGCATGTAAGGTGTTTGATAAAATGCCTAAGGAACTAGAAATCATGCAATATAGCTAAATTGTGACTAAGTGAAGGATTCATGATATGCCCTTACGTTCCAATGACTTCCATGATTGATAATGTCCCTTGTAAATGCTGTTGGAATACTCATGAACTATTCTTAAGAGATTATGCTATGTTTACTTACAAATCCTACTTATGAACAAGATGTATGATAACCATGCAATCCTCATGAACTTCCATGCATAGTATGAGATCCCTACTTATGATATTATATATTATGGACTCTAATCTTATGATCAAGTCAGTCATGTCTGTCAGTTTCTTTCCATCGAGTCCTGGGGGTACTTGTACCCAAAAACTATTGCTGTGTGCCTAGATCCATGTCATGTTTCACGATATCCGAACTCAAACTATGATTCCATAGACTTCAGTCAGTCATGTGACTCAGGAAAACCTCATGATCTTAATCAGTTGTCAGATATCAGTATCATTCCGCCAGTCAACAGAATTCAGTAATATCAAGTCATGTACAGTCAGTTATTCATGTCCAGTCCCTCCAGATGGGAGTAGAGGTTAGCACTGAGCGAACCCAAGGATAGGAACTCACCCGCCAGTTCAGGGTGTGATTCTTAGTAGCAATCTTTGTGTTCCAAAACTACGTAGCTAGCGTAGGTTGAGACATCTTAACCCGTCAGCGTAGGGTTGATGAGGTGGATTAACTCGTCAGTTTAGGGTTCTCACCATTCTCATTGAGTACCCGCATGATAAGGGTCACTCACAGATGTCCTTACTAGTGGCGCGGTATTGACACCCCTCCAGTCGGGGGAGAGATTGGACCCCAGCTTAGCCATAACGTCATACACGGGGCATGTCGGTTAAACACTATCTCCCACAGTTTCAGTAACAGTCTCAGTAAAAGAACTCAGATAGTTCTTCAGATTTCAGTATATACAGGGCTGTCAGATACAGTCATCCATATTATCAGTTTCAGTAACAGTCTCAGTAAAAGAACTCAGGGTGTTCTTCAGATTTCAGTATATACATAACTGTAAGATACAGTCGCCCATGTTATTAGTTTCAGTATCAATCAGAACAGTTATCAGTAAACCATGTATTAGCTTACAAGTTATGCTATCACGTATTCACGGTCCCAGTTTCTATATATGTGTGTTTGCACTCCCACGTTCATATTAGTCAGTCAGTGTTGTCCATGCATGGAACCCTTTATGTTCAACCTACCTTTCTCATATACTCAGTACTCCAGTTGTACTGACGCATTTGCGCTATGGTGCTCTCTTTTCATATTACACCAAGGTTCCGAGACACGAGCTCCAGCCCAGCAGTATTAGGAGCATTCCAGTCGCAGAGACACAGTGAGTCCTCATTTATTCGAGGACAATATGACTTGATTCATTTATCTATTTCTTCAGTTTGGTTTTATGGAGTTAGTTGGAGACATATTCCTTCAACTCCTTATTCAGACAGTTTAGAGGCTTCCAGATTTACTTTCAGATTTAGTTCAGATTTAGTTGTTTTGGGTATTTTCGCCCACATAATTGTATTCAGTTGAACTTTATGGCATTACAGTTCCATGTATTCCGCATTATTATATTATGATTTAGAGTATACAGGTACATATATCAGTCATGGGTTAGTTTGTGGTCCCTCGGGGTCATGAGCACCGTGTAGTATTTCGGTTCAGCAAATTGGGGTGTTACAAACTTGGTATCAGAGCCAGGTTCAATAGAGTCCTAGAAAGTCTGAAAGCCACATCTAGTAGGGTCTTGTACATGGGTGTATTGCGCGCCACATTTATGTGCGGGAGGCTATAAGATATTTTTGGAATACTCCCCTTTCTTCATTAATTATGTTATGCTAGTGAGCATAATCATAAGTTAAACTCTCGGTCTAATCCATTCTACTCTTATTCCAGACCATGGCCCCAAAGAGAAGGACCCAACCATCTCCTTAGTTCGAAGATCCTTTGGGCAAACATGTTTCCCATGCGGAGTTTAGAGCCGCATTTACCACACTTGCTCAATCCATGGCTGCACAGAATGAATGGCCACCAGTCATTCCGGCCAATCCAGTGGCCACTCCAAAAGCAGCTAGGGTTCGGGACTTCACTCGGATGAACCCTACATCTTTCCATGGGTCTATGTCTGATGAGGACCCTCAGGAGTTCATTGACCGAGTCCAAAAGGTCATTGACATCATGGGTGTTACTTATATTGAGAGTGCTGAGTTAGCCGCCTACCAGTTATAGGATATTTCTCATGATTGGTACAAATAGTGGAAGTCTGAGAGGTTAGATGATACAGTCCCTATCGAGTGGGAGGAATTTGTCACAACCTTCTTAAATAGATTCTTTCTCCAAGATCTGAGGAAAGCCAATGTTCTTGAGTTCATCAACCTCAGGCAGGGGAATATGACGGTTAGGGAGTATTCTCTCAGATTTACTCAGCTAGCCAGGTATGCTCCTCATGTGGTTGCAGACAATAGATCTAAGATGAGCAGGTTCGTGTCAGGGGTCAACGATAGCGTGGTAAATGAGTGTAGGTTTGTGATGCTGATCAGTGATATGATCTTAGCAAGACTCATGACCCATTCCCAGCAAGTAGAAGAGCAGAAGTTTAAGACTAGGGAAAGGAAGAACAAGAGAGCAAGGTTAGGTAATTTCAACTTTGCTCACCCCAAGTCATATGGAGAAAACCGTTTACAGTTTTGCTCCAAGTCAGCTGTTCCAGCTCCTTCCTCTGCCAGCGTTCCAGTGCCGAAGTTCAGAGACGACAATAGAGACAAAGCCCCAGGCTCTAAATCTCAGGGCAGTGTTAGCAGTGCCCGAACTAATCCCCCTTATTAGACTTGTGGTAAGAACCACAAGGGAATTTGCAGAGCCAATAGTGATGTCTGTTTTGGTTGTGGCAAGCCAGGCCACATGATTAGGGAGTGTCTGCAGTCAAGTCTTCAGGGTCAGCAAAATCATTCAACAACTCAGCCCAATCGCCCGAACCAGCATGATGCCATTTCCAGTGCTACCAGTGGGCAATACCCTAACAGACTCTATGCTCTTCAGTCCCAACAGGATCAGGAAAATTCTCCTGATGTCGTTACTGGTACGTTATAGATTTTCCATATTCATGTTTATGCTTTTCTAGACCCAGGTTCATTTTTGTCTTTTGTTACTCCATACATAGCAGGAGATTTCAGAATCAGTCCCAAAGTCCTAGTAGAGCCCTTCTCAGTCTCTACCCCAGTGGGTAAAACCATCATATCCCGACGGGTATACAAGAACTGCCTGGTAATGATAGCTCAAAAATCCATGTCAGTAGATTTAGTGGACTTAGAGATGACTGATTTGATGTCATTCTCGGCATAGATTGGCTTCATTCCTTCTATGCCACAGTCGGTTGCAAAAATAGAATAGTTCAATTTTAGTTCCCGAATGAACCCGTCCTAGAGTGGAAGGGTAGCATTGCGGCGTTTAGGGGTCAACTTGTTTCCTACATTCGGGCAAAGAAAATGATTTCTAAGGGGTGTGTGTATCATCTGGTGCATGTTAACGATTCTAGTTCTGAATCCCCCAGCCTCGAAACAGTCCCTGTTGTTAATGAATACTCAGATGTCTTTCTTGAAGATCTTCCAGGCATTCCTCCCGAAAGGGAAATAGACTTCGGCATAGACCTTCTTCTGGATACTCAACCTATTTATATTCCACCATACAGAATGGAACCAGCAGAACTCAAAGAACTGAAAGATCAGGTGAAGGATCTCTTAGATAAGGGATTCATCAGACCAAGTGTTTCCCCATGGGGTGCGCCAGTATTATTCGTGTGCAAGAAAGATGGTTCTCTCAGAATGTGTATTGATTATCATCAACTCAACAAGGTCACGGTCAAGAACAGATATCCTCTTACTAAGATTGATGATCTATTTGACCAACTTCAGGGTGCCAGTTACTTCTCCAAGATACACCTCAGATCAGGCTATCATTATCTCAGAGTTAGAGAATATTTCATTTCGAAGATAACTTTCCATATTCGGTATGTTCACTTTGAATTTTTAGTCATGTCATTTGGTCTTACCAATGCCCCAGCAACTTTTATGAATTTGATGAACCGTGTGTGCAAGCAGTACTTGGACATGTTTGTCATAGTCTTTATAGATGATATTCTGGTCTATTCTCGTACAAAACATGATCATGCAGACTATCTCAGGATTGTTCTTCAGACTCTCAGGGATCACCAGTTATTCGCTAAGTTCAGCAAGTGCAAATTTTGTCTAAGATCAGTAGCATTCCTTGACCATATTTTTTCTGGTGAAGACATTAGTGTAGATCCTCAGAAAACCGAGGCAGTAAGGAACTAGCCCAGACCCGTATCTCCATCAGATATTAGGAGTTTCTTGGGTTTGGCTGGCTATTACAGAAGGTTTGTTGAGGGATTCTCTTATATTGCATCTCCCATGTCCATATTGACTCAGAAGAAGATTAAGTTTCAGTGGTCAGATTCATGCAAAAAGAGCTTTCAAGAGTTGAAGACTCGACTCACCTCTGTTCCAGTTCTAGCTATTCCAGATGGTTCAGACAGTTTTATAGTCTATTGTGATTCATCCAGAGTGGGTATAGGTTGTGTCCTCATGAAGCATGGTAAGGTCATAGCCTACGCCTCCAGACAGTTGAAGACACATCAGAAGAATTATCCTACTCATGATCTTGAGCTAGCAGCGGTAGTTTTTGCCTTGAAGATTTGGAGAAATTATCTCTATGGAGTTCATGTAGATTTCTTCACATACTATAAAAGCCTCCAATATGTATTTTCCCAGAAATACCTCAATCTTCGCCAAAGAAGGTAGTTAGAGGTCTTGAAAGATTACGACATGAGTGTTCTTTATCATCTGTGCAAGTCCAATGTTGTGGCCGACGCTCTCAGTCGACTCTCCATGGGTAGTATTTCTCACGTTGAGGATAGTAAGAAAAAGTGGGCTTAGGAGATCCAGCAGCTTGCCAGACTAGGCGTTCGCTTTGTCGATTCTTCAGAGGGTGGTACATACATTCATAGTAGTTTAGAGTCATATCTAGTTTCCGAGGTGAAAGAGAAACAAGACTGGGATCCTAGCCTTTTCAAGATCAAAGAGTCAGTTCAGAATAAGAAAGTTGAGGTTTTGTCCCAACGGGGAGATGGTGTTCTTCGTTGTCATGGTCGTCTATGTGTTCCAGGTGTAGATGAATTAAGGCAGCGAATTCTTGCAGAAGCGCATGGTGCTCGATACTCTATTCATCCAGGGGACAATAAGATGTACCGCGACATGCAGGAGATCTATTGGTGGAGTGAGATGAAGAGAGATATTATAGAGTTTGTGGCTAAGTGCTCTACATGTCAGGAAGTTAAGATAGAGCATCAGAAACCTAGTGGTTCCATGCAAGAGTTCACCATTCCTACTTGGAAGTGGGAATAAGTTAACATGGACTTCGTGACGAGTTTTCCTAGAACTCGTCATCAACATGATTCAGTTTGGGTCATTATAGATAGAATGACCAAGTAAGCTCATTTCCTTCCTGTTCATACTTCTTATTCCGCCGAGGATTATGCCAAACTCTATATCAGGGAGTTAGTCAGATTACACGGTGTTACACTATCTATCATCTCAGATAGAGTTACCCAGTTCACTTCTCATTTTTGGAAAGCATTCCAAAAGGGTCTCGGTACCCAAGTTAATCTCAGCACAACATTTCATCCTCAGACAGATGGTCAAGCAGAGAGGACCATTCAGAATCTTGAAGATATGCTAAGGGCGTGTGCAATTTACTTCAAGGGAAGTTGGGACGACCACTTTCTTTTGATTGAGTTTGAATACAACAATAGCTATCATTCTAGTATTTAGATGGCTCCATTCGAAGCTCTCTATGGTAGGAGATGTAGATCTCCGATTCGTTGGTTTGAAGTTAGTGAGGCCTCAGTCATAGGTCCTGACTTAGTATTCGGCGCCTTAGAGAAAGTTCAGTTGATCAGAGAGAGACTCCGGGCTGCTCAGAGCCGACAAAAGTCCTATGCAGATGTTCGTAGAAAGTATCTCAAGTTCGAGGTCAATGACTATGTCTATCTTAAGATCTCTCCCATGAAGGGAGTAAAGAGGTTTGCAAGAAAGGAAAACTCAGTCCCCAATATATGTGTCCCTTCAGAATTCTTTGTCACTTCGACAAGGTAGCTTATGAGCTTGAGTTACCTTCAGATCTAGCCTCAGTCCATTCAGTCTTCCATGTCTCTTTTCTAATGAAGTTCATAGGTTACCCAGCAGTTGTTGTCCCTATTCAGAGAATTGATATTCAGAACAACCTCTCTTATGAAGAGATTTCATTCGAAATCTTAGATTATCAGACTCGTAGATTGAGGAACAAAGAAGTCCCTCTAGTTAAGGTTCTATGGAGAAATCAGTCTCATGAGGGAGATACTTGGGGAGAAGAAACAGATATGCGTACCCAGTATCCTCACCTCTTCCCCACTAATTCAGATCAAGCTCAAGGTAACAGTTCTCCTTAAGCTTATTAAGTTTCATGTTCATGTTTCCAGTATAAACTTGGTACCTATTAACCGTTTCATACTCAGTCATGCATGCATGTATCAGTTATCCGTGCATCAAATATGCACGAGTTCAGTATGTTTAGCATGTCAGTCATGAGATCAAGTATAAGTTCTTCATGTTCAGTTCAGGTTCTATAGTCTTATATCCCTTCTCAGTAAATTATCATTCGAGGATGAATGTTCCCAAGGGGGAGATATTGTAATAACCCGCATGTTTCTAAGCTAGGAAGTGAATAAGTATTCCTACGTATGAAATCTCCTATCCTGTTATTCATAATTGAGTACATCACTTACCATGAATATCCTAGTGATAGGATAGATTGTTATGCATTAAGCATGTTCATATGAGTCACTTAAGGTAATGCAAGTTAAGACTTTTTTGAATCCATCAAATTTTAGTATTTGATTTTGCAAGGGTCATCTTTGAACGAGTATAACTCCATGTTAATGTGATATTTTGGCTGATTTAGACCCACTAAATCGTACAGAATCGAATTAGCTTTCCAACGATGCCAATTTCGCCTTAATCCAATAACCGAGCGAAAAGTTATGCCCATTTTCGTGAGATACAGTAAGCACAGGCGATTGGTTAGGCGCCGCCTAACCCAAGCTTAGGCGATTGATTAGGCACCGCCCAACCTAGTCATAGTCGATCACTTGGGCGCCACCTAAGTCAATTCCAGGTTTCAAAAACACTCCATCTTAAGTTATTCTAAAGGTAATTAAGTCTTTAAATACTCCTTACACGTCCCTAAACTTAACCCTACGAAATATATAGCTTCTAAACCTATTGCAACCCTATTTTCATCTTAAAGCTCATCATCCAAGAGCACTAAAGGAGAAAAACATCTAGGGTTGCATAATTAAGCTTGAAGATCCGATTTCACGGAAATTCCTCCGTCAATCATCAAGAATCTTCCTTCTAAGGTATGCGTAGTGTTCATCTATGGATTAAATTCGTTCATAGTGTTCAAGAATCAATCTTTAAAATGTAAAAGCTTGGTTGATTGTGGTGATATGATCATACCCATGTTGATTCTTGATTGTTTTCCTCTTTTTCATTATAAAGTATGATTTCTATATTGTTGGGTGTTGATGATTATGTTGTTGATATTGGGTGATTCCCAAGATAGAATCTTTATATGTTTTTGTGAATTCATGTTATCATATGAGTTGGAAACATGTAAATTTGGTTGTTCATGATGTATAATTTTATGAATTCACCTATGCTTAAGATGTGCATGTAAGGTGTTTTATAAAATGCCTAAGGAACTACAAATCATGCAATATATCTAAATTGTGACTAAGTGAAGGATTCATGATATGCCCTTACGTCCCAATGACTTCCATGATTGATAATGTGCCTTGTAAATGTTGTTGGAATACTAATGAACTATTCTTATGAGATTATGCTATGTTTACTTATAAATCCTACTTATGAACAAGATGTATGATAACCATGCAATCCGTATGAACTTCCATGCATAGTATGAGATCCCTACTTATGATATTATATATTATGGACTCTACTCTTATGATCAAGTCAGTCATGTGTGTCAGTTTCCTTCCATCGAATCCTGGGGGTACTTGTACCCAAAAACTATAGCTGTGTGCCTAGATCTATGTTATGTTTCGCGATATCCGAACTCAAGCTATGATTCCATAGACTTCAGTCAGTCATGTGACTCAGGAAAACCTCACGATCTTAGTCAGTTGTAAGATATCAGTAACATTCTGCCAGTCAACGTAATTTAGTAAGATCAAGTCATATACAGTCAGTTATTCATGTCTAGTCCCTCCAGATGGGAGTGGAGGTAGCACCGAGCGAACCCAAGGATTGGAACTCACCCACCATTTCAGGGTGTGATTCTTAGTAGCAATCCTTGTGTTCCAGAACTACGTAGCCAGCATAGTTTGAGACATCTTAACCCATCACCTTAGGGTTGATGAGGTGGCTTAACCCGTCACCTTAGGGTTGATGAGGTGGCTTAACCCATCAGTTTAGGGTTACCACCATTCTCATTGAGTACCCGCCAGATAAGGGTCACTCACAGCTGTCCTTACCAGTGGCGCGGTATTGACACCCCTCCAGTCGAGGCAGAGATTGGACCCCAGCTTAGCCATAATGGCATACATGAGGCATGTCGGTTAAACACTACCCCCCACAGTTTCAGTAACAGTCTCAGTAAAAGAACTTAAATAGTTCTTCAGATTTGAGTATATGCAGGACTGTCAGATACAGTCATCCATGTTATCAGTTTCAGTAACAATCTCAGTAAAAGAAATCAGGGTGTTTGTTCATTTTTAAGTATATACAGGACTGTGAGATACAGTCGCCCATTTTATCAGTTTCAGTATCAGTCATGATAGTTATCAGTAAACCATGTATTAGCTTACAAGTTATGCTATCACGTATTCACGGTCCCAATTTCTATATATGTGTGTTTGAACTCCCACGTTCATATTAGTCAGTTAGTGTTGTTCATGCATGAAACCCTTTATGTTTAGACTACCTTCATCGTATACTCAGTACTCCAGTTGTACTGACGCATTAGTGCTATGGTGCTTTCTTTTCATGTTACACGATAGGTTCTGAGACACGAGCTCCAGCCCAGCTGTAGTGGCAACATTCTAGTCGCAGAGACACAGTGAGTCCTCATTGATTCGAGGACAATATGATTTGATTCATTTATCTATTTCTTCAGTTCAGTTTTATGGAGTTAGTTAAAGACATTTTCCTTCAACTCCTTATTCAGACAGTTTAGAGGCTTCCAGATTTACTTTCAGATTTACGTTCAGATTTAGCTGCTTTGGGTATTTTTGCCCACATGATTGTATTCAGTTAAACCTTATGGCCTTACAGCTCCATGTATTCCACATTATTATATTATAATTTGAAGTATACAGGTACAAATATCAGTCATAGGTTAGATTGTGGTCCCTCGGGGTCATGAACACCGTGTAGCATTTCGATTCAGCAAATCGGGGTGTTACATGTACACAAATCTCTGTGTAGTCTTTATCGTAGGCCTTGTTATGTGGATTTGAGGAAAGGTAGTTTAGTTTGGGGATGAAGAAATAAATAACATATATGGTCTACCGAATGATGGTATGAAGACAAACGAGGATAAATATTGTGAACTTGGGATCTAGCTTGCTGATAATTATGTCACGATAAAGAGGTTTCATTGGCTACCACAAAGATGAGGATATCACTGACTGACTTTATAGATGAGGCTCAGATCTGGTTTGATATCATTTGTAATAGGATCTCTCCTCGTACCAATATGACCTATGTCCTTGTTATGAGAGTGTAGATAATTGGATGCATTTTGTACAACATTTCTCTAATTGTCTGGTGCCTTCTTCTGCTAGTAATGCAATATTTGAAGCTTAAAAGTGGCTTCTAGCTTTTATTTCCATCTTTGATCACTTAGTTTTTCATCGATGTCATGGTTGAGGAGTACTATGGAGATACTTGGATACACCCAAAGACCACCACTTACCCTCATAAGATACGAGGTTAGGGTGCACCGGGTCAAAGCATGAAAAGGAAGATAGACTTAGGGAAGTCTATAGATGAGGATACCAAGATTCTCATAAGAATATGAAAAAGAGGGAGAAGAAAAGAGATAAATTCTTTAGGAAGATGTGGAATGGGGTAAAGGTCCTTTGGAAGGTCCTGAAATCCAAGGATAGACTTCCTTTTCCTAGATCTGATAGTGATGATGAGGTCCAAAATACATGGTCAGATTCAGATGGTGCAAGAGATGGTGAAGATGATGCAGAGACCGAGGGAGAAAAAAGTCCTTGATGTACTTATAGGGATCACCCTTTACTCTTTCTATGCCTTATAAATTATGTAGTTAGTTCACTGTAAGCTTTTCCTTAGTGACGCCTGTCTCCTTATTCATTTATTTTGCCTTGGTCTGTATTATTGACTTATTTGAGATATTTGTTAGATGTTTTTATTTTGATTTGGATGATTTTTACTTTTGGGTTGTAATAGTTGGGCACCCTGATGATGACTACATTTCATGGATTAGTTGTTTTATTTCATTTTTAGATTATCATTTTATTTGTATCTTATTTTTATGATTTCTGACAAGACTTTCACTATTATTGATTGAGTGATGACATTCTTAAGAAAAAATAACCGTGATTGGGTTTGGAGCCATAGATGTAGGGGAAGTCAAAGTACCTGTGGAATTGGAGTTTTGGGACCACTCGTATATCTATAGTAAAGTCTGAGTAGCCATATTTTTTGCCCTCATGAGAGATAAAATGTGAGACCATGGCTTGGTTTGGTTCCCTCAATAGCAATTTTTTATGGTGTGAATAGTATGAAACCTGTCACAACCCAAGGCTACCCCCTGTTCATAACAATGGTGCTTAAGAAAATAACTGACACCCAACTAACCTATGCTCAGGTACCTGTTGTGAGCACTGAATAAAAATATTATAACATAACATGTATGGAAGATTAAACCATAAGGTACTGTAAATATGAATACTGAATTAAATAAAATATCATGTATGAAGTATCTGATAAACACTGGAAAACTAGACTATCTATCTGAAAGCCTCTAAACCTACGGAGTTGAAAGAAAAAAACCCCAACTAACTCCAACTGAACTGAACATAAGGAAATACTGAAATAACTGAAATAACATGACACATCTTTGATGGATGAGGACTCACCAATACTGCTACGGGGAACTGCTAAGCTGTCTAGGGATGCTCAAGAAATTGTACGTTAGAAACTATTTTATAAGAAAAAATAGCACAAGAGAAGAGTATGTAATCAGTACTTTAAATATATTAGTATGTTAGGTAAAGAATAACTAAAATACATATGGAAACTGAACATGAATGCATGAAATTATAAAAGTGAGAATGCAAGACCAAGTAAAACATTATTGTGGTAATTTTTTCAAGGATTTTAGCTGTAATTGAGGTTGAATTGAATAATACTCTTTCTTATATCATCAATGGATTCTTTGAATGTGACTTTTGATATAATTCATCCCTTAAACTGTATGAGTAGCTAAATATCTATCTAGGGGTTATATCGGAATAGGGTGCAAATGTTTTTGGGTCATGGATTATTATTGTAGATTCTTGGTTAATGATATTCAGTTTCACTAATGCCTAATTGTTGAATTTGAATTTGTGGGTTAAAACCCTAAATTCCCAAAATCATACATCTACATGTAAAGAGGGATGTGGGTATTCATTCATATCCCATATCATCCTAGAAAAAGGGATATGAGTGACTAGTATTTATGTACCATAATTAAATGTTTGCTTATTCTTTTAACTTGTCTTAGAAATATGGATGGATTATAAATTTGCTATATCTTGGGCATCTACCTAGAAATAGGGATTTCTAATAGAGGTTGTGGGTTGATTGGATTGCTATATCTATGAAGTATACAAAAGGATCCTTGGGTAATATTTTGTTGTTTGGTTGAAAGAATAATATCAAAAACTCCAAACCTAGCCTACCCATATATTCGTTAGCTAGAGTTTGCATTTGATTCTCATATACCCATGCACTATTTTCCCCTAGGAAAAACTAATCCCAAGACTACACTACTATTGAAATCTTATCCATAATTTTTGTTCTTAATTAGTAGGTCAAGGATTTTTTTTTTCAACAAACTTTCAAACCATACCCTGTAATTTTAATTTACATTATACTTTATGTTTACATTGCGGGTAAATACGTAGCATCTCCCAACATGCATAATACTTGAATATAGGTTACACTCCTTGTGGATTTGACCTTAACACAATTTGGGTTATTATATTTAACAATAATCATATTACACAAAAATAATAGTATAGGTGAGCATTATCATTAGGCAAATAAAAAATTCCAACCAACAGGAATAAGTTTTTTCTCTTTATTTAAGGATTCAAGTTAGTTGTAGTTCCAGTATTTCATTTCTATTCTTATGTATTGATTATGGAAAGCTGGGGTGATGTCCCATCTACCTAAATTTGTATTAGTAGAGACTTCATAAATAGTCTATTAGAGTTATTGTATGTAGTTTCACCTCCTCTTTCTTTAAGATTTTAGTGTTGTGAACTTTCTAATAGTAAATGTACCAATCATGTTTATTTCATGATTATTCTTGCACTCGGTTTGTTTAACTATTATACACATTTTAATCAGTTACTAGTGCATTATGTCAGTATCATGGGTTAGCTTGGGATTACTTGTGACTCAAAGTACTGTGTTATGACCAGGGTGTTATCTCATGTAATGACATTGTCAATTTAATTACCACATGGCAGATGGATAGGCACATGATCTGAACGAGCCCTATCTAATTGCTCTATTTTTACAAGACTATCTAAGGCTAGAGAGAGGAAGGGTCGTGACCTCGACCAGGTGAAGTGCATTAAGGGGGAGGACGGTACAGTGTTGGTAGAGGACGGACACATTAAGAATAGATGGCATTCGTATTTTTATAGGCTCTTGAATGACGAAGGGGATAGAGCTATTGTGTTAGGGGAGATGGAGCACTCTGAGGAGTGTCAGGATTTTAGTTATTGTAGACGTTTTAAGGTAGAAGAGGTTAGACAGGTTGTTCGCAAGATGCGAAGGGGTAGGGAGACGGGGCCGGATAAGATACCAGTGGATTTTTAGAAGTTTTCTACCGAGGCTAGTTTAAGGTGGTTGACTGGATAGTTTAACAAAATTTTCAAGACGACAAAAATTCCTGAGGCTTGGAGGTGGAGTACTATGATCCCTCTTTATAAGAACAAGGGTGACATTCAGAGTTGCAATAACTATAGGGGGATTAAGTTATTGAGTCACTCTATGAAGATTTTGGAGAGAGTGGTCGAGGTGAGGCTGAGACGGATAGTGTCTTTTTTTGAGAGCCAATTTGGATTTATGCCTGATCGATCGACGATTGAGGCAATTCACCTGGTACGGAGGCTGGCGGAACAATATAGGGAAAGGAAGAAGGACCTGCACATGGTTTTTATCGACTTGGAGAAGGCATACGACAAAGTCCCTAGGGAGGTGCTTTGGAGATGCTTGGAGGTGAGTAGAGTCCTGGTGGCATATATCAGAGAAATTAAGGACATGTATGATGGAGCTAAAACTCAGGTGAGGACGGTGGGAGGAGACTTAGAGAATTTCACTATCTTGACAGGATTGCATCAGGGATCTACTCTTAGTCCCTTTTTATTTGCTTTGGTGATGGATGTGTTGACGTAGTGTATTCAAGGAGAAGTTCCTTGGTGTATGCTTTTTGCAGATGATGTAGTTTTGATTGATGAGATACGAGGGGGTGTGAATGATAAATTAGAGGTGTGGAGACAAACTCTTGAGTCTAAAGGGTTCAGGTTGAGTAGGAGAAAGACAGAGTATTTGGAATTCAATTTTAATGACGTGAGGCTGGAGAACGAGGTGCTAGTGAAGTTGGAATCATAGGTGGTATGTAAGAGGGATTGTTTCAAGTATCTCGGGTCCGTGATTCAGGGTAATGGTGAGATTGATAAGGATGTCTCGCACCATATGGGGGCAGGATGGATAAAGTAGAAGCTCGCGCCGGGGGTGTTGTGTGATAAGAAGGTGCCGCCCAAGCTTAAAGGCAAATTCTATAGGGTGGTAGTCCATCCGGCCATGTTGTATGGAGCGGAGTGTTGGCTATTTAAGAACTCCCACATTCAAAAAATGAAGGTGGCGGAAATGCGGATATTGCGTTGGATGTGTGGGCTGACTAGGGGGGATAGAGTTCAGAATAAGACTATCACGAAGAAGGTTGGTGTGACTCCAGTGGAGTATAAGATGCGGGAAGTCCAATTGAGATGGTTTGGACACGTGATGAGGAGGGGCATGGATGCCCCAGTTCGTAGGTGTGAGAGGCTAGCTTTGGATGGTTTTAGGCGGGGTAGGGGTAGGCCAAAGAAGTAATAGGGAGAGGTGATTAGGCGGGACATGGAGTAGTTACAGCTCACTGAGTCCATGACCCTAGATAGAAAGATCTGGAGGACGGGAATTAGGGCAGAAGGCTAGGGTAAGTTTGGGTTGCTAGTGTAGGGAATTACTTGGTAGGGGTATTATTCTTGTTATGATACCTTGTTTCATGTTTTATTACGAATCTGTTTGATTTTCTCTGTTTTCTATTACTTGTGGGTGTCATATTTGTTTTATTCCATCTTGTTCCATGCTTTACTATGTATTTGTGTAGTATTTCATTTCTCGAGCCGGGGGTCTATCGGAAACAACCTTTCTACTTCTTTAGAGGTAGAGGTATGGACTGCGTACATCTTACCCACCCCAGACCTCACTATGTGGGAATACACTAGGTTTGTTGTTGTTGTTGTAATCTATCAAGTCTTTTAATGATACACTTACTATCAGCGCTACCATATGACCATGTGAACGTATTTCCTTTAAAGTTGATATCAAAAAGATCACAAGAATTCACACAAAAGTAAAAGCTCTTATATTTTTTAGGGTAAATAGGATGTCCACCAATACTTTATTCATCATTCAAAATAACATTTAAGTCACCTCTAACTAGCCAAGGAAACCTTATATTCATTTTTAGACTAGATATATCATCTCAAAGACTAAAACCTATCTGAGTATCAGACTTTACATACACTATAGTAGTAATGACTGATTGATATATTCCTAAAAATTCAACTACAATTTTAGTTGTTGTTCATAATCATACACCAGCACCACATATATATGTTCATGTATAAACACAGAAATCTTTCCATTTTTATTGAAATTTGCATATTGCATTCCTAGATTTCTTTTATATTTGTGTATTTATATGGCATTTATAAAGGGTTATATTAAAGTAATAATAGAAAACTTATGATATCTGTCAGAATTCTATGGATAAACTTGATTTAACACGTGATGTTCCATGGTTTCATGATACTTTTTATGCTTAAAACAGTGAAAATATGAAAATATTTAGGCCTTTTTGCTAGATATGTTGAGTATTTTGTTTGCGTTATAGGTAAATTAGGTTGGTGGTGTTATGGTTTAGAAAAGGATGGAAAAGCTAATGAAAAAACAAATAGTTGACTTGGCAACGAGTCATTTAGTCACCTAAAAACTAGTAGCCCAAGTCGTTATGTAAAGAGTGAGTGTCGCTGACTTTAGAGAGTAAAGTAAAGTTTGACAACGACTCTTTAGTAGTGATAAGTAATTATTCTGGGCATATTATCCAAGAGTCTTGGAAGTTTACAAATAAAGTTCCAGTGGAAACGAGTGAAGACCATGAGTTGTTATGACAAACAATGAATTGAGGTGAGAAGTAATTTTGAGAATAAAAAAGTACTAAAAGTTGAAAATCACTGGAGTCATGACGAGTCTGTACCAGTGACTCATTATATCACTCAACGAGTCATGACAACTATGTTTAGAAGATGCAGTGAAGAAAACAAAAGAGTCATTATGAGTCTTAATAACTCTTTACCAGAGTTGTGACCACTACTGAATTAGTTCTCCTATTATGTTTTGGATAGGTTTCCTTTGTTATTTTTAGAATCTATAAGTACCCTTGTGGTCCTTATGTAATAATTTACATGCTTTGACATATTTTTACACACTTTATATTCCTGGTCTTGGTTTTTAATTTATTATACAATTCGGGACTTCAATATTTTTTTTTAATTCTTTGATTTCTTTATTAAACTCCATAGGTTATTTTACAATGATGAGAGGCTAATTCGCTTAGCTAGGGTTATGGGAACCATGAAGGATTAATGAAGTTGGGGAATTGTGAGATATGGCTAGATCAACATTTACACATGTATTGTGATTTACATAAAGTTAACTTCTTTCTTAGTGGTGGTAAAATCTATGAACTAGCCTATATTCGAGATTGTCTTCACAAGGTAGATCGAGATTACAAAAAAGTAATTATGATAATGATTCGAGGCTATCAACCCTAATCTAATAACATGAGATCCAAAAGTCTATAGTAAACAGGGATTATTGACAGGGGATATTAAGGTGATGCCCTGAGATTCACAAGGTAAAGGGTGAGATTTACCTATGTCTAATACAGTTTGTAATACATAGCTTGTTAGATTCTGCACGTATAATAGTGATCTAGTTGGGTTGAGCATGAGAAACTTACGAAGTTAGAAAGTTAGGGGGACACAGTCCTAGTGTTTATTTTAGATTGTTTACAAGCAAAAGCATTCTTAGTTGGTTCTTTTTTACTAGTTACTAAAAACCCCACATTTACTTTACCGCACTTTTAGATACTTCAACAAGTATTAGATATGAGTTTGACCTATTCCCTATGGGATAGACCCCAACCTAGTTGGGTTACAATAATTTGATAATGACCATATTGTTTTTTTTTAAGAAATTATTTGGGTGATATCAAATTTTGGCATCATTGTCGAGGAGTATAGTTGCAGAATTATTGATTGAAATTGTTAAAGTTTATAGGTTGTTGTTTACTATTTCATTAGATTGGTATAAACTTGTTTATACTTAGAATGAGGAGTCGAGGCAATTCTTTCATCCTCATTAATCATAAATAAAAAAGAATCCTACAACAAAATCTTAGGATGACTGAACACACATTAGAAGGTAAGTTTGAAGGTGTTTGGAATAACCTAAATGTTGTGCCTACCCCTCTGCTTCCTATAGTTTGGGATATTATTAATCAACAAATAAAGAAATTATTTATAGAAGTAGTTATTAACCAAAGGAGGGAAGTAGATGGCCAGCGTGTTGCTTAGGAGGTACAGCTAGCAAGGCAGATATAAGAAGTAGATCATCGAGAAACACTCGAAGGAGAACGGGATAGATGTAGAAGGGGTAGAGCTTAAGTACTCCTAGCATATTAGTACTTTCCACCTTATGATGATCCAGAGAATGATGTGGGGTATGTTAAGCTTATCGAGATAGGAGCTATGATTTATTTTGCATTGCCACCAAAAATAAAGTTTTATATCATGAGTTCCATGATCAAGATTTTGAATCTGAAGGCTATGTTTGCGGGCTTACCGACTCATGACATAAATATTCACCTTACAAAATATATTAATATCTATTATATCAGGGGTAGATATGGAGGCTCTCATACTAAGGTTGTTTCTTTTCACTCTGACTGGTGATGCTTTATTGTTGTTAAGAGAACCTCCTCAAGGATCAATTACTACTTAGAAAGACTTGCGGAGGAGTTTTTAGATTGTTTCTTCATACTTTCCAAAATGATGAAGTTGAAAGATGAGATACATAGTTTCAGGTAGTTATAGTTTGAGTTGATGAAAGAGGAGTGGTTTTGTTTTATGATGTTAATGATGGTACCCAATCATAAAATTTTTGGGACTAATTTACTTGAAATATTCTATCAAGACCTGAACACCAGTTCTAGTGTTATCGATGACATAATTATTTGTGGATCATTCATGTTATTGCACTGGAAGATATCATTAGATATATTAGATTATATCTCTCTCACCAACAAAGGATGTCGTACTCTAAAGAAAGAGAAGGGAATTGAGTTAAGACAAAGCTGGTGACTTGAAACATAAAGATTTTTACAAAGAGAAAGGTGGAACATATGTTCTTCTAGGAATTCATGATAATGAATCAAGGATGGATGTTATATTGTCCAAGATGGTAAATAGCAGGGAAAGTCAGGAAACTTGCCTAAAAAATATTAAGGCAGATATCTTAGGTTTAACCTAGAAAGTTGAATAGCATGGTATTGTGAGCAAGAAGTTGGACAATATATTTAATCATACGTTAGAAAACTTGAATCAGCGGTTTCCAGGAATATTTTCAAGAAATATAGTTCAAATTTCTAAAAGTGACAGTCACTGTCAATCTATCACAACTTGAAGTGATAAGACAACTATTGTAATGACCCTTTAGGTACTTATCCATATTTACACTTATTTTTTCTCATATATATTTTTCATAGCTTCCCCAAGTCATTTATGACCTACTGGGATTGATAGTTCGGTCACCGGTTAGTTTGTTCGGTTTTTAGACCTATTTTCCTATTTTGAAGTTTTTAAGAGTTCCAAATAGCCATCGAGTGAAAAATTTAGTAAAAAAATATCATATGAAAAATTTATATTTACAAATATATCTAGAATATCGATATTAGGCTATGTGGACCTTTGGTTTGGGTCCCAAGACACCTGAGATTATTTCGCCCTATTGGTTAAAAAGTTAAGAAAATGAAAATTAGTTATGAGACCCGCAGTTGGTCTAAACAACCTCGTATGGAAAATATAATTATTTCATTGAGTCTAAAACATCGAATTTGTTATGGTTACGTAGTTCATTTGTGTATATGGGATTATAAAAGAATTTCGAGCACCCAGTTAAGCCCATTTTTGGACTTTGAAAATCTGGTACACCAGGTTTCTGGTTCACCGTAATAGTTTCTCTTTGGACCATGATTATGACTCATTGTGTAGAGGAAATGTCTGGATCAAAAAGTAGTGTCACAACCCTAACTCCATGCACAGAAGAAGGTTGGTTCTATTGTAAGGCCTCATGATATGATAGCGACTACTAAGGACCTGGACTGGCCATTAAAGCACCCATTTTCCATAATCTTGGTCGTTGTTCATCACTCTCTTAAGATATAAGTACTCTAAATAGTGTTAAAGCTTAAAATTAAATCTTGTTGCTGATTGGAAGGCTAGATTAACATTTATTTTTGCAATTATATTTCCATTTTAGAGAAGAATTCTCTCTTTTCCTTGAGAAATTTCTTGTTTCTTTCTCAAAATCTCAAAAACTTTAGGGATTGATTTAATACCCAATTTAGCTTAGTTTGTACCTATTTTAGTGGGTAGTGATTCCTTGATCCTTATATTATGTTGGGTTGGTTTCTGAAACATGATTTTCATAACTAGGACCCATTTGGGGTTTTGGTATGTTTTTGGACTCGAAGCACAGTATTGCAATATGGGTAATTCTATTCTTCTATTGATGAGTAGAATGTATTTTTGTTAGCTTGGCATGTCTTGAAGGCTTCTTGGAAGGGAAAAGTGGTGGTTTACCAATTCGTTGATCTTTCTTCACCGTTGAGGTAGGCTAGATTTATCCCTTATTGGATTGAGCTATGTTATATATGTTTATGATATCTTGTTAAAATTTGGATAGGTTTTAGGAGTTCGGTTGATAGAATGCAATACTTGGACAAGTTTGACCATTTAGGCTATTTTGATCCCATATAGTTGAAACACTTGACTTGTTTCCTTATGTCGTTGGTGATTAGACTCAACTACACATGTTTAGCAAGATAATTCCTTAGATTACTCAAGTTAGGTAAAAATTCACTAGTTACTTATTCATAGGGTAAGTTACCCTTAGTTTCTTACACTAGTAATGGTTGTCTTAGTTTCAATTGGACTTAGTTAATGTGTTTGGGAAGGATCTCTACATTAGGACAAATTGTGCCTTATTTAATATATAAAAGTGGATTTATATACCTTAAGCCTAGTTCGGGTAGAATTTTCCCTAAATGGAACTCGTAGATTAGAAGTGGACTCTCAGCCCACATTAGGTGATGACACATGATTAGTTTTTGTGAACCTTTTATGCTTATTAGACTTTTCAAAATATATATTGAGGTAATATTGAGAATTCTTGAAAATTGATGGCTATGTTGGTTAATGTGGGGATTTACACCCATTGATTATGCTATTATTTATGTGGTTTGATGATCCTATATATAATGTTGATAATCTATCTATCTATATATATATATGGTTTAAGTCCGAAAAATGATTATGTTGTTTATTATATATACCCTATTTTGTCCAGAGGATAATTATGACATTAATAATATAATTGTCAGTTTGAGTTTGGCTGTTGATATAATAATTAGTTTATGTCTAGCTATTGATTATTTATTTGTTCAAGTATAGCTCTTCATTATATTTATAGGTTGTAGTCCAAATATGCAGATTATGTTATAATGATATACATTTATATGATTCCCGATATATGGTTGTGAGATAAAAGTTATCAATTTTATTATGTCACAAAATGAGGAAATCCTTAGAATGCGGCATAGCATAAATTTAATCTAGTGCTAAAATGACAATTTAATAAGAAATTGTTAGGTAATAAATGGTGCCTAGCGAGTAACGATGATAAGGTTGTTATATGATGGTAACATTATCAAAAGTTGGTAAATTAAGGAGAGATGGTTAAATAACGAGGAAGGTTGATTATAAGGTTGGAGTTCTCGTAACCCATTTTCCTTTATCTTTTATATTTAGTCTTCTGTTATCGAGATAGATGTTGTTAAATATTCTAGACATTTTAGAAATATTATTATTAGAAGCTCTTCTACTGGATCTACCAGGTTGTGGAATGGTATCTTGTATTGATTGTTTTATCTATTTAGAACACTTTGCTTACTTATAAATGTGTTGTTCATTTTTTCCAATACTGGGAATTTTCATACCAATTTAACCCATTGCATGAGCTGCAGGTTATGTTTTAGCGTAACTACTAGCAAGATTTAGTATATACCATCATGAATCATAAATAAGGTTGTGAAAAATTATTACCAGAGCTTAGCTATACCAGCATTTTGTTACAAGAGAAAGTGTCTAGTAGAGTCTTACAGATTCGGATGATGACTTATGTTTCCTTTTGAGGGAGGCTATGGGACATTCTTAGGAGTTTATCACTTCTTTCAGTCATATTATACTAAGAGTCTGAGTTAGTTTGTAGAAGTATTCCATTGACTTTACTCTTTTGTTGATAGTCAGGACACATGCTACCTCTACACTAGATGATGGTTCCATGACCGAGCATAGGGTCCTACCCCAATTCGTTTATGACTTATAAAACACCTAAGATTGTGACCTTTTAAAAAAAAATTGTTGAATGGTGGTGATCATGATATGTGTTGTGTGGTAACCTTGTTGTGTGTTGTTTCTAACTTGTGCCAATGTTTCCATGATGCATGTTGATGTGTTACATTGTGTATATGGTATCTTTACCATTCTTTCATGGATAAATGATACCAAGTAGGGAAGAAGTGGAAATCCTAGACATTGAACCATTGAAAAATAACTCTTTTTTTATGTCTCTGGGGTAGGTACAGTTGGAGGGCTTGAGTCGTACCCTTGTTCACTACTCGTATCCTTTTCCCCCTCCCCTTTTATACATTGAGAAGTATGTTAAGGTAGAATAGTATTTCCTATACGACATGGTCATCCCTTGGACGTGATCATGCATACGAGTCGTATACTACTAAACAATATAGACTGAAAACCTAACCTAGAGTAGACTATTTTGGTATTGGATGCAACTTATGTATTAGGGGTTGAGTCATACCCTTTGTTTATGACTAAATAGTTATATTTCATACCCATAACAGTGTGGTTGAGCTAGGGAAAGCCCAGGGAACCACTCGTATCCTAGGTCACGATTGCCATAGGACCCGTATGGGGGAGTCATACCCCTACACTTGTGGACTGTCCAGATTTTGACCAAGTACCTTTTGGTCATTTCCCATGCCTAAAACCCTAAACCCTATACCTATATAAGGTAATTTATTCTCCTAAGTATTTATTTTTTAATACATAAACATCATACATACTTTAATGGTTGTTGGAAGGAAGACCAGAGGCTAGAGTTTGGAGGTGTTCATCTAGTGGAAAGAAGAAAGGTCAAGAATTTTGGTGCGTTATATTGTTTAAGTAATATATCTCTAACCCTTTTTAAATAAATCTAAACTCATGTATTTAACACTTCGATTAGTAAGTGTATGTGGTGGTTTTGAATCAAATGAAAAGGATTTTGCTACCTAAGAATGAATAATGTTGATTCTTGCTTATAATTGTGTTGATACATGTTGTTGATGGTAGAATGCATATATGGATGCTTTTAGTATGTTTTTTTACATGATGGTCTTTAGTAACCCTAGTCTTGATGATATCTACCATGAAAATGACCTTGTTATAAGTATGCACTCAAGGTGTCTAAATGAATTGACTAGTAATATATTGGTAATGTGTAGAGATAGAAAAATAGCCTAATGAGTATAAATAGTATATAATGATATTTTTAAAGGTATTGTAATCCATGTATTGCTTTATGATGATGTTGCTGGGAAAATTTCTAATAAGGGTTGAACCTTAAATATGAAAATAAACTTGATATGTGTGTTAAGCCTAAATATGGTAAGAAGGTGGTGTTAGATTTTTAAAGAAATATGAATGGTGGTATGGTATTGATGACCGTAGATTTGATGAATGATGTGTTATATCAAGGAATTTGGCCTATTAAAATAATAAGTGGGTGAATGGTCTTGTGAAAACAAAATATGTATCTAGGGGGATGGTCTAATGAATATGAATGAGTCACGATAATGACTAAATTGATGTGAATACTTCTATATAGTTGGTTTAGGCCTTGTTGGGCATGTCTTAAGACATAATTATTAAGAATGCTTTGAAATGGTTGATATGAACCTTGTTAAGCATGTAATAGGTAAGCTTGTGGCTTAAATGGGATAATGAACCCTTTGAGTATGAACTTTTGTTAATTTGTATTATGTTGATGTAGTTAGCTATTAAATATGTTAATCTATGACCACTTTAGTTTGATGGCTAAGAGTGGGGGTTCAATTCTTTATGCTCGAACTTAAAATTGTGTGTGGAACTAAAGGGTGTTATAGAGGTGTTAGTGAATGATGAATATCTTCTTGAAGTCCTTATGGTCTTGTATGGATCTATATGACCATGAATTGATTTGTGTGATTAAAGTTCCATCTCGTGATAAAAGTTCCATAGCCATTCAAATATGATAGTTCATGATTAAAGTTTCATAGCTAATCAAATATGATGGCTCATGATAAAATTTCCATGGGAAATAAAATATGATGGATCATGATTAAAGTTCCATAGCCAATCAAATATGATTACTCATGATTAAATTTCCATTTCCTGATTAAAGTTCCTTGTCCAATCAAATATAATGTCTCGTGATTAAAGTTCCATATCGTGATTAAAGTTTCATGGCCAATCAAATATGATTAGTGATCCATGGTTGAGGTATTTTTTCAAAGAATGTAGGTATGTGGTTAAATCTCTAAGCCTAATGAGGACGGTTTAATCCTACGTATGGAAATATAGAGTCATTCACTTTATTCCTCACCATTGAATGATTTTAGAATGCATGCAAAACCTTGTTCCATTGTGGCCTAATATGATCATGATTAAGTAAATCTATGTCTGTGGGTATAGGTTTGATAAGGATGATGAGATTTGATATCTTTATTTGTATGTCACGTATCTATATGTATTAATAAGTGCATGAAAGTGATAAAATGTGATGTATTAACTTGTTATTTTGTTGATGATGTATTTACTGACTTTTCCTTGAGTTATATGCTAGTGTTCTAACCACAAATCGTCTTCGAATGCTATATCCCTATAAGACATAAGTCTTGAAACACCTATTTCTTTTTTCCCACGCAGTGATTAGATGATCGAGGTGGTTCGTGCTTTGACTTAAAGTGGTGAGCTTCCTTACTCTGAAAGACATCAACTCTTGGTCTTCTATCTTTAGATTTAGACTTGGTTTGGCTATAGTCAGGGGCTTGTCCTGACATATATATTTCCTCATACTGACTCCTATGTTATGATGAGGAAAGTAGGTTAGGTTCTCGAGGTGACCTCTGGTTCATGCAATCTTGAGGTGCCCATACGACATGGCCCAAATTTTAGGTCGTGTCAACCTAAAGGTCATGGATAGCTGCATGAGGTGACCCTAGTTAGGGTCAAGGAAAGGTTGCCTTCCCTATCCTATTCTCGCTTATGTGTTAGAGATTCTTATACTGCTACTAGCGATGGGAAAAAAACCAGACCAGGCTATACAAAGGTTTATCTCTTCTTATGTTCTTAGAGATGCATTGGTTTAGCTTTTAGGTATAGTTTGTAGTATGTCCTTTAATGGTGATCACTCTAAATATGGTGTTGAGGTAGGGGCGCTGCATGTAGCTGAAGCTTCTAGAGTTAAGATTCTCCTACACCTGTAGTTGCTCAGTTGATTGTTTCTCAACTAATGGTTTCTCAACTTACTATGTCTATCAGGAGCAAAAGTAGTTGGGTAGATTTGATAGATTAGCTTCACCTAGGTTTTATAGTTCACCGAGCGAGGATGCATATGAGTTCCTAATTGTTTGTGAGGATAGGCTCTTTATATAGGCCTTATTGAAACTTGTAAGGTTGATTACATCATATTTCTTTTGGACAAAGCTACTCGAAATTGGTGGAGATGATATTTGAATTCTATACAAGATGGGTCTTCTTCCTTATAGTGTACTAAGTTCTCCGAGATATTTATGGAGAAGTATATGCCTTGCAACCTTAAAATTCATTTGAGGAATCAGTTCTTATGATTGGCGAAGGGCTCCATTATAGTTGCAAAGTATGAGGCTCGTTTAATAAGTTGGCTAGGCATGCGACTTCTATTCTAGACATTAAGTATAAGAGAATTTGTTGCTTTTCTAGAGCGTTGATACATCCCATCCGTTTTCCTTCCCAAAGATTAGTTTTTGTGATTAGGTCATTTATTAATGTTTCATATAACACTTGGGTAATAGAAGAGATGCATCATGAGGCCCAAGGGGGAAATTATAACAGGCCTAGATTACTGGGTAGTTTTAGTTGGATCCATATTAATTCTTTATTTATAGGTAGTAGTTCTCATGGTGGGTATTTTCCATGTCCATCCTATCATCCTTAGACTCATCTTAGTTGACATATTCAAGCATAATTTTAGATTAGTGACAGAGGTCAGTATAGTACTTGACACTGCCTTATTTAGTGTAGTAGTTAGTATATAAGGGGTTCTACTTTTGGTTATTCTAGTCGTGGTGGTTACTTTAGGTTAGCCAGATCTTTTGGTTATGGTTCAACTCAGGACTAATGTTGTACTTGTAGAGCTCCTGGTCACTATTTATGTGAGTACCTAATTCATAGGGCGATTAGAATATTATCTCAGGGTGCTTCCCGTATTAAAGCATTTCATTCCTTAGATAGAGGTAGTTCTCATGGTTGCATGAGTGATTCTCAAGGTACTCAAGGAGGTTCTAAACCTGGAAGTAAAGGAGGCCAACAGGTGCTTAGCCAGGTGGCGAGCATGGTAAGTTTTCTGCAGTATCTGCTAGACCTGCGACTAATAATTTGGATATTTGTGTTATAGGTATTATTTTTGTGTACCGCTATTTCTGTCTATGAGATTGAGTTTTCTATTAACCTCGAGCCTGGTACCCACCCTATTTCTATGGCACCTTACCATATGGCTCCTAGAGAACTTAAAAAGCTTAATTCTCAGCTACAGGATCATCTTCGTAAGGGTTTTAATAGACCATATGTCTCTTCTTGGGGATCTCCTGTGTTTTTTGTGAAGAAGAATGATGGCTACATACATATGTGTATTAATTATAGGTAACTTAAGATGGTGACGATAAAGAATCATTATCCTATGACTTGCATTAGTAATTTTTTTTACCATAATCAGGGTGCAACTGTGTTTTCTATGCTTTATTTGAGATCTGGTAACTATCAATTGAGGATTCGGGCTGAGGATATCCCAATGACAGCCTTTATGAACCAATATAGTCATTATGAGTTCTTGGTGATGTCATTTACATTGACTAATGCCACAACTGCATTTATGGATTTGATGAATCGAGTATTCAAGACATATTAGGATTGCTTTATGATTGTGTTCATCAACTAAATCGTTGTATATTAAGGGAGTTGCAAGGAGAATGTGCAACATTCGAGGATTGTGCTACAAACATTGAGACATCATGCGCTTTTTACCAAGTCATCTAAGTGATAGTTTTTTCTTGAGTCGGTAATATTCCTTAGACATGTGGTGATTCATGATTAAGATAGACCAACACCTCGAAAGGAGGTTTGGAGCTTTATTAGTTTGACCAGTTATTATAGATGATTCGGTGAGGATTTTTCTACTATTTCAACCCCTATGACCAGATTGACTCAGAAGGAGGTTCCTTTCTGATGGTCTGAGTAGTATGAGTCGAGCTTTGTAAAAGTCAAGGATTTCCTTACTTCATCTCCAATTTTAGCTCTTTTGGTTAAGAGTGGGGGATTCACCGTGTTTTATGATACTTTAAGTGTTGGTTTGTTATGTGTATTGATATAGCAGGGTTGTGTTATGCTTATGTTTCTAGAAAGATTAAGATAAATGAGTGCAACTACCCCATGATGAGTGGTGATTTTACCACACAATTGGACTCAACAATTGTGCCCACTACTATGATTTTAGTGTATAAGTGAGAAAAATTTCTGATTAAATGCACTATTTTCCATATTTTGCAGGCTTACAAGTTAGGAGAATAAAAGCTGTGTATTTGCGCTGAAAAGGTCCAAAAAGGTTATAGAAGTGCTGCTGGAAGACTTGAAGTAGAAATAAGCGTTAGTTGGCGCATTTGTGGTCTGTGCACCGTGATCGTAGTCAGCCAAGCAGATCATAGTGTCGTGATTGCAGTGTCCTTATCGCTGTCGTGGTAGCTGCGATCCTAGCTAAGCAGGAAATATACCTAGGGGTAGATTTTTAAATTCATGTAGCCGAACCGAATTCCTTTCAAAGGGTAAAACCCTTTCTCTTTTAGGAATTCTACACTCTTGCATTATTTTGAATTTAGGTAAAAGCCCTAATTTGGGCAACTTTTGTATTTTTATATGGATACTTTGAATTTAGCGTAATTAAAGAATTTATGCTTTGAACAATCTTTATGGTACATTTTTCTCTCTTTTCTTCATGAGTTGCTAAACATTCATTTTCTTGGGATTATGTTAAACTAAGGTACAATTATATGTGGGTTGTGATGTATTTGTATACATTCTAGTTTTTTTTATGATGGGTTTTTCTACTACTTGATTAAAGAAGTTAGGATTTCTAGGTGAAAGCCTCAAATACCCACATGGTTTTGTTGGTGAAAACCCTAAACACTTGAAAACTCAAAACATCCTTGAAAGATAGGTTTGGGTGAACTTTTGGAACCCATAATATCCTTCAAAGAGGGATGTGGGTGACAAGGCGATAGTAGACAATTAATGTATGTACTTTTCTAATTTTCAATATCTTAGATATAAGGGTGATTAATAAGTTTACTATATCTTGGGCATATTTCAAGAAATAGGGATGCCCAATTAAGGTAATAGGTGTTTGAAATTGACACACTAGTTAGGAAACCTAAAAGGTCAACGAGTGAAATTTTTTAGGTCCTGTTGACAAACTATCCTCAAGGATCTTAGACCTAGCCTACCATATTATTTATAACTAGCATGTCCCACAAGTCTTTATGCACCCATGCATAACTTTCCCTTAGGTAAACATAATACCAAGATTTTTCTCATATCAAATTTAAATTACAAATGTTGATTACTTTGTTGACATGAGTTTCTATTGACAAACACGTTCCAACCCAACCCCCCCCCCCTCAATTTTTATTTATGCATCTTATTTTACTCACATTGCGAGTAGATCATTAGTAGGTTTTAAGACCCATAGGAGTAGAACTCTAATTTTTCTCCTCGTAGATTCAACCTCAACATAAGTCGAGCTATTGATAATGCCCTTACACTACCAATTTCGATGGTATTGGTGAGCTTTATCAAACTGGTGTCCTTGACGGGGAGTGAACTTTAGTTTTCACTTATGTGGTGTTGAGTGTTACTTTGGTTACACCTATAGTGGTTTGTACTTATTTTGGTTGTTGTTTTTGTTTCCTTTTGAGGTAATTCCCACAGTGTTCATGGAACTATGACTTACAATAAAAGCATTGTTGTGTCATTTTATGTCCCTCTGATGATAAGGAACAACTCAATGGCGTTGGTCATTCAAGTGCTATCCGTATCCCACCTACTCTTAGGAACGGTGTCTTTTATGTCAAGAGTGACATTTTGGATATACTACAAATGAAGGGACATTTTGGGAGACAAGCCTATGAGTACCCCAACTTGCATCTGAATTACTTTATTGAAGTGTGTGCACCCTTTAATATTTCATACATAACCCAAGAGTCAATCCAGCTTTATCTCTTCTCGTTCTCTCTAATCGGAGAGGCAGTTGTGGCTTCTATCTCTTCTGGACAGATCCATTACCTCATGGAATAAACTTACCATGTTCTTTCTTGACCGATAGTTCCCATCGTCCTGTAATACCCTGAAGATTTCTAGCAAATTTTATCCAATGAATGCCTAGTATTAGCTTCTAAAGCGAAGGATAATTATTCCTCGAGGAATAATCAAGATTTTCACTATTTGTCATATGGAAAATTCAATAAGCTTTCCATCGATATATGATTCTCATAAATCCGATAACCGGGAAAAAAATTATGACTATTTCAAGTTTCTATCTAAAACAGCGCCATATTAGTCAGTGGCACGCGGCACCACAAGAGGAAATAACATTTGGCAATTTCCAGTAGGTGTCCGCGATTATGGTGCGTCGTGCTAGCACACAAATTCGGAATTGTCCTTTTTTCAGTGTCTCAGCGTGATTTCTCCCGCGTAGCGCCAAAGTTCCTGGTCACAAAGGAAGGGGCAATGTGATGGCTCCGCATCACGCCATCCCTCAATTTCCCAATTGTCAATTTCTAGTGACACGGGCTATAACGCCTCATCACGCCAGGGGCCCAGTTTATGAAATTTTACTGAAATTAAATAATGTGTCCAGGGTTAAAAGGGTCAATTTCCTACCCCTATTTAAACCCAATAATGCATGATTTAGCTATTCTTCACAGAAGAACAACTAGGGTTTATATTGGATATTCAAATTCAAGAAGGTTTCACCATCAATCTTAATGAAATCACGAACTAGAGAATGCATAGTGTTCATTCATGGACTCCTTTCGTCCATAAAGCCCAAGAATCCCTTTTCTAAATTCAAGTTATGGATTTTCTTATGAAGTTCATGATTGGGCTGCTTTTGTTCATGTTGATAATGAGTAATTGAATTGTATTCCATGAATTAGTGTTAAATTCTATATTGGTTGATTTGTAACAGTATAGATTCATGAAACCCTAGGACTAAACCCTTGAATGATTAAATTAGAATTGAATCACGACAGTTAATTGTTATATGATGTTGATTACACATTCTATGCCTACTATGTGTTTGGTTTAATGCCTAGATGAAGGGAAATTGTCAAATTAGCACGATATCATGAAATCCCTATGTACGTACAACCTTATGCCTATCACATGTTTGATGAAATGCTTCAGTAAATGTATTATGATGATTATTATTTATTCAAGTAAGTCATGCTTTGTCAGTTTCCTACCCTCGAGTCCTGGGGGTACATGTACCCAAAATATTAGCTTTGTAACAATAGTCATGTTATGTTTTCACGATACTCTCAGTCAAGATATAAATACTTAGACTTTAGATAGTCTTATGACTCAGGAAAAATCTCCATGATCTCATGACTCAATCTGTTATAAGATATCAGTAGTATTCCATCAGTCAACGAAACTTAGTAACTCATCTAATGTTCAGTTAAGTAAATCATGATCAGTTTCCATTCAGATTGGAGTAGGAATTAGCACCGAGTGAACCCAAGGATGGGGACACACACTATTAGATAAGGGTGTAATCCTTTGAAGTCAACCTTGTATTCTAGAACTATGTAGCTAGCATAGGTTGAGACATCAACACTATCCGATGAAGATTGATGAGATGGATAAGCACTGTAAGATAATGGCCCCACCGTTATCTTTTGGGGACACTATTAGATAAGGGTCGCCCACAACTTGTCCTTACCTGTGGCACGGTATTGACACCTTTCAAATTGGGGTTACAGATTCGACCCCAATTCATCCATAATGGTGTATCAGGGGCATGTCGGTGAAATACTACCTCCCACAGTTTTAGTACCAATCTTAGTAAAAGAACTCAGATAGTTCTTCAGATTCAAGAATGTCAAATATAGTCGACTCAGATAAAGTAAGGAACTCAGATAGTTCCATCAGATTTAGGACTATCAGATGCAGTCACCCAAGTTATTAGTTACATTCAGATATTGCTATTTAGGCTATCAGTTATATCATTTATTAGTATGCCATGTCATCAGTATTCAGATTTAGTAATAATGATATCATAGTGTCAGTTATAATGTCATTTATTCATGCATGTTAACCCTTGCATTTTCCTACCTCACATGTATACTAAGTACATTTCATTATACTAACATATTTGCGCTATGGTTCTTTCTTTTTATGTTATACCATAGGTTCAGAGACACGAGTTCCAGATCAGCAGTAGATTCCAGTCTCAGCAGTCAGAATAGAAGTGAGTACTCATACTTCGAGGACATGATTATTTCTCCATTATTTCATTGATTAGTTATTAGTTGGAGTTAGTAAGGGACATGTCCCATCAACTAGATGTAGACAGTAGAGGATTTCATACTATATGTAGACTATTATGTTTCAAAATTTAGTGTTTACAGTTTTGTTGGGTATTGTATTACCCCACAGATGTTATCTCATCCATGTTATGTTCAGTATAGAACCTTATTTCCTTTCAGTGCATGTTTTTGCATTATTCTGTATTTTATGTAGTATACTGGCACAAATATCAGTCATGGGTTATCTTGTGGTCCTTAGGGGTCATGATCACCGTGTAGCATTTCGGTTCAACAAATCGGGGTGTTACAAACTTGGTATCATAGCCTAAGGTTCAATAGAGTCGTAGGAAGTCTAAAATCCCATCTAGTAGAGTTTTGTGCATGGGTGTGTTACGCGCCACATTTATGTGCAAGAGGCTATGAGATGATTAGGAACAGTTTCCCTTCTTTCAGTATTCATGTCATTCCAGTGAGCATAATCATAAGTCAATCTCTAAGTCCAATCCATTTCTTCTCTTTATTTCAAAATATGCCTCCTAAGAGAAGAAATCAGTCAGCCCGAAGAACGTTTGGGTGATCATGTTTCTTATGCGGAGTTCAGGACCGCATTTATCACTCTTGCTCAGTCAGTAGCTGCCCATTATGAGCAACCAGGTATTGTTTTGTCCAACCCAGTGTCCATCTCAGATACATCTAGGAGTCAGGACTTCACCCGAATGAATCCTCTCTCCTTCCACGAGTCTAAATTAGATGAAGACCCTCAGGAATTTATTCATCAAGTTTATAAAGCGATAGGCATCATGGGGAGACTACTACTAAGAGTGATGAGTTAGCCGTATACCAGTTACAAGATATGGCTCATACTTGGTTCAAACAGTGGAAGACAGAAAGGTCAGATGATGCAGGTCCTATAGAGTGGGATGAGTTTTTCACTGCATTCTTAGACAGATTCTTTCCCCAAGATCTTAGAGAGGCTAAGGGGCTTGAATTCATCAACCTCAGGTAGGGAAATATGACGGTGAAAGAGTATTCTCTAAAGTTTACTTAATTATCTAGATATGCCCCTCATGTCATTGCTGGCGGCAGAGCCAAGATGAGTAAGTTCACTAAAGAGGTTAATGATAGAATGGTTAATGAGTGGATATCCGCCATACTAAATAGTGACATGACTTTAGCTAGACTTAAGACCCATTCTCATCAGATAGAGGAGCACAAGATTAAGTAGAGGGAAAAAAATAATAAGAAAGCTAGGATAGGTAGCTTTAATTTTAGTCAGCCTATATAAGAAGGAGAAAACCGTTCTATGTTTCATCCTAAGTCATTAGTTCCAAATCCTTCTTCAGCCACTGCTCTAGCTCCTAAGTTTAGAGTTAGAGTGGCAGGATCTAAGTCTCAGGGTAGTGTCAGCGTTGACCAAATTAATCCTCTTTGTCAGACTTGTGGTAAAAAGTACAAGGGTGCTTGCAGAGTTGGAAGCAATATCTATTTCGGTTGTGGCAAGCCAGGCCACAGAGTTAGAGACTTCCCTCAGTCATGTTATCCGCATTATCTATGATCCTCAACTCAGACCGGTCACCCGAATCAGCATAGTGCCACCACCAGTGCTACTAGCGGGCAACACCCAAATAGACTATATGCTCTTCCGACCCGAAAAGATGAGGAAAATTCTTCTGATGTAGTTACTGGTATGTTACAGATCTTTCATATGCATGTTTACACTTTGCTAGATCTAGGATATTCTTTGTCTTTTGTTACTCCCTAATAGCAGTTGATTTCGAAATCGGTATCGAAATTCTAGCAGAGCCCTTCTCAGTCTATACCCCAGTGGGAAAAACCATCATAGCCCGGTGGGTATACAGTAACTGCCCGGTTATGATATTTCAGAAAGTCACTTCAGTAGACTTAGTCGAATAAGAGATGACTGATTTTGTTGCCATTCTTTACTTGGATTGGCTTCATTCCTTCTATGCCATAGTCGAATGGAAAAATAGAATAGTTCAGTTTTAGTTTCCAAATGAACCAGTCCTTGGGTAATGTTTCTCATGTGGAGAATAGTAAGAAAAAGTTAGCTCAAGAAGTCCATCATCTTGCCAGACTAGGCGTTCGCTAAGTCGATTCTTTAAAAAGTGGTATATGTATTTACAGTAGTTCAGAATCATCTATAGTTTTTGGGGTGAAAGAAAAGCAAGATAGAGATCCCACCCTTGTCAAGTTTAAAGAGTTAGTTCAGGATCAGAAAGTAGAGGTTTTCTTCCAAGGGGGAGATGGTGTTTTTCGTTGTCATGGTCGTCTTTGTGTTCCAGGTGTAGACGACTTAACACAGAGAATTATTGCAGAAACGAATGATGCGTTCTACTCTATTCATCCAGGGGACAGAAAGATGTACCGTGACTTGCGAGAAATCTATTGGTAAAGTAGGATGAAGAGAGATATTGCAGAGTTTGTGGGTAAGTGCTCTACATATCAGCAAGTTAAGATAGAGCAAAAGAAGCCTAGTGGGTCAATGCAGGATTTCAGTATTCCTACTTCTAAGTGGGAAGTTATGAACATGGACTTCATGACGGGTTTGCCTCGAACTCATCATCAACATGATTAAGTCTAGGACATTGTCGATAAAATAACCAAATCAACTCATTTCCTTCAAGTTCATACCTCTTATTCAACTGAGGATTATTGCAAACTCTATATCAAGGAGTTGGTTATATTACACCTTGTTCCATTGTCCATTATCTCAGACAGAGGTACCTAGTTCACCTCTCATTTCTAGAAAGCATTCCAAAAAGGTCTTAGTACCCAAGTTCATCTTATTACAACCTTCCATCCTCAGACAAATAGTCAAGCAGAATAGACCATTTAGACTTTAGAAGATATGCAAAAGGCATGTGCAATTGATTTCAAGGGATATTGGGATGACCACTTGCCTTTGATTGAGTTTGCACACAACAACAACTATCATTAAAGTATTCAGACGGCTCCATTCGAAGCTCACTATGGTAGAAGATATAGATCTCCAATTTGTTGGTTCGAAGTTAGTGAGGCCTTAGTCATAGGCCTTTACTTAGTATTCGATACCTTAGAAAAAGTCCATTTAATTAGAAAAGGACTCTGGGCTTCTTAGACACGACAGAAGTCTTATGCAGATATTCATAGAAATGATCTTGAGTTTGAGGATGGTGATCATGTCTATATAAAGATCTCTCCACTGAAGGAAGTGAAGAGATTTGACAAGAAGGGAAAGCTTAGTCCCCGATGTGTCAGTCCCTTCAAGATTCTCAGTCGTTTCAGCAAGGTAACTTATGAGCTCGAATTGCCTTTAGATCTAGCCTCAGTTCATCTAGTCTTCCATATCTCTTAGCTCAAGAAGTGTATAGGTGAACCACCAGTCATAGTCCCTATTCAATGAATTGATGTTCAGGACAGTCTCTCTTATGAAGAGATTCTAGTCAAAATCTTAGACTCAGACTCGTAGATTGAGGAACAAAGAAGTCCCTATAGTTAAAGTTCTTTGGAAAAATTAGTCCATCGAGGGAGCTACTTGGGAAGAAGAATCAAACATGCATACCATGTATCCTAACCTCTTCTCCGCCAACTCAGATCAAGCTAAATGTAACAGTTCTCCTTAACCTTAGTCAGTTTCATGATCAGTGTACATCACGAACCTGATATTCAGTTTCATGTTCATGTTCCCAGTATAAACTTGGTATCAAGTAACATAGCATATTCAGTCATGCATTTATGTATCAGCTCATATATATAATTATGCATCCAAAATGCATTCTCATTGTGAGAATCTTAGTTCCTTGGAACATTTAGTCATGCATTTATGAATCAGTTACACAAGCATCAAATTTTCATGTTCAGTATGTTATGTTTAGCTTGTCAGTCATCAAAACATGTTCCAGTCATTCATCTTCTATTCATGTACAACTTATTGTTTCCCCTCTCAGTTAGTCTTATTCGAGGATGAATGTTCTCAAGGGGGAGATATTATAATACCATGAAGATTTCTATCAAATTTTGTCCCTAGAATGCCTAGTATTATCATCTAAAGTGAAGGATAATTATTACATAAGGAATAATCATTATTTTAACTTTTTTTCATGTGTAAAATTAAATAAGCTTTCTATCGATATATGATTCGCTTAAATCCGATAACCGGGTAAGAAGTTATGACTATTTCAAGTTCCCATCATAAAATAGTTCCATATTAGTCAGTGTCGCTCCGCACTACAAAAGTAAATGGCATTTTGAAATTTCCAGTAGGAGTCCGTGATTATGGCATGTCGCGCTAGCACTCAAATTTAGAATTGTCCTTTTTCCAGTATCTCAGCGTGATTTCCCCCATGTTGCGCTAAAGTTCCAGGTCACAATGGAAGGGGAAACGTGATGGCTCCGCCTTGCGCCATCCCTCAATTTTGCAATTGTCAATTTCCAGTGACATGGTGCGATAACACCACATCGCGCCAGGAGATCATTTCAGGAAAATTTTACCAAAATTAAATGATGCATCCAGGGTTAAAAGGGTCAATTTTCGACCCCTATTTAAACCCAATAACACATGATAACCTGACCAAAGATCAATCATAGAGAAGTAATTAAAACCCTGAAGATGGTCAAAGAGATCATCAATTGTAAAGGGTACTTATTCTTCACCCTCACCTTATTTAACATGTGGTAGTCTATGCACATTCGAAGGGACCAATCATTCTTACGCACAAAAAGAATAGGAACACCCCACAGAGACACATTAGGGAGGATAAAGCCCTTATCAAGAAGATGTTACAACTGCTCGTTATGCTTTTTCAACCCAACTAGCCATTCTATTTTGAGGAATAAAGATAGGGCGGGATTCGGTAGAAGGTTAATCCCAAAATCAATTTCCCTATCTGGAGGAATACAAGGTAGATCATCAAGAAAGGCCATAGAAATTCATTAACCATGGAAAAAATTTAAATGAAACATCCTTTGAGTTAGAATATTTAACAAAGACCAAATGATAAAGACACCCCTTAGAAACGAACTTCCTGGATCTAAAATAAAAAATGAACCTTCCCTTAGACACGAGGGAACTCCCTCCCTATTCTATAATCGGCTCATTAGGAAATTTGAAAATGACCTTACGGGTCCAACAATCTACATAGGAATAGACTATTGGATTCGATCCATCCCTAAGATAATATCAAAATCTAGCATGCCCAATTGAATCAAATCCATCAAGGTCTCCCTTCCATATATAGATACCACACGATCCCTATAAACTCTTATAGTAACCACTGAATCACCCACCGGAGAAGAAATCGAAAAGGTATCTGACATACTATTAGGATCAAAACTAAAATAAATAGCCACATAAGGAGTCATATAATAAAAAATAGACCCCTAATCAAGAAAATAATACACATCACAGGAAAAATGTTGTAACGAACCATTAACGACAAAAGAACAGGCTTTAGATTCTTGACTAGTCGAAAGAACATACAAACAATTTCTGCCTAAGCCGATACTAAAAGCAGCACCCTTTGATGCAGAAGTTGAATATGTAGTAAAAGGGACCTTATTTTCCCCAGAAGCAACCTTAGTAACGGGATAATAGTTTTGCATATGTCCAAGTTCACCATAATTGAAACATTGATTCCTCCCATCACAACAAGAATAATGATGTAACTTACCAAAAAATCAATAAGGAAGATAGGTTGGGGTTGACAGTGCTTCACAAATTTAATACTGGCACCTTGTTCCTTAATACCACTGTCAGCCTTGAAACGACGATCACCAGAAGACTCTGGATAAGGAGTACTAGTCATTGAGTAAGAGTTAGTATTCTCCCAATTCCTCTTAGACCACTACCTACCATAGCTACAATCGTACAACTGACCTCCACTGTGATATTAAGATCTTAACTTCTTACTTTTTTGTTATCCTATATCTTCTTGCTTATTCTTTTCATCTTTGACCTGCTTCATATATACCACAAGCCTACAGATATCTATGTCATTATTCAGTGGTGAAGCTTTTTACTCTAATACCAAGTCCCAAGATATCACAGAAGCAAACTTTCTCATCCTAACCCTCATGCTAGACACTAACTTATAAGCATAGCGAGACAACTGATGAAATTTTAAGGCATGCTCCTTCATAGTCATTTTAACTTGCTTATTAATCTTGAAATCCTTAATTTTTGCCTCCCTCAACTCCTGAAGAAAGAAATGATTAAGAAAAGCTCAAGAAATATCATTCCACAATGACAACTCTGCATCATCACCCCTAGACTGAACCCAATCCTCGTACAACTAATATGCCACATCTTTGAGATTGTTTGTGGAAAATTCTACACCCTCAGAGTTAAAAGCATGGATAACTCAAAACACCTTCTCCATCTTATCTCTTAACCCTTTAGGATCCTCCTCAACCTTAGATCCACCAGTAACGGTCAATGGATTGATCCTAATAATTTAGCCAACTCGAGTAACCTTAGAATAACTCACAGAGGTACCAGTAGGACCCAACTAACGTTATTGAGATGTCACCAACTAGGTCAACACATGAATAGAGAGGTGGAACTAGACATTAGAAATCTCTCCTTGGGGAGGTGGGGCATGATCATCATCCACCCGAGGGGACCAGTGAGGACTGGTAGGGACCGGTGGAACTCTACAAGGGCTAGTACAATCAAGTGTTGGGACCCTAGATCAGGTTTGTACCCCATAGGTAGGACGGGTTCCATCCTCAGTGTCCTCAGGCAGGATAGAAGTGTTTCCATGAGAATCAAATCTTCTGGGAGGCGTGATCCAAAATGCGAACTAATGGGAATTAGAGAAGATTGCAGCATCCTAGAGTGTATAGACCAATAGTAGAATACAAGAAAAGGAAAACATTCATAAATGCCTCGTACCTTTTCCTTGTGAATGTGGCTCGCTACACACCGATAAAAAAAAATCTACTTGATAGAGCTTTGTGGAAACACAATTGAGAATGAACCTAGGTTCTGATACAAATTTTGTTATGAACCAAACAAGGGCCTGGCCATAAAGGGTATCTCATGTCCACTGCAGATTGGAGACCACCCCCTTTTCCTAGTCAAACAGAACACAATACACAAACAATGGCTGAATTCGAAACATATAACAAGTGAGATAATGATAGGCTCATGAAGTCTAAGATAAATCAACAAAAATACCTAGTCAATAGTAATTCACAAAGCCGAAAGAAAAACCAAATCAATGTATGTCGGGAAAAGCCACAGAGGATATCTAAAAAAACTCCAAATAAAGTCTATGATAATAGATAAACCAAGAATCACCGGTCTATCGGAGGAAGCAGACTCACCGCTTTAAGCTAACTGCTGACACCCTAAAATACTATTACTATGTAGGAAATGTAGAAGTGTTTTTGATGCCTGCATCGCATTGGGATACAACGTCTGAAGATGGTTAGAGGATTGAGCCATAGCATGTAACTCAAGAATAAAGGGATAAAATAATTTTATAATCAACTATTCAAAATCAGTTAAAATGCAAAGAACACTATTATATGCTTATACATATAAATATATATAACATGTTGGGGTTGGGAACAAGGATCATCGTGACCTTTAAATAATTAATATAGATTCTGTAGCTTGATCATCCTAATATGACATAACCCGAACTGGGCCTTGACGTAATTGACATCCCAGGTCCCATCAAAACTAGAGACTACCCTTGATACCCAACTAAACCATCAAAACACACACCCTGAGTCAGATAAATTTCGAACATATAACAAGATAGCATATTTGTACCGATCCAAACTCTAAGATAGGTCCATAAGCGTGACCAACCCAGGAAACTCCAACCATCTAATACCCAACCAATAATATTAAACCGAGAATGATTTCATTACATAAAAAGATGGAACAATCATAAATACAGTCAAATGGTATCTTCCCCAATACTAATTACAATAATAAGGCTGACACTAACACCGACACCACCCATACCAACCCATAGTAGTTCCACAACACCTCTATCTAAAAGTAAAACAATATCTTGTTTGGATATGCCCCTAACTATAGCCAAAACCAATGTTTATAAGATAACCAAAGTATATAAAAACATCTATGATATTAAATAGATCCTTCCAAAATATGGGAGCTCACCACTTCAATCCAACCAAGTTTCTCCCAAATCCAAGCACTAAGCAGGTGGAGTAGAATATTTGGTTGCTGTATTACGTGGGGTTACAGCCACCCGAAGATGGGTTAGCAGGTGAATTCTATCATACACTTAAGATAAGGATAAAATATTGCCAATCTTTAAAACCAAGTAAACTAACCATATGCATTCACAACCATACATACATATCTATAATAATGATGAGAAAGAAAAATGGGTTTAGCATGCCTTTAGAGCCATTAACCTGGGTGTGTGTACCTTAATAATCCTAGAATAACCCATAAGCTATATGGGTAAAGTGTAACCCCCAGAACAAGCCCCAATACGTGTAGTTACATGAATAGAATAAGGACAAACATACAAAGGACTGATCTTTCCCTTTTCCAAAACAACATTACCCCCATCATGGAGACACCTTTAGTAACACCCTATCCGCAACCTCAAACTCTAAGTCCCAACGCCTTATATCCGTATAGGACTTTTGGTAACTTTTAGTAGCATTAAGCTTATCCCAAATCACCTTCACCTTCTCCATAGACTGATATACAAAGTCTGGATCAAACATATCCGCCTCACAAAGATCAAACCACCCAATAGGAGATCTACAACTCCTACCATATAATGGTTCAAAAGGGGCTATCCCAATATAATCGTTCAAAAGGGGCTATTCCAATGTCTAAATAGTACTTTTACCTTGCCCATCCATATGCAGGTGAAAAGCAATACTCAGACTAACCCTAGTAACCAACCTCTTTTGAAACGACAATGAAAAGTGAGATGAAAATGACATACCACAATCAGAGATAATGGAAATAGGTACCCTATTCATCTTCACAATCTCATAAAGATACAACCTTACGTAATCTTCAGTCGAAAAGGTAGTCCTCACTGGCAAGAAATAAATTGACTTTGTCATCTTATCCACGATGACCCAAATCAAATCCATATTTATTACATTCCATTTCCATTAAGGAAATTCAAATTCTTGATACAAGTGTTTAGTCCTTAGGTGCTCAACTTTCACTTGTAGACACACCAAACATTTGGCAATAAAATCAGCCACATCCATTTTCATACCATTCAACCAATACATCAACTTGAGATTAAGATAAATTATCATTGAATCGGGATTAACAACGTAGAACGATTCATGGGCCTCAACTAGTACCCTTTCGTACAAACCATCGATATTAAGAACATGTAACCTCTCTTGATACTACACGATACCATCACTACTGATTTTAAATACTATTATCTTTTTCACACCTATATCACCCTTAACATTCATCAAGATAAGAGCTTGCATTTTCTTTTCCTTGATCTCTTCACCAAGAGATAACTGAATCACTTCCTGTATGAACACACCACCATTTTCAGAGTGTAAAAGGTGAAATCCAAGATTAGCCAACTAGTGAATATCCTTCGCCAACTCCCTCTTCTCCTTATCAGCATGAGCTGAAATCCCTATGGACAACCTTCTAAGAACAATAACAATAACATTAGCCTTTCCTAGATGGTTTAAAGACTCATGTCATAGTCTTCGTGAAACTCAATCCATCTCCCTTGCCTGAGGTTAAGCTCCTTCTAAGTGAACACACGTTATACTCTTATGATCAAAAAAGATATTCACGTGTATTCTATACAAATAGTACTTTCAGATTTTCAAAGAACATACCACAGCTAAAATTTCCAAGTAATGAGTATGATAAATCCTATGATCCACCTTCAACTGCCTAGAAGCATAGGAAATCACCTTACCATGATACATCAAAACATAACCAAGTCCCACCCGAGAAGCATCACAGTAAACCACACATAGTAAACCATAAACCCCTCATTGCTTTCATAAAAAGTCAAAATTAGAGCAAAACTTAGCTTATCCTTCATCTTCACAAAACTACCCTTACAAGCATCCGACTAAGAGAACTTTACTTTTTTCTGAGTTAACTTAGTCAATGGGGAATCTATCTTCAAAAATATCTCCACAATACTCCTATAGTACCTGACGAAATCCAATAATCTTTGAATATTGATTGCAGTTGTGGGTCTAGGCCACTTCTTAAAAACTGCCACCTTTTATGGATCCACTATGATCCCCTCACTAGAAATAATTTGACCTAGAAAAGTGACAGTGTTGATGAGTGGTGAATCTATCAATCAATTAAACTCCACATTCATACACATTACCATGATTTAAATTAATAAGTGAGACATAACTGTGACTAAATAAACTAATATTCACATTTTGTAGGTACTAAGATGATAAGATGGAAAGATATGGATTATATCTAAAAAGGGAACAAAAGGAAGCTAAGAAGTGCAACTAAAGACCTAGATAAGAACATGGCCTTATTTACCATGATCACAATCCATAAACTATGGTTGTAGTCAGTCATGATGGTCATGATATCGCGATAGTATGGCAATGCCCGCAGTCGCTACGGGTGAAATCGCGGTAAAAGTATTACGATTGTCGCCTATCAAAAAATTATCCCAAGGTTAAAGATTTAAATGCACACAGTTGTTCCCAAATTTTCCATAAAAAAAAGACTCAAACCCTATCATTCCATCATACATTCTACAATTCTCGATTATTGAATATTGTTCTAGTTCTTAGCCTCCATACTTGGAGAAGAAAATAATGTATTAATTTTGGGTGAAGAATAGATTGGAGTAGCTTCCAAGTGAAGGGTTAGCTAACTCCCATTTAAGATTTATTGATATTCAATGTTTGAACTAACATTTACTTAGTCTTTCATAGATCTAATCAATGGAGCTTATTCGGTATATCTTGGTTACTATTTCTATGTCTAGCTAGCTCTTCCTCTTGGGATTATGCTAGTTTAGGGTACAATTATGTGTGTGTTGTGATTTACTTGTACATTTACTAGTTTGTGATGTTGGTTTAATTATTTCTTGACTAACTTGTTCGGTATTTATGGGTGAAAGCCTCTAATACCCAAATAGAGATTGTGGGTGAAAATCCCAAGATATTGAAAGCTTAAAGCATCCTAAAAGAAGGGGTTTAGGTGAACTTTAGGAACCCACATCATCCTTGAAAGAGGGATGTGGGAACCAAGGCAATAATAGACAATGTATGAGAATGGTTGGATACTTTTCACCATCTTACACATAAGGGTGATTGTGAAGTTCACTATACTTTGGGCAACATCCTAGATATAGGGATGTATAATTGAGGTATTAGGTGGTTTTGATTAAAGAACTAATTAGGAACTCAAAATGGTCAATGAGTGACACCCTTGAGGATTTTTGGACAAACTATCCTCAAGTATTTCTAACCTAGCCCACCACATCACCAATATTTAGAATTCGCATCAAGTTATCACACACCCATGCATAAGTTTCCCCTAGGAAAGCATAATACCAAGACACGCGCCTAATTTATTAAACTCTAATTATTCATAGCCCCAAATTAATACTTGAAAACCCCAAAAAGAAATATTAGTTGCGATATTTTCCAAACCCTTCATTTTTATCCTTTTGTACCCTAGGTTTAAATTTAGCAAGTATTCATTATCCCGAGCTAATTTAATAGCCACTAACATTGTTCCTCGTGGAATCAACCCTAACTTAAAAGTTTGGTAAATATATTGATGATGAACACCTTGCACTTAAATTGACGTGTAAGTTGAGAATTATCAATCATTTAAACAAAATTCACATTTGATGAATTTTCCTTACAATTGGTGCTTTTTCATGGTCTGCAACAACACACAGAGATGATTGGCATAATATACCTCACTCTTAAGTATACCAGAATGTCATCAATGAACATAATGACAAAAAGATCTAAAAACTGACAGAATACTTGATTCATCAAATCCATGAATGCCACTGGGGCATTAGTCAAAACAAATGATATAACCAAGAACTCAAAGTGTCCATATAGGGTACGAAATACCACCTTAGCAAAATCCACCTCCCTAATCTTTAGCTAATGAAATCCAAACTGAAGATCTATCTTAGAAAAGAATTTGACACCTTGTAACGGATCAAATAAGTCATCTATCCTTAGAAGAGGATACTTGTTCTTAACCATCACCTTATCCAACTACTGATAGTCAATAAACATCCGAAGGGAACCACCCTTTTTACGCATGAATAACACCGATGCACCCCATAGGGACACCCTAGGATGGATGAAACCCATATCTAGAATATCCTTAAATTTCTCCTTAAGTTCCCTCAACTAAACCGAAGCCATTCTATAAGAAGTAATAAATATAGGATGAGTTTCCAGAAGCAAATAAATCCCAAACTCAATCTCCCTATCGAGAGGAACATCAAGAATATCATCCAAAAAGACCTCAGGAAACTCATTCACCTTCGAAACTAAATGCAAAAAAGGACCTTCCGTGTGAGAGTCTTTAACCTAGACCAAATGATAGGGACACCCATTACAGATTAACCTCCGAGCTCTAAGATATGATATAAACTTCCGCTAAGGAGCTAGGGAACTAACCTACCATATAATAATTGGTTCACCAAGGAACTTAAAGACAACATTACGGGTTTGACAATCTAAGGATGCATAGGACGTGTGTAACCAATCCATCCTAGAATGATACCAAAATCCACCATATCTTATTCAAACAAATCCACCAATCTATCCTTACTACCAATAGCTACCACAAAACCTCTATAGACTCTTTTAGCAACCATAGAGTCACCTACCGAGTTAGAAATAGGAAAAGGATCTGAAATAACCTCGGGATCAAAACAAAAATACATATCCACAAATGGGGTCACATAAGAGAGGGTGAACCATAGATCATGTAAACCATACATGTCATGAGAAAAGTGTTGTAATGTACCAATCACGACATCAAGTGATGCCGCAGATTCCTATTCGGACGCAAGAGTATAAAACCTATTCCAGACTGTGTCGGTAGAAGAAACAAAATTATATGCAAAAGCAACATACTTTTGTGCAGGAGAAGATGAAGAATGATCTAAAACCTTATTCACTCATGATGCAACCTTACCAATTGGACAACTTCTTAGCATATGGCCTGGCTAAACATATTTGGAGCACTTGTCCCTCCCCTCTTTTAAGAAACCTTGATGTAACCGACCAAAAAACCTGAAAGGAGGACATGATGAGGCTGACTGAGTCCCACTTGCCTGAGATTTGGAACCTTGTGCCCTAAGGTTATCTCCACCCTACTGACGCCCGTCACGTAATAGTTTCAGGTAAGGAGCAATAGCTGTGAAGAAAAAACCAAAACTCTTCTACTTCTTCTTTGGCCACTTACCACTATCCCGACCACCATACTATTTAGAGAACCGGAACTTCTTACCCTTCCTTTCACCCACCGTAACCTTTTTTCTCTTTTTCTCCTCCACCCATTGCATTTGAACAACTAAACTAGAGATATCTATGTCATTAATCTACAATGCACTCTTGCTTTCAAGTATCAAATCTCGAGGAAGTCTTAAATGAAACTTTCTTATCCTAGCCCTCATATCAGACACAATTTATAGAGTATACATAGACAACATGTGAAATTTCAAGGCATATTCCTTAACCGATATCATTCCCTAGTTCAGATTAACAAATTTTGCACCTTTCGCTACCCTCAATTCCTGAGGAAAGAAGTAATCCTAAAAATTATTAGAAAAAGACTCCCACAAAGACGACTCCTCCAAATTAGCCCTTTCTCTATCCCATACTTCATACCATTGGTATGCCTTATCCTTAAGCTGAAATGCTGCAAACTCCACCCCTTCCATATTTGTAGAATGCATAATCTTGAATATCTTTTCCATATCATCAAAAACAAACTAAGGATGCTCCTCCATATTAATACTATTAAAGGATGGATGACTTAACTTTTTGAACTGGTCAACCCGTGGGTCCTCAGAATATGCAATACTAGATGTACCATGCTTAGATAGAGAAGCTACAAATTGAGAAATCACATGGATTGAATGACGAACCTCCGTATTCTCCAAATCTGCTTAAGGGGTACTAAAAGGAACTGGTGGAACTCTAGAATAATTAGGGACTAGAACCCTAGGCCGAGTATGGATCCCCAGAGTAGAGCGTGTCCCATCAACATTATTCCCAGTTGGGAAAGATAAGATTTTGTGAATTTTAGATCATCGAGGCATGATCTAAAAAGTGAACAAACAAAATAAGGGAATATTCCAAGGCTTAGACTACTAGCTTTAAAATAGAACACAATGAAGTTAAACATTTCCTAAATGACTTGTAGCCTCTCACTGAGTACGACGCGATACGTTCCACACCATTAAAAGTGACTCTACTTGACACGACTTTATGGACTCCTAACTGACCATGAACCTAAAGCTCTGATACCAACTTGACATTCCCCAAATTGTGGCCTTGTCATAATGGGAATCCTAAGTCCAACCAAGTCTGGGGACAACCCCTGATACCCAACCCAACCATTCAAATGCACACCCTAAGTTAGAAAAATTCTGAATATACAACATGATATCATATTTGAACCAATCTACACTCTGGGATAGGTCCACAACAATGACAAACCCAAGCAAGTCCACCCATCCAATACAAAACCAATAACCATACTAAAATTGTGAACTAGTCTATAACATAAAAACATAGAACAATAATAAATACAGTCAAACGGTATCATCCCTAATACCAATGCAAATATAAGGCTGACACCATTACCAACACCACCCATACGAACCCATAGTAGTTCCACAAAGCCTCTAACCAAACATAAAATAACATCCTATTAGGATATTACGACCATCCTTTTCATATAGGGTTCCATTATCAATTTATACCTTGTAATAGTTCCATGAAAAGTCTAATAATGTAGTAAAAACATTCTCATAGACATTTTATCAAACACATTAGGGGAATACTGTTTCCAAAACATAAACCAAGTACCAATTAACCATTCCCATTCAACCAAATGCCCAAACCACCATTAAAACATGTAAATCTATAATTAAAACATGGAGAAACCATAACCAAGAAAATATAACCAAAAACTACAACATATATTTGAAAACCCAAAACCATACAATATTCATGCCATGAAAACAATTCATAAAACATACCTTTAGTTGGAACTAATAATGATGGAATAGTAGCATGCCTTAGATTGAGAAGTAGATGAGAGAAAATCACCTCTATGAGGCTTAATTGACCACCTTTAAGAAAATCCTATCTTTTGCTTAACCCAAGAGCCTTGAGAGATTTTGAGAGAGTTTAGAGTGTTTGATTGATTAAAAACAGGTAAATAAAGCCCCAAAAAGTTTTTTTAAGTTGTGGGGTCCTAAGGAGTTATAAGTGGAATATCCAAAATACCACCAACTTAAACAATATTAATTCTCATAGGAGGGTACAATTTCACCATACCACATGTACCCTATCCTATAAGTGGTACCTACCACTCATACCCTAGGCATCCCTTGACCCCCTTTACTATCAAATATAGATCCACCAATCCACAATCATACCCAAGAATATGACACATAACCTTAACACGTACTTTAGGCAGAATCTAAAGAGGGTTGACATTGTCTAACATATGAGTTTGACTATACCACTCATACCCAATCTCACAACTTACTAAGTTTTAGATTAAGTGAAGAAAAACCCAAACCAATGACCCGTCACCAACCATATGAATCATACCTACCTAGTTGTATCAATTCTACAAACTCAACCACCCAACACCATCCAACACTCGAACATATACAACTAGGTCTCCTGACTTATACCCTATCATACAACTAGTATGGTGAGTCGTATGATGTCTAAAAATTACAAAACCCAAAAAATTTCTAAGGATCAAAACCCATGATATTTCATAGAAATAACCCACGGGTTTTATAGGTCCAAATATCACCTCCTAGTCTATCCTAATGCATATTAGCGGCACGAAGTATAGTTATCACAGAAGGCTGAGGATTCCTTGTACCTTATGCTATTCATGACACATATATGTATAGTCTGACACAATCACACAGTAATATAGACCAATTCTCACTTTAGCAAATATGATTTTCCAGTATTAGTCCCTCAGGACCTCCATCCCCATGGCTGGCTACCCAACCCCATTTAAGCCCAATTAAAATATTTAGCACAATACCCATCCACTTGTCCAAGGAGTCAATCATTAGGGCATCTTTAAGTGGTATAATCATACCGAATATATCTTGCAAGTGAATGCAATTAAGCAAACACTTGGGGAATCCTTGTACCCCAGAATCCATTATTAAAACCAATTTGGGGTATTCGTTGTACCCCATACAGTTTTTAAGAAAATTGTTAATTTCAGGGAATCCTTGTACCCTACATAGTTTTCAAGATCACTCTTATCTAATAGCCTTTTTATGCAATCCATTAATTTTAAAGTAGGACAAGTAAAATTATTATTCACATTCAAAAACAAATTATGCAAGTAAGTTGAGGTTCTCATAACTTTGGCTACAAATATCAAATTATTCGGGGAAACCCTCGAACCCCTTGTTCCATTGCTTACAAATTTAGGGAATCCTTATATCCATACTTCATTCACCATTCCAATGCACCCCAATAAGTTCACAGCTAATCAATTTAATTCATAATAAATCTATAATAATTATAGGAAAGCATTTAAACAATTTATATTTAGAACTCTCAACAGACAACTCAAAACCCAATATCTAAACCATGTGAATATTAAACCAATTCATTTAACAACAAAAATAATTTAGGGAGAGAGCTACATGCCTTAATCCCCAATAAATTTGAAGAATGATTCACCCTTAGAGCCCTAGATGACCAATTCTTAAAACCCTAGCCTTGTCTTTGAATGGAGAATTTTAGAGAGCTTCAAAGAGTTTTTAAAATTGATAAAATTTGAAAATAAGGTCCCCAAGGTGTTTTATATATGTGGGTTCTACGTGTGGAATAAGGTAATTGACCATAATTCCTTAACTTAAAATGTTGGAATTTACCACTTAATTGCTATGGGTCAACCTACGACATGTAACGACTGTCTATGAGTCAGCCCTTGAAACGTAGTCAAGGATAAGCCCTTGGGCACACACAAACTACTCACCCTAGGACTGACACCATATATCTCTTAATGAGTCTTTCTGACTTGCAACTTCTAATCGAAATTAGGATAGTAGCATAGGCACCACTCACTAGCTAGATGATAATTTGGATGCTATGTCTCATAAGGACACCTTACGACTCATAATGTGAGTCGTACTTTTCTTACTGAGTTCAAAAAATAAAAAAATTTAGGAATCCAAATCTTACAACCCTACTTGTTATACTTTAGTACCACAGGAATTATTTGATGAGGTGTTGAAAATATTTGGCACAGTTGAAATGAAATTGAAAAATATAGAAGACATAGTCTAGCCATTGGTGATGAGTTAGATCAAGACTGACTTGAGAGGCATGCATACCTAGTTTTATGGGTTTGAGAAGCGGATCAGCCAGAAGCTAGAAGATGCGTATTCCCCAAATTTAAAGGGGATATTTGGGGTGATAGCCACACTTTGAGCTACCATTAACGAAATGCATGCCATACTTTTTCACTAAATTCCTATTTTTAAAGAGATCCATGAGAATGAGTAGATATTTAATATATAGGGAGTTAGGAGGTCGAACAAAACCGTTTGAGTTGATGATAGTTATAGGCTAAGAAAGAAGACAAAAAAAGTAATAAGAGTAAGAAGAGATATATTGAGGTTGCCAGGCAACCAGTATTCAGGATGAGAAGGATCATTAGATGAAGGTCTATGAGATAGTGATGGGAGCTGGAAGCTCCTAATTTATTGATGATATGGCCATAGATATAGCTGTATTGATTTGGAGAACTAATTCCACCCCACAAGAACCATTTAGTGCACTGGCCACAGCCGATGCCACTATTGAATTTAGTGTCTTAAACATCACCGAGACTACTACTAATGAGATTGAGGCCCACTCTAATGCCCTCATATTGACACTACCTGATTTGGTACCTTGGGTGCCTACTTTTGTCTTCATTACTTATTATAATACTATAGCTGCACTTGGGACAATGCATAACTTTTTAGTAATCCTAAATAGATTGTCGAAAAACTAAGGCAAAGAAAATAAGGGCAAGCGTATGGTATTCTGTACACATAGTTTAAACTTATTTTTGAGTGTGAGTGTATTATTGCCATCCCCACATTAACATGCCTTCTTTATCAGAATAAGTGGTATATCATTGATATAAGGGTTCATGGGTTGTATAAATAACTGCTTATTTGTTTGGGTAACATACTTTGTATATTTGTGTGGTTATTTGTTACTTATATAATGACATGGCCTAATTCCTTTGTGTAATATTATTGTTCATGATAGATCAACATAGTTAATTTTAGAAAGTAGAAGTAGGAGGGGGTAATGTTATTGAGCTTAAAATATAAATTGACTGCCATAGGTATCTTAGGTTCCTCCTTGTTGAGAATCGTGTTTTTTCTTTGATGTTTTTGTTGCCCGAGGACATGCAAATGTTCTATGTTGAGGGTGTTGATGTGCCATGGTTTTTTGAAATTTTAGATGCTTAAAATGGTAAAAATATTCAATTACTTAGGCTTTTTTTCTTTATGATGTGTTATGTATATGTTGAACATAAATTAGGTTTGTGGTGATATGGTTTAGAAAATATTGAAAAAACACCAGAAAAATTAAAGTGTTGCCTGCGTAATGATTCATTTAGTGACCTAATGACTCGTGGCCTAGGTCATTACGTGAATGGTGAGTAATGTAGACTTCAGGAAGTAAAGTAATGGCCGACTATGACTCGTTACCAGTGACAATGAGTCATGGTAAGGAATCATTCTGAGCACATTAGCCAAAAATCGTAAAAAGTAAAAAGTGAAGTTCCAGTAGAAATTATTGAAGACCATGAGCCATTATTACTGGCAACAACTCATTGTAAAGAGTCATTTTGAGCATGAAGAAAAAGTATTGAAAGGTGAAATTCACTAGAGTCATCATGAGTCCCATCCAATAACTCGTTACGTCTCATAACGAGTCATGACCACTGAGTTCAGAAGTCGCAACAAAGATAGCCAACGAGTCATTATGAGTCTTAATATCTCGTTACCAAAGTTTTGCCCACTGCTAACTTAGTATTCATATATTATCTTGGATAGGTTTCCTTTGTTATTTTTAGACTCTATAAATACCCTTGGGGTCCTTATGTAATAGTTTACGTACTTTGATATATTTTTACAAACTTTACACTATTGTTCTTAGCTTTTTTTTTAATTTGAAACTTTGAGATTTATTCTTCATTATTGTGAGATTAATTATATGATTTCTTTATTGAGCTTCATGTATTCTTTTACATCTATGAGTGGATATTTCACTTAATTAGGGTTGTGGGAGCCCTGGCGAATTCACAAAGAAGAGGAAGTGTGAGATTCGGCTAGATCAATGTTTACACATGTATTTTAATTTCCTTCAAGTTAATATATTTCTGAGTAGTGGCCAACTATATGAACTAGCTTGTATTATAGATCATATTCACAAGAGAGATGGAGAATGGGAAATAGGGATTACAATAGTAATTCGAAACTATCAACCTTCATCTAATATATTGAGACATATAAGGTGATAGTTAAATTGGGATCAAAGAGAAGTGATAGTAAGGAGACACCTTTAGACTCATAAACTAAATTATGAGATTTACCTATGAGTCCACTAGATAGTTGCTAATACCCAGCTTGTCAGATTCTTCACTTGCGATGGTGAGATATTTGGGTTGAGCGCATGAGAAACTTACATATTTAGAAAGCTAGAGGAACACAGTCTTAGTGTTAATTTCAGATTGTTTACAACTAGAAACATTCATAGTTGGTTACTTTTTACTGGTTACTGTAAACCCCTACTCCCTATGGTTTCAACCCCAACCTATTTGAGTTACTATAATTTGACACCGATCACATTGTATCTTTTGAGAGGTATAGTTTGGGCGACACCATCAATCTTAATTGGATTTACCCTATTAGGCTTACATTAGATATTGGTTTTCAAATTGTTGTTCTTAGAGACTATTTGTGGTGATAAACCTACCCTATTCAACACCTTTCATTTTTTTATTATTGTTTTTTTCATATTTATCCTCTAGTGTTTGTTCTTCTACATGTGGTTGGTCATCACCTGATTCCAATTTATGGGACACAATATTATGAAGAGTTCTAACTTGTGAATCATTTTTATATGTTGATACATTCACATAATTAATAATATCTTTGCCTAGTGATTGATCAGTGATTTTTGGTAATCATCCCATTGTCACTCCATAAAAATAATGTGAATCTAATTGGTCAACCTATAAAGATACATAAAATATTGTTATTTCAAATTCCTTCAATATATCTTGCATTATTGTACTGATATCTATTGTTAGTTGATAACTGATGGCAGGTGATTGTTGGATATTCCCAAAGTTGGTCAAGGCCAATTGATTGTCACCTATTTTACTTCTAACTATTATCCCCTTATTAGACTATAAACTATTTTGCTCAACTGTTTCTTGTGACTTTTGTTCTGCATTTTGTTCTATACTTTGGTCAATATTATTTTTTAGTTGATAAGTCTTTCCATTTATTCTTTCATTGCTTTGATGTGATTGTAATATGTCAGTCTCACCATATAGAATTAACATTTCTATTTTATGTTGCAGGCTACTAGCATGTGTGATAATGTTTTTTTGACTTATTTTTGCTCCTTTTTTGCAATCCTCTCCTAATCTGTATTTATTTCATTAATACCTTCACCTTCTACTTCATGATAAGAGATCTCCCTGTGTGAATGCTTATCTCCTTATTGTGAATGTATTATTTCATTTTGATCCTAATATATCATGAACTTATGATACTTTTGATTCTTAAAACAAAGGATATATGCAAGTACAATGCTGCTTTTATATTGATATTATATGTTTTTAGGTATCTGGCAGTCAAATATGTCTAGGAACATAAAGTGCTAAGGTTTGGACTAAAAGTTTGTCAGATTATCAAATTCCATGACCATGGGATATAACCATTATTGTACTATGTGATTGTAGAATTAAACAGAGAATAAACTCCCAGGTAACAATCGGATGGGAAAACCCACGATCATACATATATCATATGATCATACAATCTGATCGTAGAAAGCAATCTAGAAATAGTGATGCAGTTGTGAGTAAAAGGGATCCGATGATGACTTTGTATGACCATAAAATAAAAGCATGGTGTACCAAATTATCATGTGAAGGAAGTCCAAATTTGTAATTTGTAAAAGTTAAAACTGTAGAATTATCAGACAAGAGAAAAGCATTATCGTACCTATAAGCTACGAGCTAGTACTAAAAGTCATAAAGCATGAACTATGAGATAACAAAGTCCATATCAAAACCAAAAGCTCCAATTACTATTTTGGAATCTAACCATGATTGTACCTTCACTCGTCCGACATAACCGACACAAAAATCTTGTTATTTTTAGGATAGGTTTTATTATGTTTATAAATACTCTTATAAATTATATTGTATTAGTTTATGTTCTATTACATTATTCTAAGGTTCGAAGGAACATTCTTGGTTTTAGAATTATAAACATTTACTTTTATGGTTTTAATACAATGTGAGATCTTGAAGTTTTTCATATTCTTATTGTATTTTTTGTTTGAGGTGGATTTATGCACCTAGGTGCTATTATCTATGCATATATAACTCAGTGTTGAGGATTTCTATTATTCATATTTATTTAATCTTGGTGTAAATTAGAATCTAAATTTTTAGTGAAGTATTTATAGTGCTTAAGGTGTGGTCATTCAGAGTTTCGAGTCAATACACGAAGTTAAGAATAAAAGGACAAAAATAGTAACTCTTAGCTTGAGATACGCTCTTTACTAGTTCATTGCCATGGATTGTATGATGTTTAGAGCTCTAATATGTTGTTCTTGATGTTATATTATTATTGGTGAGTAGATCAATATGATAAATGGATGTTACACAATCTGAAAATCAAGTAGAAATAACACCACAATGATTGGGATAAAAGGATAAACACAAGGACTATACGTGGTGAAAAGCTGGACATTTTAAACTCATTACCGTGCCACGCTGCCTACATAGTGCGATACGAACATGGAATACACTTGGATTAATTTTAGATGGCAAATTATAGTATCTTAGAATGATAGTGGCGTGCCACGGACCTTAAGCCATGCGATAAGGGTGTGGCATGCCCCTATGTTGAAAATGATCAAGATTGTACTACTATAAATAGGACACTTAATCATTATTGTATACACCTTGGACGACCTTAGGGAATAGAGAGATACTGGATAACACTTAAATTAGGGTTTTTCGTCCATTAATTTAGAATACTTTTGGATTTAACATGGATTTATTGATTTTTATTACATGTATGTCCATGATTGGCTAAAAGCCCATTTCTAGGATTAAGGGCAAGAACACGAGTACTATTGTTGTGTATTGACTTGTTTTTTGTTATTCCTCATATTTGGCTGTTTGTTTATCCTTTTAATTACTATTTTAATTATTTACGACCGTTAGAATATATGCATAATTCTATCATAAACCTGGAAGGATGAATGATAGAGTAGAATGTGGGATATACAGAATGGGTTCGTAATCTTAATTTAATGATGTTATGAATTGCATTTAGGATAGAAAGTACTTAAATTCCATATTTGGTTAAATTACATGATAGAATATGAGTGTGTTTACCTTAGGTCTCACATCCCCACACAACAATGTAGTTGTGGGGCTAAGTTGGATAATTGAATAGAGGTTTGGAAAGCCATAGTCATAATATCAACACCTTGAACAAACAACAAGATAATTTACCTAATAAATGAAGTTATATAGCATAGTGTGATTGTTCATAGTGCCTTAACCCTAGTTTTCTCCCTATTGATTGTTCAAGAACCTTTAGTTTACCACATTGTTTAAGTTTATACTTAGTTATAAAGCTCAACTTCTTCTAGTTACTTTCTCACTTGTCTAATCTTAATAGTTGAATTGTAATTGAAATAGTAGATTAACACTAATCCTTGTAGGATCGATACTTGGCTTTCATAAGGCTACTATATTACTTAGGTGGACCACGTACACCTACGTGTGTTCTTGGACACTACAGGTTTTTTGTGCCGTTGTCGGGGACTTATGAATTGGAAACTGCTTTAGTTTTGGGTTTTCTTTTTGATTCCATGAGTTCTATTAAATTAATTTTGGCTTCTTGATTTACAGGTACGGGTTTACGAATCTAGAAAGGAATAGGGACTTTGATAAACTATGCCCAGAATTAGAGCAATGCTTACACTAATAAAGGAAAGAAGATGTACTTCTCTATAGAATCCCCCAAATTAAAGAAGAGAAAGATCACCTGGAACCTATGTTTGAAGATTAACCAGCCTGTAGGATAGTTTATGAAGTGGAGACCCCACTTTTGACTAATGTCTCCTTCGCAATCTGCAAACCGAAATCCAGACGTAGATTTTAATTGAAGATGAATATGATGCATCTTTTGCACAACATTGGATAGTTTACTAGGCTATATCCTGAGGATCCACTAGTCCACTTGTAATTTTTTTTAGAGATTAGTGACACATTCAACCCCATGGGTGTGTCAACTTATTATATAAGGATAACACTCTTCCATTTCACACTCGTAAGGGAAGATAAAAAGTTGATGAACATGATACGGAAGGTTCAATCACAACATGGGATGATTTGACTGAGAAATTCCATATTTATTTCTTCCCATATGGAAAGAGTGTGAGATTACACAATGAGATTTTAATCTTCAAGAAGTAGTTGGATGAGAACCTATATCATGATTAGGAGAGATTCAAGTCTCTTATTTGGTACTTTCCACATTATCAACAGTTAAATGATGTATTATCTCACACCATTGATAAAGCCCTTGAACATAACATGAAAATTTTGCTAGATTCAGCTACAGTTGGTAAGTATCTAGAAAATACTTATAATAAGATCTATACTTTATTGAACCAAATTTCTCTAGGAAATCCTAACTACCATGGTGACTTGTCCATAAGCTCAGTGAAAAAGGTTGTATGCAAGATTGAACTTTATAGTATCATAACCATAGCTGCCCAATTGTAAGTTATGCAGAACAAAATAATGACTCAATTCAGCAAAATGGGTATGAACCAGCCACCGAATCAGGTTAATATAGTTCAATAGACACCATGATAGTGTGAGATATATGGAAATAGTGGCCTCTCTACAAACTTATGTGGTGCAAATCCAATGTCTATAAACTTTGTAGGTAATGCACAAAAGCCAAATTATGGTAATGCCTTAAACTAAAAGTGGTAGACTCAAGCTAATTATGCATGGGGAAACAATTAACATTACCAGTTTCAACAGCAACACCATACACAGGCCAGTAACATTGAGTAAACTTTAAAGAAGATCCTATCCAAGCTAGACGAAATGGTTGCCCATATAAAAAATCAGCAGGTTTCTCAGAAGCAGTTCGAGTAACAGTTGATACAACTAGCTCGGGTACAAAATACCAGGCCCCAAGGTGATTTTCCAAGTGACACCACAAAAAATCCATACCAAGTTATGGCAATCACTTTTAGTAGTTGGAAGAAGCTTGGTGATAGACATCCTAAGGCAAATAAGGAGGTAGACATAGTGTTGGTACCACAACATATTTCAGACAAAGTTTTTGACAATTTAAGAAAGTCTTAGGATGCAAAAACTAAAGTTGTTGCATACGGAAATGAGATACCACGACCACTTTCCCAAAAAGGCTCATGAAAGACAAGAAGGATGTATGCTTTAAGAAGTTCCTTGATACATTTATAGAGCTTCACATGAACCTTTATATATTAGATATTTTGAACTGAATGCCCAAGTACGCGAAGTACTTGAAGGATTTCATGACTAACAACATCAAACTATATGATGATAAGACCATGACACTTATCGAGGAGTGCAACTCGGTGGTGATGAGAAGAATTCCCAAGAATCTTAAGTACCTAGGGAGTTTTACCCTCCTCATACAAATTAGTGGAAAGTATATGGTCTATGATTTAAGTTATTTGAGGGGAGGTATTAATTAAATGCCATTATTAATGTTCAAAATATTGGGTGGGAAAGATAACACCATGGTCTGTGGTACTCCAGATAGAAGATAGAACAAAATTTCATCCCATAGGGTGCCGATCATTTTAGATCATCCATTCTTTGCAATTAGAGGAGCATTAATAGATGTATGAGAGGTCACTCTCAAAATGAGATTGTATGATGAAGAGGTCGTATTTAATGTTTACAAGCCACTCAATCCACCTTTCCATTATAAATACTTCTATATGATTATTATGATGGAAGTAGATACATGTGCGGTGGTGGAATACAATCCACCAAAGACCTCTTTAGGATATCTTATTGTTTTTTCTTAGACACAAACTAATCTTTAAGTGATGATGATTGATGATCCCAAAAAGGCTATTGCTAGAAAATATTATGACCTTAAGAGTTCATGCTCAAGGGGTCAAAAATGAGTGAGGAGATGCCCTTCGAGTAGAAGAAGAGAATGAAGAAATATGCTTGAGTTGTAGTGATGTAGGCTGTTCCATGATACTAACTAAGGTGCTTTTTATGAGGAAACCCAAGTTATGGTAGGTGTTTTATTTTTTATATTTTTAGTTTTTAGTTCACGTAGTTTTTTATTTTTATTAAGTCACAATTTAATGGGAAGTTTGAGTATAAAAAACCTGAGCTAAGAAGTATGGAAGAGATCAATTATTGGGTACGCGTACCCACTTGATGTTAAAAGATACAACAATCTAGGCCTAGAGTCCTGAGGGAGTATTTTTGTCACTACTTTTAAGTTTACTTTGGGGAAAAAGTATGGGTGGGGAAATTCTCATGGTTTTGAGGAAATTGATTTGATAGGGTCTTAATTCTAGTTGTTTTCTTAGTTTGTTTTTGGTTAAATTTTAAAAAAGCTTAAAAATTACAAAATGATTTTGAATGTTAGTTTTTAGTTTATGGGTGTTAGTTTTGTAGGTGCAAACATTATCCACCCCATGGTTGTTCTTTCACTTATTTTCAATGGGGGCGCCCTCTTAACCCAGTATTCCTTTTTTAGGAGTAAATTTTAAATTTTTGTTTTAGGAATATGTGAGATGTTCTTGAAGGTGCTATATGTGACTGCATGTTGCAAGTTGTTTTGTATGAAAAATTATGTTTTTGTGAATTACTACTTTTGAGACTCCTTGTCCTTTGTTTATAACTCTTGAACATTTTTGGGTTGTTGTTGAATTCATATGACTACTTGGTTGAGAGTCTATAATGATCCTACTCGATTTGAGAATGTGCCATGTATGGTGTGAGGTAGTTGTGTTTTCCTTCTTGCATTTGATGTCTAAAATTTATCTAGTGCATATGCATAGAGAAATAAAGAGTGTTTATTTAGGACATAATTGAGGCAGTTTTTTAATAGGCAAGATCATACCATATGTTATCTGCCCTTGTACAAAATCATAGTTAGCCCCATTGAGCCTTTAACTTGTGTTCTTTGGTAGCTTCATATGTAGCATCTTCCCCTTCTTTAATAAACCCTTATTTGATACAATGAACCTAAGCTCTCTACTATAAAACGAAGTTGGTTAAGGAATTTGAAATTAAAGAAGAAAGAGGTAAAAAATAAATCCCCATAGTATGTAGCTATTGGTTTTTAAAAAGAATTAATGTGTTATGGTCGGGAGAGAAGAAAAATGTACTTAAATTTAATCATGTGTGATAGGAAATACTTTATTCCATAGTATTTGTGAATGATCTTAATGAGATTAGGCAAAAAGGTAGATATGGTAGATGGATGTGGTAAAAATTGGTTGTTAATGGAGAAATCTTAATGATTCATGGGACGTATTAAAGCTCTTAGTGACGATAGTCACTATTACTAGACAGAATAGTTCCTACTTGTCCCTTATCTTACATTACAACCCTTAAAGACCTATTTGATCCTAAGTCCTAACATTATAATATTAGTGGTGTACTACACTAAGGGAAAGACTATGGTTCATATTATGTAACTTGTGAATTCTTTCAAATAGCGAGTGTAATTTGATTCTTGTACCCATTCTTATGATAGTTGCATCTTTGTGAGTGAATATAGGTAAATCTCTTATTTTAGGAAACATGTTTGATGATAGTTGGGGAGTTTGAATGACCTCTGTGATTGAGTAATATTCATGAGTTATCCAACTTGGTGAGTCAATTCTTGAGTTTACAATGTTTTGAAGTAGTATTCTTGAGTTCTCAATCGTACAAGAGATGTTTGTGTATGAAACTTCCTATTTGTGTAGTTATTGTAGTTCTAGATTTAGTGTCTTTCCTATAGTAGTAGTATTGAATTCGTCTCAATATCTTGATTCTTCAGTGAATAGTGGATTTAGGATGAACAAGGCTTTAAGTGTGGGGTGATGATCTGAGGTAGATTTATGCACCTCACTATTGTTATCTATGCTTATATAGCTTAGTTTTGAGGACTTCTATTGTTCTTATTGAGTTAATCTTGGTGTAATTTATCCTCCATTTTTTTATTTATGTATTTATAGTGTTTAAGGTGGGTTCATAGTGAGTTTGGAGTCAAAACACAAAGTTATGAATCAAAGGACAAAACTAGTACTCTTAGCTTGAGCTATGCCCTTTACCAGTTCATCATCTTAGATTATATGATGTTTTGACCCATAATATGTGGTGTTTTATGTTATCGGATGATTTTTGAGTTGATGAATATGAAAAATGGATGTTACAGAAGATGTCAATAAAGTAGAAACAACACCAAAAATATTTGTGTGAAAGGATAAACACATGAAGTTTACATGGTTCAATGTTTGATGTTTTGGACTCATTGGTGTGCCATTCTTCCTAGATGGGGATATAGGTCCATGGCATTCCATTGGATGATTTTTTATTTCAAATTTTAGTATCTTAGCATGATAGTGGTGTGCCACAGACCCTAGGCTACACGATAAGGGCATGACACACCCCTATGTTAAAAACAACCAAACTTGTTCTACTTTAAATAGTACACTTAGTCATTATTTTATACATCTTGGAAGACCATAGGAATTTGGGAGAGGCCGGAGAACATTTAAATTATGGTTTTCCTTCGATTACTTTAGTTTACTTTTGGATCTTAACATGGATTAATTGATTTATTCGTGTATGTCAATGAGTGGCTAAAAGCCTTTTTCTGTGGTTAAGGCCAAGAACATGAATACTATTATTGTGTATTGACTTAATTTTTGTTATTTATCATATTTTATTGTTTATTTATCCTTGTTATCACTATTATAAGGATTCACAACCCTTAGAATACATGCATAACTCAATCATGAACCTGGAAGAATGAATGATAGTGTAGAACTTGGGGTAGATAGGGTAGGATCATGATCTCAATTGAATGATGTTATTATTTGAATTTAGGATAGGAATATACTTATATTCCCTATTTTTTAAAATTATGGTATAGAATATGAGTATGTTTAACTTAGTTCTTGCATCCCCGCTCAATGATGCAGTTGTAGGCCTAAGTTGGATAATTCACTAGAGGTTTGGAAGTCCATCGTCATAATATCAACCCTATGAACCAACAACCAACATAATTTACCTAACAAATGAAATTACATAGCATCATATGATTATTAATAGTTCCTTAATATTGGGATTCTCCTAATTTATATTTCAAGAACTCTATTTTACTTCATTGTTTAATTTTATATTTAGTTATAACGCTGAACTTCTTGTGGTTATGTTTGCACTTGTCTTATCTTAATAGTTGAGCTGGAATTGGAATAATTTCTTAATACTATTCCCTGTGGGATTGATACTTGGCTTATATAAAGCCACTATATTATTTGGGTGGACCACATACACTTGCCTTTGTGCTTAAGGGAAACAAAGTTCATAATAACTTTTTCATATCATAATTAATCTATTGCTCTTACAACTGTGTAACTAAACACCACAACTAGGGAGATGGAAACCATGATAGATTAACAAAGTAGTGCTTGTAGTACGAAGAAATTCTCAACCATTATTTATGATTGCATTGTTGTTTCCTTAGGTTTTATTGTTTTAGGAGGTGTACAACATTAGAAATCACAATATCTATACTCAAGATAAAAGATATAGTATATATGGGATGAAATGAATAAAGAACTGATACTCGGAGCTACCAACCTCTACTTAGTAGCTTGAGCTAATAATACGGTATAGCTATCTGGGGTCCAAGATAGGGGTTAGAAATGTAGGATTAGGAGTAGAGAAAACTTGCTTTGGGATATTTCTTGTAAAAGAGCATAAAACTTTTGTGGGAATACATAATCTATCAATTCTACATACCTAATACCAAGAGAGATTGATTGTTCTTCTTATTCCCTGTTAGATTAATCCCAACCATTATTTGGTTCTACATTTGATAAATGATTTTGTTGTACTTTGTTTAGAGGTGTAAGTTCGGTTATATCAAATTTTTGCACTGTTGTTGGGAAAGATAATTATGGAGTTGTTTGTTGTTGTTTCCTGATTTTATTTTCGTATTATTTTAGGGAACACATCGGTTAATTCCTATTACTTAGGGTCAAGATAATCCAGTAATTCCACACAATCCTAAACATAAAAGAACTCTGAGAGATAATAGAGAATGGTTAATGAAGGTGTTCATAATTAAGGAATTCCCCATGTGGGAGTTTTTCTCTGGGAGTTGATGATGCAACACTTCATAATGAGACAACACTTCATCCTAAAACCAAACAAGGTGCAAAACAAGTCACTACTCAATTAATGTGTGTAGAGAATGCTAGGAAAGAGGATCTAATTATGTAGTTAGGGAAGAAAGAGATAGGGAAGACGCAGTAAAGCATCTAGCTATACATGATCATTTGGAGAGATAGAAAAGTCATAGGGGGAAATAATTTCTACAAAAGTATCTCCCCCACTATAAAGATCCAAAAGAATATTTGATTTTTGTAGAGACAGTTGAAGTAGGTACTATTAATCCACCATAGTTGACTCAAGGAACGAAGTTCAACATTACTAGTTCCTTGACGCACTTCCTAAACATCAAGTGGGTATTCCCATGTCATTCTACTTATGATGTGAATATACATGTGATGAATTTTTTACGAATTTGCAATTTTTATAATCTGCCTGGAGTGAATGAAAAGGGTTTAATCATATTGTACCAACATCAAAATATATGAGAAACAGTTTGGTTAGACTTTTGTGGCATTAAACTAGTGTCAACAAGGTACACTTTTATGAAATACCATCTAGAATACAAAAACTAATGGTCATTGCTTGTCCATCACTACTAGGGGTAGTACGATGACCACAGATCCACCTTTTCCTGTAATTATTATTAATAAGATAGAATCGATAGTCATAAAAAATGAGAAAATTCTCAAATTAAAAGGCTTTTTGGTGGATAAGAAAGAATATGTAAATCCTATAGTTGATGAACATGTAGCCAATGAAAGGAATAGACAAAACAAGAACGTCCTAGGGGTATTGGTTTATTGCTCGACCGCAACCTTCTCCTTTTCTACAAAGACTAAAGAAACAAATCTAAGAGGGAAAGTATCAAAAGATTATTTCAATGGTGAAGGAGTTTATGTTGAATATACCTTTATTTGAGGCACTTGAATAAATGCTAGGTTGTGCAATGTTTATGAAAGATTTGTTGACTAAGAAGAGGATGGCGAGGTTTTAGCTGGGTGACATTGTGCACCATTATAGTGCAATAGTCGATTGATCTTTTGTTAAGAAGAAGAAATACTCGGGAGATTTAAATATTCCATGCAATATTTGGCACTCCAAATTTTCCAAATCTTTGCGTAATTTGGGTACAGGCATTTACTTGATGCTGCTAGTAGTTTACAAACATTTGGTTAGGGTCATAAAAATCGACTTTGATGAGACATCTCTATTATAGATACACTAGGCGAGGATATTTTGTGTGAAGAAATTGGTGGGAATCTTGTGTGATATTTTGGTAAGTATTACATCTTTATTTTTCTAGTTGATTTTGCCATCTCTAACTGTGAGGTCGACATGAAGGTTCCCATCTTTTTGTTGCGATTGGGAATACATTGTATGATATGGAGACAGGGATAACATTGTTTTTGTTGAACAATGATCAGGTTATCATTAGTATATATAAGTTCATGAAGAAATCAAAAGATATGCATGTGATCTGTATTATAGATAAACTAGACGAGGATGATTTGGTAGCTCCTATTAAGGAGAGGTATGGATTTTAGGCTCTCGCAGCAACAATTATGAATTTTGAGGGTAATAATATTGAGAGGTATCATTAGATGGTGAGTGCACCGAATGGGAGGGTTTTATATAATTATTCACCGAAGAAGTAAAAACTATATTTGAAAAATAGACTAAGCCCAAAAAATATTCCAATTTTTCAAGAAGAACATTCAAATTTGGGAAAAGAACAATTATAGTAAATTCTCAGTAGATTTTTGTTGTAATTAGAAATTGAAGTTTGAATTATCTTTTCTTAATTTTCAATGTATACATTGAATGTCCAAATGTCTATTTTTCGTTTTTCATATCTCATGAGTTGCTAAAATTGTTATCCAGGGGTTATGTGAAATTTGGTCGTTAACTTTGTATGGGTAATAACTTTCAGTCAAAATAACTAGTTAAGGAGGTTGGGTTTTGTTATTACTCTAGGTTTCACTTGAGAATTATGGGTGAAAACTCCAATTGACTTAAATCCCATATCATCCTTGAAAAAGGGACACTAGTGATGAATAATAGTAGACTACACTTTGATTTAACTTTTCTCATGACATTATCATAGAAATAGGGATGTTGTATGGCTGTGCACTGTTCATAAGAATTATCTTAGAAAAAAGGATACAAGTATGAGGTATTAGGTTGATGAATTTGTTACGATGTATTCAAAAAAATCCATGAAATTTAGTGTTTTGTTGTAAGACAAACTAATACCATAAACCTAGTCTACACAAACCCTTAACTTAAACATGGACAAACCTTTGATTACCCATACATAAGTGATACCCAAGTTAGCATAACCCTAAGATTTCTCTTAATTAGATTTACTACAATTTGTGTAATCCCTTGTTAATGTTAGTGTGTTATTTTGTGTAACAAAGATTTAACCCAAACCACCCCAACCTTACCTTAATGTTTAGTTTTAGTTGTGCATTATGGATTAACTCCTAGTTAAATCTCAAAACTAGAAACGTGTTTGAATCTAGCTTGAACTCCTTATGGATACGACCCCGACTCTTGTTGGATTTATATTGATGTCGACCAATTTGCATTAAAATAATGGTGTAAGTTGAGCATTATAAAGAACAACTTATGGTATGAAATATTATTTGCTTAGAGGTGATAAACTACTAATGAATCTAAACTCTACAAGAAGGATCCTCATTCCCAGATAAAATACTAATAACACTTTACTGATGGCGGGGCCTCATGCCGACACTTTCATAAGTCTCAGTACACGTGCTCTCTATGATCGTCTAATAATCAATATCCTAAGTCAAGGAAGACTCAGGTTCCATCAAGTGCTCCGACGCCAAATGGATACACAATACTAGTCTTCTAACACATCTATACTCCAATGTTCGACTCAGATGGATATATCATAGAAATATGTCTTGCTTAATCTAGAAACCCAATCTCATACTCAAAGACTATCCAAGAACCCTAATGAACACCAATAAACCCAACTCTAGTCTATGAACTGCTCGATATGTTCAATGTCATCCATAGATCCGAGGGATCTATAATAGACTCGCGATCCTCAATATTGACCCTCAAAGGACTGAAGTAGTCACGAGATCAATTGTAACCTAAGATGGCCCGAAATCCTTTGGCTAAAGTTGAAAGTCTTCGACATCTATCTCTGACACTCTAGTATGATGCTGCATTTAAAGTTTTGAAATATGTATCAATGTCTCATCTGTATCAATTGACAACGTCGCCCATCTTTCATCATTCATTAGGGATATAATAGAGTTAAAGAATATGTTTGGGGTTCATAGCAATGCAGACACATGATAAGGAGTCAGGAAGTGAATTTCATAAAAATTTCACTGTAGTCTCTTGAAGATAGGTTACGGACGTCTCCATAACAATCCACATGATTCTTCTAACAATTTGTTGTTGTCCAGTACAATGATTAAACCTATGCTCTGATACAAATTTGTCAAGACCCAATTTCTCAGGTCATGATGGAACTAACTATATCCTGCCCGTAGGCGAGCCAAGCACGTAGTCCAAAATCTATAGTAATAGACTATCCAATTATAAATAAAAGAGAATGCAAAATAACTATAACAAAAGATTAAATACATAGATAAATCCCTAAACCTTATTTTATCAGTACAAGATCTTCTAATAATATAATAAGAGTACAAAAATGGAATGAATGAAATAAATTACATTGATACAACTTATCAAAAAATAGAAAATAGAGACATATCTAATACATAAGAAGGAGGTACGTAATACTACATACGTCAAGAGCTCACTCTATGTCTCCGAACCATGGCTTTTACGCACGATGCATACATCAATGGCAATAACCCATTACATGATATACATAATGCAGAAGTTTAGAATGAGTACTAAAAAAATGGTACTTAGTAGGTAACTACCAACTAATCTCCAAAGATAAAGTAGATATACATAGAATATGAAGAGAATTGAAACTACACCCAAGAGTCCAGAAATCAAATAATAAGACAAATAGATAATAAGGAACAATTATCCTAATGAAGTCCATGAGTATAACATAATAAGAATAATATAGAAGAACAGATGAACAATTCTATTCCAACACTATTAATGAGTATCAATATTATACTGTATATCCCTAGTGAATATACAATTAAAAGGTAAAAGAAGAATATTTATATATAAAAATATTTAAGGCTAAGGAATGAATATACGACATGAGCAGTTGAAGGAAGGGGAATACAGTAGTACCATAGCTGTATATAGATAGATGTATATATATACATACATAGATATAAGGTAAACTTAAAGCATAACCTACAACGTCATATCCTTAGTTTAAGGCTTTGTTATAACCCTATTAGGATTTAATACCATAATAATAAGGGTTTCTAATCCATATGGATAGCCCTAAAAAATCATGCATAATAGTGAAATCGTAAGATAGAAAAGTCCAAAAACATACCTCAAATCTCGATACTAAATTAATGACCAATCAATCATGAAATAGCCATAATAATGATATTAGAAAAGAAAATAATAGTGTTAGTAATAAAGAGAGTTACTAATGATTTTTGAAAACCAAATACCTAGAAGAGCCTATGTATACCCCCACCGACCCAGGATCTGAAAGTTCAATAAACATACAAAAATACAAGGCATAGTACTTACCCATATCTATTCAATAGTCCCATACCGGGTGATAGACATAGGTGCATACTAGTGATAGGTAAAGCACATACAAGAATGAATTCAAAATAAAAAAATGTATAATCATCCTCCTGCCTTATCATGTATTAATATCATCATAATAACATCCTACTACCTTTCTAGACATCAACGCCTCATTATAACCTTCAGCCTTGTCGGGCATCATCACAGCATCATAATATCTTCCATCCTTCCCAAGCATCATCACAATATAATAATACTAAAATCAATATAAATAATAAAGAGTGATCCCCATAAGGACTAAAGTAAAGTACAAGCCCCACGAGGGCTAAAGTAAATTATCATGAAATAAGAATAAAGGTAGAGTATATTTTTATAATCCATCGTTCATCATTGATATCACATCATTTATATGTATTTATATATACAATAGGTGCACGGACCTAAGTAACATCTAAGAAAGTGTAAATCCACAAGTCCATTGCCCGAAGAGAACTTGGCGACTAAATCACTGTAAAAGTGTAGAAAAGGGTTGGAAAATCTCACGACTGGAAAAATAGTAGTGTATAGTCATGGAATGGAATATATCTCGATCAAATCTTTAAAACATCATTATTATACTCTTTTACATATTTAACTTAATCATTAAGTTAGCGACTTATTATTGTGATGAAATTTATTTTTAAGTTAGAAAGTGGGCTTTAGCCCTTAGTTAGTAACAACAATAAAAAGATTATAGTCAAATTAGGATCGTATCAACCATCGATGCAACAATCATGGATGTACCAAATCTATGAATGCAATCAATAGTACCCAACCATTGGAATCATAAACATCATACCACATTTGTAATACCACGTACTATTCTTAGCATAGTTCAACTATTAGTTGCATCCATAAGTGTCTTAAAGCCTCAAAAATTCATAAAGTACAAGGGACTTAGTCATTTTTAAGGACTCTAACTTTTATGATTTTTAAAATGGTTTTCCCGACCCTGAGATGTCGGTTTTTAAGTAAATTTTTGTTCAGGGGTGAAAGACGAATGTCTCGGAGAAGTTTTAGATTTTTCGAACGAGAATTTGGTCATGTTTGGATCATGAATCCAGCAAGTCACTTCGATAGCACCAATCATAGTGCTATTCATATTGGAACGTACACCGCATTGCGATAAGAAAAATGCACTACTGCGATTAAACCACGTCGCAGTGAGTATTCTAAATAGAGTTACGAATTTAATTGCTTGAAGGGAAATTGTGTTTTCCCCCTAAATACAATCATCATAACACGACTTATAACATCAATTAGGAAATTATTTTCTCCTATTATTCAATTTTCCTCTCAAGGAAACCCTCTTTATCTCCCAAGAGCATCAATTCAATAACTTTCTCTCTAAGGAAAAAAAATTTCAAGTTCCCAAATCCAAGAAAGTTTAAGAAAGCTTCAAGATTTGTTATTCTATTGAAATATTAAGGGTTTAAGGTATGTTTGATGTTCATCCATGAGCCCTTTTCACCCATGGAGTCCAAGAATTTCTTTTTGTTCATAAATCATGAGTTTTACATGTTTAAGTTGGACTATGTCCATGCATATCTTGATAGTTTAATTTCACGTTAGGATTATAAGTGCTTAAATGTTGAATGAGCCATTAAATGTTTTAAATATCAAAATTTTCCCATTTAAATCATTAATTCATGATTTTATTGTTGTAACTATGTTACTATTGCATGTTTTACCCATTCCCATGCCTAAGTTTATGAATCCCATGCGTTTGATGAATTTCATAGGTTTGTGTTTTGAACAATGAGTCCCTATTATAGTTTTTATAGATTTTATAACGTATTAATGTTACTCTATTAAGTGTTGATGGGTTATGAACACCTTACACCTAGTTGTTTAGATAATTTCAGTATCCTTTGAAAAATTTCAGATAAATAATGAATATTGTGATTCAGTAAGTTATTATAATCAGTACTTTTTTTTTAGTTAAACTCTGTTCAATGCAATAATCAGTGTTATTTAGTTGATAGTATGATTCAACATAGACTAAACCCAGGGATGGGGAAATTCCTTCCAGTTTAGGGTGTGACCCTTAGTAGCAATCCCTATGTTATAGAATAGTTTAGGGTTAACACATATTTAATTAGTGCTCCTTCAAGTATAGGGTGACTCGCTAGCCATTGGGAATGCCCGTTTAGGGGATCCACATAGCCAGTGTTAGTACCTGTGGCACGGTGCTGACACCCTTCAAACTATGGTTAAAAGTAGGACCCCGATTAGCTGAGATTGGGGCATTTCAATTAGATAATAGCTCCTATAGTATCAATAATGTATTCAAAATAGAATTAAATTTTGTCTTGCATGACCAAAGCATTCAGTTTACTAGTTATTCAGTTATCAGATTTCAGTATTTCAATTTATAGATTATTTCAGAAATACTATATGCTTGGTCTTGCCCTCTTAGATAATTTAGTTTCTCAAACATTCATGATCTGTTTTCTCCTGCTATTCAGTTAGTACTTATTTCATATAAATGGTACCTTACATATATCAGCCTAACCTTATCTCATATTCTAGTACATTTAATGTAATGATTGGATACTCTTCTTTTATCTACGATGTCTCATATCATAGGTTTGGACACACAGTTTCCTTAACATGCTTAGACATTTCAGAATTTCAACATCAATAGTAGTGGTGAATCCTGATATTCAAGAAAACGTTAGTTGGATGTTTGTCCCTTTAATTTTATAAACAGTCTTAGAGGTTTTTCAGACATTAAGACAGTTAGTAAGTTTATCAGTCGGGTTTCAGTATTTTTTGTAGACGTTACAAACTTCTTGTTGAAAAATATTTTTATTATTCAGATTGGTTTCACCTTGTTAGTTAATCTACTGCGTAAATGTTTTATTACCTGTTTACCTAGTGCTCAAGTAGGTACCAACTTATGGGTTAGTTGGTGGTTACTTATGAACACAAACACCATTGTCGCGACTATGGGGTAGCCTCGACTCCTGACAAGATTTATTATTAGATCCAGGTTATATAGTGTCCTAGGAAGTCTAAAAGTTGCATTGAGTAGAGTCCTATGGATGGGGCTAAAGTATGCCACACTTATGGATAGGAGTATATAAGACGTTTTAGGAAAATTTACCCTTTTTTTAGTGTTTATGTCATGCAATTGAGCATGAGCTCTATTTAAACTCTCTTTATAACTTATCCTTTATTTTGTTTATAGACCACGTCTCCTAGAAAGAAGAACGAAATATAGGATGAGGAGCAGACTGCACCTCTGCCTATTTAATAAGTTCCCTTAAATAAACATGTCTCTAATGCAGAGTTTAGAGCTGCTTTCACTACCTAAGCTCATTTAGTAGTGGCTCAGAACAATCAGCAGGTTCTTTCCCCAACTATTCTAGTTGAAATTACAACAATATCTAGGGTCCTAGTTTTTAATCGAATGAATCCTTTTTTATTTTTGGGATCCAAGTCTAGGAGTGTCTTTATATGGATTAGAAGGTGACCAATATTATGGTTTTCACTTTGAGTGAAAGTGCAAAACTGGTTGCTTATCAGTTATAAGGTATATCTTACACCTGGTTTAAGCAGTGGAAAGAGGATAGGATCATTATGGCATGGCTTGTAGAGTGGGAGGATTTTGCCATAACTTTCTCAGACAGGTTCTTTCCACTAGACTTAAGGAAAGATAGGGTGTAAGATATTATAAATTTGAAGCAAGGTGCTATTAGTGTGAAGGAGTACTCTCTTAAGTTTATTCAATTGGGAAGGTATACTCCTAATGTGGTGGATGACAATAGGTCTAGGTTGAGTAAGTTTGTTTTTGGTATAGCTGATAGTATAATCTAAGAGTGTGGACTTCCATGTTTATTAAGGAGATGGACTTATCTAGGCTTATAGGTCAGGCTTAGCAGATTGAGGAGGGGAAGATTAAGGAGAAGAAAAAGAGAGAATAAGAGGGTTAGAATAGATGGTTTCAACTTTTAGTAACCAAGGTTAGAGGGTTGTAACCGACCTCAGTTCTATAAAAAATTTCATCTCCAGCTCTTTCTTTAGTTCGTGTGCCAGTGCCTAAATCTAGGAATGACCATTAGGAAAAAACACCAATATGTAAGTCTCATGGTAGTATTAATAGTGGTCACACTATTCAACTTTTCCAAAAATATGGTAGGAATCATCAGGGAGTGTGTCGGGCTATCAATGATGTGTGTTTTGGATGTGGAATGCCAGGGCATAGAGTTAGAGAATGTCCAAAGGTTGGTCAGCACATTCACCCTCCCGTTCAAGTCGGTGGCCCTACTCAGCAGGGTGTCGCGTCCAGTGCAACCAGTGTGTAATTCCAGAAAAAGTTGTATGCACTCTAGTCCCAATAGGATCAATAATGGTCTCCTGATATAGTTTTGAGTATGCTATAGGTCTTTCATCTTTATGTTTATGATTTATTAGATACCGAAGCCTCACTTTCATTTTAACCCCATATGTAGCTGTCAATTTAGGTGTCAATCCCGAAATACTAGTAGAACCCTTCTCAGTGTCTACTCCCATAGGTAAGTCTATCATAGCCAGAGGGGTATACAAAATTTACCCGATAAAAGTATCCTAGAAAATCACTCCAGTTGATCTTGTGGAGTTAGTGATGACTTTTGTTGATGTAATTCTTAGCATGGATTGGCTCTACTCATTTAATGATTCACCTGTCTATAGAGACAGAGTCATTCAGTTTCAGATTCATAATGGACCACTAATTTAATGAAGGGATAGTACTTATGCACTAAGGGGTTAGATTGCATCATATGTTAGAGAGAGAAAGCTGATATCTAAGGGGCGTGTTTACTATCTTGTTTGAGTCAAAGACTCTATTTTTGAGATCCCTAGTCTTGAATCAGTGTCAATTGTAAGGGAATTTCCAGATGTGTTCCTTAAAGTTAATCCTGGAGTTTCTCCCAAAAGAGAAATTGACTTCAAAATAAATCTCCTACCAGATACCCATCCTATGTATATTCCTCTCTATATAATGGCTCAAATTGAGCTTAGGGATTTCAAAGAGTAGTTTAAGGATATCATAGATAATGGAGTCATCAGGCCCAGTATTTTCCCATGTGGTGCACCAGTCCTTTTCGTTCGTAAGAAGAATGATTCTCCCAGAATGTGCATCGATTATAGTCAGTTGAACAAAGTCACCATAAAGAATAAATATCGACTCCCCAGGATTGTTGACTTGATTGAGAAACTTTAGGGTACCAGTTATTTCTCTTAGATAGACCTCAAAACTCACTATCATCAGCTCAGAGTCTGAGAATGTAATATTTTGATGATAACCTTCAGAACATGGTATGGTCACTTCATATTTTTAGTTATGTCTTTTGGACTAATGTATTCCTCAGTAACTTTCATAGACTTGAAGAACAGAGTGTTCAAGTACATGGAAATATTTGTCATAGTCTTTATTGATGATATTCTTGCCTATTCAAGTAGAAAAAGTTGTCATGTAGACGATCTCAAAATTTTATTGCCAATTTTTAGAGCCCATGAATTATTCACCATATTCAGTAAGTGTGAATTTTGGCCGAGATTAGTATCTTTTCTTTTCCATATTATTTATAGTGATGGAATTAGAGTTAACGCTCAAAACACTTAATCAGTAAAAAACTGGCCCAAACCATCCTCTCCATCAAATATCTGGTGTTTCTTGGGTTTTGTTGGATATTACAAATGATTTGTTAAAGTATTCTTGTCTATGGAATCCCCCATGTCTTGATTAACTAAGAAAAAATTCAAGTTTCAGGGGTTAGATTCTTGTGAAAATAGTTTTAAGGAGTTGAAGACTCGACTCACCTCAACCCCAGTCTTGACTCTGCCAGGTGATTCGTTTGGGTTTGTTGTTTATTATGATGCTTTTATAGTTGGTATTGGTTATGTTTTGATCCAGAGAGGTAAGGTCATAGACTACGCCTATAGACAACTTAAACCCTATTAAAAGAATTATCTTACCCATGATCTTTAGATGACAGTTGTTGTTTTCGCTTTGAAAATTTTGAGGCATTATCTTGATCGGGTTAATGTTGATGAGTTCAAGGATAACAAAAGTTTGTAATATGTGTTTTCATAGAAAAATTTAAATCATTGTAAGTGAAGATAGCTTAAGCTATTAAAAAATTATGTTATGAGTGTGTTGAATCATGTAGGCAAAGCCTATGTAATGATAGATACCCTTAGTAGAATGTCTATGGGTAGTGTTGCTCAGTTGATAGTGATAAGAAGAAGTTAGTTAGAGTGGTTCATCATCTTGATCGATTAGGTATTTGGTTGGTGGATTTAGCTGAGGGTAGTATATGGGTTCAGAATGGTTCAAAATCTTCTTTGGTTGCTGAACTGAAAGAAAAGTAGGACAGGGATTCCTGTTTTGTGAAGTTAAAGGAATCAGTTAAAAATCAGAAGGGAAAGGTTTTCTCTCAAGGTGGATATGGTGTGTTACGATGTCAGGGTAGGTTGTGTGTGTCGTATGTTGATTGTTTGAGATAGTGGATTTAAGCGGGAGAGCATGGTGCGGATTACTCTGTACACACTAAGGCCACTAAGATGTACTATGATTTTCAAGAAATCTATCTGTAGAGCGGTATGAAGAGGAATATTGTAGAGTTTGTACCTAAGTGCTTTAACTACCAGCAGGTCAAGGTTGAGAACCAAATTCCTATTTGTACATTAAAAGAGCTCATCATTCCCACTTGGAAGTGGCAAGTGGTAAACATTTATTTCGTGATGGTTTTTCCTCGTAGCATTGTTAGCAAGATTTTATTTTGGTTATTGTTGACAGAATGAAAAAATCAGCTCATTTCTTGCTAATTCATACTACTTATTTAGCTGAGGATTATGCCTAGCTCTATCTCAGAGAGTTTTCTTCGTTGCATGGAGTCCCATTGTCTATTATGTCAGATATTCGTACTTAGTTTACTTCTGATTTTTCGAAGGCTTTAAAGAAGGGCCTTGGTACCCAAGTTCATCTAAGCATAACTTTTCATCCTCAGACAGATGGTAAGGCAGAGAGGACTAATCAAACCCTAGAGGACATGGTGAGAGCATGTGTTTTTAACTTTAAAGGTAGTTGTGAAGATCACTTACCTTTGATCAAGCTACAATAACAGTTATCACTCTAGAATTCAGATGGATTAATTTGAGGCTCTTTATGAGAAGGTATGTAGATCTCCTATTAGCTACTTTGATAGGGATAAATTCAGTGTTTGATGGGATAGAGAAAGTTCATCATATAAGGGAAAGACTAAAGACATCCGCAAGTTGTTAGAAATCTTATGAAGATGTGAGGAGAAGAGATCTCATGTTTAAAGTTGGGGATTTGGTATATATGAAAATCTCACCCATGAAGGAAGTGAAGAGATTCAACAACAAAGGGAATCTTAGTTCCCGATATGTTTTCTCTTACAGAATATTGAGTCATTTTAGGACGGTAGCTTATGAGCTAGATTTGCCTGCAGAGTTTCCATCAGTGCATTCGGTATTTCATGTTTTTTTATTAAAGAAGTGTATTGGTAATCCAACTATTGTAGTTCCTTTAGAAAGCATGGATGTTTAGGATAGCCTTTTATAAAAAGAAATCCTAGTCGAGATCCTGGATCGTCAAATTCCTAGACTAAGAAACAAAGAAGTTCCCTTAGTCAATGTTTTTTGGCAAAATGAGTATGTTAAGGGAGCCACCTGGGAAACAGAAATAGATATGCATACCAAGTACCTCTATCTTTTCTCCACAAACTCAAACTCAGCTATAGCTAATAGTTCTTCTTAGATAGTCTCTTTTCTATTCTAAGTTCAAGCTATATAATCACTTCCATGTAATTACATGTTTTCACGAAATTAGTTCAGTTCATGTATCATGTTTTAGACTAAGTTATGTAATCATGTTTCTAGTTATGCATGTTCAGTATATGATCTAAGTTTTCCAAGTATTCTTAGCATAATCAGTCTTATTCTAGTATGAATGCTCCCAAGGGGGAGATATTGTAATACCTCGTACCATTCTTAGCTCAGTTCAGCTATTAGAGGTATGCATAAGGAGCTTAAAGCCTCAAAGTTTCACTAAGTGATGGGGAATTAATCATTTTTATGTCCTATTAACTTTGAGGATTTTTAAATTGGTCTTTCTAACCTTGAAATGTTGGTTTTTAAGTTAATTTATGTTCAGGGGTGTAAGAAGCATGTCTAGGAGAAGTTTTGGATTTTTCGGATGAGGAATGGGTCATATTTGGATCAGGAATCTAGAAAGTCACCTCAATAGAGCTGCATTACGGTGATATTCCCGTTGGCATGTACACTAGGTCGTTGTTAGCAAAATGCATCACCGAGATTAGACTGCATCACGGTGAGCATGATAAATGCAGTTATGAATTTAATTTCCTGAAGGGAAATTGTATCTTTTCCCGTTAATCCAATTCGTCATATCATTAGTTAGGGCATTATTTTCCCCTCTTCATCAATTTTTCTATCAAGAAAACCCTTTTCATCTCCCAAGAGAATCAATTCCATTAGTTTCTCTCCATGGAACCAAGAATTCAAGTTCCCAAATCCAAGAACCTTCAAGAAAGCATCAATATTGGTGTTTCTCTTCCAAGATTAAAGGTTTAATATATGTTTGATGTTCATCCATTGGCCATTTTCACCCATGGAGGCCAAGAATCCCTTTTAGTTCATAAATCATGAGTTTTACGTGTTTAAGTTGAACTATGTCCATGTATATCTAGATAGTTTGATTTAAAGTTATGATTATATGTGTTTCTAAGTGGAATAAGACATTTAATGTTTTGAATATTTAAATCTTCACATTTAAATATATAATTCAAGATTTTAGAATTGTAACTATGTTATTATAGCATGTCTTACCTATTCTCATGCTTAAGTTTACCATACTCATGTGTTTGATAAATTTCCTAGGTTTGAGTTTTAAACAATGAGTCCCTATTACGGCTTTTAAAGATTTTATATGGCATTACTATTACTCTATTCAGTGTTGATGGGTTATGACCACTCGATACCTAGTTGTTTACATATTTTCAGTTTCCTCAGTATGAATTTCGGATAAACCGTGAATAATGTTATTCAGTTAGTTATTATGATCAGTTGTCGGATTAGTTAAACTGAGTTCAGTCCGGTAATCAGTGTCATTCAATTGAGAGTAAGATTCAGAATGAAATGAACCCAGGGATAGGGGCATTCCTGGTAATTTAGGGTGTGACCCTTTGTAGTAATCCTTGAGTTATAGAACTATGTAGCCAACATAGGTTTGCGATGTATTCCTTAAAGTTTAGTGTTGAAAAATATCTCATGAGTTCTTCTACCTGTATAAGGTGACTCTTTAGTCCTTCGGGATGCCAGTTTAGTGTATCCACATAGCTAGTGTTAGTACCCATGGCACGGTACTGAGGCCCTTCTAATTGGGGTTACAAATCCGACCCTAATTAGGAAAGATTGGGGAATGTCGGTTACATAATACCTCCCACAATCTAAGTACATTATTCAGAATAGATTTAAATTCAGGGTTCGTTGACCAAAGCATTCAGATTACTAGTTTTTCAGTTATTAGATTTCAGTATTTAAGTCTACAGATTATTTTATAAATATTATATGCTTGGTCTTGCATTATCAAATATTTTACTTTATCATGCATTCATGATCTATTGTCTCTTGCTATTCAGTTAGTATTTATTGATGTGTGAGCATATTCTAACAAATTTGAGGCTTTTAACTCTAAATAATTGCAATGTCTTGAGCAACTTTTGATTTTTTTTATTAGTTTATGTTTGATTTTGCAGTTTAAGCTGATACGATAGAGAACCAACTATAATGGAAGAAAAAATGTTAAAATTTAAAGCAATCTGAAGACAAGTGTGGCTGACAACATTTGTGTTAAGTCGTCAGCCCTGTGATTAGCTATCAGGTTGGGCATCATCAGTAGACAGAGAATTGGCCTAAAATGGAAGTTGTGATGATATTATTTTATTAGCCATCATGGGTCTGATAAGCCATCATGAATGTCGTCATCCATAAATATGAGATGAGTTTCAGTTGGAAGAGTTGACGACATTTTTTTATAGGCCGTCAGGATGGTGATAAGGCATCAAGGATACCGTCAAACGTAGATAGGACATGAGATTTGGAGAAGAAATGTGATGATGTTATTCATAAGCCGTCAAAATCCTGATAAGCCATCGTCGTCTTCATCGTCTGTCTTAGACAACAAGAGACAAAAGTGAAGAGGAGCTGATGACATTTGTGATAAGTTGTAAGACTCCTGATAAGCTATCACGAATGTCGTCGTCTATTCCAAGGAAAAGCTGTAACGTTGATTTTGTTTCCATAATTAGGTTAAATTATGTAAAGCTTTGTTTTAGGGTTTTCTAAGAGAATTTCAGACGTTATTCGACCCTTTGAATTTTGATAACATACTCTAATATTTTCTCTCTCTACTACTAGACTTTCACAACACAACTATTTTGGGAGATTATTATCAGTATTTTTGGGATTTTCCTTTGTAATCTAATCTACAATTCACTAGTTATTATTCATCTCTGTAAGTTTATCTTTTAAATCATGAATTCGATTATGTGTTTCGTTCATTGCATCATGAGTGGCTAAACTCCATTACCATGAATTATGGGATCTAGGGTTAGGTATTGATGAGGTGCTAAGTATTCAATATTCAATAGGTGGTAGGATTTCTTGATAATTCTGAAGTTTTAATTATCGTCGGTTGGTTTCAAACAGTAGACACACCTGCTTTGATTTGCTTGAGAAAGAAATCAAATATAGCAGGAACTGAATTATAAATAGGGACTCAGAAATACTTTGTTTAATAATCAGCATTGTAACAAGGTTGATTAACCTGAGGTGAAATCTGGGCAGCAAATAGAAATTCCCTAAGTTCGAGAGGATTAGGGAGTTAAACTCTTAAGTAGGTCGAGAGAAATTAAAGCATAATATCGATAAAGAGAGCTTGTTACCCTACCCACCGTGAGAATCTTGAACCACTTTTAGCATCTGTCATATACCGAAAGCCCTACTGAAAATAATTCTTGCTATTTCATAAACTCTTGATTACAAACACCAAAATTAATGTGACAAACAATTATTTGTTAAACTTAAACCCCCCATTGCAGGAAACATTAGACTATAAGTGAATTAAATCGCAAACGACTTAAGTTCATACCATATTCCCTATGGGATTCGACCCCAACCTAGTTGGGTTTTATATTGACAACGATTGCTTACACCTATTCAAGTGTGTAATTTGAGCTTCATTAAAAATGGAGCCGTTTCAAGGGTGACATGGTGCTTCTGTTCAATTCCAGAGTCAAATTATTCCTAGGTAAGCTGAAATTTCAGTGGTCGGGCCCTTTTAAAGTTAGCCAAGTCTAATCATTTGTAGTAGTGGAACTTAAAAACGATGATAGCAGTACCTTCAAGGTAAATGGTCAATGTGTCAAGCTAACATTTATCCAACAAAATTAATAAAAAGTATCACCATTATCTATCTCGATGAAGTCTAAAGTAATCGAGACACCTGAGTCATGCTATGACTTTAAAGCAGGCACTGCATGAGAGGCAATCCATGAACCCCGAGATTGATCTATTCCAAGTATACTCTAACCCTTAGTTTACCTTTATTTACAATTTTAAGTTGAGGGTGTAGGGTAGGATGTTGTTGTAGAAATTATTGGCAGATAATTAGGAGTAATACAGGTACTTAAGAAAGTTAGCTTGTTTTGTGACTTTTGAGCACCTCTCCGTTGATATGAATTTATAACTGTGTGAATTGCATTCATTTGTGACTGCGGTACATCTTTTTGTGGCATTAGTCTGGCAACTTGATGATTTTTGTTGAACAAATTGCATGAATCGGATAAGTAGTGATATGCCATGTACTTGTGTGCCATGTGTGTGTGAGGTCTTAATCAGTTCCTGTTGTGTGCAAAATCTAGAACTAGCCCTGTTAGTCTTGCCTAGGTTTTAAGATAGGGGTTAGGAAATAATCATAGGCCATGTTTGATTGTAACCCACTTTCAGCCTAAATAACCTTCCCAATGAGAATATTATTCCTTGATCCCTGATTTGAGCCTATATGCCTGTTTCTTTCTGTGAAATCTCTCATCTTCCCATTTACCTCACAATGAACCTATTTTTGCCCTGGTCCTCCTTGGACATGGTGCATCTTGACTTAGGCAAAGAACCTAAGTTGAGGGTGGCTATTATAGGGGTGTGTGATACAAAATGAGCATGAAAAGATGTAGAATAATAGAAATGAATAAAAAGTTGGGTGCGGTGAAAGAGGAATAAGAAAAGAGAAAGTTGTGTTAAAGATGATAAAAATATAATATGATGATTGAAAATACCGCATCTATCTTGAGCATGTGTGATCAATAAAAGTAGAGAAAGAAAAGAAAGTTGAGAAGTGAAACCCTAGGAGTTTAGTATAGTGTCAAGGAGGCATAGTCACTCTACAATATCCGTGAATATTATACGAGCCCCTAGCCTACACACAAGCCTAAGAAAAACCCTATAGTGATCCTAACTAACCTACCTGAAGAATTGGGTACTGACTATAAGGGTAAGCCTATGGAATTTGACATGCAGTGTTTGGAACTTTATTCTGAGAGTGAGTGTTGTGATTGTCCCTATATTTGTGTCTATGAATTCTGATATGAGTGAAAAATGGATATTCTTGTTGTGAGGACACACTGGGTATGTTGCTAGTCACTGACTTGTTCATATAGTGTGATCTTGGTGTGGCATGATTGTTATTGCTGAATTTATGCCGCATCTTAATTCTTATGAGTTGCATGGTTGTTCTTCAAAACATCAACAGTGAGTTTTAAATTAACTGACCTTGGAGATGGTGATATAATTCTGAACTAATATGAGTAGTTAGCTGCAAAATTGTACTTTGTATTCTCTTAGTTATGTTTTGGTTGCTTGAGGACAAGCAATTGTTTTAAGTTGAGGGTGTTGATGTATGAGCATATGCTAACACATTTGAGGCTTTTAACTCTAAATAATTGTAAAGTCTTGAGCAACTATAGTTATTTTTTATTAGATTAGGTTTGATTTTGCAGTTTAAGCAAATATGATAGAGAACCAACAATAATGGAAGCAACAAGGTTGAAATTTGAAGAAATCTAAAGACAAGTTTGGCTGACGACATTTGTGATAAGTCATCATCCCTGTGATAAGCAATCAGGTTGGTCGTCATCAGTAGACAGAGAATTGGCCTAAAGTGGAAGTTGTGATGACATTTTGTGATAAGCCGTCAAGGGTCTGATAAGTCATCAGGAATGCCGTCAGCCTTAAACAGGAGATGAGTTTCAGCTGGACAAGTTGACGACATTTTATGATAGGCCATCAGGATGGTGAAAAGGCATCAAGGATACCATCAGACGTAGAAAGGACATGAGAATTGGAGCAGGAATGTGACGATGTTCTTGATAAGCCATCAAAATTATGATTAACCATCATCGTCATCGTCATTCATAGACAGCAAAAGCCAAAAGTGAAGAGGAGGTGACGACATCCTTCATAAGTTATCAGACTCCTGATAAGCTATCATGGATGTCATCGTCTATTCCCGAGGAAAAGATGTAACCTTGATTTTGTTTCCATATTTAGGGTAAACTATTTAAAGCTTTGTTTTAGGGTTTTCTAAGTGAATTCTCAACATTATTTGACACTTTGAGTTTTGACAACATACTCTGATATTTTCTCTCTACTCCTAGACTTTAACATAACAACTATTTCTAGAGATTATTAACAGTATTTTTGGGATTTTCTTTTGTGATCTAAGCTACGATTCACTGGTTATTATTCATCTCTATAAGTTTATCTTTCAAATCATGAATTCGATTATGTGTTTCATTAATTGCATCATGAGTGGATAAAGTCCCTTAACCTAAATTATGGTATCAAGGGTTAGGTGTTGATGAGTTGCTAAGTATACAAGATTCAATAAGTGGTAGGATCTCTTGAAAATTCTAGAGTTTTAATTAACGTCTTTTGGTTGGAAATAGTAGACACACCTTCTTTGATTTGCTTGAGAAAGAAATCAAATATAGTAGGGAGTGAATTATCAACAAGGACTCAGAAATACTTCGTTTAATAATCAGCGTTGTAACAAGGTTGAGTAACCTGAGGTAAAATCTGGGAGGTATATAGAAATTCACTAAGTCCGAGAGGATTAGGGAGTTAAATGCTTAAGTAGGTCGAGACACATATAAGCATAATATCGATAAAGATAGATTGTTACCCTACCCACTGTGAGAATCTTGAACCACTTTTAGCATCTATCATTTACCGAAATCCCTAGTGAACATAATTCTGGTTATTTCATAAACTCTTGATTACAAACACCGAAATTAAAGTGACAAACAATTATTTGTTAAACGTAAACCCCCCATTTAAGGAAACATTAGACTATCAGTGAATTAAATCACAAACGTATTGAGTTCATACCATATCCATGTGACATTCAACCCCAACATAATTGCGTTTTATATTGACAATGATCACTTACACCCATTTAAGAGTGTAATTAGAGTGTTATCACTTATTTAATATGCACGATACCTTATGTATATAACCTAACCTCATCTCATATATCAGTACATTCAGAGTACTAATCTCATACTCTTCTTTGCGCTATCACGTCTCATTTCATAGGAGTGAATGCACAATTTCTCGACCACGTATAGACATTAAAGAATTACAGCAACAGTAGTAGCGGTGTGTCCGCATCTTCGATGACAAGTTTAACATTTATTTAGTTATTTCAATATTTGTTTTTCCTAGTCAGTAGGATTTAGTTTGGGGTTTGTACCATCCACTTCACAATCAGTCTTTAAGTCTTTTCAGACATTCAGATAGTGAGTTAGTTTATCAGTATTACCAGTTATGTTTCAGTATTTTTTACAGATATTACAGACCTGTGATTGAACCATGTTTTCAGTATTCAGATTGGTTTAACTTATTAGTTTATCTTTCGTGTACACGGTTTTTACCAGTTTACCTAGTTTTCCTAGCAGGTACTAGCTAATGGGTTAATTAGCAGGCATTTGTGACCGCAAGCACAGTTGTTGCGACTAGGGGTAGCCTCGTCAGCAGAGGCTTTTCAAACATTCAGATAGTCAGTTAGTTTATCAGTCTTACCAATCATGTTTCAGTATTTTTCACAGATGTTAGGAAAAAGTGATTGAACCACGTTTCAGTATTCAGATTGGTTTTACCTTGTTAGTTTATCTTCCGTGTATTTGTTTTTTACTAGTTTACCCAGTGCTCATATCAGGTACCATCTAATGGGTTAGTTGGTGGGCACATGTGACCGTAGGCACCGTTGTCGCGACTAGGGGTAGCCTTGGGTCGTGGAAACACCTTCCTCCATCCCATACTAGAGAGATATGTATATAAACATATATATATATTCACAAATTACCACTATATCCTTTACAAGGTTAATTACTTCATGGATATTCAACTCATATCACAACATGACCTTTGGCTCAATAGTATGCCTGAAATAATAATGACATCATAATCACATCCTAAGACCCACATACATATACCGAACTCACAACAAAAATCATATTAGTAAGGCATCTCGTATTTATAATTCATAGCCCAACTATGAGGCATAACAGATTTATAAACAATCAAGAACATCTATAATCATCTCCTATATTAGAGGCATCTCACTTCTAGGAGGAATAATTCATCAATAAACATAAGTCATAACTATGAGGCATATCACATCTATGAGCCATCTCTAATGTATTCGTCATATATCATGACTATGAGCAATATTATCTCTATTGGGAAAACATCATATCTAAGAGGAAATATCATCTTTGTAGTCCATTAATCATATCTACAACTAATATCATCTCTATAAGCCATTAATCATAATACGGGGAAAGTCATCCCAAATGACCAAGCCACGAAGTAAACTTATAGTAAGACGAAATAGTCTCAACTAGGTCTAAAACTCGCAACTAAGCCCACAAGGGATAACATAAGTCTTGACCTAAGTGGCCTGGATGAACCCTCTTCTAATCTTCAATCTCCACGCATATGCAAACTACAACCTAAAATAGGCTAAGGTATCTAGCTCAAGTTCTATATGTCAAGTAAGCTATAACAAATCCTAAAGTAGAAACTTCATCTGAAAACATGGGTATTTAAGTCATCTCTACCCAATTTACTATTTAAAGATCAATAGAATAGACCAACTATGAATAATCATACTAACCATGATTCCAACACTTAAACTACATCCAAAGCTAGCATCAGGTACTATTCATTCTACGAATGAGTTCAACCTAGGGAGAAGGCAACAAGATTAAAAAAAGGGGTCTTAAACATACCACCTTACCAGTCCAAAATCCCTCATCTAATCAACAACTCTCAATAATAAAGACTATGTTATTCTACTCATAATCAAGCCTACCATTCACATTCATATGCCATATACAACACATTTATCTTTGAAGGAGAGTAGGTAGAAGACTACCTCAAAGCTGAACCGCAAATATTACATTATAAACCAACGTACATCCTTACCTCACCATCAATAAAATACCATCATACTATCAAAATCATTATACACTCTTCAATACAAGAATAATGGTACCCATATCGACCATTGTGCTTCTGGTCCAAAAATAAATCCAAAAATATTAAGTGGGTCCCACTTATGGAAATTAAATTTCCGAAGTCAACCCAATGTTCATACACAATAAGGAATCTTAAACCTCAAGAATTTGGTGAGGACAAAGCTAATTTTGATCTAAAACAAATCCCTAAGGTATATTGGGGTTTTGGGTCAAGAACCAAGAAATTCACTAATAAATTTATGAAATCTTATCGTAATTGGGATGATTATCGCAATTAATTTTGTTTAGTAAGCTCCCAAGTCTCCCACAAAGTTAAATTTATAGTTAACATACCCATTTGAGGATTTTGTCTCTCATGGGTGAAGAGAAAATGCCCAAATTCGCAACATTAGGGTCTATTTATAGACACCTACGATAAAGAGATGCTGAGATCATCATCAAGGGTATGTATCACGCAATGGTGATCTCCTTAAGGATCACCACGATCGCCATAGTGAGTTTATGGCCCCCTTTGTTCCATCATAATACACCTGATATAAGTTAACCTGGGAAATTTTCAAACTTTGCAACGATGACTCGGGATTAATTTCAAAATTTCCAACTTTTTGACAAATAGATCGAAATGAGATCGAGTGCATGCAGACACAAACCAAAGAAATACCTAGCCTAAAATCGATATTTCGGAGTTGTTAGCACAGTTAGAATTTGTATCCATGATTGGTTTACTATGATTTTCCCCAGTGACCATTTGGAACCAATGAAGACTTTTAAATGGGGAATTGCCTCTGCGAACCAAATGAGTTTCCTGACAATCGAATAGTCAGTCCCAACATGTCATAAATGACTTGGTGAAGCTATGGAGAAGATTATATAATGAAAAAAATAGAACTATGAAAAATGACCGAAAGAGTCACTACATCAAAACTTAGAACTTTTCAGCTTATTTTCTAACTTTAGCTCACGACCACCTATAAGATCACATCATATATACTAAAAAAAACTACTCAATAAGGTGCATAATTTCCTTTCTGAAAGTTTTGAATGGTATATAAAATCATTATACCTAAATGTCCTAAGTTATGAATATTTACTTGTGCTTAAGCATTAAAAACAAAATATTACTAACATGATGCATAAGTAAAAAAATGCAGGAGCATTACGGCAGTTTGAAACATGCATTTCACAAGTCCTAAAATATCTCTAATTTTTCATAACAAAATAAATGTGAACAATCAAAACTCACAAACATACATAACATGATCGATGAATGACATTGTTCTATCTATAGACAGCGCTGCATAAATAAGTGACACACAATGCCATAACTAGTTTTCAGACAATGCTACCCTAGTTCCCTAAAAACAAAAGTCCCATGCAGTCATGATTAACATAAATTGGGAGACAAACTTATGTTATCACTCTTACAAAAAAAATTAAATAATGTAGGTGCACATATCAAAGGCTTGCCCTTATTTTATATACTTCATCTTTCAGATAGTTTGACTAGGATCAATATAGAACTTTACTCAACTTGTAATGTATGCTTAAGCACAAGTATAGTAGATCTGAATAAGGACTCGACCCTTCTTGGATAGCTTAATTCTAATTCAACCATTGGATTTTCTTCCATTATCTCATATTGTCTCCTTTCAACTATGGTGTGGCTCTATTTCTAACTGAAAATCTCTTCTTTTTTACAATTTTTTAATTTTTTTACTTTTAGCACATGACACACCTATTTTTCTTATCATAACTAGCATTTTGTTTTCATTTAAATTTTATCTTTCATTTATCCAACGGTAGCCACCATAAACTTAAGTAATTTTCCTGAGTTGAGGATGGCGCCTCTTTTATTTGCACTTAATGGAGGTCTAAATCTAAATTATTTAGACTTTAGTCCATTATGTGCATTTGTTTTTTGTTATGATTTAAACTTTTAATAGGTTTGATTTTGGACTTACTAATTAAGATACAAAACCAAGTCTTAATATCATTAAGTGGTATTTTTTGTTGAATAACATTTACCACTAGTCTATCCATAATCACCAGCCTCCATCACTAACAACCTCCACCACTAAAACCATCAAAGTCATCAATCACCACAACTACCTATATTGTCACAACCACCACAAATTACTAACATTGATACCAACAACTACTATCAGCCACTTAGCATGCCTACCACCACTATTTTTAAAATTCTATCCACTACCACTGCCAACACTACCAATATTATCAACCATTATTAGCCAATCTAGAATAAACCTATTCCACTATCACAACTAGAACAACTGTTAACTACCACTAACACATCATTAACCTCCACACATTCTTTATCTATTTCAATCATATTATCACAGGTGCCGTCACAACCACCCCCATAACCAGCCACCACAATCAAAATAATCTTTCTATATGGAAACCATCTCTACCACCATAACTACCATCATTTTCAAGGTAACTACCACAAACACATCATTAATTACCACATATTTTTTTGCCATCATAATTACCAGCATTTACTACTAACCTCATCTAACTTCACATCACAACTACCACCAACACTATGAATTGCAAATGCCATAACAATCACTTCAAAATAAATCATGTTTACCATAATATCCATCACCACATCATTTTTATCCATCAACAAAAACTATTATCCCAACTACCACACTTACAAACATATCCATCATCACTAGAAGATATAAACATTTCATTTTTTAATTAAATAATTATTTAAATTTACAATATTAATTATTCTTCCACAATTTTATTAATTATTATTAAAGTATAATAATTTTATTTATAGATAAATAAGTAAGGAGCATTCAAATTTTAAAATATAGAATGTCTTAATCATTCAGTGTTAAAATTTAGAGGACACATGTTAATCAGTCAGACGTGCATTCAGATTTAAATATCATAATCTTAGAAAAAAAAAGAAATATAGTGTTGAAGGACGGACCAGGACAAAAGTGAAGTTTCAAGGGATTATTATATCATTTGGTAGGTCATTTATGTTGGTAATGGACTTAGTTAAAGATTGCCTACGATCCTTTCTTAACGAACTATCCTTTGATATTAGAATGACTAACTATTCAAGTTCTAGATTGCATACACAAAATAAGACCTAGGTAATATAGCTCACACTCATATGAAAAAACATTACACTATCAACTACCAGCTATTGAGTTCATGCCCTAGCTTAAGAACTAATAATGATATAAATTTTCATAATGTCATGCAATGAGCTATGGAGTTCAATATCATAGAAATGAAGCACATGACCAAAATTTATGAGAGGTCTCTTTTCATAATATTTTTATTTCAAAACTAGTATTAAAATGTGTCCATTTGCTTTCTAGAATGCCCTATGTTATCTAATAAAATAACAAGTACATAAAATAAGTAAAAACTACTCAACCAAACAAGTTCAATAGAAATAAAATATCCCTTTATAAAAGAAACATAATAAATAACAACACTAGGTGGACATAAAAACACAAGTATTTATGCCTCAATCAAAAGACATGCATTATCTCTAATGCATCAAATTACAAACATGGTAATTAGTACATACATAGGATGCCCTAGATGTATGTTTCTATTTTAAGATAACAATTTGTAGATGTATTGCCAGATGAATCATCTGTTATCGTAAAATCTATGTTGTCCAACAAACTTAATGGTCGAGGATTAACCGTAAGTCCTTCTATTTCAAAAACACTGGCACCACTTTGTGCTAAACTCATAAATACTTTACTAACCCACTCAAAAGCCTTCTCCTTAGGATTTTTATGCTTGTCTTCCTACCTTTAAACTCCCTTTATCATCTCTTGAGTTCCATCTGTATGTCACTATTATTAGTCTCATACATTCTCCTCTTTCTCCCTCCTTATAAGTCGGGGGATTATCATTCTCAAATAGATCAAATAGTGTTATACATTTTTCCTTAGTGAAAGGGTTAGTAGGAGTCACAATCACAAGAGCATGTCATAATATCAAATATACAGGAGACTCAAAATAGAAACACTATACAAGACTAAAGGATGGAGAAAAGGTCCAATCAAGGAACGAGAGCTCATGCAATCTCTAAACTCTAAAAATTATATTCACTGTGTCAAAGGAAGAATCTTGAACTCAGATTTACATAAAAAAATACAAAAGTGTACTATGCGTACCGAATCCATAGGTACTCAGTAGGCATCATAGACCGATTGAGCTAAATCATAGCATAAATACAATAAGATGCGATATAAATAATTTATGGCTAAGTAAAAGGGAAAACCTATAATAAATCTCCAATTATTGAAAGTATAAAATGAAAATAAATAGAACTTAGAAATCTCTAACATAACTTGACCTCCATAAGCCCATAAGACACAAATAAGGTGAATCATCCAATGCGAACCCCCAAAATCTTAGTGGATATGATTTAGAGGAATTAATAACCGTAATTACCCAAACAATCCATATCTCTAAACTGTAACCATGGATCTTTCCTTACTATAAACACCAAACTCGAATCCATTTCATAACCATCATAAATAACCTCTTAATTCTAGACTTCGCTAAAAATAGTGTCTCATAAGCTAGACTTTATCCAGAAATAATAATATAAATATCAGACTTGAACCAGATGTAATGACATGGTTGATATAGGACTTGAACCAATCTTAATATCAAGAATCGTCGGACATAAATCCTTCTTATCATCTCCCAAGAACAAATCTAGAATAAACCACCATATGCCCAAGGAATTTTTTGGCTCAAGAATGTAATAAAAAAATGTGCAAGGCCATTTGAGTCTACAAGGAACTAATAGACATCGTGGACTAAGGTGGGCCGGACGAGCCCATTTCTAACCCCCAAAATCCACTATAAGTTAAATTTTGTTCAAAATAACTAGGGTGTCAAATATCACTACAAGGTACTAAGTAGGCCTCACTGTGACCGAAGACATTAAATTCACCTAAGAAATGGGTAGTTAAGTTCAATATGCCTAATTAATGTCCCTTAATCGTCTAAGTAATCCACTTGACACAAAATACACCTTCACATAAATTACACCTCTATGTCCTAATCCCTATCACAAAACTCGCACAATGTTATATCTATGCAATAATTAAACCCAATATAAGAGAAAGGTAAGACTATCCTAAATTGATGCCAAAGAAAGCTCAATAAAGTCCACTAAATCAGTGATTTCTCTTTCAAAGAAGCATCATCATGATGCCACACTATAAAAATTGTTATTTCCTCATTATTACGAGACCAATGGTACCCATATTGCATTTTTATTCCTTCGATCAAAAATAATGTCAAAATCCCATATGGGGACCTCTTGTAGAATCACACTTTTTAAACCTTTAATACGTCCCGCTATTCTTAAGAATCATTTGAACTAAAGAATGGGAAAATTTAGAGATCTAAAAAAAATAAAATCATACCATGAAGAATCTAGGGATTTCAGACTAAATTAACAAATTAAACCAAGACTTAGATGGAAATTACAAGGATTTCATTGAGAAATTGTTATTATGAGCATACCAACACCCCTCGATCTCTCAATGATTACTTTCCCAATTTTACACAATCTTAAAGACATTAATTCTATTGAAACTTGGGAAAAAAAGGAAAAATCTGGTAAAGGAAAAATTTAATTCCCTTTTAGGTGGCGCTTAAGCAATCACTTGATTGCTTAAAGCAGCACACAACCGTTAAAGTAGTATCTATTTGGGTCTAGCCTTCTGCCAAAATGGAAAGATACTACTTAAGCAAAATCTTCTTTAGTAGGAATGCTGCCACATAACTGACCTAGTTAGGCAATCTATGACCGTAAATGTGGCCTCCGCTAAAGTAGACCTATGGTCACTTTAGCGAATGCGTCCGCTAAAATTCATATTTTTGAGGTTCCTTTGACCACTTGATATTTATTAGGAATATCAGAATGCGAACAGACTATCATACTATATCATATTTGATATTTCGCATTCAATGGCACTATTAAAATTTCTATCCTAGGGCATTTTAATAAAACGTGGGCCCAAACTTAAGGGCCAGTCATACTAAATTCTAAACAATAAAATTAGTTTGGAAGCCTTTGAACCTAAACCAAAGATCCCTCAAGCCTAACATTGATGTTTCCAAAATGGTCGAACAATCAAGATTTACATACTAGGGTAGTCAACTTGAAATTTTTTATTTATAGATAGTCCTTACCAATGAAGACTTCAAAATTGGAATCTCCAAAAACTAAACAAACTACCCATTAACTGAATTGTCAGCTCCAGTAAACCATACATCACTCGGGGCAGTAATAGAAAATCTCTAAGTGGAAACAAAATGAGTGCAAACAGTTAGAATGGAGGTCCATAAAATATCCACTACTAAAGGAACTTTGATCTGCGAAAGTAAAGGGTTAGAATGTACCTGAAGCCTAAAAAAAGTAGTGATATCAGGCTTGAATCTTGATCTATAACTCTCAAGTAGCCTTCTCTATTGGGAAATGTCTCCATTGGACCATAATACTTGAATTTACCTATAGCACAACTACCTGACGTCCCTAGCTAACATAAGAAGTGAGTCCTATCGAAGAAGTTATGACTCATGGAAAGTGTATGGCTGCAACATAGAAATACGGAAAACTAGATGAACAATAGAAAAATTTACGGTCAATGCAAAATTTTAAGACACCTCCCAAACTTCTCAAAGTATCTCAAAGGGTACAATATATTTGAGAATGAGATTACCTTTCATCCGGAACCGAGTCACACCATCATAGGTAATACCCAAAGGAATACCTGGTCTCCAATTCATAACCTTAATGCATAAATTTTATGATATTCATATGACGTCTTCCTACTCTGAGCTACATCAATATTTCCTAAAATACCTTGAATCTATGTAACAACTAATGAAGAAAGTCAGTACCATAATGTCTAAACTCAGAGGTCTAAAACCATCTATTGGACATTGAAAACACCTACCACATAGTTGCTTGAATAGGCCTATCTCAATACTTAAATTGTATCAATGATTATATGGCAATTGTACCAAAGATAAGTGCTTCTCTAAAGAAATTTTTTTCTAACACTAACCTCTGAAATCCATAAAACAAGCTTGGACAACATCCTTGAGAACCTAGATAGTCTTCTCTAATTACCCATTGGTTTGAGGGATAATAGTTATGATAAGATCTACCTGAATACCAAACTCCTTAAAAGATCTCTAGAAGTTATAAGTGAATAGCGAGCCCCAATATTAAAAAATAGATGTAGGCACTCCAAGCAGGCAGTCTATCTTACAAACAAAGATTTGGGTTTATCCTTTAGCATAGAATGCCATCTGAATAGGAAGGAAATGTGCTGATTTGATCAACCAATCTACAATGACATAAATAACATCAAAACCATGACAGAAGAAATGCAATACACTAATAAAATCTATGGTGAACTTCTCCTAGTTCAACTAAGGATTGGGATGCCTCTGAATCAGGACACTAGGACTATGGTGCTTAGCCTTCACCTTCTAACATTATAGGGAATTAGCAATAAAGTTTTTCACATCTCTCTTTATACCACTCCACCAGTAGCATAGCCTCAAATCTCCATTGATCTTAGTGGCACCAAGGTGAATAGTGTGTTTAGAGGAGTGGGCCTCACACAATATCAATTAAATCAAGTCACAAACCTGCCAACATAATGGTGGCCATCGAATCTCATAATACCTTTAAAATTCATAGTACAAGTCCTAGACTCACAACTCAACACCTAATCATGAATGACACAAAGTCCTTTATTCTCAAACTGGCTACACTGAATTCGCTCAAAAATGGTAGACCTTGCTCAACACAACTAAGGATCCTCTCTGAATTTGAAATATCAAATCATACCATTAAGTTGGATAATGACTGGAGGTCTCATGCCAACAACCTCTAGAAAACCAAAATAAAATCCAAGCCACGAATACTTACTATTTTTCATCTTAAGGATATGCTATCACATTTGTCTTTTATGGATTATATTGAATAAATATTCCATAATCCTTGAAAAACTTAATTCATATATACTAGTTGGTGCTACAAAATCTAATAGTGCCCAGTTTGTAGATCAGAGTTGTACCAAGGTAGAGGCACTACTTTAAGATATGAGTCCTAGTGTTGAGATCCCTCCATCACCCATAGTTGCTTAGACGGTAGTATCCTAGCCTACTATTGTATTGAGAATCAAAAGTGTTGGGTAGATCTTTAATATTGACTATACCTAGGTTTTCTGAGGCACATAGTAAGGATGCATATGAGGTCTTGGCTGTTTCTGTTGATAGGATTGATAATTAGGGCCTAGTTTAGACTCGTGTGTAGACTACTCTACCTTTTAATTGGATCTAGTATCCCAACATTAGTGGAGAGATTATTTGATTCATGAACAGTTAGATTTTCCCTTTTAACATTGACTAAGTTATTCTATATTTTCTGGAAATAAATATGTCTCACATCATTAGAGATTAGTTCTTGAGATTGAAGCATTATTCTATGACTATCTTAGAATTTTGAGGATCTAATTTATGAATTTTCCATGCATGCTTTATATATTTTACCGATCAAGTGTGAAAAAATTTCTTGCTTTGTTGGAGGGCTTGGAGTTTCTCTTTGCATTGCATCACAAAATTTGGTTGCTACTAGTACGTCCCTTTATTTAAGTTTCTAATGATGCCCAAATTATTGTAGAGATATATTATGAGACCCAAGTAAATATTAATATGATGTCGCATTAGAAGGATAACTTTAGTGGGAAGGCGAGTGGATTACAGTTCTGAGGTAGCAGTACTCATGGAAGGTACACTCCAATATAGTCTTAACATCTTTTGGGTTAATATAATAGGCATGTTAATAGAACACTTTATCTTACTGATGTGGGTCAACCCAGCTATGGTTATTATTATAGAAAGGGTATTGTCCAACCATCGAGAGGTTTATATTCTTTGATTTCTAGTTAAGGTGGTTACTTCAAGTCATCCAAATATTTTGGATAAAATGTCGCACCAAGGTCATGTTATGAGTGTAGGTCCTTTAACTATTTCTCTAGAGTGTGTCCCAAGAGTGGGGTAGTTGTACCAGTAGTGTATAGTATTCAACTATTATACGAAGTACCACCCTTAATTATAGGTGGTATGTAGTATCATTAGGGTGGCCCCTAGGGTTCTAATAGAGGTCTTTGGGATGGTAAGAAATATGATCAATAAGGAACTCAGCTATGTTGCGGGAAGGTCATTTATACATTGTAATTTGTAGACTAAAGTTAGAGTCATTAGATTCTATATTATAGGTATGGTGTTATTTTCCACCATCAAACGTTTGATTTATTTCATCATATGGTTCCTTGCATATATGAATTTATTAAAGGAAAATTAATATGGATACAATGAAAAAATTTTATTCCATGCCTCGTATTGATGACTTGTTTCACCATCTTTAGGGAACAACAGTCTTCTATAAGATTGAATTTAGGTAGAGCTACAATTAATTGAGGATTTGTGCAGAGAAAATTCCAAGGACAACCTTCAAGACTCGCTATTGTAATTATGAGTTCCTGGTGATGTCATATGGGTTGACTAATGCCATATCACCATTCATAGATTTGATGAATTGTATGTTCAGACATTATATGGACACTTTCATGATTGGATTCATTGATGACATTCTTGTGTATTGGAGGAGTATGGAGGAACTTATGTAATATTTAAGGAGTATCCTCCAGACTTTGAGAGATCATAGGCTTTTTGTCAAATTCTCTAGGTGTGAGTTTTGTCCTGAGTTGGTTACATTACTTAGATATGTGGTATCTCATGATGGGATTATGGTGTACCTAGAAAGGTTGAGGATATTCGTGATTTGACCAGGACTATATAATACCCCACAAGCTCCTAGAGAAATTTCCAACTATCAGGCATCTATTTAAAGGCCAAAAGCAATATTTTAAACCATAATTAAGTGTTATTACCATAAACCTAGTTTATAAAGTATTTTCTATGTGATTATGGTCATAGGAAGAACTTATAGCAAAGTTGAGTTGAGAACATTTGTATTGATTGAGTTTAGATTTTGTTCCTACACTGGTCAACGTTATATGAGTGTATCTTCTAGAATTTATAATTTCTGAGATCTCGACCCACAAAAATAAAGATCTTCGATTCTTCTTCCCAACACATTTGATTTAACCTTAATTTGATTTCAGAGTAGAAAGTTCTGGTAATTTTGCCTGGGAGTGTCTCTTTGAGAGAAAGTGACAACTTAAGTTGATGAACTATGAACTAGGTGATGAGCTATCAACTTAGTCGCAATCCTTAAAAAAGACCTTAAATCATTCAAACATGGTTACGACTAATTTGACAATATGTCAACTAGTTGACAAGCTTTTAACTAAATCGTCAACCATAACCCAAAAATGTCTAAATCTAGGTAGAGTATCGTGACCCGAACTAGGGCCTTGCCGTGATGGGTATCTCAATTTAGACATAGACAGGAGGCAACATTCTTTTATCCTATCAAAACAAGAATACACACTGTCGGAGACTGAATCCCAAACATATAACAAGATAATAAGGGTAAACCCAAGACATGGGTAATAGGTCAAAAAACAGTCAACCAATACCAATAGCCAAAACCGAAGTCCACAGTTATCCACAAAGCCTCTAACAAAATCGAATTCCAATAAAGTGTCAGTACATGCCCCTGACCATAGCCAAATACATATTTGAAACAAAATTTAATACATAGGAAATCAATTAATGAAAGGAAGTAATCAAGTGGATGGAAGCTCACCACTTCAATTTAACTCACGAGCTATCCACGAACACCTGGTCATAGCGCAGGAAAGGTAGAATAATTTCCAGCGCTTGCATTGCATGCGGATACATCATCCGAAGAGAGATAACGATTGGACCGCTAGAATGTAGCTCAAGGATAAAGGATAATTAATGCCTTGATTTACACAATATAGAAATTATTACAACCATAGCTTAATGTTATATGCCATACAAATATATAAACATATATATATATCACATGCCGGTAAAGGGAACAAGGCTTAGCCTAAATATTTAAAACCTTAACATGGATTGTGTAGCATAAAAGTCATAATCAAGCCACCCATAGGCTATATAGGACCAGCCTCCCAACATAAATAAAATATGGGGGACTCGAACCTCCAAATTATATAATAATAATAATAATGAGGACTCGAACCTTCTAGTAATTTAAACCCCGCGTCGTCTATTAAGTTTTTGGTGTTGGTCCCTTTGGATCTCCACTTTCATGGCCTGGCTACACAACCTACATTTAAGCCCAACTAATATATTTAACACACATTCCCAATTTATTGAACTGATAATACATTTAGGCATCGCGTTGGTATCATCACGCCAACCCCACTTGCCAGTTTATTATCATACCACAATCTATAAACCATCACATTGGGGAAATTCATGACCACTTAAGTTAAATTAACATTCACACGGGGAATCAATATACCCCAAAGTTCAAAAAAATAGAACCATGGTTCATTAACCTTTTATGCCAATGCATTGGTATAAGTGAGCAAGTAAAACCTTTTGACAAAACCATATTCTTCATCAATTATACAATTTGGGCGGAGGAAACACAATTTCCAAAACCATATTTCAAGCAAAATCATCAAATTATGGATAACCATGTCCCCTTAGTTTAATTACCATTTCCATGCACCCCAATGAGTGTATAAATCAACAATGTAAAGCATAAATTTTCAATTGAAATAATGAGAAAACATCCAAACAATTTATATCCAAAACCCTCAAACAATAGTTCAATACCCAACATCAAAACCATGAATAGTAAACTAATTTTCATGCCATTAAGAAAATACAAGAATTGGGAAAGAGGTACATGCCTTAGGCACATGAGATTGAAAAGTAATTTAAATCTTCCAGCTTGAAAGATGAACTTGTGATGAAATCCTTAGGCACTCTCGGGGTTTTGAGTTTGAGAGTGTAATTAGGGATTTTCAATCTCTTAAAATTGAAAGGAATAGTCTATATAATGCTTAAGGATCGTTCATAGGTGAAAAGACACCAATACCTCTCATCCCTAGTAAACAAAACAAAATAGCATGGACTTGTATATAGAGGCATGGAACAGATCTTATCGCAGAGGCTAACGTTTGTTCCACAGTACTAAACATTGAGATTATCCTTTATGTCACACTTGCTATTACAGAGTGTAGACTCCAGGATAAAACAATATCACAGAGTCTCACTTCCTCTATTGTCCAAACAAATCCTGAACCCCGTCAAAAATTCTGAATATCTCTCGGCACACAATCCTGAAACATAACTTTCAAAGTTTGTATGGTCCTTTTCTCCTGTCCAACCTTCTGTGGGTGGAAAGTGGTGCTAAGTATCACATTAGACCTACCACCTCTCTGGAAATACCACAAAAAATAAGATGAGAACTGAGTAGCATTATTAGAAATGATGGAAGTTGGAGCACCATGCAACTTCATTATCTCCTGAATAAATCACATTGCATATTCCTCTGAAGAATTAATAGTCCTCATTAGCAAGATATTATCCGAATTAGTCATCCTATCCACAATGACCCAAATAGAATAAGACTGGTTCCGAGTTTGCGAAAGATTGGTAAAAAATCCATGTTACTCACTTCTCATTACCACACAGGAAACTCAATTTTTTTAGACTACCCACCATGCATTGGGTGATCCACCTTCACTTGTTGACACACCATGCACTTGGGAAAAAAACTAGCCATATCCCACCTTATGTTATTCCACCAATAAATCTCTGTAAGGTGATAATTCATCTTCGTCGAACCAAGATGAACCGAATAACTTGACTCATGATCTTGTACAAAAATTCTACCTCGCAACACTTCCACATCAAGAACACACAACCTCCCTTGGTACCTCAAGATACCATCACCACCAATCTCAAAATCCATCACCTTCGGCGTACCCACATCATCCCTGATATTCTTAAGCATAGGATCCAACACCTATTTCTCTTTTACCTCTTTACACCACCTGAACCAGGGCCTTGTCGTAATAGACATCTCAAGTCCAACAAGGAATGTAGATCACCCCACAATTCAATCATACCAACCAACAATCATAACATAACAAAGATAATAACAAAGTCCATATCCATTCCTTAAAATAACATACCCAAGTGTATATTTTGCTCATTCGAAGCCTCAAAAACAATCCAAGAATATCCTGTTGGGACATTCCCCCGACTATAGACAAAGCAGATATCCAAGTATATACCAGTAAAGACATTAGAAAACTAAAAACAAGAAATTAAATCTTTTTAAGTATAGAAGCTCACACTTCAAGGTACCATAAGTTGTTCCTGAGACCAATTATTGAGTAGGAGGTAAAGGAGTATAGCCAACACCTGCATTACATGGGGATACAAAGTTGAAGACTTTTAGCAGCTGCAGCACTAGCATGAAACTCAAGGATAAGGATAAATAGTTCCAACGACTCAAAATCATTCAACCAATACATATAGCCAATGCAACACATACATATACATATACATATATACTATGTTGGGGTAGGGAAAATGATTACCATGAGCTTTTGAAACATAAACCTGGGTAGTGTAGCACAACCGTCATATAACAAGGCACCCACATGTTGCATGGGTCCATCTTTGCCCTAGATGGAAGGGCCCTAGTGCATCTAGCCACACAAACTAGAGAATATCCATAACCATATATGTCAATGTATGGTACTCGAAGCTCCAAACATAATCAAGATGACATAGAACCAATGTATAAAACATAGGGGAAAACCTCTCATTAATATATTCATTTGGGGGATTCGAACCACCCGACCATAAGAGGGCCGCACCAGCTACTGCCGTTTCTAGTGTTAGTCCTTTGGTCTCCACTTTCACGACCCGAATACACATCCCACTTTAATGCCAAATTTAAAACCATCATTTCATATACACAACCACTAAGACAATTACTTACCTAAGGTATTTTGATGGTATCGTCTTTCAAACCCCACTTGCAAGCGTACAACAATGTCATCGCTATTGTTATTTAACTTTAGGACTCAAACCCGTTGTCTATACAAATCTAACAATTCAAATCAACAATTAGGGACACAAAATATATTATTAAATAGAGACATTAATCACTTTAATGTTTAGAGACTCAAATCCTTTTAACTAACTAAACCACCAAGGTTAAAGTTCATGTCATTACATGGCCAACAAGGCATTCACAAAACGAATTACCAACCATTCATATTCATTAATCCATTGCCTTAGTTCAAAATACATTTTTATTCAATTTAAGGTCATCAAGACATTTAAAAAATCATTAATACTTCATTAGAATTCTTATACCAAACTTTAGTGCTAGACCTAATTCATCATATGACTAGTTTATTCTGTTAGGCATTTTCACAAACACTTCGAGGGCATGCTATTATCTAGACCAAAATCATGGTAAAAACCATAAATTTTAGGGTTATCTATGACCCATTTTTTAAATCACAATTTCCAAGCACCCACACATGCAAACCATCATCAAAAGCATGTATAAACATAAGTTAAACAAAGAGTAAACAATACTCATTCATATGCAAGAAAACCCTAAATTTGGTGTTCAAAACCATAATTGAAGAATCATAATTACACTTTAAAAAAACATGATATTTATGAACTAATTATGATGGAAAAGTAACAAACCTTATTCACAATGATTTACTGAAGAAACTTTACCCTTGAGCCTCCAGACGAACAGTTGTAGAAACACTAGCCCCAATCTTTAAGAAAAAGTGAGAGAGTGTTTTTGAAATGTTAGATCTTTCAAAAGTGTGTTATGAAAGGCCACAACATGTTATAGTACATGGGGACTTAAGGTTTTTTGGGTGGGAGATATCTGGAATACACTCAGTTTAAAAGCTAAAAACATGGTCGTAGGACGGTATGCCACACACCCTAAACCTTACCCTAGCTTATAAGTGGTATCCTTATCTTATACCCTAGGCCTCATCGTGGAACTCTATACTAAAAAATATATGTCCACAAAGGACTAAGCCATGTCATATCATAGTAGAAGTACCCTTAGAACTGTACCTTTTTTAGAATCATTTAGAATAAACTTCGGGCATCATAAGACTTCAAACCTCGTACCCTATCATATGACTTGTAAAATGCCTAATCGTACCTTAGATAGAATGAAACCAAACTACACTACCTAATATACAAGAGTACTTCCAGAAACCTTAGCTTATCATATGACAAGTATGCTCAAACTGTATGCAGTCTAGAAAGTCAAACATAGGAAATTTTCTAAAGATCAAAAGCCAAGGTGTTTTTGTTCTCCCTCACATAGATCGTTCATCCTCTACTGATGGGTAAAGCAAGTGCAAGCACGAGTTATAACCTACAACACTTCAAACTAACTTTTAACAAATATATAAAATGAAGACACAACATAAGGACATTAAGAATAACACATACCTTAAGCGCTAGTTTCTAGAACGGGGAACAAACGTGGATACTTTGAATTTATGTGCTCCTCTGCCCCAAGTAGCTTCCTCAGACTTATTGTTCCCCCAAAGGTCCTTTACCAACGAAAAATTACCAAAGACACATCATTCATTTACCACCGGTGAACTTGACGATCCAGGATTTCAACTAGAAATACCTTATAAAATAAGGAATCCGAGATATCCAACCCTTCTAAAGGGACAACCGATGAAGGATCACCTACACACTTTCAAAATATAGAGGCATGGAAAAGTGGATGAATGGAGCTCAAACTATAAGGAAATCCTAACACATAAGAAATATTACCAATCCTCTCCAAAACTAAATACGGACCAACATACCGGGGAATAAGTTTCCCCTTCTTTCCAAACTGCATCACTCTCTTCATGGGAGACACTTTCAAGAATACCCAATCGCTAACATTGAACTCTAACTTCCTATGCCTCATATCCGCATAGGATTTTTGATGACTTTTAGCAGCTTTAAACCTATTATAACAAATCACCTTGACCTTCTCCAAGGCTTAGTTATCAAAATCAGGTCCAAAAAACTTACCCTTACCAACTTTATAACCTACAATAGGAAAACGACATTTCCTTCAATACTATGCTTCAAAAGGAGATGTACTAATGGTAGAATGATAGTTATTATTATAAGAAAATTCAATAATAGGAATATGGCCAAACCAACTACCTCCATAATCAATCATGCAAGTACGAAGCTTATCTTCCAATATCTTAATGGTCCTCTTGGCATGTTAATCCGGCTGCAGTTGGAAAGCGGTACTAACGCACACCCTAGTTCCTAAACCTTTCTACCTAAGTTCCTAAACTATTCTAAAATGACTTCCAAAAATGAGATGAGAATGGAGTACTACGATCCGAGATGATAAAAATCGGGGCACCATGCAACTTCACAATCTCTGCAAGATACAAGATGGCATAATCCTCCGCTGAATAGCTAGTCCTCATAGGAAAAAAGTTAGCGAGCATAGTCATTCTATCCAAAATGACAAAATAGAATCACATTGATTTCGAGACCAAGGAAGACCAGTAATAAAATCCATATTAATTACCTTCTACTTCCGTTCGAGCAACTCTATTTCTTTATACAAACCTCCGGGTCTCATGTTCTTAACTTTCACTTTTTGGCAAACCATACACTTAGCAACATAGTTAGCCACATCTTGTTTCATATATTTCCACAAATAAAACTCCTAAAGGCTAGGATACATCTTCATGGAACAAGGATGAATAACATAACAAGATCCATGTGCTTCGACCAAAATCCTTTCCCTCAATCCTTCCTCATCGGGAACACATAGCCTATATTGTACCTTATGATACCATCGCCACCAATAAATATGAACAACCTTTTGTTGAACCATATTCTCATTTATCCTCATTAAATAAGGATATAGCATTTGTTTTTCCTTTATCTCAACAACAAGGTATGACTATGATACCTAATGCACAAATACACCACAATCCTCAGAGTCCGCGAGCCAAACTCCAAGGTTAGATAAAGGGTGAATGTCCTTCACCCAACTGTCGCTTCTCCTCATCCACACGAGCTAGCCTCCCTATGGATAACCTGCTAAGAGTATCAGCAACCATGTTATCTTTACCTTGATAGTATGGAGACTCATATCATAGTATTTAAGAAACTCAAACTACCTCATTTTCCTTAGATTCATCTCTTTCTAAGTAAACATATACTGTAACATCTTATTATTAGAAAGGATGTCAACATGAACCCCATAGTGAAAGTCACACAAAATTTTCAATGCAAATACCACAACCAACAACTCTAAATCATTGGTAGTGTAGTTCTTCTTATGAACTTTCAAAAATCAAGAAGCTAAACCACCACCCTACCATGATGAATTACCACACAACCAAGCCGAGCATGATAATCATCATAATACACAACGAAGCCATCATTACCCATAGGCAGGGTCAAAACCAAAGCTGACGTAAAGTTATTCTTCAACTTCTCTAAACTACCCTCACAAACATCCTACCACAAGAACATGACCTTTTTCTGTGTTAACATAGTCAATGGTGCAACTATCGCCAAAAAACTCTCCATAAATGTCCTATAGTAACTGGCTAAACCCAAGAAGCTCTGAATATCATTAGGAGTCACGGTTCTAGGCTACTTTTTAACCACTGCAACCTTTTATGGATCAACCATGATCTCCTCACTAAAGATAACATAACTAAGAAAAGTCATAACCTTCAACCACAACTCAGACTTTTAGAAATTGGCATACAAATATTGATCCTTCAAGGTATGCAACACAATACGAAAGTGATCGACATGATCTTCCATATTCTTAGAGTAGACCAAGATGTCATCAATGAATACAATAACAATCAAATCTAGAAACTTATGGAAGACCCTATTCATAAAATCCATGAATATTGCAAGAGAATTAGTCAATCAAAAAGACATTACTATGAAATCATATGACCATATTGGGTCCTGAAGAAAGTCTTAGGGATATCCATCATATCCAACCCTATCAAATCCATTAGAGTTTCTTTACTACCAACAGATACCACACACCGCCTATAGAATATTTTAACAACAATAAAGTCTCCTATCAAGGTAGAATCAGAAAAAGGAAATGACAGAAACTTAATACCAAAACAAAAAAGCACAGCCAAAAACAAGGTCACATAAGAAAGAATGGACCCTTGATCATGTAAACAACATGCAGCATAGGAGAAAAGTTTCAACATACCAGTCATTACATTTGGAGATGCCTTAGAATCCTAGTGAGATGCAAGAGAATATAATTTATTTAGGCCAGTGTCGGTACCAAAAGAAGAAGTAGATATAGAAAAAACATCATTTTGGACTCGAACCAATTATCAATAAAAAACCATCAATTCACTTCGATATTTAGTATTGAAATCCTTTATCAAATAGAGACATAAATTGATTTAATGTTTAGTAACTCAAACCATTTTAACCAAATAAACCATTAAGGTTAACATTAATATCATTACATGGCCAACAAGGCTTTCACAAAACCGTTTACCAACCATTCATATTTTTAGGCCAAAGCCATAGATCAAAATATATTTCAATTAAATTTATGTTCATTGAGACCTTTAAAAAATACTTCATCCTTCATTAGAATTCTTATACCAAACATTAGTGCTAAACCCAATTCATCAAAGGACTAGTTTATTCTCTTAGGCATTTTCACAAACACTTTGAGGGCATGCTATTATCCAGACCAAAATCAAGGTAAAAATCACCAAGTTTAGGTTTATCCATGACCGATTTGTTAAACCCCAATTACCAAGATCTTACACGTGCAAACAATCATCAAAAATTTTATAAGCACAAGATAAACCAAGAGTAAACAATACTCAACCTTATGTAACAAAACACTCAGTTTGTTTTTCAAAACCACTATTTTAGAATTTTAATCACACTTTAAAACTAATGGTATTTATGAATTAGAAATGAGGGAAGATTCACATAGCTTCTTCATGAAAATTCATGGAAGAAATTTGACCCTTGAGCCTCTAGATGAACATTTGTAGAAACCTTATCCCCAATCTTCAAGAGAGAGTTAGAGAGTGTTTTTGGAATGTTTGTTCTTTCAAAAGTATGTTATTAAAGGACACAACATGTTATAGGATATGGGGACTTATGGTTTTTTGGGTTGGAAATATATTTAATACACTCACCTTAAAGGATAAAAACATGGTTGCAACTGGGTATGACCATACACTCTAAACCTTAACCTAGGGTAGGAGTGGTACCCTTATCTCATAACCTAGGCCTCATCTTTGACCTCCATACTAACAAACGTATGACCATAATGGAATAAGTCATTCCCTATCATATGATAAGTACCCTAAGAACTGTACCTTCGTCAGAATCATCTTGACCAAACTTAGGGCCACATATTACTTATGACCATATACCCCATACCCTATCATATGATTTGTAAGATGCCAAATTATACCTTGGATAGAATGCAACCAATCTACACTACCTAACATATGTGAGAGGGGACATAAATCGTATCTTAGCATATGATAAGTATGTTCAAAGCGTATGTTATCCAAAAACTCAAACTTAGGAAATTTTCTAAAGGTCCAAAGCCAAGGTGTTTCACCTAAACACCAAGAGATAACTTCACTACCTCTTGCAAAAACACAACACCATCCTTAGAATCTAAGAGACTAATTCCAAGATTTTCCAAACGGAGAATATCCTTCACCAAATCCCACTTCTCCTTATTCACATGTGACAAGCAACCCATAGATAACTTTCTAAGAGCATCATCATCTATGCTAAATTTACTTCGCTTATTGTAGAGACTCATGTCGTAGTCTTTGAGAAACTCAAGCCATTGCCTTTGCCTGAGATTAAACTTTTTTTGTATGAATAAATATTTCATGCTTTTATGATCCAAATAAATGTCAAAATGGACCCCATAAAGTTTGTATCACCAAATTATTAATGTAAACACCACTATAAATAACTCTGAATCATGAGTCGGTTAATTCCTCTCATAAACTTTCAACTGCTTAGAAATATATGCTACCACCTTTTAACAATGCATCAATACATAACCAAGTTCCAAACATAATGCATGAAAATAAACCACAAAGCCATCAATACCCTCGGGTAGGGTCAAAACAATAGCAACAGTCAATTTATCTTTAAGCTTCTCAAAACTCCCCTCACAAGCATCAGACCATAGAATCTTTAGCTTCTTCTGAATTAACTTATACAAAAATGTTGAAATCAATGAGAAGATCTCTACAAACCTCCTATAATAATTGCTAAACCTAATAAGCTCCGAATATCGATTGGAGTCATGGGCCTACACCACTTTCTAACCACCACAACTTTCTGTGGATCCACCATGATCACTTCACTAAAAATAATATGTTCTAAAAAAGCAACAACATTCAACCAAAACTCATAATTTGAAAATTTAACATACAAATACTGATCCTTAAGGGTTTGCAACACAATATGGAGGTGATCGGTATGATATGACTCACTCTTCGAATATACCAAAATATCATCTATAAACAGAATAATGAATAAATCCAAAATCTTATGAAATACTTAATTCATCAAGTCCTTAAAGGTCGCCTTGGCATTGGTCAACCCAAAGGACATGACCAAGAACTCAAAATGACCATACCGAGTATGCAAAGAAATCTTAGGGATATGCTCCTCCATAATCCTCAACTGCTGATAACCCAAACAATGATCAGTCTTTGAGAAATTTTTAGCACCCTAAAGTTGGTCAAATAGGTAATCAATCCAAGGATAAAGGTACTTATTCTTCACTACTGGCTTATTCAACTAACGTAATCTATAAACATTGGAAGAAAACCATCTTTCTCACGCACAAAAAAATTAAGAACACCTCTCAGACACACAATAGGGCAGATGAAACCATTGTCAAAAAGATCTTTCAACTACTTTTTAAGTTCCTTCAACTTAGTTGGGTCCTATCTATAAGGAGGGATACCGATAGGATAATTTTTCAAAGGATTATCGATCCCAAAATCATTTTCCATATTAGGAGGGACACCTAAAAGATCATTACAGAAAACTTCAGGAAATTCACTAACCATGGGAACAGATTGTTAAGAAGGACCCTCTAAGTTAGAAACTTTAACCTAGACCCAATGTTAGAGACATCCATTGGAAATTAATTTCTAGGTTCTAAGATATGGTATAAATCTCTATTTAGACACTAGGGAACTCCCTTTCCACTCAATAACCAGCTTATTCAGGAATTCAAAAATTACCTTATGGGTTTATAGTTTAAAGAGGCATAGCACGAATGTAACTAATCCATCAACAAGGTGACATCAAAATATTGAATGTCTAATTTAATCAAACCCACAAAAGTTTCCCTACCACCAATAAAATACCATAAACTACAATAGAATCTTCTAGGAACCACAGTATCACCTACAAGGGTGGGAATAAAAAAGTAGTCAAAATTACACTCAGGACTGAAACCAAAATACACAGTCATAATTATGTTTAAAAAAGAAAGGGAAAACCCCGAATCAACAAAATAATACAATCACGAGAGATTAGTTTTAATGTGCCAATGATAATATTAGGAGATGCCTCTGACTACTAATGGGTACTAAGAGCATACAGGCGATTCCGTCAAGTGATGGTACTTGAAGTGTCTCACATTTGTACCGAAGATGATAAAGTACTAATAAGAACCTTATTGGCCCCAGAAGAAACTATAGAATGACAATCCAAGTACATATGACCAATGTGACAACAACTAAAATACCCATCCCCCCTTTTCATACTGATCATGCGACAAATGGCCATAAAATTGGGAAGGAAGAAAGGATAGAGCTGACTGGGCCCCATTCGCATGATATTAGTCACCCTATGTTGTAGAACTACCACTTCTCTATTAGAACCCTTTGGGGTTGCACCACACAGTAAGGGGCCAAGTCCCTTAAAGTCAATTACAGGAGATAGAACAGTAAAACAACTATGATATACTGGAAAAATAAAGGCAGTGCAGGAAAGTAAATGCACAGGATTTTTTATGTGGAAGCCTTAGAAGGGAAAAAACATGGCCTTCCCTCACAAGGACCTCAAGAAATCCACTATAATCAACCTCATGATTATTGTCTAGATTTTAGCCACACTCTAGGATCCATTTGCTATTAGTAACTCTACTAAAAGATTACCATGGTAACTCTACTAAAAGATTACCTTGGTAACTCTACCTAGGACTTTATCAAGTGATTAACTCTAATCAGACTCACACATAAGAAACTGTACCTATGCAGAACTCTTAATAAGAAAAAACACTATGTTTGTAGCATAATTTGTTTAGTTACTAATCAGTACTCACTCAAGTACAATTTAAATTGAAGTTCATATGAATACCTATGAACAAGAGTAGTGTTGAAATGGAGTTTTCAATGCCTTTCTTCACTCTTTGTAATTTGTGAAAAAACCATTTGATAAAGATGCCTTTTTTTGTTATAGATGGGTAATGATTAGGGTTGAAATATGATTAGACTAGTCATACTAATCAGTACAAAATAAAACCTGCAAGTTTATTACACAAGAGGACAAAATAGTGTAGATAATGCACACCAGTTGTACTGACCTTGCTCATCTAGGAAACTAGTCCCTTGTAGTTTAACAACTCATCATCAAAACTATATACAACAATTTCCCCCTTTTTGTATGATGACAAACCAACCATAGAGTTTTGAGCAGCAATGTATATTTATCACATTAATCAGTGTGATTATTACCTGAAGATGAATGTTCCTCATATCATCATGCTTCCTCTATCACAATCATATAACACAGGGACCTGGTCCATTTTGTCATTTGCAAAAAAAAAATCTAATTTCTTCCCCTATCATCATGCACCTTCATTTACTATAACTATAGCTCATCACATCATTTCTCCCCCTATCAAGATTTATAGTTATCTACAACCTTACCTATGTTTATTAACACTTTCCAATGTTTCTCTCTTGAGATCCATGCCTTCACTAGAGACCAGTATGCCCTTTTTGGAATAATTTAAAAGTTAGAACCTTAAACCAAGAGTAATAGTAAGAACTAGTTAGTTAAATCATGGCCACTAGGGCAACATTAATATGAATATCATTTTAAGGTAGAACCATATAAAGTGCATAAAAGCAAGAACACATTCATGTCCAACAGATTATTTATCACTTCAGTGCTAGAACTATATTTCAAGTTCGATAGAAAAAATCCACAAAAGTTGGATGAAAAGGTAGAGGATTTTGGAAGAAGGTTTGGAGACATGAGGTCATATTAGGACAGTGTAACAATTCTAGCTCAGATGCCTCATTGGATAGAATTACAACCTTCATCTTGAATTCATTATTTTTCTAATTTTATTACCACCATTCAAATAATTTCTGTATTTTCTAGCATTTATTGCTTGTTTTTCTTGTTTTACAAGCCCTGCTATTTTGTCATCAGAATTTTCCCTCAAAAATCTGGAGCCTTTTAGTAGGATGTTCAAAATTTACTATGAAATCTTTGCTTTAAAACTATTATTTTCATCCATGGACCTTCCAAACTTCCTTTCACAATGTCAAGGGAATAATATATTTTGGGGGGGGGGGAATCTTCAATGGAAAAGTAAGGGAAGAAACGGATTTATCTTTGGATAATTTGGATAGTTGTGTTGAGCAAGGTCCATAGGGTTAATACAAAGATGAAATTTATTTTAGTTTTTCCTTAGACAAGTTTTCTAACATGGGAGAAAGACTGTGGCCTTTTTAGTAGAATAATAAGAAAAACATGCACATTCATGACACTAACTTGAGAGATGGGACCAGGTCCATCTCTTTTTTTAGTGATTTCTCAAATTTATGCATACTTCATCTATTTTTTGCTAAAGTTGTTCCCATGGTTGTATAAGTGCAAAGGTATGATACTGATTAAGACCAAAAACTACATACTTTACCAAAGATACCTAACTCCTGATCATAACAAATTTTGTGGAGAACTACTTAGTCATATGGTATGTTAGGTAATTAAGATTAAGCCTAACCTCATCCCATTCTTCTCAAATTATTCCTTGTTAAGTTCCTTAGTAAAGCTATCTTCTATATAATCATCAGTCTTGCAGAACTTCGTGTAGATTTCCCCTTTTTCAACATTGTCTCTTAGGAATTGATGCCTCACATTAATATGCTTAGTCCTTTTATGTTGCAATGGATTCTTTTCCATATTTAGAGAGAGTGTGTTGTCACACGTTAGAGGGATAATATTTGAGACAATACTAAAGTCTTTCAATTACTTCTTGAACCATAACAGTTGTGCAAAACAAGAAGTTGCTGCAACATATTCATCCTTAGCAATAGATAGAAAAACTGAGTTTTCCTTCTTCGAACCGCAGGATATTAAAGATTAGCCAAAAAAATATTCTATTCCTGAAATGTTTTTTCTATTTACTAAATATCCAGTATAGTCTGTATCAGTAATTTCCACAAAGTCAAAATTGTCTCTCGATGGATAGTATAGGACCAAGTCCCTTGTCCCTTTCATATACCTAAGAATTTTTGTTGTAGTTTTTAGATGGGACTTCTTTGGAAGTAAAATACAAGCCAAACAATGGCTAAAGTCAAGAACAAGCACCATAAAAGATAAAGTAATTAAACATAGAGTCAGAAGCAAAAAGAGCATACCTACCTAATTCCTCTTTCATTATCAATGTCACATTATCATGAAGTATATATATAAAACATGAATATTATAAACTATCCTAGGTTTTCCCCGATTCATATATCTTTAACACCAACCTCTTCCTCCATCCCATACTAGAGAGATGGGTATATATATGTATATTAAGCGGAAAAAGCATTAACACAAGTAATCTGATAATGAAGTATCATGAGTCTAATCATAACCTCTATAATAAATTCACATATAGTCTATAAGCATGTATTCTAGCACCATTAACCTTATCATTTCTAATATCAACAATAAGGAAGATTTCCAATATAATTATTAGCATAATTATTATGTATGACTATAACATAAGCAATAGTATAGTAAACAACCTGCTTGCTAGACTAAATAATGGATTAATTAATAACGTAGACAAGGGATTAGTTAAAAATATCATCAATGGTTCATTATTTGATAACCAATAGTCTAGTCAATTCGACCATGAATATACCCATAAGCGACACCATTAAAAATGGCTCATTAGTAGAATATTCATTGGCTTATCAATAGCATAAAGGTAGTTTATCACTAACTTGAGCAATAAAACTCCATGGCATAATCTTTTGCATAGTTATAGCATAGTCAATAACATAACTTACGACTTAGGCCATATAATAGTCAAGGTGTCATTCGATAGCATGATCGTTAGTCTAATCAGTAGTCAATCACAATAACATAATCTATAGCTCGTCATAAGATTTAGCCAATAAAACATACATAAGGCATAATCACTCAAACATTATTGCCAATGCCATTAATCATAACCAATCAATACAAAAATTCGTCAATATTACCTCATAAGGGCACTCTAGGAAATTACTAAGTATACAAGGGTTCAAGAGATCTTATCTTCAATCTTGTCTTAGTATGGTCAAAGAGCCCACTTCTAAATTATCACAATACATTCAAAGTCAATTTCTACCCCGAACTAGTTTAAGGTATCTAAATAAACTCTTTGATGTTTAACATGCAACAATAAGACCTAAGGCAGATATTCTACTCAAGAAACTTTTTCTAAGTGCAATAGAACTAAAGAAATCTTCATTTGTATATGCATCTAAGACAACTTACTCTAGGAATTAGCAAGAAGTCAAGCTTTTCAAATACAAGATTCATTCTAGCATAAATGGTCCAACTAACCCTATCTTGCACTTCATTAATCCAACACCTAAAACCCACCCAATCTAACACGATATGACATATATGCTATGACATATATCAATATAACAAGGAATAAACCTAGCCTACCTCGATGCTGAAGAAAGCACAACAATCTGCTATACCTTTGCTTTTCCCTTTTGAGAAGCCTCTTAAAGATGCCAAGCCATTAAAAACACAATCTACTCATCAATACGAGCGTAACGATAATCGTATTACACCATTTTTCTTTGGGTCCAAAAATTATGCAAAAAATACAATGTGGGTACCACTTACAAAAATCACATTTTCTAGACCAGCCAAATATGATATCAAGATCATGGAATCAAAACCCTTATAAATGTGTGAAAAGCAAGCAAACCCTTGGGTAAAATCTCCCCCTAAGTGATTTGGGGCTTCAATAAAAAATTCAAGCATGAAATTGTAGGATTCTTACCTTAAATCAGAAGATATTCGCAAAAATATATCTTAATCAAGCTCCCAATTCACCCCATGACTCAATTTAAAGTTAGCACTCTTTTTTAGAGTTTCTAGGTTTCAAGGACGAGTGGAAAATGACCAAAATGTAGCCTAAGGGGTCCTTTTATACCGATGCTAGGTGTCCAGTTATAGCTATCACAAAATAGGATGTGGGATCGCATTAATTCAGTGTAGGAGAAGGTATGGAAATCGGCATCCTCCCTTGTTCGATCGTAGGATCCTCTTAGGCACTGGATATCAGCTAAAACTTAGACAATAATTTCAAGATTCTGCTAAGGTCTCAGACTTCATTTAGAATCTGATTTATGCAAATGAACTATGTAACCACACTAAATTTGATATTCCAGACACAATAACGAAGTAAGATTTTTCTTCTATTGTTTTTTCGACCAAATGTGGGTCCTATACTTAATTTACCAATTTTTCAACTTAACGACCAATATGTCAAAATGAGCTCGGGTTCCTTGGGACCCAAATCAAAGGTCTACCTATCCTTGAATTAATATTCTGGAGCTATTGACATAGTTAGAAATTTCATTCAAGATTGTTCTACCAAAGTTTTTATGCGGTGGAAATTTGGAACCAACAAAGTTTTCAAAATGAGTAATTGGCTCTAAAAATCAAATGAACTGCCCAATGACCGAACTTTCAGTTCTTGCAAGTCATAAATGTCTTAGGGAAACTATGAAAAGGCTCTAATAGCAAAAATATGGTAAATGACCTGAAGTTTCATTACAATATCCACTACAAAAGGAACTTTCATCCCCAAAAGTAAAAAATTAGAACATACTTGAAGTCTTGAACATGTGAAGATACTGAGTCTATATCTTCCTCTCGATCTACCAAGTGGATTCCTCGATTAGGCGGTTCCTCCACTAAACCTTAACTACATGAATCTCCCTAGTGCGCAATCGCCTCATATCACTAGACAAAATAAGCACTGGCTCCTCTAAAAAGGTCAAATTCTGATCCAACTAGACTGAGTTCCATTCAAGCACATAAGAAAGATCAGTAATTTATCATCGCAACATAGATTCATGGAAAACGATATGAACAACAACAATATCTAGAGTTAAACTAGCTTATAAGTTTTCTTACCAACTGAGCGGAGAATCTCAAAAGGTCTAATACATATCAAACTTATCCTACCCTTCCTCCTAAACTTCTTCACACCCTTCATGGGAGACACATGAAAGAATACATGATGAACATCTCCAAATATCAAGGAACGATGCCTACGATCTACAGAGGTCTGATTCCTACTATGAGCCACTCACAACCGACCCCAAATAACTATGACTCTATCCAATGAATCCTAAAGCATATCAATAACACGGGGCCTAACCTCGAAAGTCTTAAACCATCCAACTAGAGAACGACATCTCCTACAGTACAAAGCCTCAAACAGATCCATCACAAGACTCAATTATAACTGTTATTATAAGTAAACTCATTTAAAGCTAAGTTTTTCTCCCATTTTCCCCAATTCAATAACACTAGCTCAGAGCATATCCTCAAGCACCTGAAAAGTATGCTTTGACTGACCATCGGTCTATTAATGAAAGGTTGTATTGAAAGCTACCTGAGTTCAAAACTCATATTAAAAGGCACTCCAAAACCTTGAAATAAACACAGGACCACAGTCTAAAATGATAGAAATGGGCACCCTATGTAAATGAACTATATCCAGAATAAGAATAAAATATGCTAACTTAGTAAAAAAATCTTTGATAACCCAAATACAATCAGAACAAAGAGAAAAACAAGGAAACCCACTAATAAAATCCATAGAAATTCATTCCTATTTCCACTCAGGAATGGGTAATCTCTGAGTCAAACCACTTGGTCGCTGATGCTTATCCATTACCCATTGAAAACAAAGGAAAATATCTACAAAGTCTTCCATATATCTTTTCATACAATTCCATCAATAGTGTTGCCTCAAATCTTTATACATCATGGTTGTACTGGGGTGAATAGAATATCTAGAGCTATAAGAGTCATGCAAAATCATCTGAATTAAGTCATCAAGCTGAGGAACACAAATAAGGACATCAAACATCAAAATACTCTTAGAATCAATGGTGCGCCTCTTAAACTCACCTCACAACACCTGATGACAAAGGAAGAAAAACTTGTTATCTTCATAGTGACGATCATGAATAAACTCAAATAGCAAGGACCACATCTCCATACTAGCCAAAATCCTCTAAGGATCTAAAATATCAAGGAGAACTATCAAGTTGTCCAAGGACTAAATGTAATATGCCAACGGCCTCTAAGAAACAAAAATATAAGCCAAACTACCCATACTCACTAACTTACAACTCAAGGCATCAACAACTATATTTGTCTTACCCGGATGATACAAGATGGAAATATCACAGCGCTTAAGCAACTCCATCTATCTACACTGACATGATCGGTAAGAATCTCACAATACACACCATATATATAATGCCTCCAAATCTTAAGTGAAGAAACTACCACTGCCAACTCTAAATCATGAATGGGGTAGTTGCGCTCGTACACCTTAAGCTTCTTAGAAGCATAAGAAATAACACGACCCTGCTACACCAATACACAACCTAGACCAATGTCACAAGCATAACAAAACATGGTGAATCCCTCACCCTCAATAGAAAGAGATAACGTAGAAGATAAAGTAAGGAAGTTCTTGAGTTTTCTAAAGATCCACGCACACTCCTAAAATCCTTAGAAAAGAACTTTCTTCTGAGTTAATTTGGTTATAAGGGCTAAAATAGTAGTAAAATGTTGCATGAAGCATTTATTATAACCATCCAAACTAATAAAGCTATGAAACTCAGTAAGAGATGTACGTCTAGCCCAATCATGAATCACCTCAATCTTTGATGGATCTACCATAATACCTTTTTAGATACCATATGTTCTATGAATGTCATCGACTCAAGACAAAACTCACACATAGAGAACTTAACAAAAATTAAATAATCTCTCAGGGTCTGGAGAACTATTCTCAAATGCGGGGCATGGTCCTTACTACCCATCGAATGTACAAGAATGTCATCAATGAACACTATCACAAAAGAGTCTAAATAAGGCTTGAACACTTGGTTCATCAAATCTATGATTGTTGTTACAGTATTAGTTAACCTAAATGAAATCACCAAGGTACGGTCTTGGCAAAATAGTCCATGACCGCATGATAGTGAGAAAACTAGTCCATGCCCTTAATTACATCAAAGTCCTCCATATTCAGAATAATAAGATCAACATAAGTATCAAAATCACTAACAATCATAACACATGATTGAAATACTAAATTCACTACTAGAGAATCACCCATTGGGAGTAGATACACGTAATAGAAAAAATAATGAATCACAAGACAATACTAACTGAGGTGCATAATAAGCATATATAGGAATAAGTGGATCTCAGATCAAATTAAGTAAGTATCGACTGATGGAACATAAAAATCATACCTATAACTTTAGAATACGAAGTCTAAGCCTCAGATCTAGCAAGTACTGCATACAACTAACCATACCTGCCACTTGGTCAGGTACCTGACTAACCTACTATCTTTCCTGCTTGAGAATCTCCCCAGTTACCCCAGGCACCATCCCTACGACCATGAGGCCCACCTCTATATGCGAGTTGAATTTCTCTAATAGAAGGAACACTCTGATCTAAAACAACCACTACCCCCATGACTTAGGAAATCACGCAAATAGATACCAAGGAGTCTAAAAGTAAAATAATAAATAGGAGTAGAACCAGAACCAATAGAGTTGGCAAAACAAGAGTGTCCTCTACATCTAGATTGACCAGAGAACGAACACCTCAAAGACTAACCACTGCCCTTACTAGAGCAATCTTTAGCAATATAATAGCCTCCATCAATAATATGTAGAGCTTCCTGAACAAGGAAACTCGACTGACTCTAAGGATGATTGGATGGATACAGAGGATACCTACTCTAAGTACTACCATCTCTGGTTTGGGAACTACGATGGCTCCCATTAAATATACAATAAAACCTAGGCCTCTTATCATGAACCTTACAACCCTTATAGTGCATCTCCTCTATCACCATATTATGATTTGAAAACTCAGCAAAAAACCTACCCGCATGACTAAACTCAAAGTAGACATATAAAGGAAATCCTGAACCCTCTAATAAAGAAGTAAACTCTCTAATACTCAGTATCCAAAATAGAAGTCGTATGCCTAGCCAAATCATGAAAATGATTCTCATACTCTACAACTATCATGAAGCCCTGCTCTAATCTGGAAAATTGATCTCTCAAATAATCTCTAATGCTATGAGGCATATAATTCTCCAAGAATATCTTAGAGAATAAAGTCCATGATAAGGGAGAAGATCCAGCTGGTCTAGAATCTATATAACCTCTCCACAAATAATGATTATACAAATTCAACTGAAATACAGTGTAATCCACATCACAAGTGTTAACAAGGTTCAAACCATGAAACCTATTCTTCTAAGCAATCAGGAACTCATATGCATCCTCTTCAGTAGGACAAAAAAATCTCAACGGAGCTAGTCTCAAGAATCTACCTAATATCTTCTGCTCCTCAGAAGACATAACACGTTGAGCGACCACAAGATGAGTTACTATCGAATGAGAAACTGCCGGAATAGTAGGGACATTAACTTTTGGAGTTATAACCATTGGTTGCACCCTTGACTCAATACCACTCTAATCAGTAGAATGTGCACCATTAGAGGATGCACCAACAAATATACCAATAACCTAACCAATATATCTTTGATCATGAGTAATGAAACAAACCCTAGTGGAGCCTGGGCTGGTATTGAGTCCATCACTAGTTGTGGAAGAAGAATCTCTGGCTCAAGTGAAGGAAGAAGGTTGGGGGAAAGAGACCTATCCTAGCCCCTATTTGGGGACACATCACAAAGCTTCCCATGACCTCTAGGTTATCCATGAATGAGAGAAGGATACCTAGGCTTAGTTTTGGGACCCTAATCTCTTATAGAAGTAGAACGTGTCCTATCTATCTTGTGAAAGAGTGAAGTCAAGGGAATAGTATACAAACCAACTCTGAATCTTAGCAGAAAATTAGTGAAAGAAGAGATGAAATTCTAAGAATGTCTCTTAGACACCCAAAGATAGGAAAGGGACATGAATGTTTCAATCCATAGGAATTTACTAGACACTTGCTTTTTTACCAATAATACCAGTGAAACCTAAGCTCTGATACAAATTTTCCAAGACCCAATTTATGAGTGTGATGTATTCTACTAAACCCCGCCAATAGATAAGCCAATATTATAATCCGAAGCAAATGAAATGTGTTATGTTAGTAAGGAATGTCCATCATAAGACAAATACAATGAGCTCAAGTAATAAATAAACAAAGAGTTCGAAATAGAAAAGTAGTCAGACAAGATACCAATCTGAAAACCTAGTAGGGTAACCACAAGAGAATATAATAATATTTATACAATTAGAAGTATAGAATAGTCAATACATCTACCCCAACACTAAATATTGAATATAAAAGATAGAAAAAAATTTGGAGACTCAAACTACAAGGGCTCACCCTATCTCAAAAAATCAATCAGCAGATGAAAAATGATGAATGGCGATAGCTAGAACTTGGATCTTCCCCAAAAAGGTACAAAGGTTTAGTATTAGTAAAAAAATTGTATAACTATCCGAGACTACCACCTAGTTTTCACACAGTGCTTGGAACCACAAGTGATCACAAGCTAACCCGTGAACTGGCATACTATTAAGTAACTGAATTATAATATAATAAATAGTTGTTCTATTGTGCGGAAATAAAATCATACTAAAAATCTAAAATAGATACAGTACTAATAAATCTTTATAATCTTATAAATCTGAAGGATGAAACTGAAATTACATGACTGACACTGACTGACATATATGAAGCCTCTACTATATTAACTATAGATAGCTAAGACATGCCTCCAACTACCACTAATCAATACATTTGAAAGTAAATGAACTATACATGAACTAAACTGTCTGGAGTTCCCAAAGTAGGAGAACTCATCACCTGTTGGCTGGTATCTGCTACTGTCTGATCGTGATGTGCGGCCAACAATTGGTACCTATGTTATGAAATAATGTATCCACACAGATTTATATATGGATCAGTACTTCTGGTATATACTTATTATGCAGGGGTGAAAGCAATAAGTTTGACTGATTTCATACGTAATCATAAAACAAGCTTGCTTAGTGTAAGTAGACACACCAATAGGCTGGAATAAACTAAAAACTGAAATATCTTAAAGCATGAGTGACAAACATTCTCTAATAAGATGGTGAATTTCTACACTAAGTTTCTGTAAACTTTACTTTAATGATATAATTATAACTGAAGCTGGGATATGGTAAAATAGTGATATTGTATGAATATTGAGTCTTTAAGTCAATGATGGAGACTGACAAGAATTGAGGATCTAAATATACAATCACACTGAGCACGAATACATAAATATACAATCTTATCAGATTAATTGAATGACCGATAGCTGAATATTGGTCATGTAAGCTTGAACTGTATTTAGTCTGAATAACTGGACTAAAACTGTAGAGTATTATACATATGAGAAAGGACTAACTGAGTAACATAAGCTAACTGAGCATGAATTCATGAAAACTGTATTATCTGAGAATTCAAGACCAAGTGTATAACATGATTCTGAAATAATCTGTAAATTGAGGTACTGAAATACTGATAACTAAATTGCTAATAATTGTATACTATGGTCAAGCAAACCTGAAGCTGAACTGAGTTCTGAACTGAATACTTAACTGGGACTGTAATTGATACTTTAACTGAGATTGTACTGGGAATGTAACCGAGAATATAACTAATATTGTAAATGAGATTTTTTTGAAGCTAAGTATTGAGTTCTAATAACAGAGTAACTGATATCTAAGACTACTGATAACTAAATTTACTTATAACTGAGTGACTATTTCTGACAGTACTGATTTTGTAGAATTGACTAATACTGAAATTGTGGGATGTATCACCTTACCAATATGCCCCAATCTGAGCTAATTGGAGTCCAACCTATAACCCTAGTTAGAAGGGCATTAGCACCTTGCCAAGGGATACTAACAATGTTGGGCAAACCCTAAGCTGGCAGGAAGACTCATAAATTATATATGTATGGTTGTGTCAACCCTAGTCTGGCAGGAGGACGTCTTACCTTATGCTGACTATGCAGTTATATAACTCTAGGATTGCTATAAAGGGTCAAACCCTCTGCTGGAAGGAGTTCCCCCATACCTAGGTTCGATCGGTGTTGAATCCTACTCCCAACTAAATGACACTAGAATACTAATTGGTGCATGTATTGATAACTAATAAGGTCAGGTCATGGTATTCTAAAAATAACAGTGTATATAGATTCGGAGGTAATTATTAATGATTAAACTTCTACTGGGACTGAAATGGGACTGTAATAGGCTTGCCTAAACACACACTGATTTTGTTAACTAATCGGATAGGACTGAGTTCACTGAGTTCTGTTAACAGATTGAGTTCACAGAGTTCTACTAACTGACTGAGTACTGCTATTCTTGAACTTTTACTGGGACTATTCTATATCTACTGAAACTACGTAAATAGCTAGATTTCGGCTAATAAATAACCCCAGGACTGGATAGCATAAATGGTAAAACCTGGTAATTCTTGAAAGCATAGCCATAGTCAATTGTTCAAAATTATTCACTGAGATATTTTATCAAACACTTGGAGGTTATGGACTTGTACATGCATAAGAACACATGGTATCATGTCATGATTACTCTATTCAATTCACATGGTCATTCTATCAAGCACTTGGAGACTAACACTTTAATATAGGGCATAAGTCCAAACACACGGGGATCATGAACTTGGACATAGAAACATCTTAAACATGGGAGCATAGCATGATTACATAACTAAAATCACGAATTGGAAAATTTATAAGTAATTCGCTTGAAATAGGACATGGGTGTTACATCAAAACATGTAAAGTTCATAGCTTGAACGTAAGAATATCTTAAACATGAGGGACCAATAGAGTTAAATGGCAAGATTCATAACTACGGGATTCATCTTTAAATTGACTTAACATGATATGAAAATTTCATCAAACATATGAAAGGCATGAATTTAAAACATGGGTATATTGCTAAACATCATGAATTTAGGATCTATCATGGAATTTACTTGACTAAAGCATGGGAAATTCAAATTCATAGCATGGGGAATTTAAAATCTTTCATAGAATCATACATGGGTTGAATTGAATTTAAAACATCATGGAGACATAAAATTCAATCTTTCTTGAACATACTAAATACCATTGTAATGAAAAATTCATTCTTTAATTAAGTAAATAGGGTTTTTGGGCTCCATGGGTGAAAGAGGACCTATGGATGAACTCCCACATACCTTAATTGCTTGATTTGATATAGAAAACTTGAATTTTAAACCCTTGGAGATGATCTTGAAAGATTTTCTTGAGATTCTTGGATTAGGGAACCAAATTCTTGGTTTTTCTTCCAGATATTGTAACGAAATCTTGATGTTCTTGAATGGGGATTAGGGTTTGTTCTTGAGGGAGTCTTGGCGAGAAATTATGGATAAAGGGAAAATAATGCTCCCTAAGGCTTTAATTATCTATTATGGATGAGTTAGGGCTGAGGCAAAGACCCTTTTTCCCTTAAAAACTCTAAAACAGAACCTGGTAATTAGGAGTGTGCGACGGAGCGTGCGTCGCACGCTAATCGCGCATAGCTACTGCCTCTTTCACAAAAATGGCAATAACTTTTCGCTCGGGTATCAGATTAAGGCTAAATTGGTATTGTTTGATAGCTAATTCAATTATCTACAATTTAGTAGGTCTTGACCTGTAAAATTCTTAATATATGAAAAGTTATACACATTCAAAGTAGACCCTTATAGAACCAAACACCAAATTGTGGGCGAATCAAAGGATCTTAGCTTAACTTGTCTCTAAATGATTTATATGATCATTTTTAACCTCATGAGAATTTCACATACTAGTATAAAGATAATTAAACTTATATTCACAAGAGAATCACTTGGATTATAACTTATACATGCAGGAATGATGGTTCATACACTAGCCCAAAAATATAGGGTATTACATTATCTCTCCCTTAGGAACATTCATCCTCGAATGAGACTGGTTAGACTGACACTACTGTACAAAGGTAACTATGATAATATCCTAAACATGCATGACTGAAAATAGGATTGTATAACTGATTCTAAAATATGATATATGAACTGAATATCATGAGTTAATTGATTTCGTTAATACATTTAATGACATGAGAATGATTATAAGGCTTACATAGAAATAAGAGAGTCAACTGGTGAATAACCAACACTTCAAGCTGGATCCTATTTCATGAAGAAAAATGAAAAGTTTAGGACATGAATACTCGGGGTATTACAATACATCTCCCCTTGAGATATTTAGTACACCGGATGGTACTGACTTGGTTGAAATACTAAGGAAACACTGAGATGATGCATGAGAAACTTATGGACTGAATCATGACTGAATACCTGGAATCTGAAAATGATGCATGATGCATGAACTGAGCTGTATTTACAAATTACATGGATGTGAATGAATTATCTCTCGGAATAGCCATATTCATGAGAATTTTGAATAGTATGAATAGATTGAAAGATGGAAAGCCATAGGAACTTGTCTGTCTGAGTGCTAGACCAATGAATTATAATGAAATCTTACACTCAACTATACATTCAACTTATACTCCAGCATGATATTCAAGCCTATATTCATTATGACACATGAACTTGTAGGCAAACCACCACAAAAGTATCTTTCTCATTTTCTCTAAACCTTTATCCTTAAAACTTTCATTCATAAGCCTAAGAAAACACACATAGAATTTCAACTAATCATGACATAAGAAGAGGTCACTAAAAGTTAGAACATGAGGACCTGAAACATGAAAGAATAACTTTTACACTCAACTGAGGCCTGATTAATAAGTTATCAATGATATTAATTTGTTAGAGAGATCTGAACTGAGGACATACAAAACATAAACTAAATTTCACTGATCATTAGAGGTGTAGCATGAGCACCTGGAAATGAACATACGGTAAGACATGGTTACATCATTCATGAGCTGCATGACCAGAGTTTGGAGTTCATGATTTCATTGAACATGATTCGTACTGCTAAGTTAACTAGAACTCCTCATACTAGAAACTGAAAGCATGCATGGTTTTTCTATAAAGTGCATGAATATGAAAATGATGATTGATATGAGTAGATATTGTGATGACTAAAAAACTTTGCACTGCGATAAGAATAGGTTGGGCATCATCCTCCCTTAATGCTTTTCTACACATACTAGCACTACTACCAATGTCTGAGAGCCTGACTTAGTTACTTGTTCTATCATCTTCTCCTTAGCTTTAAGCCATCTTCTTTAATATGTGAACCACTTAATAAACTCTTACTCAACTGCAACCACTTTACTCTTGATTCTGGGGTATAATAATACACATAAATACTAAACTCTCATAGAATATACTACCCTTAACTTTCTTTATCTTCTAGATCATCATCATATACTTACACTCTTCTCAACACATACTTTAAAACTTAGAAATAATGCAATCCCATCAACTCGGGTACACTTCTAGGTTATACACACAACATCATACTTATTTTCAACTCAGTAAACTTAAATTCTTTCATACACTGTTAAAACCTACTAATTCATCTTTCGTACAAATAGCCCCTTGAATACATAATCTGTTTTATCCAGTTAACACCATCCCAACTCTACTTCTGCTAAACTTCTTGGTTCATGATTCTGTCCCTAGAACATATGCTATCATATGATTCCAAGAAGGAATCTAAAAGCACATCTAACTTTAGCTTAATGCACGATTTTCATGAACATGAATGAAATATTTCAAACTTTAGGACTTAAGGGCATTAATGGAATAATTTTTGAGCCAACATGCAATACCATAACAGTCTATAAGGACTGGCTGAGGTAATTCTGCCTGTAGGGATTTAACCTTCACTGTTTCTGTCACCTCAAAACTAAGGCAGAGTTAGCATGAATAGACCAAGATAAGGATTTGCATAAATTTCTTAGATAATATTTCTACTGCACGGTCTGAGACTTGAAAGAAGGGAAACATTTTCTAAATGCCCTATAGCCTCTCGAATAAAAGTACAGATCGTGTAGTAGAAATATTATCTAAGAATGATAATATTTCCCTTGTTTCAAGTCTCAGATCATTATATAAGAATGATAATATACAAGATAATCATAACTAAGTCTAGGTAACAAATATAACTTGATTCATCTCCATCATCACTTCATATAATAAGTAATCAAATTGGTATTACAATATAACATACGGTATCAATACATGGCAATATTGCTATACATAACAAGTAATAAATATTGAAATAACATCATAACATAAAGAATCAACTTATGCATACATCATTGTACATAAGAATTGGATAATTCAAAATAATAATGCATCACAAATTATCAATAAAAGCAATCACAAGTACAAAGTTGGTTTCAATAAATCAACTGGTGCGTAAAGTAAAGAACTCATCACAGTGTCCTATATAACTGGAGAGTACACTCAAGAGAAAAGTAAGGGAATATAATCAGCAATATATCCAAACTTTATCATTATAGAACCATCATTCCACACTTACCACCAATCGGTCATTTATCAACTTTCCAAAATTATCATCAATAAAAAGTTTACCATCATTCCTTAATAATCATCAACATTCATAATTGAATAGCATATGGTAATATATTCATTACCATAACAATACCATCAATTAGACAACTATACCCTCGATACATCCTAATAGCTCTTTATTAGCAAGCCAACTTTTTTTAACTAATCCAATTACTCACTAATCATCATTTAATAGATAATTATTATCTATCAACTATTCACCACTTAGTCACTATTCATGGGTCAACAACTAGTCATTATTCACCAATTAGGTAATCTCAAGAATCTAGCCAAAATGCATCACTAAACCATATTTATCAAATAGCCAATATTTATATCTAGCCATGACAAGCTCACTAATAACCATTTATCCAATAACAAATAATCATGAATTACTCACTATTCATTTTTAACTAAACACCATTTAGTAACTAGCATCACAAATCCATGAATCCTCATTTATCAACTAGTCATATTCGTCGACTAAATTATTGTTGTCAACTAATCTTTATTGCTACAAATAGTTAATGTGCAAAACATTATTATAGCTTAATTATCATTATTTTTAGTCGTTAATACTACAATTACTCATTATTTCTAAGGTTCAACTATCCATAAATCATTATTAAGCAATATTCACCACTAACCATCTGTCCAACCTTAAATCAACAACTATATCATTTTATCCCTTAATCACAAGGAGACTATAACCGACATCTTTAATATGAATATTATACCCCACTATATATAAGCATAAATAAACATATAATTTCCATACATAAGGCGAACCAAACTAAAACCGGTAGATGTACTCATAGGAACATTAGTAATCGTACTTTAGCCATGTCGGGTACCAATGCCTCATCATAATCATCTTTTGGCCTTTCCAGTTATTATCACATCATTACAATATCCTTTGGCCTCATTGGGTATCAATATATCAACATACTATCCTCCTATCATGACGGGTATCAATGGATCATCATAATACCCTCTAGCCTGGTCCGGTATCAGAATATTATCATAATATCCTCTGGCCTTGCCGGGTATTAACATATCATCATAATATTCTTTTCCCTTACGGGGTATCATCACATCATCATAATATCCTCTAGCCTTGTTGGGTATTATCATAATATTTTCCGACCTTGTTCGGTATTATCATAATATCCATATTAATATCAATAACAAAGAGCAAGACCAATGAGGGCTAAAGTAATGAAGCTACACGAGGGATAAAGTAAAGAAAAAGCCCCATGACGGTGAAAGTAAATAAACATAAAAGGAGAAGAACGAATAGCATACCTACATAATTCCCATTCATCATTAATGTCATATTATAATTAAGTATATATATAAAACATGAATACGATAAACTCTTCTATGGTTTTCCTTGGTTCACATATATTCTACACCGATATCTTCCTCCATTCCATAATAGAGAGATGCATATATAGATATGTATAATAAGCGACAAAATCATTACAAGTAATCATATAATGAAGTATCATGATTTCAAGCATAACCTATACTACAACATCACATAGAGTCAATAAGTTTGCCTTCTAGCAACATTAACCTTATCATTTCCAATATCGACAATATGTAAGATTTTCTATATGATTTTTTGCTTAATTATTAAGCATGACGATAAAATGAGCAATAGAATAGTGAATGGCCCATATACTACCATAAACAAGGGCTTAATTAATAACTTAGACAAGGTCTTAATTAAAAGTGTTATCAATGTCTCCTCATTCAAAATCAATAGTATAGTCAATTTGACCATTATCATAACCATAAGATATATCATGAACAATTGAGCATTAGTAGCACATTCATTGGCCTATCATTAACATAAACGTAGTTTATCACTAACTTGAGCAATAGAAAATCCATGGCCTAATCTATATATTATTTACAGCATAGTCAGTAACATAACTTATTGCTTAGGGAATATCATAGTCAAGGAAACATTCGATTGCTTGATCATTAGCCTAATCAATAGCCAATCACAACAGCATAATCAATAGCTCATCATAACCTTTATTTAATAAAAAATACATAAGGTATAATCACTTAAATATTATTTCCAATGCCATTCTTCATAACCAATTAGTACAAACATTCATCAATAGTGCCTGATAAAAGCACTCTTGGCATTTACTAAGCGTACAAGGGTTCAAGAGATCTAATCTTCAATCATGTCTTAAGATAGGTCAAAAATCTCACTTCTAAATCCAAGAAATATAGTCTAAGTCAATTTTAACTTGGACTCGGGTAAGGTATCTAAATTAACTAGTAAATGTACAGCAAGTCATAATAAGACCTTTAATAGATATTCTAGTCAAGAAACTTTCGCTAAGTGCAAGGTAATTAAGGCAACCATCATTAGTATAATCATTTAAACCAACTTACTCTAAGTGTGACCAACTAGATAGTTTCACCTAAATTGAGCAAGAAAAGGCATTCTTATGCAAGGCATGGGTAATGATGTTTATTCCACCTACGGTGTAGGGAAACAAGTCAAGCTTTTCAATTCTATGATTCATTATATCCTAAATAGTCCAACTAACCTAAGTCTTGCACATTACTATCAAACACTTAAAACCCATGCCAATCTAACTATATATTACAAATATAATATGACATAGCTCAATACAACAAGGTATAAACCTATCCTACCCTGAAGCCGAAGAAAGCTAAACAATCTGCTAAACCTTTGATTTTCCCTTCTGAGAAGCCACTTCAAGATGCCAAGCTATAAAAAAACAGAATCTACTCATCAGTATGAGCTTAATGATAGCCATAATGCACCATTGTGCTTTGGGTCCAAAAATAATGCCAAAAAAACCATGTGGGTCCCTTTTATGAAAATTGCACTTTTGAGACAAACCCAACAGATATCAAGCTCATGGAATCAAAACCCATAAAATGGGTGAAACCCAATGTAACCATGGGCTAAAATCAAGTGTAAGTGGTTTGGGGCTTTGGTAAAAAATTCAAGAAATTCAAGCATAAAATTGAATGATTTTTATCTTAAATCCGGAGATATTCGTGAAAAGATATGTTAATCAAGCACCCAAGTCACCACCAAGACTCAAATTCAAGTTAGCACAATCTTTTCGGTTTTCTTGGTCTTAAGGCTGAGTGGAAAATGACCAAAACACAGCCTAAGGGGTCCTCTTATACCCATGCTAGGTGTCTAGGTATGGATATCGCACAATAGGGTGTGCGATCAAACTACTTGAGTGTAGGAGTATGTTTACAGATCACCATCCCCCCTTGTGCAATCACAGTATCCTTTCCGGCATCAGATATCAGGTGAAACATAGTCAATTTTTCCAAATTTTTTCTAAGTCCTCGGGAATCGTTCAAAATCTAATTTATGAAAATGAATTATGTAACCACACTAAATTCAACATTCCGAATGTAATGGAAAAGTTGGATTTTCCATCTGAGGTCTTTTCGACCAAATATGGGTCCCACACCTAATTTCCTAATTTTCAGCTTTTTGATAAATCAATTGAAATGAGCTCGGGTTCCTTGGGACCCAAACCAAAGGTCTACCTACCTAAAATCTATATTCTGGAGTTGATGGATCAGTTAACATTTGTATCCATGTAACGCCCTGAAATCGGGTCCTGAGACATCACACGGTGCTTTGGGTCACAAATGACCCCAAGCAAACACTTCTACTGGCATAACTCTTATGCAACTGAATAAAAATACAAATCCATACAAATCAGAAGAAATTAACTCTTTTCTGAATTTGATCAATACAAAAATGGAATTTTATAGAATTACAATTCTGCCTTTATAACCAAAATTAAAACAAAATACATCAACTTCTACTGACTGTCTATGAAGCCTCTACTAGTACTGACTGTAGGTAGCCGGGTCATGACTCCCGACTACCCCAACTCAATACGACTGAATAAAGAAAATACAGCACTATAAACTCTGCATAACTAACCCAAGCCCTTGAATCAAAAGGACTCATCACCTGCTCACTGGATACCACGAACTGACTGGATCCGAAGGTGCAACTATACCTTGTACCTATATTCCGAGAAAATGTAGCCCACATATGAATATGTGGGTCAGCACCATGGAAAAATACCAAGCATATGGGGGTGCAATGCATATATAAAATAATATCTTAATATCATCACAGTTTATAAAATTATGCATGCTAATATAGATGACTCACTTAGCTCGAATTAAATCATCAAAATCATGGATGAATAATACATGTAAAATAAAACAAGTTATTCATTACAATACGTTCTCAATTCACTCTCATCTCAATTTAAAATCATCAAAACAATCAAATCTCATGTCAATTCTCATTAGAATATATTCCTTAAATCTTTTAAGAATAATGACTTTCTCAAACTCAGCCTTTTAAGCAAATATGTTTTCTTCTCAGATAGAAGAGTACACACACACACATTGGGAGATCCTATAATCGAAATAAACCATGTGAGCTACATGGAGTCCAACGTACAACCCATGTTGTGGAGAGCCGTCCTATACTTTCCATCAGAGTAGGAATTCCAATATCAATTCAAAAACACTAGTGATCACTATATAAATAAGCCTCAGGACCGCATCCTATGGGGGAACGTAGTTCTAGGGAAGTAAGGTCACTTTATACCTCCCACTCGATGCTAAAGATTACTCCCGGACTTTTCTCAAAAATTTAAATTAGCCTCAGGCTCACATTAAAGAAAATCCCCAATAAACACATCAACAATTTTCATCGGGAGCCAACTTGCTCCCCCTTTATCATAATCAATAAAAACGTGAATTTCTTTCACAGTCGAGTTCAAAATAACTCATTCACGACCAAAAGGTCAACTCACTCAAAACATCTCAAATATTCAACATCAACGTGCTTATAACACATATTTTCTCAAAAACACAATTTCAAATGGGGTTCGCGACCCAAATATCAAAATCATGATTAATATCGTTCAAGATTCATGCTTTATATCACCACACATGTAAATTCATCTTTCAAAATTATAAACATCAAGATTTCATAATAATCATCATAATATATGGGTTCAGGCTTCAAATTCATAAAAAAATCAAATAAAAATCATGCCTTTGTAAGGAAAATTACTTTTTGGCATAAGAACGAAAGAGAGTTCTTGTTGAAAACCCCACATACCTTGAATGATGAACTTTAGATCGATACTTGTTTTTGAGATGTTAATTATGCCTTTGAATGATGGTTCTTGAAGTTCTTGAACTAGTAACTTGGAATCTTGAATAAATTTGCAGAATTAATGGTGAACTTTGGAGGTTCTTGAAGTTGGATGTAGGAGCTTAGGGTTTTCTTTTTGAGGGAATTTGATGAAATATAACATATAATGCTTCTAATAGGCTTTAATATAGGGTTTTGACGGATTTTGGGTGAGGGGGAATGACCAAAACGCCCCTAAAAAATCAAATAATTCTCGAATCTGTCCTTTGGTGGACTGTTTTGAAAGTCTGAAGTAGATCAACCATAACGTTTTACTCTGATATCCAAATTGGATGAAACCAATTTCATTAGAAAGAGGACTCTCATATATTTCTATTGATATATAGTATCTCACCCATATCATTGTGTACGAGGAGTTATGATTGTTTGTAGTTGACCCAAAAATTCACTTTTGATAGGCTGAAGTAGATTGATCATAACCTTTTGCTCCGATAGACAAATTGGATGAAACCAATTTCATCGGAAAGAGGACTCGTAGAGATTTTTATTGATATATAGAAGATCACCCAGATCATTATTTACAAGGAGTTATGATCATTTATAGTTGGAGAAAAAATACGCCAGGCCTCAGTACTTTTTTTTCCTGCATGTTTTACTGTTCACTACTATTCACGGTTCTATCGGAATGTTCATAACTCGTCGCTCGGGTGTCAGTTTTGGATGATCCACATATAGTTGGAAATCTTATTCGATACTCTACGCAATGGTGGGTCATAATCTAAGACATTCCACATCAAAATTTTATAATTCATTCTAGAAGATAGAACCCAACACGTTTACGCACAAAATTTCAATGAAAAATTTCCCGAGGTATTACATCATCTCCCCCTTGGAAACATTCGTCCTCGAATGTCGATGAATAAGTACAGAATACCATGAAAATGAGGACAAAAGGTTGGCATAACAAAGTCAATCCACTTACTTCACTCCAAACTTTCGAATACTTCATAGAACATGTGATTCATAATGAGAATGGTCACATAGTTGGATCTTAAACAAAGGAGACTGATTTTAAGGAATCGATATATTTGGTTTATTCAGAGACTGAGAATCAAATGTCTCGAAGGGGATCTCATCAAAAGAAGGACCACTTGCGCCCAAATGAAACGTCCCTCAACACTCCCTCCAAAAGATTCAAATGACATTGTTCGGGGAGAAAATGAACCATAATTTGATACAATCCTATCGTATGGGATCAAGGACCCATATGGCATAAATTAAGATAGGAATTTCTAGGTCTTGGGAAACATAACTCCTTGCTTCCAACCTTAGCAACACTTCCCAACTACTCCCTCGACTATGTTCAAACCTAACTCCAAGTACTCAGGAAATACGCCATATAACACTATAATATTAATCTATATCATGAACCTCAATACACACTGAGCCTCACAACTCCTCACTTCAAACATAACTCTTATTGCTACTCCAACAACCACATACAATCTTATACTAGGGATCCTCTAACTTATGGTGCATTCTTTTAGATATACAACTATACCATTCAAGCCTATACTCATAACCACATACGCACTTCGCACATGCACCTCTCAACGAACACTCATAAAGCATTTTCCTCACTTTCTCTAAGATTCCATCAACTACATCATTCACATATACTGGTCAATTCTTTAAACGGCACACATAACATTTTCTCAACCAATTGAACTATACACAAAAACTCTGTATTACTATTCCTATAACCTCATTGAAGTGCATAAAACCAACACACAACAATCTTTCCAAATAAACATTTAAAACTTCAACTAACCAAGGCATGTATCAAGGACTTAGCCTCAATCTAACTTCACTTCACCGCCCTGAGCACATCACTTTCTATCATAGATAAGGAAGTATCTTCTCTCCCTTCTAGACAACTGCTCAACACCATTAGCTTGACTTAATGAAAAGGTCACAAAATTTTAAAACATGAAGACCTGAAACATGAAGGGATAATGTAAATAAATTGACTCTCTCTATTGAGGCCTTGGGAATAAAATATCAAATACAATGGGTTCATTAAGGTATCAAAACTGTAGACACCCATAACAGAAATTGAATCTCACTAATCAATAAGAGTATTGCCTGAGTACTGGAAGTGAACATACTGTAAAAATTGAGTATATGAGTCATGGGCGGCATGCCCTAAATTTAGAGCTCATAACTTATGGAATGTGATTCCAACTGCTAGAAGAACTGGAATTTCTCATTTTTGGAAACTAGAAGAGTATGTAATTTTCCATCACATGTATGAACATGAATTAAGATCATGGAACTGAAATGTAAAGCATATGTAGGTTTTGGGACGGCTGAAAATACTGAAATAACATTGGGTCAAGCACCGATCTTTCTCACAGCAAATTTACAACTTACTGGTACTTCTACTAAAATGTAAAAGCTTGGCTTGACTACTTGTTCTATCATCTCCCCCTTATCTTTAAGCCACCACTCAAATTCTCAAATGCTTACTAATTTTGAATCTCCACGAACATCTCTATCGCTAGAATGTACACCATCTAGTACTTCAACTCTTATTTCTATTAGCTCAACTTGAATTCTTTCTAACCTTTTGATAGACCATGCTACTTCTGTCTTCTCCCTCTAATACCATGACTATGAACTTATGTTTCTAACCCATAAGAATCAAAATCACACTTAAGAGGCTCAACATTTCCAATCATACACCTCACCTTAACTTATCCATCAAAACATCATCCATCGTTTTACTAGTATTTATCCATCTAACAATTACATGGCACGACTCACTACACCACATACACTAATCCTCAAATTTAAAGCAGTCCCATAATATCTTGGGTGAACTTTCTCATCATGATATAATATTAAACTTAATTACAAGTCAACTACACTTAAACTCTTGTGTACACTGTTCAAGCCTATTAGGTCACTTACGGAAACTAATACCATTAATTCGGAAACCGTCACATTCGGCTTCATGATCACCAATCGTTCAAACTTAAGGTCTCCCACTTCACATAATTTACAACTCCATCTCACGCATAACTCCCACGTGAAGATTATAAAACAACACATCCATGAACACTATCCCACTTAAACATCATAACAATAATAATTGGTCCTAATCATATAGCCTATCTTATTCAAAATCCATTAACACATCCTTTTTTCACCCGTCACTACTATCTATCCTTCATACACAACTTAACATAGTTCATAGCTCTCTACGTCTTAACTTAACCTCCTCTTGTAATCTGGAGAGCGCCTAGATTAACAATACTTACCCACCGAGTACTTCCATCACTAACCTATACTCTCTGTTATACAAATACCGTCAACACCCGTTTCATACCTCGAAACAAAAATATCACTTCCTATTAACCCAATTGCATGCAAAAAGGGATTTATCTATACTTATGCTCAACAAATCACACTTACCATCCTTCTTACTACTACACCTCCACATCCCACATTTTCATCCAGCACAAGGTACAAGATGAACTACAAGTTGTTAGTGGATTGAAATAGGCGTCACACGACTTCACTAGACTTTGGTTTAGTGTTTTGATCAAGAAAGTTATATGAATAACAAAGTAACTATGCTAGTGAATCGAAATAGGTACCACACGGCTTCATTATACTTTGATTTTTCACAAACATAATGACAACAAGATTACATAATACAAGAGTTAGAAACATTACACACAACATTCAACGATCTAAGAATACACCTTACTCTGTCTTAATTAAATAACTCATAAGAATGAGGGCATAACTTTCAACTTAAGGAACTTAACACACTAGAGAGATCCTCCCAAGCCCTTTGTGTAACTTTTGAAATTTCTTCTAGAAAATATAGACGCATTACTTGGAGAACAACTGGAGCTTGCGAATTATGTTATCTCAAAAATAATACATAGAGGGAGAAGTATAGATTAACATTGTAGGTTCTAAGGAGGAATCTGAAAGCACATCTAACCTAGGCTTAGTTCACGACTTTAAAGAACATGAATAAAGTACTTTAATCTTTGGAACTCAAAAGCACTGACAGGATACTTTCTAGCTCTCTTACAATCCCATAACTATCTACGGAGAATTAAGCTAAACTATTTTTGATACCTTGAAAATGAGGCAGAGTTGGCAAGAATAGAGTAAGATGAGACTCTATATAAGCTTCTTGGAGAACCTTTTTGTAGCACGATCTTAGACTTGAAAGAAGGGAAACATTTCCTAAATTCCCTGTAGCTTCTCGAAGAAAAGTATAGACGTCTCCGTACCATTCCGCAAGAATCTACTAGACACGACTTCGTAACACCCTAGGACACTTGAACTCTGTGCTCTGATACCAAGTTTGTAACGCCCCAAAATTGGGTCCCGAGACGTCACACGGTGCTTAGGGTCACAAGTGACCCCAAGCTAACCCTTCTACTGGCATAATTCAAAAGCAACTGAACAAAAATACAAATCCATACAAATCAGCAGAAATTAACTCTTTTCTGAATCTGATCGATACAAAAATGGAATTTTAAAAGATTACAATTCTACCTTTACAACCAAAATTGAAACAAAATACATCAACTTCTACTGACTGTCTATGAAGCCTCTACTAGTACTGACTGTAGGTAGCCGGGTCATGACTCCCGACTACCCCAACTCAATACGACTGAATAAAGAAAATAAAACACTATAAACTCTACATAACTAACCCAAACCCTTGAATCAAAAGGACTCATCACCTGCTGATTGGATACCACGAACTGACTGGATTCGAAGGTGCAACTATACCTTCTACCTACATTCCGAGAAAATGTACCCACATATGAATATGGGGGTCAGCACCATGGAAAAATACCGAGCATATGGGGGTGCAGTGCATATATAAAATAATATCATAATATCATCACAGTTTATAAAATTATGCATTCTGATATAGATGACTTACTTAGCTCGAATTAAATCATCAAAATCACGGATGAATAATAAATGTAGAGTATAACAAGTGAGTCATTACAATACGTTCTCAATTCACTTTCATCTCAATTTCAGTTCATCAAAACAATAAAATATCATGTCAATTCTCATTAGAATATATTCCTTAAATCTTTTAAGAATAATGACTTTCTTAGACTCAACCTTTTAAGCAAATATGTTTTCATCTCAGATAGAAGAGTACGCACACACACATTGGGAGATACTATAACCGACATAAACCATATGACCTACATGGAGTCCAACGTACAACCCACGTTGGGGAGAGACGTCCTATCCTTGCCATCGGAGTAGGACTTTCAGTATCAATTCAAAAACACTAGTGATCACTATATAAATTAGCCTCAGGCTCACATCCTACGGGGGCACGTAGTTCTATGGAAGTAAGGTCACTTTATACCTCCCACTCGGTGCTAAATATTACTCCTGAACTTAGCTCAGAAATTTAAATCAGCCTCAGGCTCACATTAAAGAAAATCCACAATAAACACTTTAACAATTTTCATCGGGAGCCAATTTGCTACCCCTTTATCATAATCAATAAAAACATGGATTTCTTTCACAGTCGAGTTCAAAATAACTCATTCACGACCAAAAGGTCAAATCATTCAAAACATCTCAAATATTCAACATCAACGTGCTTATAACACATATTTTCTCAAAAACACAATTTCAAATGGGATTCGCGACCCAAATATCAAAATCATGATAAATATCATTCAAGATTCATGCTTTATATCACCACACATGTAAATTCATCTTTCAAAATCATAAACATCAAGATTTCATAATAATCATTATAAGATATGGGTTCATGCTTCAAATTCATGAAAAAATCAAATAAAAATCATGCCTTTGTAAGGAAAATTACTTTTGGGCACAAGAACGAAAGAGAGTTCTTGTTGAAAAACCCCACTTACCTTGAATGATGAACATTAGATCGATGCTCATTTTTGAGATATTAATCGTTCCTTTGAATGATGGTTCTTGGAGTTCTTGAACTAGAAACTTGGAATCTTGAATAAATTAGCAGAATTAATGGTGAACTTTGGAGGTTCTTGAAGTTGGATGTAGGAGCTTCGGGTTTTTTTTTGAGGGAATTTGATGAAATATAACATATAATGCTTCTAATAGGCTTTAATATAGTGTTTGGACGGATTTTGGTGAGGGGGAATGACCAAAACGCCCCTAAAACTAAATTAATTCTCGAATCTGTCCTTTGGTGGACTGTTTTGATAGTCTGAAGTAGATCAACCATAAAGTTTTACTACGATATCCAAATTGGATGAAACCAATTTCATTAGAAAGAGGACTCTCATATATTTCCGTTGATATATAGTATCTCACCCAGATCATTGTGGATGAGGAGGTATGATTATTTGAATTTGACCCAAAAATTCACTTTTGATAGGATGATGTAGATCGACCATAACTTTTTGCTCCGATAGACAAATTGGATGAAACCAATTTCATCGGAAAGAGAACTCGTAGAGATTTCCGTTGATATATAGTATATCACCCAGATCATTATGTACAAAGTGTTATGATCGTTTAAAGTTGGAGCAAAAATACGCCAGGCCTCAGTACTTTTTTTTCCTTCAAGTTTTACTGTTCACTACTATTCACGGTTCGATCGCAATGTTTATAACTCGTCGCTCGGGTGTCCGTTTTGGATGATCCATATATCGTTGCAAATCTTATTCGATACTATACGAAATGGTGGGTCATAATCTAAGAAATTCCGCACGAAATATTTATAATTAATTCTAGAAGATAGAACCCAACATGTTTATGAACTAAATTTCAATGAAACATTTCCCGGGGTATTACAATCCAAGATTTTTCTACTGAAGACTTCAACCTTTAGACATTTAGTACTAGCAAAGACTTCAAAATAGGGAATTGGCTCTAACAACAAAACAAACTTTTCGGTAACCGAACTGCCAGCTCTAGAAAGTCATAAATTAGTTGGTGTAGCTATGGAAAGGCTCTAATGGTGAAAATAAACAAAAATATGGAAAATGAACTGAAGAGTCATTACAAGATATTTAAATAAGGATTATGACATGGTTTTAGCATCCAAGTCTGTTGATCCGAGTTAATACAATAGGAATGGTATAGATTTAATTAAGAAGAAGTTTGTAATTGCTAGTAGTTAAACAAGAGCTTCTTAGGCCAAAATTAACGATAGGATTGGTATGCTTTAAGCAATGTGACAGATAACCTTCCAACTTGGCAATATTTCTCAACATGCTCCTTACTTTCAGCATATCACTCTTAACTAGCAAAATTTTTTTAATTCTCTTAGGGAAATACTATAAATGAATGTTAGATGAGAAGTTTTGTTGCATTCTCATACTCTGCTTAAATCTTAACTTGGAGATATAAAGAACTGCTACAAGAATAACTATGATAATCTTAACTACAGAAATCTATATTCTATATCAAATAAGGCTATTATCATTAAAGATACACTTCTTATTTCCATATTAAAAAATTTAAGATTAAGTTTTAATCAAAGAGTCATTAGGAACCATAAGTCATTATACTTAGATATTTCAACCCATCATTCAAGACTATTACTCACCTGCAATCAATATCACCATCAAGCATAAGAAGCATCAATAAACAACTAGAATATGAGTATCTGGAATGAGTAAGATACAGTGAAATCTTGACATAAGGATTTTCATAAGTTCGACACTTAATTGAGGCTCGAGGAGCAAAGTATAATATGATTGAACTTATTGAAGATTTTTGGTCAAAGACCATATATCATATAGTGTAATCTTACTAATCATTAGGGATGTATCATGATTACCTGGAACTAGGAATATTGTACAACATGAGTTCATGAGTCATGAGTTGTATGACATGAAATTGGAACTCATAGTTTCATAGAGTATGATCTAGACTACTTAGTAAGCTATTACTTCTCATTCTAGGAATAAGGAATGGATATGATTTTGTTTGAAAAACATGTATATCAGTTATGATCATGGTTCTAACATACAAGGAATAAGAGTAGTTTCGTAATGAATGAATTACAAGAAATATACTAAGATAAGAATGGGTTGGGTATCTTCCTCAACATTGTTCTATTACTTTCTAGCATCACTACTAGAATCTCAAAACCTCACATGGATGATAACTCTATCATCTCCATCTTATATTTAAGCCATCATTCAAAGCCTGTGGACCTCTTTAATAAAATCTAAATTGAATTGTAATCATTTCACTCTAGTGATTGGGGTTTAAATATACTCATAAATTATACACTCCCCTAAAAGACTATACTTAAAAGTGTAAAACCGACTTCTTGTATTTCCTTTTGACATAAATGTATTAACTTTCTCTTGCCTTAATAGTCATCATACTATAACTTAAACACTTACTAACTTAGAATATCCAAAAATGTCAAAACACCCTAAGAAAACACCATTCCATTTTAGAATTAGAATCTTTTCTCTCTGTTAGATTTATCATCTAACAATCCAAACATACATTCTAACACTTATCATCGATCTCTACACAATTCCTCATACACTATAACAACTTACAAATACTTGAGAGAGGTTAAGGAATTCTTAGTCTACTCAATTTCTTTTGTGAACATACTCAACCTTAACAAGTGTCTCTATATTTTTGGTCATTGCCTAGGCTTGATCCTTACTAAATAATTGACATATTCTATTTTCCCTAACCAATAAATGTCTCTTAACGTGCTATCATAAAGTCGACACAACAACTTACAGGCTTAATAAATACATAAATCTATCTACTAGATCTAGATAAACCCTATCCCCACGCTACTGCTACTACACTTCTAGGATCATACATCCAACTTTGGGCCATTATTCCATAAGATTTTGTGTAGGGATCTGAGAGCATATCTGACTTTGGCTCACCACCCAATTTACATAAACAAGAGTAAAATCTTTTAAAATACTAAACTGACAGGCATGATGGATCCACTCAAGTCATTTTGCAATCTCATAACTGTTTAGGGATTTTCTTAGGAAACTTTATCAATAGAAATTTAAGCTTAAATATTTATTAAATTGAAAATGCGGCGTAGTCAGTGGAAACAGAGTAATACTTGGATCTAGATAAATTTATGAGAGAAAATCTCTACTTCACGGTTTGGGAAATGAAAGAAATGAAATATTACCTAAAAGCCTTGTAGCCTCGCAAAGAAAAGTATATATATCTCCACACCATTCTGCAAGACTCAACTAGATACAACTTTATAGACAATCTAGGACATTTGAACTCTATTCTCTAATAGCTAGTTTGACATATCTCTAGACTATCCCTAGTCATAATATGGTTCTTAAAACCACTAGTGATCCCAATATAACCTTTAGTACTTGCATTGTCACAATCTGCTTTCCAAATCATGGTGGCACCTACTTTATCCTACCAGTAGGTAAGAAAAACCATAGCCCCGAACTATATGTAGTAGGATAATTATTGGATGGCGTAAATGTAAAAATGCAAGTAAAAGAATTACAAGCCATAAATCACACCATAATAATTTAACAAAAGAGAAAAATAACATCCCCACAATTTGGAAATGTTGGTTCAAGAGCCTCTAATATGAACGAATACATGTTTTATCGAGTAAATATATAATAGTCTCAAAAATGGAAAGACTAGAAAAAATAAAATAAGGAAAAAAGGTCCATATCAACTTTGAGAGATCACCCTATCTCTAAAATCTGACTAGCACAAATCTTAGCATTAATAATGGCCGCTAGTACTTGGATCTACACAAAAAAGGTACAGAAGTATAGTATGAGTACCAAAGACATGGGTACTCAATAAGCATCACTAATCGATTAAGCTAAGTCATAATATACACATAATAAATAGTGAGTTAAATAAGCTAAGTCAAGTAAAAGGGGGAAAACCTTGAATACACTCCAAATATTGAATGTAGAAAACTTTAATTGTAATAATAATAAATAAAAGTGTGACTATCTCTACATAACTAGACCCCATAAGACAGAAGGTAAGAATAAATTAAATAACCAAACATGGTCCCCCATAATCTCGTAAGATGCAATTAAGAGAAATGATAACAATAATTAAACCAAGTATCCGTATCTCAAAACCATAACTGTAGATCCTGCCATATCGTCAAATACCAAACTAGAATAAATTCCATAACCATCATAATTAACCTTTTAATATTGGACTCAAACCAAAACAAATATCATCTCCGAAGCATCAATCTAGGATGAAATGACATTCATCAAAACCTTGTCGAATAAATAACATAATTAAAGCAATTGCTAGGAATCTATTGAGTTTATGAGGAATTTATAGCGATCATTGCCTAAGGTCGGTCGGAGGGCTCACTACTTATCCCAAAATCCATTCTAAGGTAAATTCTACCTGAACTAGGCTAAGTTATCTAATTTCACTACTACATATTTAATAAGCCATATTTTATTCTTAAGAGATCAATTCTACCTAATGAACGAATAGCTAGGTTAATTTTGCCTATTATGGTTCCTTATTCATCTAAAAGGTCCAAGTCATACTAATTATAAGTCCAAGAAAAAATTCCCATCCCAAAACTTGCAGAATATAAAATTCATACTATAATTAATCCCAATCAAAGAGAAAGTTAATCCTAGCCTACATGGATATCGAAGAAAGACTGGTAAAGCTTCCAAATTAATGATTTCCCTTTCCGAGAAGCTTTCACACGATGCCACAGTATAAAATAAGTAATCTACTCTTCAATATGGGACAACAATCCTCATATTGAATTTTCATGCTTTAGGTCCAGAATCAAGACAAAATCCCATATAGGGTACACTTGCATAATCACACTTTTGAAATGGTCAACACTCCCTCTATTCTCATGAGTCATTTATACTAAAAGATGGGTAACTTCCGAGCTCAAAAGATACTAGAATTGAGCCAACAAAAATCTAGGGATTTGTGTCTAAATTGAAGAATTCACCCATGAATTAAGCGAAAACTTACAAAGATTTTGATGAGGAAATGAGTAATCCAAGATCACAAACATCCCAAAATCCCTACAGAACACTTTCCAAATTTTCCATCCACTTTGGGTTATAATATCTTAAAACTTGTTTAAAATAGGGTGAAAATTGGGCAAAAGAGGCATTTAGTAGCCTCGCACGTGCCATTAGGAGACCACTTAACCGCTTAAGAAGTCACTGTAAAACGACTAAGTATTGCTTAAGCAGTACAAACTGGGGTCTGAACTTTTTGCTAAAGTAGAAAATCAGATACTTAAGAGGATTGGGCTTTTCTTTAGCAACCTCATTGGCTTTCCCTGTTAGCTTAAGCGACTAGCTGGCGGATAAAGTGTCCTTCACTTAAGCTTCCCAAGTGTTAATTTACTGGATGCACCAGTTAATTGTTGTACCAATTGAGACTTAGATAATTCCAAGTCGCTACTTGTCCATCGAGATTCATCCAAAACCCCATGAATGTAAACATACTATGCTACCCTATAAACTTTTACATTTTATACTCAACGAAATAGACAATATTTCCATTTGAGGTAGTTTTGATAAAAAGTAGTCCCTATTACCAAAGAGATATTTTTCATAAATTTCGAGAAATATCCTAAAATGAGTCTGGAAGCCTTGGAACCCTATCAAGACCCAATACTACCCCCTACTCGTAGCATGATGATTAGAATCACAAGTGATTCTAAGCTAACCCATGTACTGGCATAATGGTTGAGCACAAATTTAAAACATATATAAAAGCTAAATTTATGAGTGGAAACATAATCATAAGTAAAACTGTTTCAATATATTACTCTTCAAAGTTTACAATGCTATAATTTCATAGAAAAAGGAACTAAAACAACATACAATGACTTTAACGGACTATCTATGACGCCTCTACTAATACTAACTATAGGTAGTAGGGACATTATCCCTAACTATCCCAAATCAATACATAAGAATAAAAAAAATAAGTACAAGAACTGCAACTAACTTGAGTCCTTGAAATAAGAGAACTCATTACCTGCTGGCTAAATACTATGATTTGCCTGATTATAATCCTAAGGAACAACGCCTTAATCTATATCACATGAAAAATATAGGCAGAAGTGGTATGCAATCAGTACTTTGGAATGTACTGAGTATGTGAGCTATGCACTAGTCATGAAAATACTTAAATCATGCTTTAAAACTAAGAGACAATCTATTTACTGAAATATGCATTTAAACATGTTTGTTCGTATAAGCTGTAAGGCATAGTTAAATTTCTAAATCATGAGCCAAAATATTTATGTAAAGTAGGAAGCAATACGAACAGGAATACTATATGTACTCTCAAGTTAAAGATGAATATGTTGTTAAACTATACTGAGGGTCATGTATGAATAATGGGTCTGAAATTGTGAGATGTGAATAGATACAGTGACCAAGTATAAACATGTATTGTATAAAACTGAATAACTGAATACAAGGTCATATATATTTGTACTAAAACATAAGTTGAACATAAAATGAGGACTGTGGGAGATAATAATAACTGACATACCCAAATCTGAGCAAATCAGGGTCCAACTTATAACCCAGTTTAAAGGGTGCTAGTACCTTTCCATGGGTACCGACACTGGATAGTGTGGTTACACTAAAATAAACTCCCAAAAAACTATGGTTTCCATCCTAAACTAACGGGGGACCCCTTTATAACATATCATGGCAACATAGTTCTAGAACTTAGAGACTGCTACTAACGGTCTCTTTCTAACTGATGGGGGAGATTTCATCAGTGCGTTCACTCAGTGTTATGTATAACTACCAACTGAATGACACTGAAGCATAAACTTAATTACACATCATAATATCATTCTTAAAATATTAATGCACGTATAATCTAAAGTACTCAAGAACATGTAAACTGATGTATCTCTAAATTCCTATTTATCAACTTGTTATAACCCACCAACTTTGACTAATGCAACTTAACATAATAATATTAAAGGCTAAACATAGTAGGGAATTTCATGTTTAAAGCCTAAAAATTTAACATCTAAACATAATATGGAAATTCATGATTTTTGGGCATGGGAAAATGCAAATCTTATGGGAAAATAATTCACGATTTAATTACTGAATAAATTAGGAAAAACTCATATTTGACCTATAACCCAAAACTTGAAGGAATATTAAGGGTGAGGATTGAACATTCATATCTTGATCATATGCTTTAAATTTGGAGTAATATCATGTATATTATGCATGGTCATGAGAATAGAATGAATGATATGATATAGGCCTAAGAAATCATGAATAATAACTAAAACATATTATGAGTGAAAATTATGTCATAGGCGATTGAATTTATGCTTAGAGTAATGATCGAGTAAATCCCTAGTTTAGGAAGATCATAAAATTGGTAATAAAATCATAATTTGGGCATGAGGATGAAATGAGATCCTCATTGAATACCCATATACCAAATTACTTTTGATTCTTGAATTGAAGTTTTGAGGATTTGGAATTGGAGACGCAAAATCCCAATTTCTCGCTTTGGGAGAAGAGAAAATCACATGTTTTTTTGTATTTGGTGTGTTGTGTTGAGAATAAGGTATTTTGAAATTTTTAGGCTTTATATGCAGCCTTAGAATAGCTTAAAAGATGTAGTTTTGAGGTTAAAGAAGTGGGAAAAGACAAAAAAAACCTTAAAAACCATTTGGAAAATTCTTGGAAGAAGTCCCGATGAGTTACGTCACGGCTCGTGAGGTCTGGCCACAAGTTGTGACTTGAGTTATGGTAAGCGATTGACACAACCCAAACTAGGGCCTTGTCATAATGGGCACACAAATTCCAACCAGGATCGGGGACCACTCCTATTACACAACACAACCTCAAAATACGCACACCCTTAGTCGGATGAATTTCGAACAGATAACAAGATAGTGTTTATTATAATTCAAGACTCTAGGATAAGTATATAACCATGACCAACCCTAACAAGTCCTACCATCAAATAATAACCAAAAACCATAACCAAAGGGATATAATAGCCAAGTTCCTGTCCATAACATAAAAGGATAGAATAATCAGAAATACAATTTACCGATATCAACCCTAAGACCAATGCCAATACTAAGGCTGACACCAATACCGACACAACCCACATCAACCCATGGTAGTCACGCAAAGCCTCCAACTGAAAGTAAACAAATATTCAATTAGGATATGCCCCTAATAATTTCCAAAATAATGTCTACGAGAAAACCAAAGTTTGTAAAAACATTGATGATTAAAATAGAGCCTTCCATAATATGGAAGATCAAAAATTGAATTCAACCGAGCTGAACCCAAATTTGATCACTAAATAGGATGAGTAGAATGGGCTATTCCTGCATCGCGTGGGGATACAACCACCTAAAGATGGGTCAGAGAGTGAATGCTAGAAGGTACTCAGGATAAGGATAAAATAATGTCAATATTTAAAACTAAGTAAACCAACCATATGCATTCACAACCATAAATACGTATATATATAACCATGCTTGGAAGAGGGAACCGAGTTTAGCATGTATTAAAAACCATTAACCTGGGTATGTGTAACTTAATTGTCCTAGAAACACCCAGGGCTATATAGGTTCAATGTAACCCCCTGAACGGGCCCTGATATATGTAGTTGCACAAACAAGCATTACTATTAGAGTAGGGGATTCCCAAGTAACCTTTGCTCTCCATGATACATACATACGATTGTAACTTAGGGGATTTCCATGTACCTTATATGGTCATCATTACCAAATCCTTATGCGGGCAAACATGAGTTTCCAATGTATGTCCATTACACTCACACATTGACAGTTATCTACCACACCCCACTATTATTTCCCAAATAAAACCATTACCACATAACCAAGACCACCATTCCATTTGTTATTAACCAAGGCTATAAGTAGTGGTATCGTTGTACTGATAATATCTTGCAAGTAATTTCCTTATACACCCATTTAAAGATTAGAGATTCCCATCTACCCATATATTACATTATCAAGATGACTTGGGGTAATCCCATGTACCCCACAAGTGATCATTATTATTTTGTCTTGGGAGATTCCTTTGTACCCTACAAGTCTTTAAATTAGACCAACCATAACCACCATGACCTTACCATTTAACTATTACAAATAATTTAAACCATTAAGGGTTCCATTACCAAGGTATATCGTGCAATAGTTCCATTAAAAGTCCAACAATATAGTAAAAGTATTCTCATAGGGATTTTATCAAACATTTGGGGGCATAGTGTTAACAAAACAAAAAACAATTACCAGTTAATAATTCCCATACAACCAATTGTCCAAACAACCATTTAACCACGTAAATCCATAATTAAAAACATAGGAAAAGCATAACCAATCACTTATTACCAAAACCCTAAATATATGATTGAAAACCCAAACCATACAACTATTATGCAATGAAACAATTCATAAGACATGCCTTTAGTTGAAACTAACAATGAGGGTGAAGTATCTAACCTTAGATTATGAAGATGATGGAGAGAAATCACCCATACAAGCCCCAATGTTGATCCTCTAGATGAAACCCTAGCCTTTCTTTACCAAAGAGCCTTAGAGAGAATTTGAGACATTTTCTATATTTCTAAGGTTAGAATAATAGGGTAAATGATGTCCCAAAAGAGTTTTAAGTCGTGGGGCCTTATGAGGTTAAGTGGGTAAATGTCCAGATTACCCACCTTTAAACTGTAAAAAAATTTCGAAGGATGATACGACCACCTCATACCAGTCTACCCCACCATACGGGTGGTACCCACAACTTGTTCCCTAGGACTCCCCTTGGACCCCAACAAGGTCTACCATACGACCATCCAATCGAAATCATATCCGATTATATGATATGTACCTTTGACCCGTACCCACCACAGAATGTAATTATAGACGATTTGGAAACTGTCTACTATACGAGTGAATTGTACGAGTCATAACCTATCTTCTAGCTCATGGTAAGACACTCGTACTTAGATCTAAGTTAAGTCACCATGATTCAGATTAATGATGGAAAAACCAAACCATATGAACCACCATCAACCATATGACTCGTACCCACCCAAGTCGTATCCATACATGAAACTAATCCAACCCATACACCAATACTAGTTAGCATACGATAAAGAACGTACCAACCGTACCCCATCACACGACTATACCCCCTTGTCATATGATGTCCTAAAGAAAGAGATTCAGGAAATTTTCTAAGGTCACAATAACCCAGGGTGTTTAAATCTCCCCCACTTAGATCGTTCATCACTGACTGGTGGGTAGGGTAAGCACAAGCATGAGTCATTACATTATCAAACATTAATCTAGCCTTTAACCAAGTTAGAAAACAAAGATGTGATCAAGAAAAAATACCTTCTGCATGAATATCTGGATAAGAAAACACATGCGAATACATGGATTTCATATCCACTTCCGCTTCCAAAGTAGCCTCTTACACCTTGTGGTTTGGCTATAGAACGTTGACTGAAGCTACGTCTTTGGTCCGCAATTGACGAACCGGTCAATCCAAGACTCAACTGGTATCTCTTCATATGATAGAGAATTTGAGATACCCAATCCTTCCAAAGGAACTACTAAAGAAGGATCACCAATACATTTTCTTAACATAGCGACATGAAATACCGGTTGAAGGGAGCTCAAACTAGTAGGAAACTCCAATTCGTAAGACACATTACCAACCCTCCGCAAAATCACATAAGGACCAACATACCAGGGACTGAGCTTCCATTTTTTCCCGAACTACATTACTCCTTTCATAGGATATACCTTTAGAAACACATACTCCCCAACCTCAAACTCCAAGTCCCTATGCCTTTCATCAGTATATGACTTTTGGTGAATTTGGGAAGCCTTAATCCAATCCCATATCTCCTTTACCTTCTACATAATCTGATAAACCAAATTGGATCCATACATATCCGTATCACCAAGCTTCAACCAAACAATAGGAGATCTACACCTCCTACCATAAAATGCTACATAAGTGGCCTTTCTAATGCTAGAATAATAGCTATTATTGTAAGGAAACTCTACAAAAGGTAGATGTTCAACCCATTTACCACCATAATAAATCACAAATGCACTAAGCATATCTTCCAATATTTGAATAGTCCTTTCTGCTTGCCTATCTATCTGCGGGTGAAAAGCAGTACTCAGACTAACCTTAATACCCAACCCTTTCTTGAACGACTACAAAAAGTGAGATAAAAACTGTGTACCAAGATCAGTGATAATTGAAATAGGTACTTTATGCAGCTTCACAACCTCACACAGATACACCCTCGCATAATTCTCAGCCAAAAAGTTAATCCTCACTGGAAAAAAGTGAGTCATTTTTGTCAACCTATCCACGATGATCCAAATTGAATCAAATTAATTTCAAGACCAAGGAATACCGGTAACAATTTCTATATTTATCACCTTCCATTTCTATTCTGGCAAATCAATTTCCTGATACAACCCACCAGGCCTCATGTGCTTAACTTTCACTTATTGACACACTAAACACTTGGCCACAAAATTAGCCATATCTTTCTTCATACCATTCCACTAGTACATCTCCTTGAGATCATGATAATTTTTTATCAAATCTGGATGAACAACATAGAGCAAGTCATGTGCCTCGGCCAATACCCTTTCTCGTAAACCATTGACATTAAGAACACATAACCTCCCTTTGTACCACAATGTACTATCACCACTGAACTCAAATAAGATTACCTTTTTCCTACCTACATCACTCTTGATTTTCACTAAGATAGGATCTAGCATTTGTTTCTCCTTGATCTCTGAACCAAGAGACGATCGAACCACTTTCTTTACCTTTACTCTAATTTTCTCAAAATCCAAAAGGAAAACTCCAGAATAAGAAAAGTAGTAAATATCCTTCACCAACTCCTGCTTCTCCTTATCCATATGAGCAAAACTCCTCATTGACAACCTGCTAAGAGCATCAGCAATAACATTTGACTAACCTGGATGAGACTAATATCATATTCCTTGAGAGGCTCAAGCCATCTTCTCTTCTTGAGATTTAACTCCTTCTGTATAAACTCATATAGAAGGCTCTTATGATTAGAAAAGATGTCCATATGCCTTCCATACTAATAGTGCCGCTAGATTTTCAATGCAAAAACCACAGCTAACAATTCCAAATCATGAGTACGTTAATTCCTCACATGCACTTTTAATTGCCAAGGGTCATAGGCAATTACCTTAGTATGCTACATCAAAACACAACTATGTCTAACCTGGGATACATCGTTGAAAACCACAAACAGCTAATTGCCTTTAGGCAAAGTAAAAATTAGAGCCTAAGTTAGCTTAAATTTAAGCTTCTCAAAACTACCTTCACAAGCATTCAACCAATGGAATTTTATCTTCTTTTGAGTCAACTTAGTTAATGGGGCAGCTATCGTCGAGAAACTTTCCACAAACCTCCTATAATACTCAGCCAAACCCAAGAAACTTTGAATGTCAGCTGGAGTCATAGGTCTAGGCAACCTTTTAACAACCACAACCTTTTATGGATCCACCATGATACCCTCACTAGAAATAATATGACCTAGAAAAGTAAGATCATTCAAGAAGAATTCACATTTAAGGAATTTGGCATACAACTGCTGCTCTTTCAAGGTATGCAATACCACACGAAGGTGATTGGCATGAACTACCTCAATTTTGGAATATACCAGGATGTCATCATTGAAGACAATGACAAAAAAATCTAAAAGTTGACAGAATACCTATTTATCAAAACAATTAATGTTGTTGGGGAATTGATAAAACCAAATGATATCACCCAAATCTCAAAGTGCCAATACTGTGTATGGAAAGCTATCTTAGGGATATCCACCTCCCTAATCTTAAGCTGATGATATGCAGACAAAATATCTATCTTAGAATAGGATTTGTCACCTTGAAATAGATCTAACAAGTCATCTATCCTTGGAAGAGGATACTTATTCTTAATCGCTAGCTTATTCAATTGCCTATACAATGACATCCAAAGGGAACCATCCTTCTTGCGTACAAATAACATTGGTGCACCCAAAGAGAACACACTAAGACGGATGACAACATTATCCAAAAGATCCTTAAGTTGCTTCTTGAGTTTCCTGAACTCAGTTAGAGCCAAATCAATCCAAAACTTAAACTCCTTGTCCAGATGAACACCAGGAAGATCATTCAAAAAGACTTTAGGAGACGCATTCACAACCAAAACCGAATGCAACGAAGAACCTTTTGAGTTAGAATCTTTAACCTAGACCGAATGATAAAGACACCCTTTAGAAAGTAACCTCTGAGCTCTAAGATATGAAATAAACCTCCCTTTAGTAGCAAGGGAACCACCCTCTTACTCAATAATCGGTTCAGTAGGGAACATAAAGACAACCCTATGGGTCCAACAATCTAAGGACGCGTATCAAGAATGTAACCAATCTGTCCCTAAACTAACATCAAAATCCCCCGTATCTAATTCAAATAAATCAATCAATCTCCTTACTACCAAAAAAGACCACACACCCCTTGTAGACTATTTTAGTAACCAAGAGTCTACAGTGTAGAAATAGCAAAAGGATCTGTAATAACCTTAGGATCAGAACCAAAATACATAGCCACTAATGGGGTCACAAAAGAGAGAAAGGACCCCAAATCAAGTAAGCAATAAACATCCCAAGAAAAGAGTTGTAACATACCAGTCACGACATCAGGCAATGCCTCAAACTCCTGTCGTGTAGTGAGTGCATATAACTAATTCTGACCTATGCCAATACCAAAAGCAGAAACAGACGAAGAAGCAACAGACTTTGGTGTAGGAGCAGATGAAGAGGCTACCAGAACCTTATTTGCCCCCGAAGAAACCTTACCACCTAATAATTTTCTATGTATATGGCTTGGTTGTCAATATTTGAAGCACTTTTCCCTTTCTTCATCACGAAACCCCAATGTAACCAACCACAAAACCTAGAAAAGGGAAATGATGACGCCAACTGAGCCTCACTAGTCAGATATTGGGCACCCTTTGTCCTGAAGTTATTGTCAACCTACTGACGTCTATTACCTTATTGCTTTGGGTAAGGAGTACTAGTTGTGCAGAAGAAACTAGAACTCCACCACTTATTCTTTATCCACTTACCACCATCCTAACCATTTTTCTATAGTCCACTACCTTGATCAGAGAACATGAACCTCTAACCTTGCTATTCACCTATCTCAGCCTGTTTCTTGTTTTACTCCTCAATTTATTGCATATGAACAACTAACCTAGAAATATCCATGTCCTTAATTAGTAATGCAGTCTTACTTTCAAGGATAAAAATCCAAGACAGTCCTGAAGTAAACTTTCTCATCCTGGGCTTTATATCAGACCCCAAGCATACCTACACAACAGGTGAAATTTCAAGGACTACTCCCTGGCCGTTATCTTCCCCTATTTCAGACTATCAATTTCCTCTACTTTCGGTTTCCTTAACCTTTGAGTAAAGAAGAAGTCAAGAAATGCATTGGAGAATGTATCCCTTAAGGATGATTCCTCAATATCAACCCTTTCCATATCCTATACCTCCCAATATTGGTACGCCATATCTTTGAGCTGATAATCTACAAATTCCACCTCTAACATATCATGCCATGCATAATCCTAAAAAAATTTCCATCTTATCCCAAAAACCCTAAGGATCCTCCTCCATATTAACAGGAGAAAAAGTTAGTGGACTTATCTTCACAAGCAATCCAACTCGTGTGGCCTCAGACGATGTAATAATAGATGCATTAATCTTAGCCAGAGAAGCTACCAACTTAGCAATCATATAAACCGACTGGCAAAACTTTGTATTTATCACATTAGCCTGAGGAGGACTAGAAGGAACCTGTGAAACTACAGAATTATCAAGGATTTGACCCCTAGACCGAGTAGGGATCCTCTGAGTAGATAGTTGAAAGAGTACAAGCGTACACGCAACTGTATGCGGCCTTACCAAGTAGTAAAGTGGACTAGTGAAAGCCAAGGATTGATCCCACAGGGACTTGGTTGAATAACAATTCAATTCTAGTTCACATTTTAGATTTAATTGGTCCAAAAGTAACCTAAACGAGTTTTTAATATTGTAAATTTTAAGTAAAATAAACAATGCGTAAAGTAAACTTGGAACAATCAATACGAGAAAACCCAGGGTTAAAGCACTTTTGAATAATCATGCTATGTTATTGAACTTCATGAGTTAACTTACTTATCTTGGTTGTAGATTCATAGGTTTAATTGCATGATCATGGTCTCCCAACCTCAAATCCTTTACCTAAGTTGAACCTTACACTACATCATTGAACGGGGATGTAATAGTCTACTTAAGTTCTTTAAGCTATCAACCTATGAGTGAATCAAATAAGGCATATAATTATATACCTGGCCTAGATGCTAATTTGAATTTCTTATTTCATCAAAGAATACAAACTATACTTTATTCATATCTATGTTCTTTCCCCTATTCCCTCTCCTAAGATCAAAAGGTAGACAATTCATGTATTCTAAGGGTAGATAATTCTTACAATAGTTAAATCAAAGATGAACACATAATAAAAAATGATAAGAAAATTAAACAAACTTAATTCAAAAAAATAGTACTCATGTTATTGGATTCAACCTTGGAAATAGGGCATTTAGCTATGCAAAGTCATAATTGTAATCACAAGGTTGTAATTAACGACTAAAAATATGAATGAACTAAATAAAAATAATAAAAACCTAAATATGAAGTTGTTGAAGCCCAACAATCTCCAAAATATGTTAAAAGATATGTAAAAATGTGACACTAGGTTGTATATATAGCACAAAGTAAACCCAAGTCATGTAGAAGTCAAATTCCATCAATTTGTGAGCAAGGGAGTAGAGGGGGCGACACCCTGGGTTGAGCCCCTCTCTAGGTGAGACTGCACCCAATATTGATCCCTGACCTAGCCAAGGCTCCACCCTAGCTATAGAAAAGCTCCAGGTGTGGCACTGCGGGCTTATAGCCTTGACTCACTAGATGTTGCTTCTAAAATTTTTACTAAGTGTTGAGTCTCCCATCTTAGTCCTTGGTCTTGTGGTGTATTTCCCATTGATTTCCAGCCTTTTCAACATCAAAATATCATCAAATTCAGATCCCAAAGGTTCATACACAATCACACACCACGAATTAGCAATTTAAAAAACACTATGTCGCTAACAATGAATCAAAACAAGAGCTAAGACTAGGCTAATTTGCATTGATCTTTAACTTTATGTTCCGACTCTTAACTCAATCAAATTTACCCTTGCACATTACCAGTAAGTTATTCTACTCATAATTACACCTTATAACTATTTTAAACACATTAAACACAATAGAACCCACCGCGATCAACTAGACAAGAACCTAGCTCAAGCTAGTAACGCTAGTTTCCCCGATTGAACTCTAAATGAATCTTTTAGGTACAAACTTGTTTGGAATTCACTTTGAACATCATAAACACATTCTTAGACACTTATATGCATATTCATCTCATTATTAACTCATATAGAACACGAATCATCCTCAAAATAAGGCTAAAAAGGCTAGAATAGTAACACTAGAATGCATAAATATACCCAACATCACCACCCCATACTTAAAATCTTTTCCGTTCTCAAACAACTCTTAACTATAATCATCATCAACTAATGAGACTATACATTTTTTCTGCATGAAAGATACTCAAGCTAGTTCCACTATGACTACACAGATTACAAGTTTCTACACTAATCATGTTGCAATCACAATTGAAAGCTTAGAACACTACTCCAAAACATCTTAACCACATGAATTGACTCACCTAGTTGGCAAACTCATTCTTATCATTCAATCAAGGACGTCATACAAATAACCCATATTCATCAAATATGTGCCCCTCACAACAAAAGATTTACACATAATCACTCACAATTAAGTAATTTATAGCATGATGGGTATAAGAATAAAATTACGTGAACTCTCACAAGTTGCACACAATGACCCATAGTCTTGCCCGTGCTCCACTAATATCACAATGATGAACTTAGGATCAAATAGGTCTTTTAGGGTTGTATTGTAGTCTAAGGGACAGGTAGAAACAATTTAGGAATAGTGAAAAACCTCTCTAAGTGATTTAATACACTACATCATACATTTAAAACCAATTTCCAATAACTAAATTACACCATTTTTGTCTACCCATTTCCTTTTTTTTCCCATCTCTTTTAAGCATTTTCTCAAATACATGGTGGAAGTATTGCTTATTACCACATGAATCAATTTTTTTTCTATTTCACACCATGGTAATATTTTTAGTGTAATGTATCACACACCCATCCACCACATATCAATTATAAACAGCAATAAATATTACCTTAGGGCATCAAATTCATATTTTTCTTCTTCAATTACACACTCCCTACTTACTTAATTATTCAGTAAAGTGCCTAGGAGATTTTGGATCAAATTTAGTTTTATCAAAGAAGGGATTAGGCTACATACAATTCTATCAATGAAAAATCTAAAGGATCAATGGGGTTGTCTTGGATTAAGCACAAAGGTAGGTCAAAAAAAAGGTATAAAATAAGTCTATCAAAGAAATGTCTAAATCATCTCCTAAACCCACACTCTTTATTTCACTTTACACAAATATTGGGCAAGTTCTACACATCACATGAAACAAGGAATATTTAAATACCTCACACTCACATGGAAAATGCTCAATTCAATAGGATCCTCATAGACTCCCAACCAAACAATAGAGGGAATTCAATTTTAGCCAAAAAGTACAAGAGTCACAAAAATAAGATTAAGAGTCTTAAAAGTATCACTTCACTCATTCAACATGCTTTTACCAAATAATACATTTATACCATGTAATCAAAAATATTACCTACAAGAATATCACACACCTAACATTTTTAAATTGAGCCAAAATCTAGGAATTTTCCAACCCCACACTTAAAAATCTACTTTGTCCCTAAAGTGAAATTAAAAGTAAGAGATAGAAATACTCTCTCAGGCATCTAGGCCTAACTAGAAGCATATTTTGTAAAAAGGAGGTCTATGGGACACCACACTAAATCTTTGCCATTCTTTTTAGCTCAGGTCCGGTACTCAGACTTTCCATTAACTTGTGTCTCAATCTCAAATAAAAACTACATGAAGAATAAACTAAAAGAAAAACATACCTACTTGACATAGGTTGCCTCCCAAGAAGAACCTAATTTAGTGTCGTGGCACGACCCAATTTAACTACTAGACGTTCTCTTTCCTTCTCTTTCTGACACTTGGTCTCCATCTTCTTATTCTTTACACATCGTTTCGGTTTAAATTCTCAAGGGCAACATATTTCTCGAATTTAGACTTTTTAGGCTCATCAATAAATATCAAATCTAGCTTAGGTGGTTGTGGTATTGGAGGCCTTTACTGCTCAATGAGGGTGTCCGAAGAGGCCTTTGACAGACTAGACATCCCATACGTATCATATTCAATAACATTAATCATGCATAATTATTTATATTGGGTAGTTATGTTGAGCGCTTTGTAAACTTTAAACACTGCCTCTTCATCATCTAACTTCATCATGAATGTGCCTTCTCTAACATCAATAAATTCTCCTCCGATTTCATAGAATAGATGCCTTAAGATGATTGGTGTCTCTTCGTCTTCCTGAAAATCTAGAACAATAAAGTCAGCAGGAATAATAAATTTATCAACCTTTTTTATGATATCTTCAATAATTCCTTTCGGATAGGTAATGGACCCGTTTACTAGATGTAAATGCATAGTGTGTGGTCTAGGTTTACACTAACCCAAAGTCTTGAACAGACATAGGGGCATCAAGTTGATACTCTCCTCTAAGTCACTAAGTTCATTAACAACCTCACTGTTGCTAATCTGTATGGTGAGAGTAAAATTCCTAGGGTCCTTAAGCTTTTTCGGCATCTTTTTTGTCATCACAGTGCTACACTCTTCACTTAGTGCTATTTCCTCCACATCCTGCAACTTTACCTTATTCGCCACCACATCCCTAATGTACTTTGCATATTTTGGCATAGCCTACAAAATATCTAACAAAGGTAAATTAATGTGAAGCTCTATAAATATGTCAAAGAATTTCTTAAACATTGCATCCTCATTCACTTTAATTTACCTCTAAGGGAAGGGAGGTGGCAGAATTTGTTTCTTTTCTTCTGTAATAACTTTTTCTCTTGAGTACTCAGGCTTTCTCGATTTCTCAGCAACTTTTTCATCTAGTTGTTCAGTCACCACATCAACATCTACCTCCTTAGTTGCATTTTGAGGTTCTCCTTTATGTTCTTTACCACTTCTCAAGGTAATTGTGATAACCTATTTTTGATTTTCTATATCTGCAGGCAAACCACCTTGAGGCCTAGTATTTAATTCTTATTGTAACTTCTCCAACTGAAATCCTAAGCTTCTCTGGGCCACTTTTTAATATGCCAATTCTACCAATTTATTTTTCATATCTGCATCCATTTGTTCTTGACCAGCTAAAATCTGCTTTATCATCTCTTCCATGTTACTAGTTCACTGGTTCTCTTGTGTTTGTGGTTACTGAGTTTATTATTGTTGTGCATTCCAAGGATGAGTCTGCCACTTCATGGTTTAGGCATTACCATAATTTTTCCTTTGAGAATTTCCCACATACATTACTAATTATTGATATGAAGCACACATAGCAGCTGCATGTCTAATATTTCTTCAGACTTCAGACCAACCACTAGTTTGCTAAACTACATTAACTTCTACAGTAGGTTGTGTTGCTCCAACCTTTAGTCTATTGAACTGAGTGTTTATCAAATTTTGTAATGAAGAATCTTGAGCTGATGATGATGTGATTTTGTCCTTCTCCAATACACCTACAATTTTTTTTGTGGCACTCCTCAAATCTGAATTCCATTCTAGGTTCCCTTGAGCTATGCAGTTCAATAAAGTGTACAGCTCATCACAAGTCATCTCAAGAGCTTGACCACCTGCAGCTGAATATAACAATATTTTTGTATTGTGGTCAAGAGCCTCTACAAAAGTATAAGCAAGTACCACGTTGGACTGTTTATGGTGTGGACAGCTCTGAAGAAGAGGTTTGAACTTCTCCAAAGAATGGTAAAGATTCTCTTCTAGCTACTACTTTAATCATACTATCTCACTGTGAATTCTCGCAGTCTTACCAGACGGGAAGAAATGAATAAAAAATTTTCTTGCCAAATCATCCCATGAAGTTATTGAATTAGCCGGTTCCGCAGCCAACCACTTTTTTCTTCTAAAATAGTAAAAGAATCATCCTCAGATAATCTTGATTTATGCCCGTTAGGATGAACGTATCACTGATTTCCAAAAAAAAATTCAAATGGACCTATGGATCTTCATATGAAAGATAGATGAACTGTCCACTATTGATCTGAAGTTGTACCATATTCTGCTTAAGTTTTAAATTACCTCTAGCTATTGGCTTCTGAAATAAGGAGGTTCAATTGGTTGGAAATGGGATTGCCACTTCTCTAACTATCATATGGGCTACTTGTTCATCAGCCATGATGGTAGGATTCTCTTGGTTTTCTTGGATTTGTGGAACTTGGGGGAAAAGGTTTGCTTCTCTCCTTCTTTGATGAAAAAGTTGCTCAGGTTCAGCGCTCTTTTCAACAAAATCATGATCCCTTTCAATCTTTTGTAAACCTATTTCTTGCAAAAACACAACCATGACCAAGCGTAAAAACACCAAATAAATCTAAAAGTAAAAATAAAACAAAAAATTGCCAAATCATAAGTACCTGACAATGGCACCAAAAACCTGACAGCACACACACAAGTGTACCTGGTCTTATAAAGTAGTAAAGTGGCCTAATTAAAGATAAGTATCAATCCTACAGGTACTTGGCAGAACAACGATTCAATTCTAGTTCACAGTTTAGATTTAATTTGTTCAAAAGTAACCTAAAAGAGTTTGTAATATTGAAAATTGCAAGTAAAATAAACAATGCTTAAAGTAAAGATCTTGGAACAATCAACAGGAGAAAACCCATGGTTAAAGAACTTTCAAACAATCATACAATGTTATTAAACTTCACTCGTTAAATTGCTTATCTTGGTTGTAGATTCATAGGGTTAATTGCATGCTAATGGTCTCCCGACCTCTAATCCTTTATCTAATTTGAACATTACAACTACATTGTTGAGCAGGAATTAATAGTCCTCTTAAGTTCTTTAAGCTATTGTACTACATGTAAATCAATTAAGGAATATAAGTATATACTTGTCCCAGATGCTAATTTGAATTCCTTATTTCATCAAAGAATACAAACCATACTTTGTTCATCTCCATGTTCTATCCTTTATTTCCTCTGCCAAGATCAAAAGGTAGGCAATTTATGTATTCTAAGGATAGCTAATCCTTACCATAGTTAAATCAAAGATGAACACTCAACCAATAATGATAAGAAAATTAAATGAACTTAATTCAAAATAATAGGACTCATGTTCCTGGCTTTAACCCAGGAAAGAGGGCGCTTAGTCATGCATAGTCATAATCGTAATCACAAGATTGTAATTAATGAATAAAAACTTGAATGGACTAAATTAAAATAATAAAAACATAAATATGGAGTTTTAGAAGCCCCTCAATATCCAAAATATGTTTAATGATATGTACAAACGTGACACTAGGTTGTATTTATACCACAAAATAAACCCAAGCTGTGTAGGAGTCAAATTTCATTAAATTTTTAGCAAGGGAGTAGAGGGCGTTCGCCCAGGGTTAATCCCTGCTTCAGGTGAGGTTGTGCCCTTTGTTAAGCCCCACCCCAGCCAAGACTCTGCCCTGGCTATATCCATGCTCAATGTGAGGCGTCATAGGCTTATAGCCTTCGCTCTCTTGAAGTTGTTTCTCTAATTTTTACTAAGTGTTGAGTCCCCCATCTTAGTCCCTTGTCTTTTGGTGTATTTACCATGGATTTCCAGCCTTTTAAACATAAAAATATCATCATATTCAGATCCTAAATCTTCCTACACGAATTAGCAATTTAAACACCATAATATCCCTAACGATGAATCAAAGCAAGAGCTAAGACTAGGCTAATTCGCATTGATCCTTAACTTTATGTTCCGAATCTTAACTTGCATACCAAAAAGTTATTCCACTCACAATTAAACCTTAAAACCATCTGTAACACATTAAACACAATATAATCCACAAGGATCAAAATGAATCTTATAGGTACAAACTTGTTTGAAATTAACTTCAAACATCATAAACATATAATTTGATACTTATATGCACAGTCATATCATTATTAACCCATATAGCACATGAATCATTCTCAAAACAAGGCTAAAAAGTCTAGAATAGTGACACTAGAATGCATAAATACACCCAACATCAATAGTGTCCTATCAACATCATCCCTGGTTGGGACAAAAGAGTTTTCGTGAACTTAAAATCATCGAGGCTTGATCTGAAAAGTGAACAAACAGAATTAAAGATGATTCAAGGGTTCAAACCCTAATCTTTGATGTTGAACATAAAGAAGAGAAACGTTCTTAAATGCCTTGTAGCCTCTCCTTTATAAGTTTAGTGCGCTACACGTACTTAAAAGAGATTTTACTAGACATTTCTTTGTGTACTCCTAGTTGACCATGAAACTAAAGATCTAATTCCAACTTGACACGACCCAAACCAGGGCGTTGTCATAATGGCACCCCAAGTCCAACCAGGAGTGGGGACCAACCCCATTTTCCAACCCAACCTCTAAATACATATACCTTGAGTTGGATAAATTCCAAACAATAACAAGATATCATTTATTACAATTCCAAATTCTTGAATAGGTCTATAACTATGACAAACACAAATAAGTTCAATCATCCAATAATAACCATTTACCATAACCAAATAATATAATAGCTAAGTTCCTGTCGATAATATGCAAAGATGGAACAAACATAAATACAATCTAATGGTATCATCCCTAATACCAATGCCAATACTAAGGCTAACACCAATACCAACACTGCACATACCAACCTATAGTAGTCCCGCAAAGCCTATAATTGAAAGTAAAACAATATCAGATTGGGACATGCCCCCAACAATAGCCAAAACCTATGTCTATGATATAGTCAAAGTTTGTAAAACATCCATGACATGAAATGGATCCTTTTGGAATATGGAATCTCACCACTTCAACACAACTGACCTGATACTGAATCTGATTACTAAGTAGGAGGAGTTAAATGGTCGGTTACTACATCGCGTAGAAATATAGCCCCCCAAAAATGGGTTAGAGGGTGAATAACTAGTACTCATGATAAGGATAAAATAATGCTAATCTCTAAAGCCAAGAAAACAAACCATATCCATTCAAAAAGATAAATATGTATATATATAACCATGCCGGGAAGAAGGTAGAGGGTTTAGCATGCATTTAAAATCATTAACTTAAGTTATGAATTGAAGTTATTGCAGTAAGAGGGTCTTTTATTTCTTGTTCTTAGTTAGGTATACACTAGTTTATGCTTAGCACTCGTATTAGAGGCAATCTCTTACTCCCCCAAATCCAAATCTAGAGAGGATCCTACAACCGCCAGGTAGCATTACAGAGCCTAAAAGAGATGATAATACTTAAGGGTTTTATGATGATACAAACCAGGTGCCTCCCCCTCTTCTGTATAGAGTTCAGGACATTGTTGACCAACATACTGAGGAGTTATTAAAATAAGTTTCTAACCAGAAGAGAGAAGGAGTTGCTTAATGTATAGATCAGGAGGCAGAGTTAGTTGTGTAGATATAGGAAGAATACTACTAAGAAGCACTGGTGGTAATCAAAATAGAGTTAGAGGTGGCCGACCACAAGTGATCCCAACTAACTAGTAGTTGTAGCCATATGGACTTCAACATTGTAGTTCTGTTATTTCTAGATCTCTAGATTATAAAAAATGTGAGCCTGGTGTATTCACGATTCCATGTACAATTGGGACCTCTCAATTTACCAAAGTTCTCTGTGACTTAGGGGCCAGCATAAATTTGATTCCATTAGCTATATTTAAATAATTAGGTTTGAGCCCTCCTAAGTCAACTACTATACAATTATTGATGGTTGATTGTACCATCAAGAAGCCCATTTCCATTTATTATGATGTGATGGTAATAGTAGATCCCCTCATATTTCTAGCTGACCTTTTGTTGGATTGTGATGTCGATTTACATATGCACATAATTTTGTAAAGATCGTTTATGGAAACGGGAAGGGTGATGGGTGACATGGAGAAGGGGGAACTAAAGTTAAGAGTCAACAATTAACAAGTCATAATCAATGTTTGAAGAACAGTAAAGCAGCCAACCGACTTAAGAGTTGTATTGATCATTAATTGTGTTGATGATTGAGGAAGGTACTTTTTTGGGTATTTTAATAAATTTTGCATAGTCATAATACCCACATCATGTCGCGACGTTAAATCAATAGATTCCTGGAAGGAAATCCTTGGTCTTGTTATTGAAGTCTAAATAACCAACATACCAACATCGTGCTGCGAAGTTAAATCAAGCGCTGCTTAGGAGGCAACCCAAGGTGATTTTATTTTGATGATGACATGGACGCTTAGTGAATCCCAGTTATGTTCTCACTTCCCCTTGTTTTACTTTTTTTAGTGCATTGAGGAAAGTTCGTAGTTTTCTAGTTAGGTGTAGGCGTACCGTAGCTGCCATAAGTTTTTATTGTTGCGCTTCTTTTCCTATCGGTCGTGGTAAGGTTGTAGAACCAGCATGTCTAAGTTAAAATTTGTGTCATATTATGTTTTGTTTCGTATTGTGTTTTATTTTTATATAATTAGGAGATTTTTAAGTATTTAGGGAAGTCGATATGTTTTCATTTTGATATTTCAGAAAAATGATACCCCTCAAAAAATTTGTTTTTGAATTGTGTGTGATGTATATATGTGTCGGGCATTGGAATTAGGGTCATGATAGTCATTGCTAATAATTGCATAAACCAGATAGGTAGTTGATTTTTAAATAGTCCAGTGCTATGTGTGTGTGAGATACTACCTAGTTACTTTAGAGTGTTAAATCTAGAACTTGCCCTATTAGTCTCGCCTAGGTTGGAGGAAAGTTGGTAAGGAAAGGATCATAGGTTGCTTTTTACATTAGTCCACTTATAGCCTAAATGACCTTTGACATGCGTATTATACCCCTTGATCCCTATTTTTTAGTCTTATAGCCTATTTGTTTGTTTTCAACTTTCACCTTCCCATGTGTCTTACAATGAACATATTTTGGCCGTGGTCCTTCTTGGACATTGTGCACCTGAAGTCAGGCAATTCGCCTAAGTTGACGATGGTTATAATAGGGGTGCATAATGTATAGTGGGTATGAAGAAGGGCAAAATAAAAGTAAAGAAATAAGGATGGGTGTGGTAGCAAAAGAAAATAACAAAAATTTAAAAAAGAAAGAATAAAGAAAATCACACCCAACCTGAATGTGATTTAAAATAAAAAGGAGAAATAAGGGTCGAAATAAAAAAATAGTCTGATAAGTTAGACCCCAAAGTTAGTTTAACGCTAAGGGGGCGTATTCACTTGATATCCATACATACCATACCATCCTCTAATCCTACATTACAAGACGAGAAAAGTCCTATAGTGATCTTGAGTTGACTGTCTGAAAGCTTAGTATAGAAAATAAGGTCAAGCCTATATTACTTGACATTCATTGATTGGAATTTCTTTTTTAGTGTGATGTCTCTTGGATATCCCCGCATTGACATTCTGGATTTTATATATGTTGAGGGGGACTTCTTTTGATGAAAGGGCACATGGGTTGTATTGCTAGTTGCATATTTATTGGGTAAGTGTAACTTGTGTATTTTCATAGTTGTTTGTTGATAATATAATTTCCATAACTTATTTCCTTTATGTCATACTCTTGTACTTTATTTATACACATAGTTTCTTTACCCTTGTGATATAAGAGGGAATAATGGATTTGAACTTAAGATGATTGTTGACTGCCTTGAATGTCATAGATTCTCCTAGTTAAGCGTCATGTTTTTTCATGATTTTCTTTTGTTGACTGATGACATACAAATGTTCTAAGTTAAGGGTGTAGATATGCTTTAGAAATCTAGCATTTTCAACACTTAAAACTATGAAAAGATGCATGTTTCTTAGGTTGTTTTATTAGATCTGATGTATTTTAGGTATGTTTTGAAGGAAATTAAGTTTTGGATGCCAATTGGAAGAAAAATATGAAAAATACATTTTTTTCCTACTTATATGGACATTTCTGGGCGCATGTGGCACTTACCGGGTGTATGTGAACAAAGTATGCACTAGAACCTGAAGTCTAGAGGCTTGATTTCAATGATTTGAAGACTCTATCATTTACTAAGGTCACATGTGATCCGTATGTAGCACAAACAGTCCGTATGCGTCCAAATTATGTGTTAGAGTTAAAGATACATAAAGTTATAGGAGATGGAAAAGTTTTTTGGCACTTACTTGACTGCACATGCAGACAGTATTTAGTACATACAACACCTATGTGGAAAAATTAAGTGGCCACTGACTCCATTTTTTCTTTTTCTTCTGGTCTTTTATTGTTAGGGTTTCTTGGTGTACCATTTTTGTGTTATTTAGTAGTAGTATAGGAGACACTCCATATATTAAAAAATATATATTTTAACTTGGAGATCCAACTTTGGTCTTGGAATTCCTTGGTATTGACTTTGGTTGTTAATTAAGTTGATGTTTTTGGTTTTTATTTATTGATTATTGTGATATCGTTTAATGGATTCAATCTTGAAGATTGTTGATCTTTTCACGAGCATGAGTGGTTAAAATCCTTAGTTAAGTTTGTGGAAACCCTAGTAGATTGATGAGGTAGGTAAAGTACTATGTTTTTATGAACTGATACTTTTGCATGTATTGTATTATCTTCAGTTTAATAGTTCTCTTAGTTGTTGCAAACATTAGGATCCCACTTAGATTATTGCTACTTACTCCAAAAGAGGAGTAGTTACTAGGAAAAGATAATAACAATAGTAATTTGAAGGTTAACTATCATGCTAATGGGTATAATCTACGTAAGATGGTTACTTATCATCTAATAACTTGACTCTCAAAAAGTTATAGATACCTTGGATCTAGTATAAGGGCTAGTAATGCAATATCCAGAGACTCAAAAGATAAAGTGTGAAATCCATCAACGAGTCCACAAAATAGATGATGGTACATAACTTATCAGATTTTGCATTCAAGGTATTGGTTGGTTCAATAAAGCACAATAAGCGTAATAATTTGAGAAGCCAGGGGAACATAATTATAGTGTTCATCTACGACTGATTACAACTAGATATGTTATTCATTAAGTGTTCAAAACTATCACTACAATCCCGCTATTTAATTTTCCAGTTGTACCCGTTGATTACAACAAGCAAGAGACACAGTTCCATGTATTCCCTTTGGATTTGACCCCAATCTTTCATGGGTTACTATATTTGACAGCAGCCCTATAATCTTGGGATTGAAGGTGTATCTTGGGAGTTATCACAAGTCTCTTGATGAAAAATCAAGTGCAAAGAGAAAGTGGTTCGAAAATCTGAATGATGGTAACACAAAGTCTCATGAAGTGAATGATAAGGAACCTATGACAGTTGAAAAGATTGGTGATACGTAGGAGACTCCTAAAGTGATTGATGGCGATGAGTAAAAGGTGAATGAATCTTATAGTGTTCCATTTCCCCCAATGAAAATTCCTCCACCCTTTCAACAAAGGCTAAAGAAAAAAGATGACAAGTCTAAGTACACAAAGTTCGTTGAGAAACTTAGCAATCTCTCTATTAATATCACATTATTAGAAGCTCTTCAAGAGATTTTAGAATATTCTAAGTACATAAAGAACTAGATGTGCAAAAATTGACTTAAGGATTGTGAGACTATTGAAGTAAGGCATAGTTGTAGTGTTGTCGTGTCAAATGTCGTGGTGGAGAATAAAGAAGACCCGGATGCATTTACAATCTCATACACCATCGGGATGCACAAATTTCAAAAGGTGTTATGTGACCTTAGTGCTAGTATCACTTGATGCCATATGTTTTATATCAAAGGCTAGGGTTGGGTTCTCCTATATCCAACACCATTAGACTCCTTATGGTGGATCATTCAATTAAAAAACTAGGGGGTGTATTTTTTGATGTATTGGTCAAGGTTGAATGGTTCATCCTATAAGCAAATTTCATAGTCCTCTATTGTGATTTTATCATGAGATACCAATCATACCCGAGAGACCATTTTTAGCAACCGGGAGAGCTTTAGGTTATATTGTGTGTGAAGAGATAAAATTTTGGGTAGATGATGATTAAGTCTCATTCCATGTGTGCAACACTAAAAATCAACCAATATTGTTAAAAATGGTGTAAGTGATTGATGTTGTGGATGAGGAAAGGGATCTTGGGTCACCTTAACCCAAGGATACAAATTAATGGTAGTTGGACGTCTTTTCACGATGTTAAATTGGCACTAGATTGGAGGAAAACCATCATTGCCATGAATTTGGCCTATATCCTTTGCACTATAATTATTAGAATTTATTTTTTGTTTTTCTTTTGATTAATCTATGCAATTATAGCACTTTGAAGGTGCATTTGAGAAACTGAAAGATAATAGGTGAAGGGGAATTGGGTTGGAGGTTGGATGGATGAAAATAGGGTATTTGAACCAGGTGTCAGGTGTCGCAATCACGACAACTAGATTGCAATCGCAATGCCGAGACTTGGTCTGCCCAAATAGAGCCTCAGGTTCTGTGATCACATAACGTTGACCACGATCGAGATCACTGCCTCATCTCAACTGGGATTCTATGAGTGCAATTGTGATTCAGGCAGTTTTATAATGGAACAATTACTCACAAATGGTTTCCTCCATACTCCCCTTCAAAATACCCAAATGTTCATCCAGTTTCATAATTGTTAATAGACTCTTTATAGCTAGGCATCATTTTTCTCATCCTAACATCTGATATGTTTTTCTAATATTTTACTTAATGTTTAATTTGTGTCATAGAATGCATATGTAGGACAACGATCTAAATTTTCAAATTGTGTACTTAATTAGTGTTGAATAGATGATGTATGGTGTGGTAGATGGTGTTTTTTATGTGCATATCACTAGGGAAGTCTTGAGTACTCAAAATTTTACATAATGAGGATGAATCGTAGGTGCACACCAAGTGTTTGGTAAAATTCTCGAATAAGTTACTTGATATTTTATCCATGTTTAAAGGGCATGATTGAGTGTTTGGGAATTGTGTTTCATGTTTTTAATTTCATTTACTTGTTAGGAATATAAATTGGTATCGAAAATGTTAGGAATATAAATTGGTATCGAAAATTTTCATGTTTGGTCGTTAATCTTTCGAGGCTTACAAACTCGGGTACAACAATCGGAGTCAGCATACTAGAAACACGACTGCGCAATCGTAGCCACAAGACTGCATCATGGTAGCACAATCACAATCCAAGGCCCTTGATTGTTGCATTTGAGAGTTGTCTGGAAAGCCAATCCAAACTCCTAAATTCTTATTTTAAGCCAAAATTTGAACAAGGAATCATTTCATTAGACTAACTAAGGAACATAACATTGTTTTCACATGATGATATTCATTGTTGATATTTTGTATGGTTTTTAGGTCTTTAAAGATGAAGATGAAAAATTATAATCAAACCTGCTTTATGGCTACTGATTGTCAAACTATCTATTATGAGGACCTTTCGAAGAGGAAGTTCCTATATGAGAGAGACATATCAATAGAATAAGTGCCTGAAAAACTCTCGGCTTTCTTTGAGATGTTGGTGGCCACATGTTGGAGACACTTTTCCCCAAATCCATGATGGGCCAATGAGCAATGGGTTAGAGAATTCTATGCAAGTCTGAGCATAGTAAATATCTCTAAAACAATTTTGAGAATTTGGGGCAAGGAAATTCATATCAGGGACAAACAGATCAATGAAGTCTATGGGTTGTCGAATGCTGCTATGAGATGGTACAAGGATAAGATTTTTTCATTCGGAAGCTGGTTAGCTGCTAAGTTATGCATTAGAATAAAAGTCTCATGGGAAGAATTAAAAATAGAGAAAATAATGAATAAGTTCAAGACCGAGGCTATGATTTGGTTGACCATCATTTGTAGTTGTGTCTCATCGATTACCAACATGACTCATGTACCTGTTATGTGAGACCATATCGTATCTTGCCTTATGGACATCATTCCTTTAAATGTTGTACTTTGTGTTTTTGGATATCTGACATTTTAAGAAAAAAGGCAACCCCATGCTCTTGTTTCCATTCTTTATCACTGAATTGTGCAAGAGGGATGAAGTTGAGTACCTGGGGGACAACAGGATATCCCAAAAGATACCCATTTACCCCTTTATGATACGTAGAGAGGGTGCTCTTTTAAAGGACAAAAAGAGAAATATCAACTTTGGAAAGTCGGTGGACGATGATGCTAACTGTTTCAAGTCACCCTTAACAAGTCCATTCGATGAACTTTCTAGTCAAATGTGGATAATGAAGGAGTTTGTGTCTAATCTACCTCATAGGGAAAGAGAGCCTTCCTCCACTCGCCACTCCTACATTGACAGGACTGATTATGCGATATTTCTTAAGGATCAGATGGAACAAGTGATAACGCTCAAACTACACCTCTATTACGAGAATGTAACCGATCGTTGTCAATATATAACCCAACTAGGTTGGGGTCGAATCACACAGGGAATATGGTGTGACTTTGAGTTATCTGCGGGTTAATCAACTGATAGTAATAAGTTTCCTATGAATGGGGTTTTTTGTAAAGGTAAAAAATAATTACTTCTCAGTTTAGTGTTTGAAATCAATATGATAAGGAAAACATGAGTTATGTTCACTATGGGTGTTCGGATTTGACAGACGCTAGTAACGGTTCAAGATTCTTGTGGTAGGTAGGAACTGCAAACTATCCTTGTCAAAGTTATGTCTGAATGTTTTCAACCTATTTAGACATTTAACCACCTAATTCTCTCGAACTTAGGGAATTTATATCTCATAACAGAATATTTTCTCATGTTAATTAACCTTGTTACAATATTATTTATTAAATGAAAGTTTGATGCTTCCAAGTCCCTATTAATAATTCACTTCTTACTAAGGTTGATTTCTTATCTCAAGCAAATCAACATTAAGCAAGGCCTATTGTTTGCAACCAATAGTCAGAGTATAAAATAATTGAATTGAATAGAAGTTTCTACCACCGTTAGAATCCTGAACACTTAGTTACGTTACAAACACAAACCCATAGATACCACAACTCGGGTTAAGGGAATTTAGCTACTCGTAATAAAATAATCAAGACAAAAAGTTGAATTCATAGTTTGATATATGAACTTACAGCAAGATGAATAGCAACAAGTGTTTCTAAGATTTGATTCACAGTAGAAAATCCCAAAACAATTGTAATAATCTCTCCAAAAATAATTGTAAAGATCATGTCAGTAAACTCGAGAGAAGAGATTCTCAAAACGTCAGTTCCCCCCTTTTTATAATTAGAAAACCCTAACATATTCTTTAACTTCAGCCTAATTATGGAAACAAAATCATAGATCACAGTATTTTCTTGGACAGGCGATGACGTGAGTGACGGCTTATCAGGAGTCTGACGAGTTATCAGGAATGTCATCATCTCCTCTTCACTTTTGACAATCTGTTCCTTAGTTTGACGATGAGATGTGATGGCTTATCAGACATGTGATAACTTATCAAAATTGTCGTCGCTTCTTCACTTCAAATCTTATTCCCTCCCTAAGCTTAACAATGATCCTGGCGGCTTATCATACTTCTGAAGGCCTATCAAAGATATCATCACAAATTCCATCTTAAGCCCATTCTCTGTCTAATCCTAACAATAATCCTAATGTCTTATCACATTATGACGTCATAACACTGATGTCGTCAGCTCCTCTTTACTTTTGACAATCTCTGCCTTAGGTTGATGATGCGACATGACGTCTTATCAGACTTGTGACAACTTATTAGAATTATCATCACTTCTTCACTTCAAATCCCATTCCCTGCCCATTCCTAACAACGATCCTAATGTCTTATCATACTTCTGAAGGACTATAATAGATATCTTCATGAAATTCAGCTAAAGCCCATTTTCTGTCTAAGCCTAATGATGTTCTGACATCTTATCACACTTCTGACGGACTATCACAGATGTCGTCATAAATTTAATCTAAAACCCTTTCTTTGTCTAAGGATGACGGCAACTCTGATAGTTGAGAAAAGTCATCATCAATACTTCCCTCGCTACTTGCTCAGAAATCAACTCTTTTACTTCCATTATTGCTGGTTTTGATAAGGCTCAAACTACACCTCTCTTATGAGAATGTAAGCGATTATTGTCAATATATAACCCAACTAGGTTAGGGTCTAATCCCACAGGGACTATAATGTAAATTTGAGTTACCTGTGGGTTAATCAACTAATAGTTATTAGTTTCCTGTGAATGGGTTTTTTTGGAAAGGTAATAAATAATTACTTCTCAATTCAGTGTTTGAAATCAATATGATAAGGAAAACCAGATTTATGTTCACTATGGGTGTTGGGATTTGACAGACGCTAGTAACGGTTCAAGATTCTTGCGGTAGGTAGGAACAACAGACTATCCTTGTCGAAGTTATGTCAAAATGATTCTCAACCTATTTATATATTTAACCATCTAATTCTCTTAATCTTAGGGAATTTATATTTCATAATAGGATGTTATCTCAAGTTAACTAATCTTGTTATAGCATTAATTATTAAAAGGAAATTTGATGCTTCCAAGTCCCTATTGATAATTCACTTCTTACTAGGGTTGATTTCTTATCTCAAGAAAATTACCAGTAAGCAAGGACTATTGTTTGTAACCAATAGTCAGAGTATAAAATAATGGAATTAACAAGAATTTTCTACCACCGTTAGAATCTTGAACACTTAGTTATGTTACAAACCCAAACCCATAGACCTCACAACTCGAATTAAGGAAATTTAGCTACTCATAATAAAATAATCAAGAAAACAAGTTGAATTCATAGTTTGATATATGAACTTGCAGCAAGATGAATAGCAACAAGTGTTTCTCAGATTTGATTCACAGTAGAAAATCCCAAAACAATTGTAATTATCTCTCCAAAAATAATTGTAAACAATTCAGAAAAATCTAGAGAAGAGATTCTCAAAACGTCAGTTCCCCCTATCTATATAATTAGAAAACCCTAACATATTCTTTAAATACTTTATCCTAATTATGGAAACAAAATCATAGATCACAATATTTTCTCGGAAAGGTGACGACGTGTGTGACGTCTTATCAGGAGTCTGACGACTTATCAGGAATGTCTTCAGCTCCTCTTCACTTTTCACAATCTATGCCTTAGGTTGACGATGAGACGTGAAAGCTTATCAGACATGTGACGACTTATCATAATTGTTGTTTCTTTTTCACTTCAAATCCCATTCCCTTCCTAAGCCTAACGACGAGCTTGATGGCTTATCACACTTCTGACAGCCTATCACAGATGTCGTCATGAATTCCAGCTAAAGCCCATTCTCTGTCTAAGGCTAACGAGGATCCTGACGGCTTATCACTCTTCTAACGGCCTAACACAGATGTTGTCACGAATTCCAGCTAAAACCCATTCTCTATCTAAAGCTGACGGAAACTCTGATAACTTATCATAAGGCTGAAAAATTATCAGATAAGTCGTCATCTATACTTCCCTCTCTACTTGCCCAGAAATCAACTCTTTTACTTTTATTATTGTTGGTTCTGTTGCATCTTGACTTTTACTACAATATCAAATAGAAAACAATAAAAACGACAAAAGTTGCTTAAGACTTTGCATTTATTGTTAGTTAAAAGCCTCAAATGTGTTAGAATCTACTCACACATCAACATCATCAACTTAAAAAAATTACTTATCCTCAAGCAACTAAACACAACCAAGGGGATACAGAGTACATTCGGCCGTCAACCATCTATATTATCTCAAAATATCTTCACCATCTCAAAGGTCAATTAATTTATAATCAACAACTGTGCAAATTATTGAAGAACAATAATGCGGCACACAGGAATCAAGATATGGAATCAATTCAGCAACAACAACCATGCGTGTACCAAGATTTTACTATCCAAACAAGTTAGTAACTAGCAACATAACCAGTGTGCCCTCACTAAAAATAAGTCCCACTCCATTTATATTAGATATCACATATGTAACCATGGGTACAATCAACAGACACTCACTCTCAGATTGAATTTCCAATCAATGTATGCCAAATACCATAGGCTTGCCCTTATTTTCATTATCAAGATTTTCAGACAGGTCGGCTAGGATCACTATAGAACTTCTCTTTGGCTTGTTATGTAGGATAGGGGTTGGTATGATACTCAATGATATTTAAAGTGACTAAGCCTCCTTTACACTACACTAGCTTTTGGGGTCTCACTTATTAACCTATTTCTATTCTTCACTTTTCTTGATCACATATATTCAGGATGTGTGTGGTCTTTTCTACAATCACTTATTTTTTTTCACAACTTTTCTTTACTTTTTCTTGTCCACCGCACCTAGCTTTTTATTCTTTTCTTTTATTCTACCTTTCTTCATACTCATTTTACATCACACACCCCTATGATAGCCAACCTTAACTTAGGCCATTTGCCTAGGTCAAGGTGCAGAGAGTCCAAAGAGGACCATGGGCAAAATAGGTTCATTATGATATAAATAAGATGGTGATAGATATCATAAAAAAGACATAGGCTATTCAGGCTCAAAATAGGGATCAAAGGATATTATGCATACAGGGAAGGTCATTTAGGCTAAAAGTAGACACTATCAAAATGGCCTATGATCCTTTCCTAAACCCTATCCTTCAATCTACGCAAGACTAACCATGTAAGTTCTGGATTAAACATACTATGGAAACTAAGTAAGATCTCACATGCACATGGCACACAAGTATATCACAAGTTACTACTTATCCAGTTCATGGAATTATTTAGCAATGATTATCAAGTCACTAGAACTAATACCATAACAAGATGCACAATGGTCACAATCAGATGCAAATCACACAGTTAAACAATAAGACCATTTGAGAGGTGTCACAAAATAACAAAACCATGTTAACTTCCTCAGGAACTTGTATTTCTACTTGTCAGCTACAAAATATTACAACAACAACTCACCCTACACACTCAACTTAAAATCAAAGAAAAACTGAACTAAGGTTTAGGGTATACCTGGAGTAGATCAAGCACGGAGATCATGGGTTGCATCCCATTTAGCGCCTAATTTAATGTCGCGACACGACTAGGTTATCTTGACTACTCAGACTTCATCAAGACACCATGTTTCTACCTCTTTCTCATCTTCATAAAACATATCCATGATTGAGAAGACACTCATCTCCTTTTGTTGTGTCATAGATGAGTGCATTTTGAATCTTGTTTTTTTGTCATTGAACCTGAACTTCAGCTCATTCATCTTCATGTCCACTACTACTCTCCTAGTAGCAACGAATGGTTTACCTAAAATGATGGGTACTTAAAAATCCACCTCACTGTCTAGTAATACAAAATCAGCAGAAAGTATAAAGTCAGCCACCTTTACCAATACATCATCTAATATTCCTACTGGCCACTTCAAAGACCTATCCTCCATCACCAACTGCATGTTTGTCAGGTTAGGATCCCCAAAACCTAGCTTTTTATACACGGCTATCGGCATCAAATTTATGCTCTCCCCCAGATCAGATAGGGACTTAGCAAAATTAAGAGACCCAATTGTACATAAAATAGTGAATGCTTTAGGGTCGGCCTTCTTATGAACTAAAGATCGTGTAGAAATGGCACTATAATGGTGGAGATTATCCTTCATTTCATAGATCACCTCTTTTTTCTTTGTCACAAGGTCCTTCATGAATTTATCATACCCTGGCATTTTCTCGAATGCCTCCACCAAAGGCACATTTATCGTTAACTTCTTCAACATTGCCATGAATTTACTAAATTTTGTGTCGTCAACCTTCTTATTCAATCTTTGAGAAAAGAAAGGTGGTGGTCTTGGGAGAGTTTTCACCACTACTTCCTTTTCCTTCTCCTTTCCTTGTTCTGGAGCATCATCAGAACCATCCAGCTTCCCTGAGTCCACTGGACATTCTTATTTGGGTTTTTCATCTTCTTTAGTGACATTTTTAACTCCATCTTTGCCCACAGAAGGTCCAGGTAATATCTTACCACTTCTAGTGGTAATCTCCATACATGATCCATCATTCCACAGATTCTGAACTGTATCACTAGGTAATATTCCATTCTTCCTCTGGTTTAGCACTGTGGAGAGTTTGCTCATTTATTCTTCCTGTTGTTTGATCGAGGTGGAGTGCGAGTTTACCAACTAACTCATAGAGGACAGATCGATCTTCATGGTAGTCACCCCTAAGTTGGTATCCTTCACTCCCTTTAACAATTTAGCCATCATGTCCTCTAGGGTCATATTTTTAGAACTTGTTGTAGCAGCCTCACATTTTCTAGGAGGAACATATAACCCACCCCTATCAGTATTGCTCCCCCAATGACCTTTCTCCTGATTCTTATATCCAACCTTGTCATAATGAGTTCGACCTTAATTTTCTTGGCTATTGCCTCAGAAACCCCCCTGATTATTTATATAGTTCGCCTCTTTATCTGAGTCTGACTCTATTTTGCTCTACGATCCCACAGCCTTCACATTCTCAGTTTTACCTGATACTAAATGCTCGGTTAGCAAGTCTATGTGCATTTTTAGGTGAGCCATGTCTTGATCTTTATCCTCATCTCTTCTACATTTTTCCGCAGTCATACCAATAAAAACAGTGGGTCTTGCTACCATAGAGTCCCTGGTATGCCATACCCGACTCTGTTTGGTCATTCTCTCGGAATGTAAGATCAACAAACGAATGACCACCAGTTTTATCTACAATCGGATATGTCACAGAGTTAAGATCCCTATACAAAGTCTTCATCATGTGTATGTCTGTCATGTTGTAGTTTGGACACTGCGACAACTTTTTTTTGAATCTATTCTAGGTTTCATACAGTGCTTCAGTTGGGAGCTGTCTAAAGTTGTTGATATCATCCCTAACCTGCATCCTCCTAGAAGGTGGAAAGAACCTTTCTAGGAAATCTCTTTTTAACTGCCTCCAGTTGGTTATAGAATCGGGTGTCAGCTCATTAAGCCACAATGTTGCTTCCCCAGAAAGAAACAACGGAAATAATCTCAAACGGATAGCATTCTGACCCACTCTTACGTTATGCAAAGATTTACAAATGGTGACAAAGTTCACCAGATGTATATTCGGATCATCCTCAGGAAGGACACCAAACAACCCCTTCAGATTAAGGAGTTGAATCATAGTAATCGTAATGTTGAATTTCACCCCAGGTGATAACGGTGGAGGAATAATTAGACCCCTTGCACCTGCTCCATCCATTCCATCATCATCATCATTGAGGTCATACTGGACCGGCTGGTGATCTTGCCTTCCACACAACGGATGGTTTCTATTAGCATTACGTTGTACTGGTGCAGCTATTTGCTCTGCACGCCTTGGGTTACCAGGGATTAGCAACTCCTCATCTCCCAATTTGTCATCCTGAGGATTTGGATACCGTACTTGTTGACCGTCATTCTGCATATTCACTTGAACTCTAGCTAAGGCTGCTAACCTATCAGCCTCCTGCTCGTCTTCCATTCTGTCGATTAGTTACAGTTCTGGATTAAATAGTAATAATGGTTCTCCAAAACTTTTAGTTCAGGGAATGCATCACAAAAGTCCTGCAGCAAACAAAAACAACAAATAAACGTAAAACTAGGAAACTCGACTAACAGTCAATTAGCGCACACAACTCTAATTTACAATTGTATTCCTCGGTAACAACGCCATTTTTAATAATGCTCAACTTACATGACAATTTAGTGCAAGGCACTCGTCGTCAATATATTTACCCAACTTTGGATTCAGGGTTGAATCCATAGCAAACAATGTGAGTGGCGATTAAACTAATTTGAAAGTAAAGCTATAAATTGAATTCAAACAAATGATACAAAATGATAAAATGGGGGTTTTCAATGATCAAACAATAATTAAAGTTTCGACTTGCTTCATAGCTCAAAACTAAAATTTTAATGGATCAAATCAGTTATAGAGAGGAACTAGGGTTATGATCACTATGATTATTAATACCCATTAAATAATAACTGTAGTATTGGGTTCTCATGACTTGTGGGAAACACCAAATTATTAGTTTCGACAGTCCATCTAAGTGTATCTCAACCTACTTAGATGTTGAACTACCTAATTCTCTCGAACTTAGAAAATCATTCTATTCATACTAATTTTATCTCATGTTGATCAATCTTGTTACAGCATTAATCATTAGATGGAAATTAACCTTCCCAAATCCTCATTGATAATTCACTGCCTTTAGTTTATTTCTCAGTTCGAGCAAATCAACATAAGGCGAGATCTATTATTTGTAACCAATAGAAAATAATTAATACAAAAAAATTATCAAGATGTTTCCACAATCACTCGAACCCTAACAAACTACTAAATCCATGAAGGAATAATCATAGATCCCACAACCCTAGTTGTGGGTTTTAGTTCCATATATGAAATAAAGAGATAGCAACAATTGTAATCATCATTCAAAGTAATTAAACATACAAAAGATGAAGTCTGAAGTTGATTCTCTTCTATGTTCAAGAGAAAATTCCCACAACCAAATCAAAGAGTTGAATATTGAATTCTAAGTTAAGAGAGAAAGAAAAAAAGTAAAATCCCTTTGAAGAAGATCAAGATGTTCAGCCACCCTTTTATGAAACCCTAAAAGATGCTATTTATATCCGAAACTTAAGAAAAATTCGAAATTAAAAATTCAGATTTTTCTCCTTAGCTGATGACATGTCTAATGGCTCATAAGAGATCTGATAGCTTATCAGAACATGTCGGCATACATGATTCCCATTTATTGCTTTCTACTTATGTGTTATGATATGCTTGACCGCTTATCAGACACCTGACGACTTATCACGGGATGACGTCAGCTTCTCCTCCAAGTTTGACGATTTCTGCCTTAGGCTGATGACAACTCCTGATGGCTTATTAGGGCTTTGATGACATATCAAATAATTTCATTACTTCTTCTCTTAAAATCTCATGTAATGCTTTTTTATAATGCTCAAACTACACCTCTCTTACGGGAATATAAGTGATCGTTGTCAATATATAACCTAACTAGGTTAGGGTCAAATCCTAAAGGGGATATGGTGTGAATTTGAGTTATCTGCGGGTTAATCAACTGATAGTTATCAGTTTCCTATGAATGGGGGATTTTTGAAAGGTAACAAATAATTACTTATCAATTCAGTGTTTCAAATCAATATGATAAGAAAAACAAGAGTTATATTCACTATGGGTGTTGGGATTTGATAGACGCTAGTAACGGTTCAAGATTCTTGTGGTAGGTAGGAATAGCAGACTATCCTTGTCGAAGTTATGTCTAAATGTTTCTCAACCTATTTAGACATTTAACAACCTAATTCTCCCGAACTTAGGGAATTTATATTTCATAACAGGATATTATCTCAACTTAATTAATCTTGTTACAACATTAATTATTCAATGGAAGTTTGATGCTTCCAAGTCCCTGTTGATAATTCACTTCTTACTAGGGTTGATTTCTTATCTCAATCAAATTACCAGTAAACTGGGCCTATTGTTTGTAGACATTAGTCAGAGTATAAAATAATCGAATTAAAAAGAATTTTCTACCGCCGTTAGAATCTTGAACACTTAGTTACGTTACAAACCCAAACCTATAGATCCCACAACTTGGGTTAAGGGAATTTAGCTACTCATAATAAAATAATCAAGCCAACAAGTTGAATTCATAATTTGATATATGAAATTACAGCAAGATGAATAGCAACAAGTGTTTCGCAGTTTTGATTCACAGTAGAAAATCCCAAAACAATTGTAACAATCTCTCCAAAAATAATTGTAAAGTTCAAGTCAGAAAACTCGAGAGAAGATATTCTCAAAACGTCAGTTCCTCCCTTTTTATAATCAGAAAACCCTAACATATGCTTTAAATACTTCAGCATAATTACGGAAAAAAAATCATTGATCGCATTATTTTCTGGGAGAGGAATCAGGAGTCTGATGACTTATCAGGAATGTCTCCAGCTCCTCTTCACTTTTGACAATGTCTTCCTTAGGTTGACGATGAGACGTGACAGTTTATCATACATGTGATGACTTATCAGAATTGTCATTACTTCTTCACTTCAAATTTTATTCCCTTCCTAAGGCTAACGACGAGCCTGATGGCTTATCACACTTATGACGGCCTATACATATGTCATCACGAATTCCAGCTGAAGCCTATTCTCTGTCTAAGCCTAACGACAAGTCTGACAGCTTATCACACATCTGACATCTTATCATAGATGCCGTCATGAATTCTAGCTAAAATCCATTCTCTGTCTAAAGCTGACAGTAACTCTGATAGCTTATCACAAGGCTAACGACTTATCAGAAAAGTCATCAGCTATACTTCCCTCTCTACTTACTCAGAAATCAACCATTTTACTTCCATTATTGTTGGTTCTCTTGCATCTTGACTTTTACTGTAATATCTGTGATATTCTATTCCATTGCTCTTTTGTACCTCTGAAGTACTGAAATAAGTGTTTCTACCTGCTTCTTGCTTGAATTAGCTGCAATAATAATGGGTAGCGTGTTTCCGTTGCAAAAAAATATGCACGTTAAATGCCCTGGCAGTTCCTTCAATTCCAACACTGGTGGTTCTTTAATGGATGGCTTAGCCGGTGATGTTGGTCGATTAGCAATATCAAGATCTAGATTCTTAGGAGAATAAGAGTATGAACCCATTCCTGAAAAAGTACAAATAATCTCTTGATACACCTGAATACCTTCACGATCAAAATTTATCAGAACAACAGCTAAAGCCTCTACAATAAATTTCTCCTCTATTTACACCTCCTGCTCATTCTCATAATATACATCAACAATTCAGAACACACTCATTTATTTATTTTTCTTCATTGATTGGCAAACATCAAATCGCACCATCTCATCATTCATCCTAAATAAAAGCTCATTAGCTCGCAAATCTATCAATGCACTTCCGATTGTGAGGAAAGGTCAACCCAAGATTATGGGAACCTCAAAGTCCACCTTCCAATCCATAATGATAAAATCCATAGGAAATATGAAGCTATATACCCTCATAACACATTATAAAAAATACCAACAAGTCATTTTATTGACCTATCCGCCATCACGAGTCGCATGTTTGTGGGTGTGGGATTTCCCAAAGATAGATTTTTATATAATGCCAACGGCCTCAGATTAATGTTCTTTCCTAGATCACATAAGGTATTAGAGAATTCCAAAGACCCAATCGTACAAGGAATAGTGAATGGTCTTGGGTCTGCCTTCTTCTGCACCAAGGATCATGTAGAAATGGCACTATAATAGTGGAGATAATCCTTCGGTTCTTAGCTCACCACTTGTTTCATCGTCACAAGGTCCTTCATGAATTTAGAATACCCTAGAATTTTCTTGAGTGTCTTCACCAAAGGTACATTTACTGTTAACTACTTCAACATTTCCATGAATTTACTAAATTTCATATCGTCAACCATCTTCTTCAATCTCTGAGGAAAGGGATGTGGTGGTCTTGGGAGATTTTTCACCACTACTTCTTTTTCCTTCTCCTTTCCTTGTTTCGGAGTACAACCAGAATCATCCAGCTTCCCAGACTCCACGAGACATTCTTCTTTGGGTTCATCATCTGCTTTAGTCATAGCTTCAACTGCACCTTTTCCCACAAAAGGGCCAGGTAATATCTTACCACTTCTAATGGTAATCTCCATAAATAAGCGATTATTATGTGGATTTTGAACCTTATAACTAGGTAATATTACACTCTTTCTCTAGTTTAGCATTGTGGAGAGTTGGCTCATTTGCTGTTCTAGCTGTTTGATCGAAGTGGAGTGCGATTTTACCAACTAACTCGTAGAGGACAGATCGATCTTTATGGTAGCCACCCCTGAGTTTGTGGCCTTCACTCTCTTTAATAATTTAGAAATCATGTCCTCTAGGGACATCTTTTAAGAACTTTTTGTAGCAGCCTCATGATTTCCAAGAAGAACATATAACCCGATCCTATCATTATTGCTCTTTCAATTACTTTGCTCCTAGTTCTTATATCCAGCCTTGTCATAATAAGTCCGACCTTGATTTCCTTGTCTATTGCCTCAGAAACGCCTTAATTATTTATATAGTTCACCTATTCTTCTGAGTTAGACTCCACTTTGTTCTGCGATCCCACAGCCTTCACTTTCTCAGTTTTACCTGATAGTAAATGCTTGGTTAGCAAGTCCATCTATATTTTAGGTGAGCCTTGTCTTGATCACGCTCATCATCTCTTCTTTATTATTCTACAGTCATACCAATAGAAATAGTGGGGCTTGCTACCACAGAGTCCCTGGTATGCCATGCCCAACTCTGTTTGGTCATTCTCTCAAGCATTTCTAAATCCTCTAGGAAATTAAGATCAACAAATGAACAACTAGCAGAATTATCTACAATAAAAATTTTCACAGTGTAAAGAGACCTATACAAAGTCTCCATCAAGTATATGTTCGTCATGTTGTAGTTCGGACACTGCAACAACTTCTTTTTTAATGTCTTACAAGTTTCATGCAAGGCTTCAGTTGGGAGCTGTCTAAAGTTTCTAATCTCATCCCTCAACTTCACCCACCTGGAAGGTGGAAAGAACCTTTCTAGGAAAGCTTTTTTCAACTCCTTCCAGTTGGTTGTAGAATCGGGTGTCAGCTCATTAAGCCACCATGTTGCTTCCCAAGATAGAGAAAATGGAAACAATCTCAAATGGATAGAATTCTGAACCACTCCTGGGTTATCAAAATATTTACAAATGGTGACAAAGTTCACCAGATGCAAGTTTGGATCATCCCTAGAAAGGCCACCAAACAACCCCTTTAGATTAAGGAGTTGAATCATAATACTTATAATATTTAATTTTACCCTAGGTTCTAATGCTGGAGGAATAATTGCACCCGTTGCACTTGCTTCATCCATTCTATCATCATCGTCATTAAGGTTATACTGGACCGGATGGTGATCTTGCCTTCCTGAAAACGGATGGTTCCTGTTAGCATTACGCTATACTGGTGCAGCTATTTGATCTGCACGCCTTGGGTTACCAGGGTTTAGCAACTCCTTTGTCTCATAATTCGTCATCCTTAGGATTTGATTGTCGTACTTGTTAACCGTCATTCTGAACATTCACCTGAGCTCTAGCTAAGGGTGCTAACCTGTAATCCTCTTGCTGGTCTGCCATTCTGCCGATTAGTTGAGGTTCTGAATTAAATGGTAAAAATGGTTCTCCGAAATTTCTGATTCTTGGAATTCACCACAAAAGTCCAGCTGCAAACAAAAACAACAAATAAACGTAAAACTAGGAAACATGACTAACAGTCAATTAGCGCACATAACTTCAATATTCAACTGTAGTCCTCGACAATGGCACCACTTTTGATAACTCTCAAACTACACGTCTCTTACGAGAATGTAAGAGATCGTTGTCCATTTATAGCCCAACTAGGTTAGCGTCGAATCCCACAAGGAATATGGTGTGAATTTGAGTTATCTATGGGTTAATCAACTGATAATTATCAGTTTCCTGTGAATGGGGTTTTTGGAAAGGTAACAAATAAGTACTTCTCAATTCAGTGTTTTAAATCAATATGATAAGGAGAACAAGAGTTATGTTCACTGTGGGTGTTGGGATTTGACAGACGCTAGTAACTGTTCAAGAATCTTATGGTAGGTAGAAAAAATAGACTATCCTTGTGGAAGTTATGTCTAAATGTTTCTCAACCTATTTACACATTTACCACTTAATTCTCTCGAACTTAGGGAATTTATTTTTCAGAGTAGGATGTTATATCAAGTTAATTAATAGTGTTACAACATTAATTATTAAATGGAAGTTTGATACTTCCAAGTCCCTGTTGATAATTCACTTCTTACTAGGGTTGATTTCTTATCTCAAGAAAATCACCGGTAAGCAAGTCCTGTTGATTTCAACCAATAGTCAGAGTATAAAATAATGGAATTAATAAGAAGTTTCTACCACCGTTAGAATCTTGAACACTTTGTTACATTACAAACCCAAACCCAAAGATCCCACAACTCGGGTTAAGGGAATTTAGCTACTCATAATAGTATAATCAAGACAACAAGAATTCATAGTTTGATATACGAACTTATAGCAAGATGAAAAGCAACAAGTGTTTCTTAGATTTGATTCAAAGTAGAAAATCCCAAAATAATTGTAATAATCTCTCCAAAAATAATTGTAAAGTTTATGTCAGTAAAATCGAGAGAAGAGATTCTCAAAATGTCAGTTCCTCTCTTTTTATAATTATAAAACCCTATCATATGCTTTAAATACTTCAGCATAATTATGGAAACAAAATCATAGATCATAGTATTTTCTCGGACAGGCGACGACGTGTGTGACGGCTTATCAGGAGTTTAATGACTTATCAAGAATGTCGTCAGCTCTTATTTACTTTTTACAATATCTTCCTTAGGTTGAAGATAAGACATGACGGCTTACTAGACTGTGATGACTTATCAGAATTATCGTCGCTTCTTTACTTCAAATTGCATTCCCTGCCTAAGCCCTTTGCTTATCACACTTCTGACGACCTATCACAGATGTCATCACGAATTACAGCTGAAGCCCATTCTCTGTCTAAGCTTAATGAAGAGCGTGATGGCTTATTACACTTCTGACGTCCTATCACAGATATCATCACGAATTCTAGCTAAAACTCATTCTCTTTCTAAGGCTGACGGAAACTCTGACAGCTTATCAGAGGACTGACGACTTATCAGACAAATCGTCAGCTATACTTTCCTCTATACTTGCTCCGAAATCAACTCTTTTACTTTTATTACTACTGGTTCTCTTGCATCTTGACATTTACCGCAATATCAAATAGAAAACAATCAAAAATGATAAAAGTTACTTAAGATTTTGCAATTATTCTTAGTTAAAAGCCTTAAATATGTTAGCATCTGCTCACACAACAGTGGGAAACTACTATTCTAGGCTTGAGCAGGCCTACTCTTCCTTGAACGATTGCATCAGGATCTATGGGATTCTCATGACACGATGAGGACAAGGAAGAAGAGAAGAGATAATTTTTTCACCCAAATATATAAAGAGGTGAAAGGCTTGTGGAAAGTTTTGAAGTCTAGAAACAAACTTCCTTCCCTGGGAGTAGATTCTGATTTGAGATCCCACCTAAGTGGATAGTTGATGATGAGACATAGTTTGGTGATTACAGTGAGGAGACTACGAGTGATGGTAGAACTTGATGAGATATTAGGGAAACCCTTAAACTCTTTTTATGCTTTCATGATAAGCATTTATGACACTACAAGCACTTTAATTAGAGATACCCCTTTTCATATTTATTGAATAGTTAATTATTGGCTCTATTCTCTTTAGATGATCATTGGATGCTTTATATTTTATATGGATTGTTTACTTTTTATCAATTTGGATGAATTAATTTAGATTGTAATATTGGGCATTCTGATGGGGCCGATGATTTGTAGATTAATCATTTTTGTTTTTCATTTCTAGTTTTTATTATTTTGTATGGATGTTTATGTTGGATGAGATATTCTGTATGATATACTGAGTGATGAAATTCTTAAGGGGAAATTGTCGTGTTTAGGGTTTTACACTATAAACACAGGGGAAGTTTGAGTACCTGTGTCATTATAGTTTTAGGATTGCCGCTATTACTATGGTGAAATCTGAGTGGCCATATAATTTTCCCTTGAAAGATCCCAAATATGAGATGAAGGCGTGATTTGGTGCCTACAACAGTTAACCATGCATGGTGAAATTCGAATAAAACACCCCATCCGTCCAAAAGATTTTTAAGAAAAAAATCAATGGAACGGAATTGAACGATTTTACAACACCCACTTTACCTCATGTTGTGACTCAATAATTCTTTAGTGGTAGTATTTTGTAGAAAAATCCTTTTGTATCTAGAGGAATTGCAATTAATCCTCCAATAAAAGTTTAAATTCCATGTGCGTTGAGCTTTGTTGATTTATTCTCATGCTTACTTGGATCATCTTGAACTTTCCCCATTAGTCTTTCACACCTAATCTTGATAACACATGGTTGGTGAAATGATCTGAGGCCTTCTTTCTGAACATGGTAATCCACTTTAAACTAAAGACCCTACCTATGGATGATATACCTAGTTACCCCTTTTGAGCCTTGGAACTTTTTTTTGGAAACCGCATTACAAGCCATGAACCATTTGAACTTTATCCCTATTTTTAACCCTACCCTCCTTTAACTTGAAAGTACAACTTTAGGCTAGAATCCTAAATTGGGGGTGGTGAATCTTATAAGAGGTGATCTTAGGACACGGTGTTGTAAACGAGTGCCTTAAAGATAATCAATGAGGACTAATGAATAGGAAAAACAAAGGGACAAGCAAAAGAATGAAAAGCATTTCATTACATAAAGGAAAGAAACAAGAAGAAAATTCTTTCCAATATGGTAAAGTAAGTCACATGTGTGATTTAGGAATGAATGAAGTGGACCATAACCCAAAGTTTTCTTTAATTGTGTTTATGTGGAGTTGAAGGAGGATATAGTTATTTTTATTCCAAATGCTTATCCTACCCTTCCCTAAACCTACATAACAATCTTGAAAAAGTCCTTTGAGATCTACAACCAAGTATTTTTGAGTTAGTAGCGATTGAAAATAAGGGAAGACATATGGCACGATACAGGTATGTGGGACTTTTCTTCTGTGAGGAGCCATGTAAACTAATATTTTGATCAATTGAGATTGAAGTTTGGGTTTAATAATATTTGGATTATTATGGATCAATTGCATGCAAATTTGGCTATATCTCTTCTCTTTAATACCATGAGTAGCTAAATTAATATCTGGGGGTTATGTTTGGCTAGGTAGTAAATTTGTGTGGGTATTAAGTGGTAGTCCAAATAATTGGTTAATAGTGATTGGTTTTTCTTTTAATGTATGGTTGAATTGAATTGAGATTGAAGTTTGGGTTTAATAATATTTGGATTATTATGGATCAATTGCATGCAAATTTGGCTATATCTCTTCTCTTTAATACCATGAGTAGCTAAATTAATATTTGGGGGTTATGTTTGGCTAGGTAGTAAATTTGTGTGGGTATTAATTGGTAGTCCAAATAATTGGTTAATAGTGATTGGTTTTGCTTTTAATGTATGGTTGAATTGAGAATTGTGGGTGAAAGCCCCAATTGTCTTGGATCCCACATCATCCTTGAAAGAGGGATATGGGTGAAGAGTAATTGCAAACAACGCCATGAATTTGCTTATTTGTTAGCACTATCCTAGAAATAAGAGTGTTAGTTAAATTGGCTATGTTCTTGTGCATCATCTCAGAAATAATGATGCTTAATTTGAGGCAATGGATTGATACACTTGTCATGATCATGAGATATTATAAAGAATCCATGAGTGAAATTTCGTGTTTCATCAAAAGGTTAACACTAAGACCCTAAATCTAGCCTACCCAAAATCCTTAACAAAAATTTGGAATAACTCTTGATTACTCACGTATGAACACTACTTAGGAGAAGATAATCCCAAGATCCCTCTTGATTTGATAAACTTAACAATTGTTCGACCTCACATTAGTATAATTTTTTGATTGTCTTAAATAAATTTCAATATTCAAACCCCTCAATTAACTTTTATGTTTTGTTTTGGTTTCGCATTATGGGTTAACACATAGCTAATTTTGAACACACATAAGCGTTGAAATATAGCTTGCATTCCTCGAGGATCCGATCCCGACTCATGTTGTATATATATTGACAACGACCGCCTTGCATCGAAATAATGGTGTAAGTTGAGAGTTATCACTGAGCTAAATTATGATATATGTATGATAAAATGCAAAAAAAATAACTAATAGCCTATTTGGGATTGCTTATTTCCCAAAATAAGCACTTAATTTTCGAAAGAAACTCTTTTTTGAAAAAAAAAAGAAGGGTGTTTGGTAAACTAGAAAAAGTGCTTTTAAAAATAATCAGAAGCAATTTTTCTGCTTCTGGGAAGAAACAAAAAATTCTTTTTCTCAAAAAAAGCAGAAGCTAAAGCAAAAAATTATTTTTTAGGACAAAAATATCCCTATCACACACAAATATATATATATATATACACACACACACCCCTTATTAATTAATTATCATATCTTACAGGTTTGATTCACGTTTGATTTTTAAAATTTTATATTTCATATTTACGTCATAATTCTTTATGATTTATATATTGTTATTTTATTTTCACTCATTTTCTTTAAATAAATTTTAAAATATCATTGATGATGATGACTAAAGAATATATAAATTATTTTATTATTAATAATAATAATAATTGACAGATGAATCACGTTACAAGATTGTATTTTGACATCACATATAAATTTTTTCTCGAATATTTAATTTTAAATAAATAATTCATGAAAAGTGACATCTTTGTTAAAATATAGTATATATATATATATATGAATATGATGACTGCTTTCTCATAGTAAATTTTGACACCATAAAAATATATTAAAAAAAATAACAAATAATAGATAAAATTTTATTTTAAATATTTGTCATCAGATAGTATACGTATATGAATTTGGTTACTTAGTTTTAGAATTGAAAAGGTAAAATTATATCCAAAAGAAAAGGTAAAAAATAACAAATATTATCTCATTTAGATATTTGTAAGCATGAATATAGTGTTTGCTAACTTTTAGTAAATTTGACATAGTAAAATGAATCCAAAAAATAAGGTAACAAAAAGAAGATAGATTCTAATTAAATATTTGTTTGACCTTTTCATCAAACTTTCTATTCATTCAACGAGTTTATCATATTGCACACCTTCTCCCTATGTTCAAGGGTTGCAATAATCCTCTCTCATGAGTAAGAATAAGAGTTTAAAGCAAGCTTTTTCATCCAATTTCATAATCTAAGATATGTGGGGTTTTGAACAAGGGTAATATTTTCACCCTTTTTCCCAAAGGGTTATTTAAACTATAATTTTCTATAATTTATGAGATTTTACATGAAATTGAATTGGGGTCTTTCACCCATTGTTATTGGTTGCAATCTTTTGATGTTTCCCATGAATTAAGAGTCTAATGGCATGATTTTTACATATTTTCATAAGAAATTGCAGCTGGGTCTATACCCCATGATTTTAATCGTTAAGAAGTTAATAGTTGAAATGTTTGAGATATTGAAGTATATGAGTATGTTCAGATTATGATCTAAATTGTTGTAACTTCCAGATTTGTACATGAATTATGAATCTATATGCTATCTATTATGCATTATGATGAGTTTTAACTTGAGATTGGATTATGGGTCACTAAGCCCTACTTGAGACTTGCAATTTTATGAACTCTTGTGCTATAAGCACCCATTATTTGAGTATTCTGAGATTATTGTGAAATATTTTGAACTAATGGTCATAGAGCTTTGAAATCCACTCTACCATATGAGATTGTAGATTTGATTATTGGGTTCTTATGAACCATGAGATTATTTTGATAGTGAATTTCCATGAGATGAGTGAGATAAACTAAAGGGAGTAGTATTTAGCACCGAGTTGGGTAAGTTACCAAGGTTTCTTACCCCAGAATTATATGCCAAAGTAGGTTTGAGATTTTGGGCCTGAGGCCGAGATGATTGGGCCTAAGGTCAAGATAAGTGGTCACTAAATTAAGGTTATACTCCTTGGCAAGACGATGATGCCTTTCCCCAATGTGGGGTTTCTTTCTTAGGTGGACAAGATGTTGGACTCCATGTAGCTTGCATGGTTTATGTCGGTTATGAGAATTTTCCTAAAACTAAAGTATTTTCCCTTGAGATAGAATATTCTCCCTAAAGCTTTGAGATGAGATATTTTCTAAAATGAATGAATTGATTTTGAGTACTTTTTCCAAATAAGGAAGTAGTTTTATCTTTTAATAAGAGTTGATCACAAATTTTTAAACCAAATTTATGTGATCCTGAGTTCCAAGTGTTTGATTTCAAAAGAGTTATAAGTTCTTGAGCATTAAAGTAGTTTTACTCTTCATGAGATATATGCATTAGTTTAAAGTATTGTTTAAAGTTTCCTTCAGCCTATGAGTAATGAGAATAAGATAAGTGCACATATTTTAAAGTTAAAGTATAATGACTCACGCGATTTGTGTTACAATATTCATCATACATGATTTATGATCTTTACATTTTGACTTATTCAAGACATGTGAGCCATTCCTATTGCAGGCATGATTTGATTAAAGAGTATTGATATTATTTTATATAAATGCATACACCCTCATATGCTCAGTACATTCCCAAGTGATAATCCATATATACGTCTATGTGCTACATTGTCTTATAATGTAGGTTTAGGTGCTCATCCCCAGCCTCGTCAGTGATTCTCGAGTACCTCTTTCTATATTTATCTAGTGGTGAGTCATCATGGTTCAAGGGCCAATCCTCAGATATTTTAGTATTTGAGTGGTTATGTTATTACTTTTAGTCCAGTTTGAGTCAGTTGGGGACCTATCCCAATGGCTCTCTAGTTTATCGAGTAGTAGAGGTTTTGTTAGACTAGTTATCAGATATTGGTTGTGTTGAGATTTCAGTATTGTGGTTGTTTGGACCGAGTATTATCTTCGTATTTGCTTTTATTTGATATGGTAGTGCTAGTCTTTTGTATATTTCTTCTTAAAATGAGTCATTACATGAGGTAACAGGCTCAAAGGGTTAGCTTGGGGCTACTTTTAGCCTTAAGCACCGTGTGACGTCCCTGGAGGTAATTTTGGGTCATTACAAAATTGGTATCATAGCCTAAGGTTTTAAGGGAGTCCTAGGGAGTCTGACAAGCCCTGTTGAGTAGAGTCTTGATCATCGGTGTGTAACGCGCCACATCTATGAGAAAGAGGCTACAAGACATTTTAGGAAAAATTTGTTTCTTTCTTTCAGATTTTATCGTGCCTACAGTTGTCCCTCTTATCTAATAATTCATGCTTTCTTATTTCATATAATACCTCTCTGAAAAATGGATTCCCGTAGAGATGATAATGAGCAACCCCAACCTGTTGATCCTTTGAATGATAGAGTGCCTCATGCTGAGGTTTGAGTAGCCTTTCAGGCGTTAGCCCAGACAGTCATCGCTAATGTTTGGTCCAATAACCGGGCCGTAGTTGCAGATCAGTAGGGAGGTGATGTAGCAGTGGCTAGGATTCTTGATTTCATGTGTATGAATCCACCAGAGTTTTATGGGTCTAAGGATAATGAGGACCCATAGTTGTACCTTGAGAAGGTGAGGAATATCACACAGGTGATGAATGTTTCTGAGGATGAAGATGTTCAGTTAGCATCTTATAGATTGAAAGACATTTCTTATGAATGGGTTGTATCATGGAGGAAAGGTAGAGGTGAGGATGTTGCTCTTATGACTTGGAAGGTGTTCCAAGATGCATTCTTGGATAAGTTCTTTCCACTTGAGATGAGAGAAGGAAAGATTGAGGAGTTTATAAACTTGAGGAAGGCCTTCATTACTGTTAAGGAGTACTACTGGAAGTTCAACCAGTTGTCCAAGTATGCTCTTGATTTGATTTCTGACACCCGAGATAGTATGAGTAAATTAGTTATATGTGTTTCTGGTTTTGTGCTGAAGGAGTATATGACTGCGATGCTGCATAGGTATATGGATCTGTCTAGGTTGATAATACATGCACAAAAAATAGAGGCAGATAAGATTAGAAAGAGATAGAGTGAGTGGTAATAAGAGGGCTAGATCTGAGTAGTATGAGTATAGTCAGCTTAGGTTCCATGGATAAAACCGCCCTCAGTTTTAGAGATGTCCGTCTATTTCACTGCATTCATCATCTTGTACTCCCGCGCAAGAAGGTAGGAAAGAGCAAGGGAGTAGGTCTTTTATGTCTAGATCGCAGAACAATGTTATTAACAAACCCCTCTATCGTCCTTGTGCTAAGTGTGGTAGGGACCATCCCGATGAGTGTATCACAGATTTGAGGAGTTTTTTTGGTTGTGGAAAGCAGGGCCACAGACTTAGAGATTATCCGCATGCTAGGCAGGGGAACAGAGATGCCTGACCTCAGGCATAGACTACTAGTGCACCAGCTTCTGTACCCCATCCCGCCTCTACTCAGGGAGCTTCATCTAGCAGTGCTGGCGATCAGCGCCAGAACAATTTCTATGCCTTACCATCCCATCAGGAGCAGGAGGTTTCTCCTGATGTTGTTATTGGTATGCTCCGTGTCTTTTTCCTTGATATTTATGTGTTGTTGGACCCTGGGTCAAGTCTCTCCTATGTGACCTCACTTGTGGCTGTGAATTTTAAAATGTGTCCCGAAAAGATTCCTGAGCCTTTCCTAGTCTCCACACCGGTAGGGGAGTCAGTTGTTGCTAAATAAGTGTATAGAGTTTTTCCTGTTATTTTTCTTCATTTAGTCATACTTGCTTATTTATTAGAGTTAGACATGGTGGATTTTGACCTTATTCTAGGTATGGATTGGCTTCATTCTTGTTATGCATCTATAAACTGTCGTACCCATGTGGTCAAGTTTCAGTTCCCTGATGAGCCAGTTTTTGAGTGGTCCGTGAGTTTGGTATCTCCTAAGAGTCATTCTATCTTATATCTCAAAGCCAAAAAACTAATATGTAAGGGTTATATCTATCACCTAGTTAGAGTCAAAGACACTAAGTCTGAGGCTCCAACTACTCAATTAGTGGATATTGTTAATGAGTTTCCTGATGTTTTTTCGGAAGATCTGCCAGGGGTACCTCCCAATAGAGAGATAGAATTTGGGATTGACCTTCTTCCCGACACTCAGCCTATTTCTATTCTGACATACCATATGGCACCTGCCGAGCTTAAGGAGCTTAAGGAGAAAAAATTTAGAGATACTATCTTTATGGTGTCCATGTTGATATGCTTACTGATTATAAGAGCCTACAGTATGTGTTTACTCAGAGGGAGTTAAATCTTAGGTAGAGGAGGTGGTTGGAGTTGTTAAAAGACTATGATATGAGTGTGTTGTATCACCTGGGGAAGGCCAATGTAGTGGCAGATGCCCTTAGCAGGTTGTCTATGGGTAGTATTGCTTATATAGGGGAAGGTAAGAAAAAGTTAGCTCGTGATATGCATTGTTTGGCTAGATTGGGTGTTAGGTTTCTTGATTCAGCTGAGGGAAGTATTTTGGGGCAGAGTAGTTCCAAATCCTATTTAATTTTGGAAGTGAAGGAGAAGCAAGACAGAGATCCTAGTTTGGTCAGATTGAAGAAGTTAGTTAAGGACAAAAAGGTAGAGGTTTACTTCTAAGGGGGAGATGGCATGTTGAGATTGCAGGGTCGGTTGTGTGTTTCGTGTATTGAGGATCTGAGGCAGAGGATTATGGTTGAAGCACATGGCGCGCGGTATTCTATTTATCCCGACACTACCAAGATGTATCGCGACTTGTGGGAAATCTATTAGTGGAATGGTATCAAAAAGGATATAGATGGGTTTGTAGCAAAGTGTGCAATGTGCCAACAGGTTAAGGTAGAGCACTAAAGATCTGGCAGTGTGATGCAAGATTTTGGTATACCCACTTGTAAGTGAGAGGCGGTGAATATGAACTTTGTGACTGCGTTGCCTCTTTTGTTTCGTCCTCATGATTCTATTTGTGTGGTTGTAGATAGGCTGACTAAGTATGCACATTTCTTACCCGTGCACACATCTTATACAGATGAGGATTATGCTAGATTATATATCCAGGAGTTAGTCAGGAAGCACGGAGTTCCCTTGTCTATTATTTGAGATAAGGGTACTCAATTTACTTCTCAGTTTTAGAGGGCGTTTCAGCAAGGTCTTGGTACCCAAGTTCTTTTGAGTTCCACTTTTCATCCGCAGACAAATGGTCAGGCTGAGAGGACCATTCAGACCTTAAAATACATGTTGAGGGCGTGTTCTCTTAATTTTAAAGGAAGTTGGGATGAGCATTTGACATTGATAAAGTTTGCCTATAACACTAGTTAACATACTAGCATCGAGATGGAACCATTTGAGGCCTTGTATGGTAGACGATGTAGATCACCCATAGGTTAGTTTAAAGTTGGTGAAATTGTCGTGATTGGGCCTGACGTAGTGTTTAAAGATATTGACAAAGTTAAGTGTATTAGAGAAAGGTTGAAGGCAACTCAGAGTCGTCAAAAGTCATATGCTGATGTGAGGAGAAGAGATCTTGAGTTTGCGGTAGGTGACTTAGAGTAGTTGAAGATTTCACCCATGAAAGGGGTGAAGTGGTTTGGCAAAAAGGAAAGCTTAGTCCCCGTTATGTTTGCCCGTATAAAGTCTTGAGCTGTATTGGTAAAGTAGCCTATGACGTTGAGTTGTTCCCAGAGTTGTCAACCGTTTATCCTATCTTTCATGTCTCCAAGCTTAAAAAGCATATTGGTGATTCCATTGTGGTGGATCCCTTAGAGAGTGATGATATTTAGAATAGTGTTTCATTCGATGATATTTCTGTTGAATCCTAGATTTTCAGATCTGTGGACTAAGGACCAAAAAGGTTCCCTTGGTCAAAGTTTTGTGGAGGAACCAGCCAGTTGAGGGTGCTACTTGGGAGGAAGAAGAAGACATGAGAGCTAAGGAGACGCACCTCTTTTCTATGAGTTCAGATCAATCTGAAGGTATTATTGTTCCTTAATTCAGACCTTCTAATCTAAAGTTCAGCTATATATATCTATTCCTGCATGAGTTCTTGCAGTTTTTTAGGTATTCGAGAGTTGAGATAGATTTTAAGCCATTTAGCAAATTGCTTTGGCTATATGTACTCTATTTTCCTATGTTTCTAGTCTAACTAGCGACATTCGAGGATGAATGTTTCCAAGGGGGATATATTGGTAGACCCCCCAAAGTTCCCTTGTAGGTTGAGCCTTGAGCGTGTCTAGTGAAGTGTAATTCCATCCCTAAAAGATTGAGAAGAAACTTCCAAAGTGATTAGTGTTTTAATCTTGTTGAATTTTTCCTGAAAATGTCTTCCTATAGTGTAGAGAATTGAATTATCTTTCCAACGATGCCAATTTTGTCCAAATTCGGCATTGGGGTGAGAAGTTATGGCCGTTTTACTTAAAGTTGTCGAAACTATCCAGGTGCAACGGGCGAATTGATGGACCGTCAAGTCTGCGATGGACCGTCGCAACCAAGGCCGTAACTCCCCTTTTCGTCCCAAGTGCGACGGTCAGGATAAAGGATCTTCATGGATACAACGGACCGTCTCCACTGAGGTAGTGTGGTCTCATCCTGGACAAACTGCAACGGACCATCGCTGAGACCGTCACGTCGAGTCAGTGTGTTCTTTTTCTGAACAACGTGCGATGGACGATCCAACAGACCGTTAGACTAGCGATGGAACGTTGCTTCGACCGTCGCAGCCCCCGTTCAGTACTTTTAACTCTATTTTAAAAGGGATTTTAGGTCTTTTCCACTATTTTATCAACCATATATATTCCAAGCAAAGGAAATGGCTTCATTCATCATCCGAAACACAAGATGGCTAGGGTTTCTCTCTCTAGATTAAATTTAAAACCCTTCTCTAAGAAATTCAAGAGCTCATTATAGATTCTACAAATTGAGTCGAGATTTGAATTCCCCAAGTTCAAGGGTTGCAAGAACCCTCTCTTAAGAGTAAGAAGAAGCGTTTAAAGCAAGCTTGTTCATCCAATTTCATAATATAAGGTATGTGGGGTTTTGAACAAGGGTAATCCTTTCACCCTTGTGCCCAAAGGCTTATTTAAACTACAATTTTCAGCAATTTATGAGATTTTACGTGAAACTGAATTGGGGGTTTTCACCCATTGTTATTGGTTGCAAGCTTTTTATGATTCCCAGGAATTGAGAGTCTAATGGCATGATTTTTACATGTTTTCTTGAGAAATTGTAGCTGGGTCTATACCCTATGATTTTAATCCTTAAGAAGTTAATAGTTGAAATGTTTGAGATATTGAAGTATATGAGTATGTTGAGATTATGAGCGAAATTGCTGTAACTTCCAGATTTCTACATGAATTATGAATCTATATGCTATCTATTATGCATTATGATGAGTTTAACTTGATATTGAATTATGGTTCATAAAGCCCTACTTGAGACTTGAAATTTTTTGAACTCTTGTGCTATAAGCTCCCATGATTTGAGTATTCTAAGTTTATTGAGAAATGTTTTGACCTAATGGTCATAGATCTTTGAAATCCACTCTACCACATGAGATTACACATTTGATTGTTGTGTTCGTATAAACCATGAGATTATTTTGAAAGTGAATTTTCATTAGATGAGCGATATAAACTAAAGGGAGTATTATTTATCACCGAGTTGGGTAGGTTACCATGAGTTCTTATCCCAAAACTGCGTGCCACCGTAGGTTTGAGATTTTGGGCCTGAGGCCGAGATGATTGGGCCCGAGGCCGTGATAAGTGATCACCGAGTTAAGGTTATACTCCTTGGAAAGAGTATGATGCCTCTCCCCAACGTGAGGTTTCTTCCTTAGGAGGAAAAGACATTAGACTCCATGTAGCTCGCATGGATTATGTCGGTTAAGAGAACCTCCCTAAAACTAAAGTATTTTCCATTGAGATAGAATATTCTCCCTAAAGCTTTGAGATTAGATATTTTCTAAAATGAACGAATTGCTTTTGAGTATTTTTTTCCAAAGAGGGAAGTAGTTTTCTCTACTAATAAGAGTTGATAACCTATTTTTAAACCAAAGTTATATGATCCCGAGTTCCAAGTGTTTGAGTGCAAAAGAGTTATAAGTTCTTGAGCATTAAAGAATTTTTACTCTCCATGAGATATATGCATGAGTTGAAAGTATTGTTTAAAGTTTCCTTCAGCCTATGAGTATTGAGAATAAGAGAAGAGTATAGATTTTAAAGTTAAAGTATAATGACTCGTGAGATTTGTGTTACATGCTTCGTCATACATGATTTATGAGCTTTACATTTTGATTTATTCAAGCCATGTGAGTCATTCCTATTGCATGCATCATTTGATTAAATAGTATTAATATTGTTTTATGTTAATGCATACACCCCCATATACTCAGTACATTCCCAAGTGAGGATCAACATTTACGTCTATGTGCTACATTGTCTTATAATGTTGGTTTAGGTGCTCAACTCCAGCCTCATCAGTGATTCCCGAGTACCTTTGTCTACATTTATCCAGTGGTGAGTCATTATGGTTAGAGGGCCTATCTTCAGATATTTCAGTAGTTGAGTGGTTATGTTATTACTTTCAGTCCAGTTTGAGTCAGTTCGGGACCTATCCCAACGACTCTCTAGTTCATGGAGTAGTAGAGGTTTTGTCAGACTAGTTATCAGATTGTGGTTTTGTTGAGATTTCCAGTATTGTGGTCATTTGGACCGAGTATTATATTCGTATTTCCTATTATTTGATATGACAGTGCCAGTGTTTTGTATTTTTCTTCTTCAAATGAGTCATTATATGTGGTGACAAGCTCAAAGGGTTAGCTTGGGGTTACTTGTAGCCTTAAGCACCGTGTGACGTCCTGCGAGGTGATTTCTGGTCGTTACAATTCAAAACACAACGTAATTTACCCATTTATCTAAACCGAGAGTAAGACTTCACCCTCTACCCCAATGTATCGATGCCGCTCACAAGCAAGAGTTAGCTTCACACACAAATGACATTGAACTTTCTAAAGGTGCTCAAATAATGAAAGAATTCATACTCACTCTTACAAAGAAATTCAAGTATAATAAGTAGAACCATAGGCTTGCCCTTTGTGTTTTTCTCCATTAGTGTAGACTCACCTATTTTGGAATCACCAAGGTCTTACATGTCAAGATGAAGATTAAAGGTGCGGGAAGGAATATATATGGATAAAGTGACTAAAATACTTTCTTCAATGCAATTTCTCAACCCTTTCTACCCCCAAAATTTTCAAACTCTCCACCTTATTTTCCTTGAAATCATTTTCCAAATTTCCCAACTTTTTTTACATTAGCATTTACCAAAAAATTCATATCCACCACTTTATTTGACTTTTTCAAGAGACTTTCTAACTTTAAGCTCTTCTTAGCCCCACATTCATCAAATTTGTCTTCATATTCTATGTGATTGGCTAAACAACTTTACCATCAAGTTTGTCGCTTATCTCATAAGCACATAATTTTACAACCTTACAAACACCTTTCTTGGATCATATTAGAACATCGTATTACCCCCTCCCCCTAAACTTAGAGTTTGAACAACCCTTACATTATTCTCACAACTACACAAACCCCCCAAACTTAGGCTTTTTCCTATATTTCATTTCATAGAATCATAGGATGCATCAAAGAAGGTTATGTGACTAAAGGAAGATTTTAAAACAAAGGGCTTAAGTGTTTTATCAGGGTTATCATTACACAAAGAAAGAAAAAATGGGTGAATGGTCTCAAAGGATTAATTAGGGAAAATGTTAAGTGACAGGTCAAAATTGGCCTTGGGTCATTCTCCAAACCAAGCTTGTCTAGGATTTTTCTTTGAACACACTCGAGGCATGTTATAGACTACACATATGTACAAGAATTATTCAAAAATCTCACCATACATGGTATCATACTCATAGAGTAAAAAGTTAATCTCCCAACCAATTTGATAAATTTGAGCTTAATAAGTTACTCCGAGTCATGGAATCATCCTTGTAAAGAGAGCCAAAAATTGAATTTAATGGTCTCACTCAAAAGAAAGCTCAAAAACTTCCTTGATCGTTTTCAAAAAGAAAATTATATTTTTTAGTTTTTTTTTCTCAAAATCATTTCATTTCTCGCCAATGACATTTCAAAAGTATTTTTGAACTTTTGCCTCTTCCTAAACAATTGAAGAAAAACATAGATGTTGAAAGGCAACATTATCATTACACTTCACGGGATTCTTTCCTCATATTTTCAAATATTGTAAATTTAGCTCATAAAACACGCATGGCACCAATAGAAACACAAATGACCCTATGCCCTTAAGAATGGCTTTACCCAATCTATCATAGGGAAAGGAAAGCATTTATATTTCTCGGGTTACTTAGACTTCACCCGGAGGTGCTTTGTTTGGCACACTAATCATCGATCACACCAAGGACACAGCATTCATCAACAACTTCAACCAGAAACCACCGGTTATCCCACTTTTAAGACCAATTGGACTCAAAGCTATACTCCAAAAATGATCACACAATGCCCCATGAAAGTTTACATCAACCTTTACAAGCATATAAGACATTTCTCTATTTTTGACATTTAACAAACATATGGTGAGCATGTAAAGTAAGAGCTTAAATATGTAAAATAAAAAAATATGTGAACAATCCCAATGCACCAGTTCATCAACAAACACACAACTTGTGATCATACTAACCCAATTTAATCACCCACAACTCAATTAAGGAAACAAACCCGAAGTGGGTGTTTCATCAAACACATGGTGTGCACTAGTGTATGGAAGCAAGAATTTTGCAATTTAGCATTTGAGGAAAGGTAAACATTCAAAAATTTACATCCCAATAAACACATTCTACCATATTAAACTCAAATAAATTAAATTCAAACCAAAGGAAACCATGGAATGTGATCATCGTTAGTATTTTAAAGATCATACCTTGTAATCTTACTAAAGAGAGTAAAGTAAAAAAAAGAAATTCCAATATACTTATACGGGGTTTCATTCTTGAGGTACCCATTACAACTTGTGATATCACCTACAATCACCTAAAAACAAGCTAAAAATGAATTATAACACTAGAAAACATCAAGAAAAAATTCTTGGGTTGCCTCCCAAGAAGTGCCTTAGTTAAAGTCGTGGAATGACATCTTTTGCCAATAAAATTTATGTCTCCCTTTGGAATACTTAAAATGGCAGCGCAAATTTAGATCAATACATCTTTGAGGCATTTTGGGAAAAGATAAGGACACAATGAAATATTTTCTATCTCACCACTTTGAACATTTAAACCTTTTACCCAACTTCACATCAAACTTTCTAATAGGCTTATTAGGTATTGGTGAAAGAATACAAAATTCACTTGCTACATACCAAATTTTGAATTTATTGGCCTTCAAGTAAGGGTCTTCATTTTGCCCTGTTGGAATGACAAATTCCAAAATATAGAGATTTTCCTCCTCATCTCCAAAATTTATCATTTGCTTGGGTGGTGCGACTTTCATCACATCCACCAAGAATATTGTTGAAAAATAATTCGAGCAAGGTTTTCTCCCTAATTATGAAGTTGCATCCATTTTGACACTCTTTCCTCGAAATGGACTAGAGCCTATACAAAGGATTTGCTTGGCTTTTTATTTCAAGTCTAGTACCATTTCTTCAATTTTGGAATCATCTCTCAAGTTTAGTTAGGTTGGTTAGGAAATCACTGAGGATTCATCAACATTGATCTCATTAGGAAAAGTGGGCATACCTATGGTATTTGAAAAACTAGACTTCATACCCATTTCCTCTATCCTATCGATTTCCTATTTACATGCCCCCATGTCTTGATGCATGAGTTGTATGTTATCCCCCATTATTTCTACCTGATCCATGATAAGTTAAAGCATTGCTTCAATCCCATTGTATTTGGCACGTTGTTCTTACTTTTTCTCATAATAAGACTTATCCAAATCATAAGAAGAACTAGCAATTGGGTTAATATAATGGGGGGAAGAGACATTTAAACAATCGCTCCAATGTCCATCACGACCACCATATAAATAACATTCATTCTCCTAATAGGAATGAGATGGTGCAAACAACTCTTTCCGAGGAGCATATCCACCATATCGCGAAAAGTGGGTTCAATCATAATATGGACATGGATCATCAAGATATGATATCCAACTACCAAAATCAAGTAGTCTCGAGATGCCACAGTAACAAGTAAAAAAAATAAAAAATTATCTAACACAAGAAACAAAAGAAAATCACAAACAAATATTTACAAGTTTGAATTCAAGAAAGTAAGCTAAAATCCCAAACGAACTCAATATGAAAAATTGTTCCCGACAACAACACTATTTTTTATATCGCTCAACTTACACGTCAATTTAAGTGCAAGGCTATCATTATCAATATAATTACCCAACAAGAGTCGAAGTAGAATCCACGAGGAACAATGTGAGTGGCGAATGAGTAAGTTTGAAATAAGAGTTAATTGTTAGATTCAAACGTGGGATACAAGTGGTTTGGGGGAATGCTTAGAAAAATTTCAAAAGTCTAAAACAATTTTATTTTTTTGGGCTTCTAGAAAACTAACTTGAGGCTAAGAATAATTATAGTATAATCAATTTGGAACGAATCTTGGGATTATGTTATCATATGAGAAAATTAGTGTGTACGGATATATGAAAAAAAAATCTATTTTAATTAATGTGTGTGGGGGTAGTCTAGGTTCGGAGTTCTGGTGCTAGTCTTTCAACAGAATACCAAAGTATCACTCATGGTTTCTTTGTAATACCTCACAGGTGTTGGCATTCTAATCAACCCAAAACCCTCTATTAAACATCCCTATTTCTAGGATGACATTTAGGAGATAGCAATCCCACATTTTATCCTTATTTCTAAGACAACAAAATGGGAATAAGTACTATCTACATTATTGTTCACAAATGTTTATGTCACCTACATCCCTCTTTCAACGATAATGTAGTATCTAGACTACCCACATCGCTCTTTCATGGATGATGTGGGAATTCTAGGGGAAATTGAGGTTCTCACCATCGAATCCCATTTTACATTCAAACAATTGTGAAACCCATCAACATTAACCACAAATTGGAGCTAACAATCAATATCCACACACTTACACCCTACCCAAGAATAACCCCAATAGGAAGAACTGGAACATAATAACAACAATAAGCAAAGATAGACCGTAGTTTACATCAAGTAGATTCGTAAATAAAAAGAAATTGCAAACAATACTTTATGTTCAAATTAATCCTCAATGGGATTTTCCAATTTTCCACTTAAGAGTCACTTTAATGTCTTCTTCTCCTCAAATTAGTACATGTTTAAACTCCAAGCTCCAAAAAAAACACAAAAATCCTAAGCTAAGATAAGGGTGAATGATGAATAATAGATAATGCATGGATGAAAAATAAGATAAAAACTCCTATTTAAGACCCAATTTCACATTTGCCAAGCATTTAAAAATTGCCCTTGAAACTTTTTTGTTCTATCGCGATCGCCATCTCATGACTAGAATCACGGTACCGTGATCACAGTATTCATATCGCTATCACCCTTTGGTTGACTTGTTGACAAACCACGATGCAACCCTCATTCTGCGATCGCAGTAACTAAGTGTTGACTCCTGGGCCTGCAATTTTAGCTTTTGTTCTTTTTGTTCACATTTCTTTTCTTTCACCTTCTCCTTAGCTCATTTTTGTAAAGTTTCCTTGATCATGTTCTCATTTACACTTTTACCTACATAAATAAGCATTTACTAAGAAAGTAACAACAAATCGATGAAAAAGCATGATAATTTAGTCTTAAAAATGCTAGTAAGTTGTCACATTGATGACATATCAGTATTCAACAAAAACTCATACTTATAAAATTTAGAATACAATTGATGTTTCTTAAGAGTATACAACACTACACAAAGGTGATCGGCATAATCCGCCTCTCTTTTAGAATAAACCAAGATGTCATCAGTAAGCACAATGATAAATAACTTAAGAAACTGATAAAATACCTGGTTCATAAAATCTATAAATTCCATCGATGCATTGGTCAAATCGAAGGACATCACAAAAAAACTCAAAATGACCATACCAAGTTTGGAAAGAAGTATTAGGGATATCCATCGCTCTAATCATCAACTGATGATAACGCGATCGAAGGTCAATATTAGTGAAGCACTTAGCACCTTAAAACTGGTCAAATAGGTTATCTATCCTAGGAAGAGGGTATTATTCTTCACCATCAGCTAATTCAATTGGAGGTAAAAAAATACATATCCAAAGGTACCCATCCTTCTTTGTCACGAAAAACACATGTGCAGCCCATGGGGAAACACCTGGACAAATAAAACCTTTATCAAGAAGGTCTTTCAACTGATCCATAAGTTCTTTCCACTAAGTTAGAGCTATTCTATAGGGAGGGATAGACATAGGACGAGTGTCCGATAGAAGATCAATTCCAAAATAAATTTCCTTATTAGATTGAACACCAAGAAGATCATTAAGGTACATTTCGGGAAACTCACAGACCATCGGGAAAGATTGCAGTGAAGGACCCTTAGAACTAGAATCTTTAACATGAACTAAATAGTATAAACACCCCTTGTAGGTCAACCTTCGTGATCTAATATACAAAATAAATCTCTCCTAAGGAACTAGGTTGTACTCCTAAATTATAACTTTCTTAGGAAAGTGTAAGCGGTCGCTGTCAAATATAGAACCCAACTGGGTTGGATGTTGAATCCCACAGGGAATACGGTGTTCGCTAAGTATTGTGACTATTATTAGATAATTGATCCAAGTTTCAGGAGTAAAAGAGGGGTTTTGATGTATTAATAATGATCTTTCGTTCTTGTATCACACAGCGGTCCAACTAATGAGAGTTAATGCAAGTGTAATTTCAATGAAAATGAGTTAACTGGAGTTATGCTCGCAAAGATGTTCAAATATTTATGGTTGCGAACTTGTGCTTGAATTCTAACTTATATTTTCAATTGCAAGAAGTATTGAATTCTAAGAATTATCCACTAGTTTCTCAACCTAATAGGTATTTTACCCTTTTCTTCTTTCAAACTCAAATGATCTATGTATCATTCAATAGAACTCTCATGAGGGTTGATCCTATTAGGGAATCAACCTTTGACCCAAAGGATAAATCTATGGATTTCATGTGAATAACCTCTTTTCCCAACATCCACTTTCTTATTTGACAAATGGTGTTCATGGGCTCACTTCTCAAGTTTGAAACCAAGTGATGTTATTATAATGAAGAGAGGTTCATGCAATTTAGATAGATATTAGAAATCAAATGGATTCACAACCCCAAACAACTCTCTACATCAAGGATCCCATAACTCTAGTTATGGGAGTTTACCTACTCATCTCCATATAGGATATCAAAGATATATTGATGTTCATAAATAACTTCAAGAGAGTACTTACAAAATTTACAATATTTTTCTTCTCAATTTTCAATGGAATAAATAGAGAATAATAATCTTATCTAAATTTTTATCTTCAAATCTCAATGAAAATTATTACACAGCTCTCAATAGAGAAGAAAATATGAAACTACTATCAAAACATACAGAATAAATCCTAATACTTAGTATTAATATGTTTCCAGAACTAGGGTTTTAAAATTCAAACTCGGAGTTGCTGCTTCATGTTTGATGGGTCGAGCGACGGTTCATCACTAGGGTGATTATCCATCTCCTAGACCATTGTTGGAGCTCCAGTGATTCCATGTTCTATTTCTGGGTGATGGATCAGTCTACTGTTCGCCGTAGGGTCGATGGTCCATCGCCTGGACCATTGCAGGACTTCCGGTGATTCTATATTCTATTTTTAGGTGATGGTTTAGGCCAATGGTTCATCGCAAGGTCGATGGTCCATCACCTGGACTGTTGCAAGACTTCTAGTGATTCTGCATTCTATTTTGGGGAGACGGTTTAGGTCGACGGTTCGTCGTAAGGTCGACGGTCCATCGCCTAAGCCATTGCTTGTCATTTTTTTCTTTGTTTTGCCCAGTTTATCCAAGTTATTATTCATGGTCAGTTCTTATCCTGAAAACAATAAAGTACAATGTTAAATACAATAATAGTTGATTGAAAATACACAAAAATCCTTAGGAAAAGGCCTGAAATGTTCCGTCAAAAGCGGGAACATCAACACCCTCAACTTAAGGCAATTACTTATCCTCAAGCAACTCAACATCAAGATTCATATATGAACAATATCATGTTGGGCATTTTACAATCAAACCAACAAGATCATACAATTATTCAACTGCCCATTTGGTTATGCGATCTCAATATATATGCATCTACTATTGGCATTATCTACTAATCAACATATTCATAGCCACATATACAACACCCTGAAGAAATAAGCAGACCATGATTATCTCAACATGCCCTCACAATCAAATAAGTCTACCTCACATTACACAATTAAATCATGGATGAAACTAAGACTCTAAATCTCAGAAAAAAAGTTACAAATACAGTGCACACCCATAAGCTTGCCCTTATAATATAACATTCTTTCATGATTGACTTGCCTAGATCAAATAGGACTTGCTAAGGGTTGATATTAGTTTTTAGGCTCGGTAAGGGTTGATTATTTGTACTAGTGACTTAGAGTACAAAACTTCACTCTCTTTACCCTTTGCGGCATCTACTCACCAGGAATAAAGTTTCTTTCACTCAATAATAATCTTTATTATCCATCTGCACCCTTGTGATTACCTAGTTTTTTAGAGAACAGCAGCATCAGCCACTCTCAACTTAAGCTGATGCAGTCAGTTGAGGTACAAAATATCTACTTAGACTTCTAACTAGACCAGGGTCAAATGCTACTTCTTAAACCAACTTGAGCTCGGCCTCTTAGGCTGCTAACAATCCAATAGTATCCACCCTGAACATAGGCTATTTTCCTTGTTGAAGTGCATAGTGTCCAAAATTAGACCAGGGCCAAAGTGAAGTGCTAAAATCTTCTAGAGAGTGATTCACATATTTTGATAGAACAAATACTGATAAAGCTCAACAGGGTTTACAAAAGAACAAAAACTATTTTTGGTGGGTCATTATTTTGGTTATGTGGACTAATAAAACAAGAAGGCCTACTATCCTATCTTATTGGGTCGTACACCCAACAACATCCAATGATCCAGGCAAGTTCTAGGTGTAACACTTATGCATGAACTACGAAAATAATCACACATACAGACACTAAGTTAGATCCTATCCTACCAACTCTTGGGAATCATAGCGCATAGCTATGTTTCGCTTCACTCTACATTCTAATGCCAATTTAAGAGTCACAAATGGTTGCACAACACTTTACCAAATGGTAAGAAGAAATAATTATACAAAAATTCAAAATAATTTGCAAATACTTTTTGCCAACACTTTTCCACCATCATTTATCATCTATATATACAAAATGATGCGAACAGGACATAAAATTCCGTGTATAAATAATTATTTCATGATTTTTACAACATATAACATAGAAATAAAAATGTAAACTAAACATATCGGTTCTCCTAAATAAACATAAGGGAAAAGAACTTCCGCAACAAAAACCCTCATGGTACAAATATCACCTCTCCTAAAATAATGCAATTCCCTCAATGCATGCAAAGTAAAACAAAGGGAGGAAAATACTTGTACAGCCTCTCAGTTAGATGAGGCATCAGTCAAATAGTCTGAGGCTGCTCTGGCCTCGTCTTTAGAAATATTGGCCCCTATGGTTGTAGGGGTCCTCACATCCACATCCTCCAAAATTGGAGGAATCTCACGATGAATAGGGCCATAAATTAGCCTCTGAGCTGGGGCCGAATTGGTGGAAACACCAGCAGCCTTATCCTATAGTCTCTTCCTCTATTTTTCCTCTTATATCTTCGTTCTCTTAAGTTCTTTCGGCACATCATATTCCTCTCTTTCTTCTGGCGTCATGGCTACCAGTTTCCTTTTCTTGGCTACCTTCTTTGTAGATTTCTCTTCTTTTTCACCTATCTTTCCTTCTTTCTTACCTTTGTATTTTATTGGTATCCCCATTACGTCAACAAGACCTTCGTCCTCATCACCTGTAATATAGGCTTGATCAACCATGGACTGCTGTGGATGCCATTTTAGTTCTACTATATCTGCCTGAACCTGTCTAAACTTCACTATGTACTTGGCAAAATCTGTAAAGTACATGGCATCCAGTTTCTTATTGATTCTCTCCTCCATATCATTTATTCTTAGTTGAATGTTCTTAAATGATTATACTTCTTCCTCTACAATTCTTTCAAAAAAGGGTTTGAAATCCTCTTCCCATATAGCTAACTACTTTCAAACCTTTTACTGGCTCAGACCGCCTTAGAAAAGTTCTCTTAGTTCAACCTGTATTCAAAATATTGGGGTGGGACTGATGCAGAGTCTGCAGACCCACCCGTAGGCATCAAAGCTGAACCTGTAGATGTGGTAGGAGACACATACGTAGTCAGAGGTAATGGCATACCTGAAGGAATCTCAGATGTCTCAAGAATTAGTATCTGCTGAGTCTGATGAGCTGGGGGTCTGTTGACTCTCATACCTAACCTTGAAACATCCCTTTTCTTCTCAATATCTTATTTATGCATTTCCCAGACCTTATTATCAATTCCACTAATTAAAGGGACATTTTCCTGCCTTCACAACTCAGTAATCATACAGAGTAGTTCTATATGCACGGGTAAACAATTCATCAAAATAATGTGGCTGAAATCCAAGTTAATCCTTCAGTCAATGTAGCAACAATCACAGCTATATTGATTTCTAAACGGTCATCATTGCCTATTGGTATTAGCCTCAGCTTTACAATTTCCTACCATAACTTGGCCCTAAAGCTTAGGGATAACTTAGATATCTTTTTGCGTGGGTTGTGTAACCACGAAGGCTCACCTTCTTCTATTAATATTTTGGCTAGCCAAGGCCGTTAATTAGTCACCGTGATCAATCGATGCTCCAAATTTGGTATTGCCCCAGGTATCTGATATTAAGGCCCGGACAAGAACCTATTCAGTGTATGCTCTGAGATATTTATGTTGACTACCCGTACAGGAACAATGCCTAGATTGTTTATGTCACTGACTGATGCACCTGATGGACAGTTTTTCTCAACCAACGCCAAGTAATTGGTGAAAAATTCATAAACCAGATTCGGTTGATACAATCCGAGTGGTCGACTCATCCATGCCAACTCATATTCATTAAAATGGAAATCAATTTTTGGATACTCATGTAGAGTTGTAGTCACAATTTGATATTCTTCAAAAATAGCCCTATTGACTTCCAACCTGTTAGTTTTCTCAAGCCCTTTGTAGAAGTCTTTCCGAGCGCCTTCAACCTGCCACATGATTGCTATCTACAGTTGTGGGTCTTTGTATCATACCAAGTTTGGGTCCTCCTGTTCTTAGACCGCTACTTGTATGGGATTAGATGTTTCAACCCTTTCCTCACCCGGTATTAAAGTTGGGCTACTTTTGCTACTGCTATCACCCTTCTCTTCAGAATGGGAGGATGAAGAAACTAACTAGCATCTTTGTCGGGTGTTATGAGCCGGTGCATCCAAATCCTGTGACGGTTCTGTCCTGTCCCTTTGGCCCCTACCCCAGCCTATGGTTAGTGGTAGTTTGTTTTCCATATCACCTAAAAATAAGACATTTATTAGTTTACAAACTCAAACCTAAAGAAAGAAAAAGTTCTGGCCAACAATGGGTAGGGAGATTGTCCATCGGGTCTGCGATGGTCCATCGACACAACTATCGGGTCCAATCGAGAGGCTTCAGTTCTGAGAAAGGTTTGATAGTTTCAGGAGATGGATCATCGAGTGTCCAACGGTCTGTCGCAAAAGACGTCACCTGCAATTTTTGAATTCAAGCCTTATTTTGGCATTTTGTCGAACACCTTGCATACACTTCATTCAAAGGCAATTTTCCTGGCATTTTTATTAATAATACATCGCTATATTTTGCCATTTTTTGTCCTTGTGTTACTCAAACTTCCCCTAGGACAATGTTTTCTAGGTTTCAACTTAATTCAAACCCACACAAAATCAATCAAGAGAAAAAAAAATTATTTCACCATTACAGTCTTCACCTATTTTCTTTGATCTTAATGTTTAATAAAGTAGAGAGTGATGAAAAGATCATACCTTGCTAATTAAGTATTTGATCACTACTCTGACTTACACACTAAACATAGAACTCAAGAAATGGATCTTTGCTTTGGTGAGAAACTTTACTTTGCTTGTGATGGAAAGGTAAAGATAAAAGGAGTTTAAATAGAGGGGAAAGGGAAGATGAGATGTTTTAAAATAGAATGAAAAGGTTAAGGTACATTGAATGCGTGGAAAATAAATAGTATAAGTCTCTTGAACAGTTGGGGAGTTACTTAACTGCTTAAAATTATCCAATTAAAGTGGTTGGGTAGGATAAGAATAAACTATTCAGCACTTTTAATCAATCCTATCAGACCCACTCAATTAGAGTTAAGTGCGATGGTTCAAGCGACGGTCCATAGCACATGCGACAAAATGTTGGGCGACCCTTCGCCCTTTTCCAGTTCACTCACCTTGCAACTCATTGGAGATTGGTTGGGCCTACGATCCATCGAGATTGCAACGGTCCGTCTGTCAACCCGTCGCTACTCTTCCAGTATGTTGGTTTCTAGAATTTACTGTGACGCCTCCCATGATTTCCCTTCGAGTCTATGATGTTCCATCGGATAATTCGTCGTTCTCCTTGAAATCTTTAAGCTTTTGTTTTCCTGCACTGTCATTTTGACACGACCTCGACCCACTTTCCTCCATTATCCACCAGAGCCACGACCTCGACCAATTTTGACAGGTAGTCAATAGAAATTAATATGTACTTCATCCCAAATGAGCTCACGAAGGTCCTCATGAAATCAATGCGCCAAACATCAAATAATTCTACATCTAGCATTTTAGATATTGGCATCTCAAGGTGATTTGAGATGGACCCTTGCCTTTGACATTGGTCACATCTCTTCATGAACTCATAAGCATCCTTGAATAAATAGGGTCAATAGTAGCCACTCTGAAGCACTTTCCTTGCAGTCCGATCACCTGCATGGTGACCTCCAACTGGGAAGCATGACTCCCTTCTAGTATACTCAAAATATCTACTTCTGGCATGCACCGTCTAATAATACCATCCACACATCGCCAAAAAAGATACGAATCATCCCAGAAGTAATGTGTCACATCATGGAGAAACTTCTTCATTTGATGAAAGAAAAGATTCTATGATATCACCTCGCTCACCACTTAATTTGCGGAATGAGCATACCAAGGTATTTTATCTATAATTGTATCCAAGATTTCCTCATCTGGAAATGCATCATTGATCTCAATTTCATCTCTAACTACTTGTTCACTTTCCAGTCTGGACAGATAATCCATAACTTGGTTTTCGCAACCCTTTATATTCTTGACTTCAAAGTCAAGTTATTGAAGTAGCAGCACCCATCTGATCAACTATAGTTTTGCATCATTTTTCTCCATCAAATATCTCAAAGCTGCATGGTCAATGTGGACCACCACCTTGCTTTCTAGCAAATAAGCCCGTAACTTCTCAAAAGCATAGACTACTACAAGAAATTCCTGTTTTATGATTATATTGTTCTTTTTAGATCTATTCATCGATTTGATGGCATAATAGATTGGATGAAACAATTTGTCATTTTTTATCCAAGGGCAACACCACTTGCATCACACATGATTTAAAATGGTTTTGACCAATCCGGTGCAACAACAATATGAGAATCAACCAGCTTCCCTTTTAGGCATTCAAATACCTTCAAGCAATCATCATCAAAGGAGAATATGACTTTCTTCTCTAAGCATTTGCAAAAGGGGTTTGTAATCTTTGTGAATTCCTTTATAAACCTCCTATAGAACACAACATGACCATGTAAACTATGCACCCCCTTCACTAATATAGGAGGTGGAATCTTCCTTACAACCTCAACTTTAGTTCGATCAACTTCAATCCCCTTTGCTGAAATTTTGTTTCCGAGAACAATGCCCTCTTGAACCATGAAGTAGAATTTCTCCCAATTAAGCACAAGATTGAACTCTTCACACAGCTGCAAGGCCCTACTCAAATTTACCAAGAAAATCTCAAATAAATCTCTTACCACAAAAAAATTATCAATAAACACCTCAAAGGTGTCATAAACCATATCTGAGAAAATAGACATCATGCACCGTTGAAAGTTAACGGGTGCATTACACAATCCAAACGACATCCACTTAAGTGCAAAAGTACCATATGGGTAGGTGAATGTCATTTTTTATGGATCCTCCGGGGCTATAGAAATATGATTGTAACCAGAATAACCATCCAAGAAATAATACCAACCACTTCCCGTCAACCGATCAAGCATCTGATCCATGAAAGGCTTTAGGAAGTGGTCATTCAATGTCCACGAGCTGAGTTTTCTATAATCCATACAAACCCTTCATCCAGTAACACGCCTGAGGGGAATCAAATCGTTCTTCTCGTTAGCCACTACTATCAAGCTCCCTTTCTTGGGCACACACTGCACAGGACTTAACCTCTAACTATCTGAGATGGGGTATACCACTCCTTCATCTAGCCACAGGATAATTTCTTTCTTCACCACCTCTTGCATAGGTGGGTTAAGACGACGCTGATGCTCAATATTCGGGACACAACCCTTCTCTTGCTGGATTTTAAATATGCATACACCAGGAGGAATGCCGATAATGTCTGCAATCATCCAACTAATATCCCTCTTATATCTCTTGAGAATAGAGATGAGGGTTTTCACATGTTGTTCACGTAAGTCAGCATAAATAATAATAGGTAGTGTATTCTCGCTGCCCAGGATCACATACCTCAAATAACTAGGTAACTCTTTCAGCTCTAAAGTTGGTGGCTCTTAAATAGACGGCTTGGCTGGTGGACTTGGATGATTTTTTAAGTCCAAATCCAGCTTCTTGGTTTCATAAGTATAAGACCCCATGCCTGTCAGGTCACATACAGTCTCCTCATAATCTTCAATACCATCTTGATCAAAATTCATTAATATAGCAGCTAAAGCCTTAACCGCAAACTTTTCTTCTATAGGCACTTCCTGCTCCTCCTCGTAATAATCATCCGTAATCAAAAAGATGCTCACATCTTTATGTTGTTTCATGGACTAACATACATCGAGTCGAACTACTTCATCATTCAACCTTAATAGTAACTCTTTTTTCCTCAAATTAATAAGTACACTCCCGGTTTTGAGGAAAGGTCGACCCAAGATTATGGGCATCTCGAAATCTACCTCACAATCAAGAATGACAAAATCAACCAGAAATATGAAACTGGCCACTTTTAATAATACATCATATAGAATCCCCATGGGACACTTCATAGACCTGTCCACCATAACTAACCTCATGTTTGTAGGAGTAGGATCCCCCAAACCCAATTTCTTATACACAGCAAGGGGCATCAAGTTTACACTAGCCCTAAAATCACATAGAGCTTTTGCGAAATCAAGAGACCTAATAGTGCACCGGATGGTAAATGCTTCAGGTTCTACCTTTTTCTGCCCCAAAGACGTTGTAGAGATAGTACCACAATGATGGATATTTTCCATCAGCTCATAACTAACTATCCATTTCTTTGTGACAAGGTTTTTCATGAACTTTGCATACCCGAACATCTGCTTTAATGCTTCCACTAATGGAAAATTAATTGTCAACTGCTTAAGCATGGCCATAAACTTGCCAAACTTTGTACCGTCAGACTTTTTTTTCAACCGATGAGAAAATGGACGAGGTGGTTTTGGGAGTGTAATAACCACCACTTCAGTCTTTTTTCCTATTCTCTTCTCCAACTCGTCAACCTGCTGATAGTTGGATGGTATATTATTAGTGACTTCATCCAATTTCTCAGACTCCACTGGATAACTTTCTTTATGCTCAATATCCTCTTCAATCACATCTTCAATCACAGTAGATAGGACTGGTAATACCTTGCAACTCTTTGTGGTAATTTTCATGCAAGAGCCATAATTTTGAGGGTTCTAAACTATATTACTGGGAAAGGTTTTGCTCTTCTTTTGATTTAATGCAGCTAAAAGTTGGCTTATTTGTTCCTCCAACTATTAGATAGAGGCAGAGTGTTTGTTTACCAAGTTACTCATGTAAGACAAATCACTTTTCATAGTAATCACCCAAGAGTTAGTAGTCTTAACTCCCTTTAATAATTTCTCCATCATGTCCTCCATGGAAATCATGTCAGATCTTGTTGCAGCATTATCTTTGCTTTTAGGAGGTACATATAGCCCACTCATATTATTTTTTCTCTTACAGCTCCCTTGATCTCTATCCTTGTAACCAGTTTTGTCATAATAGTTCCAACATTGATTTTCTTGGCTATTGCCTCGAAGCCCCCCCCCCCCCTGATTATTTAGATAGTTCGGCCTCTTCTTTTAAATCAGAGTCAGCTCTTTTCTTAGATACAACAACTTTCACCTTCCCCATTTTTCCAGATAATAGATGTTTGGTCAGCAAATCCATATGTGTCTTTAAATGTTTCCTATCCTGGTAATGTTCTTCCTTCTTCTTGTGTTTCTCTACAGTCATACTACCAAACATAGTAAGGCTTGCTTCCACAGAATCCCTGGTATACTAATCTCTACTCTATTTGGTAATTCGATCAAGCATCTCCGAAGCCTCTGGAAAAGTACGGTCAACAAATGATCCTCCTGCAGCATGATCTATTACTGGCTTCGTAATAGAGTTCAAAGTCGGATAACGAGTCTCCACCAAATAAATATTTGTCATGTAATTGTTCGGGTATTACATCAGCTTCTTTTTAAACCTTTCTCAGGTCTTATGAAGAGCTTCAGTGGGAAGCTGTCAGAAGTTACTAGTTTTATCCCTCAACTATACTCCTTTGGAGGGTGGAAAGAACCTTTCTAGGAAAGCCTCTTTCAACTGCCTCCATTTGGTTATAGAGTCTGAGTCGGTTCATTTATCCATAGTGTCACCTCCCCAGACAAAGAAAATGGAAACTAATGCAGGGAGATAATATTCTGACCCACTCCTGGATTATCAAAAGATTTTCAAATAGTGACAAAGTTTACCAAATGCATGTTTGGATCATCTTCAGGAAGACCACCGAACAACTCCTTAAGATGGAGGAGTTGAATCATTATACTGGTAATATTAAATTTATCTCCTGGTGGTAGAGGTGGAGGAATGATAACTCCAGTTGCACCTTCTCCATCCATTCCATCTTTATCATCAATCAGATCAAACTGCACTGGTTGACGCTCTTGTCCTGCCCTAAAGGGGGGATTCCTATTTACATTTCAATTCACTGATGGATCCACATTCTATGCACGCCTTGGGTTAACAGGATCTAACAAGTCATCATCCCCCAAATCATCATCATTAGGATTAGTATGACATACCTGCTGGCCATCATTCTGCTAATTTAGCTGAGCTCTAGCAAGGGCGGCTAGTCTTTCAACATCTTGGGGTTTGCCATTCTGCCAATTAATTGCGGTTCAAAATGTATTGGTAATAATGGTGCACCCGATCTCCTTGTACTTGGAATACTCAATAACTCCCCTACACAGAACAAAAAAAACAAACAAAAGTAAAATTTGTGAAATTTGACCAAATGTCAATTCAAAAACACAAACTTAATTGACAACCGTATTCCCCAGCAACAACGTTAAAATTTGATACGCCCAAATTACAACTTTCTTACAAAATTAGATACAGTCGCTGTCAAATATAGAACCCAACTAGGTTGGGTGTCGAATCCCACAGGGAATACTTTGTTCACAAAGTATTATGACTGTTATTAGACTGTTGATTCAAGGTTCTAAAGTAAAAGAGGGGTTTGGTGTGTTAATAATGATCTTTCGTTCTTGTATCACACAGCGGTCCAGCTAATGAGAGTTAATGCAAGTGTAATTTTAATAAAAATGAGTTAACTAGAGTTATGCTCACCAAGATGTTCAAACAGTTAGGGTTGTGAACTTGTACTTGAATTCTAAATTATAATTTCAATTGCAAGAAGTATTGAATTCTAAGAATTACCCACTTGTTTCTCAACCTAATGGGTATATTACCATTTTATTCTTTCGAACTTAAAAGGATCCATGTATCATTCAATAGAACTCTTATGAGGGTTGATACCGTTAGGGTATAAACCCTTGTACCAAAGGGAAAACCTATGGATTTCATGTGAATTACCTCTTTTCCCAACATTGACTTTCTTATCAGACAAATGGTCTTTATGGGATCACTTCTCAAGTTTTCAACCAAGAGATGTCATTATAATGATGAGAGATTCAGGAAATTTAGATTGATATTAGAAATCAAATGGATTCACAACCCCAAACATCTCTGTACATCAAGGCTCCAATAACCCTAGTTATGGGAGTTTAGCTACTCATCTCCTTTTAAAATATCAAAGGTATATTGATGTTCATAAATAACTTCAATGGAGTACTTACAAAAGTTACAATATTGTTCTTCTCAATGTTTAATGAAACAAATAGAGAATAATAATCTGATCTAAATTTCTAGCTTCAAATCTCAATGAAAATTATTACACAACTCTTAGAGAAGAATGTTTGAAACTACTGTAAAAATATGCAGAATAAAACCTAATACTGAGTATTTATCTGATTCCAGAACTGGGGTTTTAAAATTCAAACTTGGAGTTGTCGCTTCATCTTCAATGGGTCAAGCAATGGTTCATCGCTGGGGCCATAGTCCATCTTCTAGACCATCGCTGGAGCTTCAGTGATTGCATGTTCTATTTTGGTGCGATGGGTCGGGCGATAATTCATCGCAGGGTCGACGGTCTGTTGCCTGGACCATCGCAGGATTTCCAGTGATTCTGCATTCTATTTTTGGGCGATGGTTTAGACCGACGGTTCATCATAAGGTTGATGGTCCATCACCTGGACCGTCGTAGGACTTCCAGTGATTCTGCATTCTGTTTTAGGGCGACGATTTAGGCCGACAATTCGTCGCAAAGTCGACAGTCCATCACCTAAGCCGTCGCTTGTCATTTTTTTCTTTGTGTTGCCCAGTTTATCTAAGTTATTCTTCAAGCTCAGTTCTTATCCTAAAAACACTAAAGTACAATCTTAAATACAACAATAGTTGCCTTAAAACACACAATTATCCTAAGGAAAAGGCCTGAATTCCATCAAAAGATGGAACATCACTAGGGAACCACCTTCCCGCTCAATCATTGACTCATTTGGAAATGGGAAACTGACCCTTTGGTTCCTACAGTCAAGAGATACATAGCATGAGTGCAACCAATCCATCCCCAAAATCACATCAAAGTCTAACATATCCAACTCTATCAGATCCACTATAGTATTCCGACCACGGATAGATACCACACAACCCCTATAGACTCTTCTAGCCACAATAGAGTCACCCATCGGAGAAGACACAGAAAAACGATCCAAAATACACTCGGGACCAAAACAAAAATGAATATGCATAAAACGGGACACATAAGAAAGGGTTGACCCGGATTAAGAAGGCAATACACATCATGGGAAAAGAGTTTTAATGTATCCATGACAACATCTGGAGAAGCCATAGATTGAAGACGAGTGGAGAGTGAATAATTGAGAATTTTACTAGTGTAGGAGCTAGATGTAACAACCTTAGTGGTAGGAGTTGAAGATGTTGCAACTAGAATCGTATTAGCACCTGTAGCAACCATGACCGATGGACAATTCTGCTGTAGGTAGCCCAATTGACCAAAGTTGGAGGACTTATTTCTCCTCTCCTTACAAAATCCATAATACACTTGCCCACAGAATCTGTATATGGGATAAGATGGGGTTGACTAAGCTCTGCTTACCTGAGATTGGGCACCCAGTGCCCTAAATCCACTATGTCTCTTAAGATGATGGTTACCAAAAACATTAGGATATGGAGCACTAGTCTTAGAATAAGAACCAAATTTTTCCAAACTCTTCTTAGACCATTTCCCACCATCATCACCACTATTTTTCTAATCTCCACCCTATTTTGAATACCAAAATTTCTTACTCTGCATCTCCCCCATGTCTGCCTCCTTTTTCTTTCTTCACTTGTTTCATGTACACCACCAACCTTGAAATGTTCATGTCATTGTTCAACAAGGCGGCCTTGCATCCAACACCAAGTCATGGGATAACCCAGAAGCAAATATTCTAATCCTCGCTCTCATGGAAGACAGTAACTTAGGAGCGTAATGGGAAAACTAGTGAAACTTCAAGGCATACTCCTTAACAGTCATCTTGCCTTGCCTCAAATTCAAAACCACCTTGGCCTTTGCTTCCCTCAACTCCAGAGGAAATAAACGGTCAAGGAAGGCATGAGAGAAATAATCCCACAAGGCTAACTCAACATTATCACCTCTTAACTAATCCCACTCCTCATACCACTGATATGTCACATCCTTTGACGAATATGTGGAAAATTCCACACCCTCAGAGTCAGAAGCATGCATAACTCAGAAGATCTTCCTCATTTCATCTATTAATCCTTAAGGATGTTCCACAACCTTAGAGAAAATAAAGGTCGGAGGGTTGAGCCTCATAAAATTCCCAACTAAAGTAGCCTCATGAGAACAAATAGTAGTACTAGCATGACCCGACTAACATGACTGAGATGTCACAAACTAAGTCAATAGATGAATAGATCAGTGAAAATCAATATTAGAAATATCTCCTTGGGGTGGTGGAGTATGATTATAATCAGCCCAAGGGGACTCAGGATGACCAGTAAGCACCGGTGAAACTCCACATGGGGTATTATAATAAGGAGCTGGAGCCCTAGATATGGTTAGTACTTCATAAGTAAAACGAGCTCCATCGACATTGTTCTCAAATGGGACAAAAGGGTTTCCACATACATCTGATCTTTTTGGAGGCATTATCTGAAATGTAAACAAATGGGGATTAGAGGAGATTCAAGACCTTAGACTCTATTTCCTGAAATAGAAAAACAAGAAAGGGAAATATTCCTAAATATCTCGTAATAGCTCTCTTTTCAGTATGGCACACTACACACCCATAAAAGTGACTCTACTTAATACGGCTTTGTGGACACTTAATGACACCAAACCTAGGCTCTAATACCATCTTTGTAATGATCCAAACCAGGTCCAAAATAATCAAATTAGCATAAGTATCAATATTTTTAACAATAACAACACGTGATTTAAAAACCCGATCCACTACTAAATAATCACATACAAGAGTAGGTACTTGGAATGACACAGATAATAAGTCATAAGACAACTCCAACCGTGGCACATAATAAGCATATATATAAAAATAAGTGGATGTTAGATCGAATAAAGAAAGTGTTGACTAGAGGGACACCTTAATCGTACCTATAACAACAACATTTGAAGTCTCAGCCATCATCCTAGCAGGTACAACATACAACTGACAATGCCCTCGACCTTTTTAGGCTCCTGACCTACCTCATGTCCTGCCTTCTTAAGAACCTCATCGAGGACCCTAAAAACCACCCTTACGACCATGAGAACCACCACTAGCTGAGGGATGAACTGCACTATTAAGGGGAAAACTCTAAGCTAAAGCAACAATCTCTCTACAACTAGGAAAATCTCAAAAATAATGACCAGGAGCTCTACAAATATAATATGACACCTATACTAAACTAGAACCAATAGATTCAACTGATCCAAAATAATGACCACGTCTAAAATCACCATATGACAAAACTCTCAAAGACTGACCTTTACCCTTACCAAGGCGATCTAGTCCTAGATTGAACTCTGTCAGTAATCTGAAGTGCTACCTAAATAGGTTGATTAAGCTGACTCTGAAACTAATAGGATGGATGCGGAGGATACCTACTTTGAAAACTGATATCTCTATGTCAGGAACTATAAAAACTCTCAGTGAATATGACATGAAACCTAGGAATCTTATCACAACCCCCATGGTGCATCTTCTTCATTACCTGAGCATGATCTGACAGCTAAGAAAAAGACCTACCTACAGCAACTATACTTTAAGTAGACATAGGGATGGGAAGTCTGAATCTTCTAACAAAGCAACGAACCCTCTCATACTCAGTATCAAGAAACGAAGTCGCGTGCCTATACAACTCATGAAAATAAGCCTCATAAGCTACAACTGACATAGAGCACTGCTCTAATCTAGAGAAATAATCCCTCAAATGATCTCTATGGCTGCAACACATGTACTTCTACAAGAACATCTCAGAGAACTGAGTCCAAGTCAAGAGAGATAATCCAGCTGGTCTAGAATCTAGAATCTATATAACCTCTCCACCAATGTGAAGCGGCTAAGTGGAAATCAAATATGGTGTAATCCATACCACAAGTCTCGATAAGGCCCAAATTATATAGACTATCCTCACTAGCACTTAGGAACTCATACGAATCGTCGCTCGGAGCACCAAAAAACTTAGGCAAAGCTAATCTTAAGAATCTACCCAACACCTTTTGCTCCTCAAAAGACATAGCAAGCTGAGCAAGCAATGGCTAAGCAACTACAATTTGAGGAACTACTAGTTCACGAGAAACCACAACTCTGGGTGTCGTAGCTACTGGTTGTGCCCCTGCCTCAATACCACTATGATCTATACATTGTACATCATATGACGACACACAAATAACTAAAACCAAAAGCTTAACCAACACACATCTAATCACTTAAGATGAAATAAATCCTGGTAGAGCCTGGGCTTATCCTTGGACCATCGCTGGTTGGGAATGAAGAATCTCTGGTTCAAGAACGGGAATAGGTCCTAGGGAAGGCATCCTGTCTTGGCCCCTAGAGGGGACACATCATGTGGTTTTCCACTACCTATAGGTTGTGCATGAATAGGAGTAGGATCCCTAGGCTCAATCTCGTTACCCTCATCTTATGTTGAGGTATCAAATGTCCCTGACATTAGCGAAAGAGTAAAGTCAAAGGAATACTCTACAAACCAACTCAAACTCCTATCCTAAAATGAGTGAAACAAGTGATGAACTCCTGAGAATGTCCCATAGCATTTGAAAGATAGGAAACAAATGTCATCATTTCTATTTGCAGGACTCTACGAGACACTTGATCTTTTACCAACAATGGCCGTGAAACATAGGCTCTTTTACCAATTTATCATGATAAGATTTATGATTCTTAATGGCACCTAGTCTAACCCGCCAGTAGGTAAGCCAAGCCATAAACTGGAGCTAAACACAATGGGTTAGATTGGGGAAAATGCCCAATCGTATGCGAAAACAAAAAACACACTTATAAATAAGAAAAGTGTTCTAAATAAATAAAATCAACCAATACAAGATACCATCCAACGACCTGGTAGAGCCAGTATAAGAGCATTTAATAGTATTACAACTTATATACTTATAAAATTAAATAGTATTTACCTCAATAAAAAAAGATTGAATATCTAACGAACAAAGAAAATAGGTGACTCCGACTTAAAGATCTTGCCCTATAGCCAGAAAATCAATACAACACAATCAATGATCAACGACGATAGTTCGTACTCGGATCTACACCAATGAGGTATAGAAGTATAGTACGAGTACCAAAATAATAGGTACTTAATAGGTATCATTGTTCGACTTAGCTTAATTATGATATAAGTATGAGAAAATGCAAGATAACATAACTAAGTGAAGGTACAAAAATAAACCTGAATCATCTTAGATACTATTGTACATAATAAGTAATTTAGCCAAAATAGCAATATAACACAAGGTATCAACACATGCCAATATCACTGCGCTATATAAGTAAATAAATCCAAACAATAAGGCATCACAAGGCATCATACAGGAAATCACAAACTACAAAATTGGCTTCCATATGCTAATTGGTGCAAAAATTAAATAACTCATCACGGACTCTCATACGCCCAGAGAGTACACTAAAAGATAGAATATGTCAACCTTTCATCACCTACCAAAACCAACTCGTTATTCAACCAACAATCAACAATTTTTCATCTGTCGATCATTTAAAAACATTTGACAAAGTAACCCATAATATTACCATCACTTAACAACTATTCACCACATATCCACTAATCATTAGTTATGAACTAGCCAATATTTATCAACTAACCAATATTTATCAACTAGCTAATATTTAACAACTAATTATCCATTACCAATAAATTCTCGTTTATCAACTAATCATGATTGGTCTCTTAAACAATATCCACCCCTAATTTTTATTTATCACTGATCATCAACTATAGCACTTATAATTATTTATCACTAATCCTCATAAGTTCGCTAATTATTATTGTTACCACTTTCGAGCTATAATCGACATTCCTAATATGAATATCACATCTAACTATATACAAGGATATATATGTAGTAGCCATACATAGTGCATATTTGAAATCGATCTAGCAGATGTATCTATAGGCATATTAATACAATCATTCCTAGGCTATTCCGGGTATCAAGATAACATAAATATAATCCTTCAGCATTGACGGGTATTAATATAGAATCATAATCATCCTATGGCCTAGCCGTGTAACAATATATCATCATAATCATCCTTCAGTATTTTTGAGTATCAATATATCATCATAATCATCCTCCGGACTTGTCGGGTATCAACATATCATCAAAATCATCCTTTTTCCTTTCCAGGTATCAATATATCATAATAATCAACCTCCGTCCTTATCGAGTATCAATATAACATCTTAATCATCCCCTAAAATTGAAATGGGTATAAATATATTGTCATAATATCCTCCGACCTTGCTGGTATAAATATATCATCATAATATCCTCTAGACTAGTAGGGCTTCAATATATTATGGTCATATCCTTCGGCCTTACCGGGTATCACTATATAATTATAATATACTCCAACCTTTCCTAATATCAATATATCACTACAATACCCTTCGGCCTTTCTAGGTATCAATATATCATCATAATATTCTCCGACCTTGATGGGTATAAATATATCATCATAATATCATATGGCCTTATCGGGTATCAATATATCACAATATCTAGACTTAGAACGGTAGTATCATTATCATAGTCGGTAAAAAAATCTACAAATAATCAAGCATCACGATTTCAAGCATAATTAATATCATAACTTCCCATATAATCAAGAAGTATGACTTCTAACATAATTCATAGCATAATTTCTAATATTATTAATTGGGTTGTTTTCTAGCATAATTTCTTAGCATGATCATAATCATAAGCAATATCATGAGAAATGACTTATCAATAACATATTCAGTGTCTTATTACTAACATAAAATGTAGCTTATAAATAACTTAAGCAATAGCTAATCCATAGCATAATCGATAGTTTATTCGTTGCATAGTCAATAACATAATTTGGGGATTATACAATATCATAGTCAAGGGGTGATTCAATGATATATTCGATAGTCCAATCAATAGACAAAATAATCGCATAATTAATAACTCGTCATAAGCTTAACCAATAAATCATACATATGGCATAATCGTTTAGGCATTACTTCCAAGATCATTCATCATAACCCATATGTACCAAGCTTCCTTAATATTTCCTAAAAACACATTCTCTAGGCATTTAATAAGCATATAAGGGTTTGAAGAGAACAAATCATCAATCTTGACTTAAGGAAACCTACTTCTAAATGCCCAAAATACATTCAAAGGCATGTTATACCTCATACTAGGATAAGGTATCTAAATCCACTCTTAGATGTATAGCAGGCCACAATTATCCCTAAGGTAGTGATTCTTCTCAAGCACCTTAACTAATTCAAATGGGAACTAAAGCAATTACTATTACTTTAAGTAACTGAGTCCAATTTACTCTAAGCTTGAGTAGCTAGATCATTTTACCTAACTTGAGTAATTTAAGTAATTATTATTCTAAACATGAGTAATGATGTACAATCCACCTAAGGCATAAGGAAAAAAATCAAGTGTTTCAACTCTACGATTTCAAAATAGCCTAAACGGTCCCAAGTCTCGTATTTCATCAATCCAACACCAAAAATCCATATCATTCTAACACATTATCATAAGAATACTATGAGATGGATTAATTTAATAAGAATTAAACATATTCTATCTCAACACCAAAGAAATCTCAACAAATAGCTAAACCACTATTTTTTCCTTTCGAGAAGCCTCCTCAAGATTCCAAGCTATCAAAAACACATTATAATCATCAATATTAGAATAATGATACCCATATTGCACCATTGTGTTGTGAGTTCAAAAATCACATCAAAACCCCATGTGGATCCCACTTACAAAAATTATGTTCCTGAAACCAACCCAATAATCTTATAAACTAAAGGAATCCTTACCCTCAAAAATGGTTGAAACCAAGCTAGATTGGGGATACAATAAGAACCTTAAGGTTTTTTGGATTTTGAGCAAGAAATCAAGAAATTTCACCAAGAAAAGGGCAAACATTTACCTTAAATTGCAAGATAATCATGAAAATAGATGTTAATCAAGCTTCCCAATCACCAACACACTTTAATTTCATGTTATCCCACTATTTAATGTTTTTATCTCTCAATAAAATGATGAAGAATGGCCAAAATCATGGGAAAAGGGTCCTTTTATACATAGTCCAAGTACTCGGGTGTTGCTATCGTGACCTCAAGGCTTACGATTGCGACATACCCCTTCTGCTATACAAGTTGCAATTACAACCATCAATGGGCGATCACGACCTCTATGACTATATGAATGAGTCATGATCGTGGCCAATACTATTGCTATTGCGGTGCACTAGAAACATGATGCACCCAATTTTCCACGTCTAAAATAGGCTTTACTAGGTGCTCAGGATTTCTTCGTAATCCCATATACGCAGATGAATAATGTAACTATAAAAATTCAACATTCCTGACTCAGAGGCGCAATTGGATTTTCCATATGAGGTTATTTTGACCAAAAATGGGTTCCACACCAATATATTATTTTCTTAAATTTCTGACCAATAGGTCAAGATGAGCTCGGGTTCCTTGGTACCCAAAGAAAAGGTCTACCTAGACTAAAATTGACATTCTGGAGCTATTGGTGCTTAGAATTTGCCTATGATGTCATTTTACCAAAGTTTTCTCCTGAGAGCAAATTGGAACCCGTGATGACTTCAAGATAGAAAATTGGCTCTTAAAACAAAATGAACTATCAATTAACTGAGCTGCTAGCTCCAGCAAGTCATAAATTACTTAGGGAAACTATGAAAAGCTCTAACGATGAAAATAACAAGAAATATGGAAAATGACCTAAAGGGTTATTACAACTATTGAAATTATTCATAATAACTTTTATGGGAACCATAATGATAAAATAACATGAGGGTATTGAGATTCAAGAAATTTTAAATAATTGGGTGTGAACCATAGATCATGAATTCATAAATATAATAACTGAAATTTGTATTAAAAATTTAGTTTTTCGGCAAAAGTGTGAAAAGAATCCATTATTGAATACCCACATACTTGAACTGAAGTAATCTCGGACTGAAACCTTAAGAATCTTGCATTTGGAAAAAACCTAGGCTTAGGCTTGTTGAGAGTTGAATCACTTGTTTTTCTAACTCTGTATGGTCTTAGGTAAAACAATAAGGGATTTTCTGTGATGAAACAGAATTTTAGTGGGCTTTAATCCCTATTTAGGAAAAATAGTAATAGAATCATATTTAAGTTGGAATCATACTATTTACCATAATTAATGATAATGAAATTACCGAATCTATGCATGCCATCACCAGTATTCTAATAAAGGAACCATAAGAATCAATATATCTATAAACTACAACCACATCCTTTACAAGGATAAACATTTCCCAGATGTCCAACCGACATCATAACACATCCTTAGGCACAATAATGGGTACGAAATATTTAAAACATCATAATCATGGCCTTAGGCCCATTTACATATCTGGAATCCATATCAATAATAGTATTAGTAAGCCATCTTTTATCTATAAGCCATAGCATATCTATGAGGCATATCATATCTATAAGCCATATCATATCCATAAGGCATATCATATCTAGAGGCTATAAACCATATCTATGAGGCATGTCACATATATAGGCCACATTATATATATAGGGCATATCACATCTATATATAACATTTTCTTTAAAAGTCATATGAAATCTATAGGATACATTATCTCTATATGACATTAAAATCTATAGGCCACATTATATCTATAAGAAATATCACGTCTATAGGCCACTTTGTATCTATAAGATATATACATCTATAGGCCACATTATCTCTATAAGACATATTACATCTATAGGACACATTATATATGTAAGACATATCATATATATAAGGAATATCACATCTATTAAGCATCTCATATCTATATGCCATTTTTCATAATTATGTCTATGCTTATATTATTAAGAATCTCAATGGACTATATCATAAACCAAGTCTGAAAACAATATCATAGATATAAGCAATTATCGTAATCTGGGAAAACCATCATCATTCACCAACTAACAATGTAACCTTGTACTAAAGGCTCACTAGTCTCAGCTATGTTAACGAACGTAAATATGTCCACAAGGGCTAACATAAGTAATTTCCTAAGGTGGGACGGAGGAACCCAGTTCTAATCCTCGAGTTCTATATTTAAGAAATTTCTACACTGGACTAGGCTAAGGTATCTATATTGACTTCTTTAAGGGTACATAAGCCATAACTAGCCCTACGATAGGAATTTCACCAAGAACATGAGGAATAAGTCAACTCCACCTAAATTATGATTTCAAGGTAGCTAAATAGTCTAAAGAAGGATATTCATATTAATCACGCTTCCAACACATAAAATACATCCCAAATCTAGCACAATCATTCTAGGATTAACTCAAACTATGAAGAAAGCAATAGGATTTCTAAAAGTGTAATAAGAATTTCACCTTATGGGTCAAATCCCTTATCTAATCCCCAAGGATTCAATAATCAAGACTAAGTCCTGGTACTTTACCCATAATCAATATTAATATTTACATTCAAATATAATATGTAAAACACATCATCTTATGAAGGAAAGTAGGCAGAAGCCTAACTTGAAGACAAACCATAAATCCTTGAATCATCCATAAAATATTTGTCTTCACTCCACAATCTTAAAATGCTGCTACGTAATTAAAATCATAATAAACACGTCATTAGGAGTCAAATGAGGCCCATATTACCATATAACGGGTAGGGTCAAGAATGGACATGCGTTCCCCACAAACCAAATATAAAATTAAACTTGTTAGGAGGTCCCTTGAAGGATAAGAAAGTTGTGTTCAAAAGTTAAGCACAAATGGATCACAAATTGGGTCTCAAATCAACCCTTAAAGTTTAGGAATTCAAAGCCCCAATTGTAAGAATTTATCAAGAAATCAAAGGAATCTTACCATGAATTTGAAGTGAAATCATAGAATAATCGTTAATCAAGCTCACCAAATAATCTATATGCTTTAATACCACTTTATCTCACATCTAGGCTTGTTAGATCTTAAAAAATGGGTGGAGAATGGCTAATTTTGCATTGTAAATTGTCTATTTATACCCATACCAGGTCCTCAGTTGTCGTTATTCTGACACGAGCTTTGCGATCGCCTCATCTTATGGCTACAATGCTAATAGCGACCAGATCCTCACAATCGCAACATATGGTGCCTGACCAGACTTATGGCGATCACAAAATATATTTTGTGATTGCAACCAGAGCATCGGTATCGCAACATATAGGAGCTTATCAGACTTATTACAATCATGAGATATATAAAACAATCATGGTATCTTCCTAACTTCCAAGGGTATCATAATCGCGACCTTTGGCACTACGATAGTGATGCACCCGATATAGCAATTACCTTGGAAAATCTCCAAGTGTCCGCCAAGCCCGCGAGATTTATTCAGAATCCCATATATACAAAAGAATTATGTAACCACACATAATTTGACTTTATAGACTCAATGTAATAGTCAAAATTTCCATGCAAGGTAATTTTGATGAAACGTGTGTCCCATACCCAATTTCTAATTTCTTAACTTTTTGACCAATATTTCAAAATGAGCCCGGGTTCCTCGAGATCCAAACCAAGAGTCTATCTACCCTAAAATCAATGTTACAGAGCTAATGACACTGTGATAATTCTCATCTGACATCATATACTACGTGTTTTGGTGTTAGAGGAAATCCTAAATAGCAAAAACTCCGAAATAAAGAAATGAAACTAAAAATTAAATGAATAGTCAAATCATCAAAATGTTAGTTTTAGCAAGTCATAAATGACCTGTAGTTGCTGTGGGAAGGCTCAAAATGCTATATATGCAAATTGAGGAAATAACCTGGAGGATCATTAAAATAAGCCAAATCATATCTATAAGTCATTAATCATTAGTAACATCGATATTTGTATCATTAACCATGTCGATTGTCAATATTATTCAGGAGTCATATCACCAACAAAATGTCCTTCTATGCTCAATGAACATTTATCCTAAAAAATGGGTGGATTTCGAGTTATAATGGTGCTAAAATTAGGTCACCAAGCTTTAGGGATTTTAGAAAAAGTATGGAGAAGCAACCATGAAAATAATGGAATCTTACCAAAAATTCAATCAGAAATAACATTAATTAATCATATTAAAACTCCAATATCACCCATAATTGATTCTCCTTAAAACTCCTACTTTTTATGGTTTTAGATTTTGGAGAATGGATAAAGACAGTGAAAAATTGGGATAAGTGGGTATTTATACCCTTCGCCAGTGAATAAGTATCGCTTAAGAAAACTTTGGGTCGCTTAACAATACTTGTACTTTGGTACGCCCGTCCCTTACACAATTAGTAGATCACTTACACAATATCAGTATGCCTGAACCAGTGTCATGTACAAGATACTATTATTGCTTACGTGATAGCCCTGCCACTTCCAAGCCAATAACTTAAGCAAAAAAATAAGTTGCTGAAGTAATACTTGCTGGGGTTTGCCAGATCGCTTAAGAGATCAAAGGCTTCGCTAAAGTGATGCACCAGCACCATTTGGGAGTTGGACAAATTTCAAGCCTCCGTCAACCCCTCGGGATTAATTAGGAATTCCATATACGCAAAAGGACGGTGCTAACCTTTAAAATTAAACTTCTTAGACTCAATAGAGCGTATGAAATTTCTATTTAAAGTCATTTAAATGAAAAGTGTGTCCCAAACCCACTTGCCATTTTTCTTAACTTATATCCAATAGCCTAAAATGAGTTCGGGAGCATCGAGCAAAGATCCCCCTAACCTAAAATCGATATTTTAGAGATGTTGGAACTATCAAAATTAGCATATGAGGTTGTTTAGTAGATGGTTTTTCCTGGAAGCCAATTTCACCAATCGAAGGCTTCAAAGTAGGGAATTGGTTCTAAGAACAAAAAAAACTATCTGGTAATTGAGTTGTTCGTTCTGGCAAAGTATCTATAAGAAAGCTCTAAGTGGAAATGAACAAAAATACAAAAATTACCTGGAGAGTCATTGCATTATTAACTACTAAAAGAACTCTGTTCCACAAAATTAAAGGATTAGGATGTACCTAAAGCCTCGAACAGGTTAGGATACTGGGTCCATATTTTTCTCTCGATCTCCCAAGTAGCCTCCTTTACTTGGCGGTGCCTCTACTGAACTATAAATACTTAAATCTCTCTAGTTCCCAACCACCTGACATCACTAACCAAAATGAGCACAGGCTCTTCTACGAGGGCCAACCACTCATCAAACTTAACTAAGTCCCATCTAAGCACATGAGATGGGTAAAGAATGTACCACTGCATCATAAAAACATGGAAAAATAAGTGGAAAATAGAAAAATCTAGGGGTAAGGCTAACTCATAAGCCACCTTACAAACTATGTGAAAAATAAAAAAGGGTCTAATATATTTAGGATTGATCTTGCCTTTCCTCCTGAACCTCATCACACCCTTTATATGAGATACATGAAGGAATACTTGATCACCAACTCCAAATCTCAAGGCATGAAGTCTACAATGTGTATAAGCCTTTTGCCTAGTCTAAGTTGCCCTCAACCTATCCTAAATCACCTTAACCTTATGTAATGACTCCTGAAGAAAGTCAGTAGCACGGGGTCTAATCTCAAAAGTCTCAAACCCTCCGATCAGAGAATGATATCTCCTTCCATATAAAGCTTCAAAAGGCGCCATCTTAATACTCAAATTAAAAATTATTATTATACCCAAACCCTGCCAAGGCTGAGTGTTTTCCCACAAACCTATAAAATCCATAACACAAGCTTATAGCATGTCCTTGAGAACCTAAATAATTCGCTTTGACAGACTGTTGATCTAGGGATAGAAGGTTGGTCTAAGATCCACCTAAGTACCCAACTCCTCCTGAAGTATTTTCCAAATCTAGAAGTGAAAAACTGAATCCCGATGTGGAATGATAAATATAAGCACACCATGCAAACAAACTATCTCACTAGCATAGATACGAGCCAACCATTCCACACTGAAGGACATCTAGATATGAATGAAATATGCCAACTTCGTCAATGGATCCATAATGACCCAAATACTATCAGAACCACGGGAAGTATAATGCATGTAACTAACAAAATCAATGGTAATTCACTTTAATTTCAGCTTGCTCGGCCTTCACCTACTGACAACATAGGCAATGAGCCATAAAGTATGCCCCATTTCCCTTCAAGCCACTCCATTAGTAAAGTTTTTTCAAATCTCTATACATCTTAGTTGTACCCGTATGAATAGAATAACTAGAGTTGTGAGCCTCATGCAAAAATGACTAAATCAAGTCATTAACTCTCAAAAAACAAATATGGCTATTAAATCTCAAGACACCCTCAGAATCTATGGTAGCCCTCTTGGACTCACTACTCACACCTGATCATGGATGATGCAAAGTCTCATCCTCAAACTGGTGATCGTAAATCTTCTTATATAGCATAAAACTTACCTCAACACTAGTAAAATCCTCCTAGGGTTTAAAATATCAAGTTGTACCAGTAAGTTTGTTAAGTACTGATATCTCATGCCAATAACCTCTGAGAAACTTAAATATAAGATAAGCTAGCCATACTCACTGTCTTCAAGCTCAAGGCATTCGCGACCACATTAGCCTTTCCCGAATGGTACAAGAAAGAGATACCATAATCCTTAAGATACTCTATCCATCAATGTTACTTAGCATTAAGCTCTCTCTAGGTCTTAAGATATTGAAGAATATAATGATCCGTGAAAATAACACAAGGCACACCATAAAGATAATTCTTAAAAATACTAAGCACAAAAACTACCGCTGCCAACTCCAAATCATGAGTGGGGTAATTACGCTCGTGCAACTTCAGCTACCTCAGTGCATAAGTAATAACACAACCTTACTACATCGGTACACAACCCAAACCAATAACCAAAAAATCACAATACACAGTGAATCCCTTACCCCTCAATAAAAAAAGCTAAAATAGGAGTTGGAGTAAGAAATACCTTGAGCTTTCTAATGCTCGAAACACACTCATCAAACCATCAGAAAAGAACCTCTTTTTGTGTCAATCTGGTCATCGGTGTTGCAATAATAGCTAAACTCTCAGTAAATCATCTATAATAGCCAGCCAAACCAATAAGCTAGAACCTAAGTCAGAGATATAGGTCTGGCCAAAACTTACACTTAGAGAACTTAGCAAAAAGCATATATCTCTCAAAGTCTGGAGCACAATCCTCAAATGTTTTAGCGACCTGAAATCACCTCTCGGGACGTCACAAGATGCTTAAGGCTACAAGTAGCCCTAAGCTAAACCTTTGAGCCTATTACTACATATAATAACTCAATTCGAGATGAAATAAACAAAACACTGATATTGTCATATCAAATGATAAGAAATACAAAGAAAATACTTTGTCCAAACGACCACAAAATTGAAAATCTCAACATACTAACAATCTGATAACTAGTCTGACAAAGCCTCTACTACTACATTAATGAGAGAGCCATTGGGATAGGTCCCCAACTGACTCACAATGAACTGAAAGCAATAATATATCTACTAAAACTCTGAAATATTTGAAAATAGGTCCTTAAACCATGAGGACTCACCACTGTGTAGACGTAGACAAAGGTAATTGGAAATCTCTGATGAGGATGGGACTAAGCACCTAAACCTACATTATAAGACAATGTAGAACATAGACGTATATGTGGATCATCATTTGGGAATGTACTAAGTATATGGGGTGTGTGAACTTACATAAAACAATATCAATACTCTTTAATCAAATCATGCATGCAGGTAGGAATGACTCACATAGCTTGAATAAGTCTGAAATATAAAGCTCATAAATCATGTATAATGAAGCATGTAACACAAATCTCGTTAGTCATTGTACTTTAGCATTAAAATCTGAACTTTTTTCTTATTCTCATTACTTGAAGACTAAAGAAAGCTTTAAACAATACTTTCAAACTCATTCATATATCTCATGGAGAGTAAAACTTCTTTAATGCTCTAGAACTTGGAACTCTTTTAAACTCAAGACACTTGGAACTCGGAATTCTATAACTCTTACTAGTTGAGAAAACTAATTTTTTCTTGAGAAAATATTACTACAAGAAACTATTTTGAAAATCATACTATTAGCGAAAATCACTTATCTCAAAGCTTTAGGGAAAATATTCTATCTCAAGGGAAAATAATTTAGAGTGGTTCTCTTAACTGACATAAACCATGCGAGCTACATGGAGTCCAACATCTTGTCCTCCTAAGGAAGAAACCTCACGCTGGGGAGAGGCATCAAACTCTTGCCAGGGAGTATAACCTCAAATCAGTGATCACTTATCTCATCCTCAGGCCCATAAATCTCAATCCTACAGTGGCACGTAGTTCTGGGGTATGAAACCGTAGTAACTTACCCAACTCAGTGCTAAGTACTACTTTCTTTAGGTAGCTATGCTCACCTCATGGAAATCCACTTTAAAAAAATAATCTCGTGGCTCATAAAGAACCCAACTATTAAATCTGTAATCTCATGTAATAAAGTGGATTTCAAAGCTACTATGACCATTAAGGTCAAAACTTTCACAATAATCTCAAAGTACTTAAATCATGGGTGCTTATAGCTCAAAAGTTCATGAAATTGCAATTATCAAGTAGGTCTTAGTGACCCATAATCAAATCTCAAGTTAAGGCTCATCAAAATGCATACTAGATATCATATGGACTCATAAATAATATAGAAATCTGGAATTTACAGCAATTTGTCTCAAAATTTGAACGTACTCATATACTTCAATTTCTAGAGCATTCCAACCATTAAATTCTCAAGGAATAGCAATATAGGGTATAAACCCAGCTTCAATTTCGTAAGAAAACATGTAAAATCATGCTATTTAACTTTCAATTCATGGGAAACATCAAAACTTTGCAACCAATAACAATGGGTGAAAACCCCTAATTAAATTTCATGTAAAATCTCATAAATTGCAGAAAACTTATAGATTAAAATAAGTCTTTGGGCACAAGGGTGAAAGGATTACCCTTGTTCAAAACCCCACATACCTTAGATTGTGTAATTGCATGTACAAGCTTGTTTGAAACTCTTCCTCTTACTCTTTGAGAGAGGGTTCTTAAAGCCTTGGACTTGGGGAACTCAAATTTCATCTCAATTTGAAGAATCTATGGTGAGTTCTTGAATTTCTTGGATAAGGGTTTTAGATTTTCTCTTGAGGGAGAAACCCTAGCTCTTTGATGTTTTGGGAGATATAAGGCAATCTGCTTCGTTTTGAATATATCAACGTATTAAAAGGAAAAAGACCCAAAAGATCCTTTTAAAAATGACTTAAAAATATTGAATGGGATTTGCCACGGTCGGAGCAATGGTCTGTCGCTAGTCTGATGGTCCGTTGGATCGTTCGTCGAACGTTGGTCAGAAAAAGGACACACCGATTTAGTTGCGACGGTCCATCGCAAGCTTAACGGTCCATCATCCTGGTCGTCGCACTTGGGCTAGAAGAGGGAGTCACTGCCTTGGTTGTGACGGTCCATCGCAAACTCGACGGTCCATCAACCTATCAGTCGCACTTGGGAGGTTCCGACAACACTCAGTAAAACAGCCATAACTTCTCACCCTGATATCAGATTTGGATGAAATTGGTATCTTTGGAAAGATAATTCAATTCTCTACATGAAAAGTAGTTGATATTAGGAAAATTCTATAATGTTTAAAATATTTCTCACTTAGGAAGTCAACCCTTACTCTTCTTAAAGATAAAAATTTGACTTAAAGAAAATCAGAAGTGTTACAGTTGCATATGCTCCTCTCTACTCCTCGAATACACAAGGATATCATCGATGAACATGATCTCAAAAGAATCTAAATAAGGACTGAACGCTCTGTTGATAAAACCCAAAAATGTGACTGAGGCTTCAGTCAACACAAAAGACATCACTAGGAACTCATAATGACCATAACGGGTCCTAAAGGATATGTTTAGGATATCCTCAGCCGAGATCCTTAGTTGATGGTAACCAGACATTAAATCAATCATAGAGAACATCAGTACTCCCTAAATTTGGACAAATAAATCATCAATGCCGAGTATTTGATAATGGTTCTTCACTATCTCTTTATTAAGTTGTCTATATTTAATAGACATACGCATGGATCCATCTTTCTTTTTATCAAACAACATAGTAGATTCCCAAGAAGACACATCATTCTAATGAAACCCTTAAAAACAAGATCCTGAAGATGAGAATTCAACTTCTTAAGCTCGGCAGGAGCCATATGGTAAGGTATAATAGAAATAGGGTCGGTTCCCAGCTCAAGATCAATAAGAAACTCAATATTATGCTTGAGAGGAAGACCATGTAGATCAGTTGGGAAAACATTAGGAAACCCTCAAATTATAGGAATAGAGTCAAGCAAGATACTTATCACACTAACATCACAAATATAAGCGATAAAAGACTCAAAACTCTTAAAAATAAGCCTCTTAGCATGAATATAAAAAATAATCTATATCTGTTTGCGACCAATTGCTCAATTCCACACGATCAGGGGTAGTTGGGCATGGAAAAGGTAACACTCTTAGCAAAACAATCTAGGACCCCATGATAGTGGGATAACTAGTCCATTTCCACAATCACACCATAATCCACCATATCTAAAATAATAAGATCTACATGAGAATTAATCTCTCGAATATTCACAACATATGATTGGAAAACCCAATCCACTATTAAAGAATCATCTACGAGAGTAGATACACATAATGGTGTGGATAATGAATCCCAAGATAACTCTAACCATATAGCATAATAAAAAACACATAATATTAAGTGGATATTGGGTCAAATAAATTAAAAGCCAACTGATGGTACAACAAAATTATACTTGTTATAAAAACATTTAAAGACTCAGCCTCAGGTCTAGTAGGTACTGCATATACATGATCATGCTTGTAACCTAGCTAGGATCCTAACTGATATCCTATCCTACATCCTTGAGAACCTCTACAAGAATCCTGGAGACCATATTTATAACAACAAATACCACTTCTAACTAAGGGATAAATTGCCCTAATTGCTAAAACACTCTGGGCTAAAGGAACAATCACTCCATGATTGGGGCAATAATCGAAAGCTCTACAACCATAACATGCCCCAAGAGTTCGACTAAAACCAAAAGATCCGACTAAACCTATATAACCACCACGACTAGAATATCCATAAGATAAACCTCTTAAAGATAGACCACGACCCTAGCTAGGATAATCACTGGTGGTAGAATGGCCTTCTTTGATAATCTAAAGAGCAGTCTAAATAGGTTTTCTAGATATACACTAATATTGATACGACTGATGCGGAATATACCTACCCTGAGTGTTATGACCTAATTTATTTAGTCATGATGGAGCCTACGATAACCCACCAGTAGGCAAGTCAAACTTGTAGCCTAAAATGGCTAGTAATAGACTACACAAATATATATATTAAAAGAAATGTGGTATAAGTGAAGTAAGAGAAAGAAATACATAATAAAGTCTCAAAACCTAGTGTTATTAATACAAGAGTTGCTAATATAACAAGAGTACAAGAGTAAAATGGACGAAAAATATTACACTGATATAACTTATCTCTGCATACAACATAGAGACTAGTTTATTATATAACAGAGAGGTGAGTAGTACTCTGAACGTCAGGAACTCACTTTAATTATTTTAACCACGGATACTCCACATGATGCACACGTCAATTATGATAACTCATACTATGATCTACAGGCTACAGAAGTCTAGTATGAGTACCAGATGAATAGTACTTAGTAGGCAACTTCCAACTAAGCTCCATAGATAAAGTAGATATATATAACATGTAAATAGAATGAAAATGACACCTAAGTATTCAACAACCTCATAAAATGGCCAATGAGATAGTAAGGGTATCCTATCCTATTCATGTCCAACATACTAACATAATAAGGCTATGAAAGTAGCAAGGAAGAACTATCATATTCAGTCATACATAAAAATCTCAATACTATACTGTATATCCCTAACCAATATATGAATGGAGGATGAAAGAAAATCATATAGATATATACAAGGCCAATGAATGAATATAGAAAATGAACAAAGAAAGAAAGAGGTATACAATTATACCATAGTTACATATAGCTAGATATGCATATTTATAGTTATAAGTTCAAATCAAAGAATAACCTAGATCATCATATCTTCATTTAAATCCTCACTATAATCCTATCAGGACTAAGTACTAAAAACTCTGAGTTTCTAATCCATTTAGTCTCATCATGAATTAATCATGAGTAATAATGAAATCATAAGATTAGAAAGGCCAAAATCATACCTAAAATATTAATAATGAATCAATGACTAATTTGTCATAAGCTAAACATAACAATGATCATAACAATGATAATAATAATATCAATAAAAAAATGAGTAATTGGCTATTTTGAAAACCCAAATACCTATCTGATATGATGGATGGCCTCACCACCCCAGGCTCGGAATGTTAAATCACCATACAACAAAACAAGGTATAGTCATCACCCATATCTTTGCTGCCCTCCCATACTAGCTAATAGATATAGGTACATACTGGTGATAGGTGATGCGCATGCAAGCATTAATTTAATAGTATTCACAATACCCTAACCATTATCATCATCATTCTCTAGCTTTGCTGGGTATATATATATGTCATACATAGGACTAGATGAACTCGAATCGATAGATATGCATATGGGAATATTAATATTATCATCCTCCGGCCTTTCCAGGTATCAAATCATTTTCACAATATCCTCCAGAATTACTAAGTAACATCACATCATCATAATATCCTTTGTCCTTGTCGGGTATTATCATATCATTATAATATCCTTCGGCCTTGTTGGGTATTATCATATTATTATAATATCCTTCGGCCTTGATGGGTGTCATCACATTATCATAATATCCAAATCAAATTCAATAATAGAGAGTATCCCCACAAGGGCTAAAGTAAAGTTCAAGCTCCAAGAGAGCTAAAGTAAAGAACAAGCCCTACGAGGACTGAACTAAATAAACATAAAAAGAGAAGAAAGGTAGAGTATATTTCAATAATTCATCATTCTTCATCAATATAATATTATTATTATAGGCGTATATATAGCATAAATATTATAAGTTTCATAAGGTTTTTCCCAAAATTTATATTATCAATCCAGCATCTTTCTCCGTACCATACCGGAGAGATATGTATCTGGATATGATAGGTGCGCAGGCTCAAGACATCACTAAAAGAGTGTACATCGATAAGTTTGTTTCCTAGAGTGAACTTCAAGACTAAATTATTATAAAAGATTAGAAAGAATCAAAATCCTTCATGACCAGATTAATTAGTAGTATCAAATTGTTGAACAAAACTTATCTCGATCAAGTCTTTTAAACATCATTATTAACCTCTTTCACATATAAGTAATTCATTACAACAATCATTTATTATTATAAATAAATCTATTTTTAAGGTCAAAAGTTGTCTTTAACCCTTAGTAATAAGAATAATAATATTATAATCTCATCAGAATTGTATCAATCATCGATGCAACAATCATGAATGTACCAAATCTATGCATGCCATCACTAGTATTCATACATGGAACAATAATCATTAATATGTCAACAAACTACAATCACAACCTTTATAGAGATAGACACTTCCTGGATGGCCAACTCATATCATAATATGGCCTTGGGCCCAATAATGTGTTCGAAACAATTATAACATCATAATCATAGTCTTTGACACACATACATATCCGGAACCCATATCAAAATAATATTTATAAATCATCTCATTTTAAATAAGCCATGGAATATTTATAAGGCTTACAATCTTTATAGACCATAAAGAATATCTATAATAATCTCACACATAGGAGGCATCTCACATCTGAGAGGAATAATGCATCAATGAAGCATAACTCATAACTAAGAGGTACATCACATCTATAAAACGTCTTATATCTATAGGTCATGATCATGACTATGAGGGATATTATCTTTTTAGTCCAACTATCAAATATAAGAGGAAATAACATCTCTAAAGGCCCAAAGATCATAATCCAAAAAAAGTCATCACAATTTACTAAGCCACAAAGTAAACTTATTCTAAACGATCATTAGTCTAAACTAGGCCTAACATTCGCAACTAAGTCCACAAGGGCTAACACAAGTCTTGGCCAAGGTGGCCGAAAAAACCCACATCTAATCCTCAATGTCCATATTTAGGCAACTTATACCCCAAAATAGGCTAAGGTATCTAGTTCATCTTCAATATCTCAAGTAATCCATAACCAATCCTAATATAGGAATTTCGTCTAGAAATAAGGGCATTTAAGTCAACTGTACTCAATTTATGGTTTCAAGATCACTATACTAGCCTAACTAAGGTTAATAATACTAACAATGATTCTAACTCTTAAGACATGTCCCAAAACTAGAATTATATCGAATCCATGCAACAAGTTATTTCAATCTAGGGAGGAGGCAATATGATTCAAAAAGGATATTAATCATTTCAACTTACAGGTCAAAACCCTCATGTAATCCCCAAAATTCAATATTCAATGCAAATTCATTCAACCTATAATCAAACTTAACATTCTCATTCACACTCATTATATATCATGCATCATTTTACGGAGAAGAGTAGACAAAAACCTACCTTAAAGCTAAACTGTGAATCCTTACATCATTCACCAAAGTCTCATCTTTATTTCACAATCCCAAAAATGCCATCACACTATCAAAATCATGATCTACCCATCAATTCAAGAATAATGATACACATATTGCAACATTATGCTTCGGGTCCAAAAGTAGAACCAAAAATCCCAAGTATGTCCCACTTACATATATCATATTTCTGATGTAAACCTAATGTGATATCAAGCTCATGGAATTAAAAACCTCAAAAACAGGTGAATACCAAGCAAAGTTTGGGCTCAAATCAATCCCTAAAAGGTTTTGGTGTGTTTGGTTAAAAACTATAAGACCCCATAAAATCATAAGCTTAACTCAAACCTTTAAAGCTTGTTAAGGGGCCCCAAACTTAGAAAATTTAAGCCAAGTGTTCATACTTAGCGTTATTTTAGCCTTCGTAGGTTGGAAAATCTATTTCACGACCCTTATGACCTTTAAATATTGATTTTTAGGTTAATTCATGATCAATAATGTCAGTAGGTGTTCTAGGACATGTTTTATATTTTTCGGACTTCGTTTAAATCACATTTGAAAGCTTAAACTAGTGGATTGATGAGATCTTGATGTTCCAAATCATTCATCGCATCGATGAGTATTTTTACCCAGCTCCTAGTGCTAATTCTAGTGAATCGATGCAGACTCAATGTTGTGTGTTAGTCATTACATCACTGCCAATGACGCAACACGTCGGTATGTGCGTCCCTAAATCAGTTTTTAGTTATTAAAAAGTCGCATCCTCAAGGAGTAATTGGGTCTTTTCCCACCTTATGTCAGCCCCCAAAACATGAAATTAAGCCACATTAGAGGAAAATTTCATTCCCTATTCGGAATTTACTCAAGAATAAATTCCCTAGGAGATCAAAATTTTAAACTCAAGGCTTAAGATTTCACCATCATTCGTCAAGAATTTAGCAACCAAGGTACGTGAAATGTTCATCCAAGGGTTTCTTTCCACCCTTGGAGTTCAAAAAACTTTTTCTAAATACAAGTTAATTAATTGCATGGATTTCATGTTTGATCTTGAAAGTATTAATGATTATGATGTTAATGGTGATCTAATTCCTTGATTTGTATGAAGTACATACAAACTAGTTTAATTATTAATTGAATTTTTTGAACTACATGTCAAACTCTTGAATTGCAAGTTGAATGTAGAATCCATGATATTACTACATGTTTATTGATATGTGAAATACCCATGCTCCACAAGAGTTTGTCAAAATGCTTATATGATTAGACTAGTCCAAGCATAACATGTTATTGTGTGATATCAATCATGCACTAGCTCATGTATAATAAGTGTTTGACTAAACATGTCTACGTGAATGTATTATTTGCAAGATAGTACCATGATGCTACTAAAGTCATTCAGTTATTTACTTTTCATACTTTTGAGTCCTGGGGGTATTGAATACCCGATAATTTAGCTCTTTATCTAGAGCCAATGTCAGTTATAGAATAATCTCAGTCATGTCATGATCATTAGTACTCTCAGTCAGTTACTGAACTCAGGAAAAATTCAGTAGACTCAGTATTAGTCCAGTCCAGTTCAGTATCCAGTTCAGACCTCAAAAATTTAGTTAGTTAACAGAATTTAGTAGTGTTCTGTCAGTTAGTGGAACTCAGTGAACTTAGATCAGTTCAGTTAGATAGTATATTCAGTAACAGCTCTGCCAAGCCTATTATGAACTAGGAATCAGTTAAGTATCTATTCAGTTAGGAGTAGGATTCAGCACCAAGCGAACCCAGGGATGACGGCATTCCTGCCAGAAGAAGGTTTGACCCTTAGTAGCAATCCCTGCATTACAGAACTATGTATCCAGCGTAGGCTGAGATATCTTCCTGCTAGAATAAGGTTGATACATCTCATATTAGTTTTCCTGCAAGCGAGGGTTGAAAAAAAAAGCTTCTTGTAAGAGAGGGTTAACTCATAGTAGTCTTTACCCGTGGCATGATAATGACACCCTACCAACTTGGGTTACAGGTTGGACCCCAATCTATTTAGAAAGGGGCATGTCGATTCGATGATTACCTCCTAGAGTCTTATTTTCCATTCTTAGAATAGAACTCAACTAAGTTCTATAGAAATCAGGACTATCAAACATAATCACACAGTTCAATACGGAACTCAGAATAGTTCCACAAAATCAGGACTGTCAGATACAGTCTCTCATTTAAAAGTAATATAGTATCAGTACACTCATTTATCAATAAAGAATTAATTCAGAACTCACTATCCAATGTTATCGTGACCTCAGTTACAGTTTACGTATTCATGCATGTACTGTCATTCAGTTATACTCTTGTTATTTAGTCAGTATAGTTCATGCATATGAACCCATGTATCTTAGACTACCTAACTTAGCATACAAATACATTCAAAGTACTGACGCATACCTTTCTTTTATACTATGATGTCTTATATCATAGGTTCAGACGCACGGGCTCCCGATTATACTTAGCAGCTCGATCCATCAGTAGCAGACTAGTGGTGAGTCCTTATTATTTGAGGATAGATTTATTATTCCAGTATTTCAATACTTAGTTTATTTCAGTAGTTGGAGTTAGTTGTGGACTTGTTCTATCAACTCCTTGTTCATACAGTAGAGGCTTTCCAGACTAGAGTATTTTGGACAGATATATCAGTATTCAGTTTTTAGTACTCAATATTTATTTACAGTTTTGAACATTATGGAAAGTTTTTGCCTATTTTTTTATATTATAGTATTATTATTCAGTTATTGCAGAAAGTACTAGTCATGGGTTAGCATGTGGTCCCTCGGGATTATAAGCACCATGTAGCATCCGGGGTACACACTCGGGGCATTACAAAAACAAAGAAATCAAGCATAAAATTAAGGATTCTTACCTTAAATCTAAACATATTCACAATAAAAGATGTTAATCAAGCTACCAAGTCACACCAAAGACTCAATTTTTAGTTATCTCACTTATTTAGGGTTTCTAGGTCTTAAGGTTAGCTAAAAAAAATTGCAAGAATACGGCCTAAAGGGCCTTTTTTATAACCATAATAAGTTGGGAGATATTGCTATTGCAATCCAGGGATGGAAATATCACTAGGGAAATCGTAATAACCCTATGGTGATTGCGTTATCCACTATGGGCACCAGATATTAGTAATGTCAAAATCTTATATTTGATCCTCGAAACTCATTCGAAACCATATCAACATGATCTAATAGTGAAATTTAAATGTAAGCCACATTTTAGATCCAATGGAATCATCAAAAATTTTATCAGAGTTTGTTTCAGCAAAAAGTAGGCCCCACACCTATAATTCCATTTTTCATAAAATCCGCACAATAGCCCAAATAAGTTCAACAGCCTTCCGACCTAAACCAAGGGTCCCCTATCCTAAAATAGATGTTCCTGATATGATGGAGAAGTTATCTTTTCCATCCGAGGTCATTTCAACCAAATGTGGGTCCCATACACTATTTCCAATTTTCTAACTTTTCGACCAATAGGTCGAAATGAGCTCGGGTGCATTGAGACCCAAACCAAAGGTCTAACTATTTAAAATTGATATTTCGTATCTATTAGCATAGTTGGAATTTTCTTCCAAGGTCATTTTTCTGAGGTTTTTGCCTAGTGGATATTTGGAACTAGCAAAGACTTCCATATAGGGAATTGACTCTAAAATCCAATTGAATTACCCGACAATAAACTGTCAGTCCTAGCAAGTCATAAATGACTTGGGACACTATGGAGAAGCTTAAATGGAAAAAATAAATGGAATTATGAAAAATGACCTGAAGGGTCATTATACTGAAAACATTTATGCTGAATCGAGAGTTATTATGACTCCAATTAAACCTACCCTATTATCGCAGCCTCTTATCGTTGCCCCCCTTGGTGCTTCTGATGCATTTTCTCCATAATCTAAGTGTGATCAGAAACCTCAGTAAAAGACCTACAAAAAACAACTAAACTCTATATAGACATAAAGAGGAAGTCTTAATCTTTGAATAAAGCAATGAATCATCTCATATTCAATAGATACAATAGAAGTAGCATACCAAGCCAACTCATAAGAGCCTCATACTCCATAAAAATTGTGGAGCTCTGCTCTATCCTTGAAAATCTATCACTCAAGTGTTCACTAAACTGTTGGGCATATACTTCTCCAAAAAGATATCAGATAACTAAGTCCATGTCAAAGAGGGAGATCCATCTGGCCTAGAATCCAGATAACCTTTCCACCAATGTCGTGCTGCCAAGTCCAACCAAAAAATAGTACAATACACACGACGAGTCTCAACTAGGAAAAAATTATGGATCCTATCCTCACAAGCAATCAAGAACTCATGCGCATTCTCGCTTGGTGCACCAAAAAAACTAAGCAAAGCTAATCTCAAGAATCTACTCAACATATTTTTCTCCACAATAGACTTAGTAGGTTGGACAACTATTGGAAGAGAACTTACTGGTAAGGAGGGACCTTAACTCTAGGAGTTGGAGTGCAAGTTGTGCCCCTCCCTAAATACCACTCTAATCTGCATACTGTGTATTATTAGACGATGCACAACTAGCTAATACCTAAAGATGAACCAAAGAAACCTTGAGCACTAAAGAAGAAATAAATCCAGGTGGACCCTAGGATTTTCCTTTGACAATCACTTGCAAGGGTGAAAGAATCTTTGTCTTGGGAGTGATAATAGGTTCTGGGAAGGACCCTATCCTTGCCTCTAGTTGGGGACACATCTCTAGAGTTTTCAAAACCTTTAGTTCTTCCATGAATAGCAATAGGATCAGTAGGATCAATTTTGAGACCCTTATCTCATGTAGCTGTAGCACGTTCCCTATCCATCTATGAAAGTGTGAAACTAAAGGTATGCTTTAGAAACTAACTTAGACGCTTAGTAGAAAATAAGTTAAAGAAGTTAATAAATCCTAAAAATATCTTATAGCCTCCCAAAGATAAGAAACAGACATCATCCTTTCGATCCGCGGGACTCCACTTGATACTTGCTCTTGGACCAATAATACCAGTATAACCTAAGCTCTGATACCAAGTTTTCATAACCCAATTTTTAAGTCATGAGGGTACATACTTTATCTCTAGCAATAATACAATAATAATGTTCTAATACAAAGATAGGAAGTCAACAACTATCCCAAGACTCAGTAATATCAATAAAAGAGTTACTACGAATGAATTATGAGTACTAAAGATTAGAATACAATCTATCTCAAAGATGAAAGACTAGACATAGTGTAATACCCCATATTTCTACCTAGATTAAAAAACGTCCCAAGAATGTTAGAAACTTACTTTGGAAGATGAATCCACTTTTTTGCAGGTGGAATTTTTAAGATTTTCTCTTTTTTCATGTGGGAAATTCAATAAGCTTTCCATCAATATAAGATTCTCCTAAATACGATAATCGAGTAAGAAGTTATGACTATTTTAAGTTCCCATCGTAAAACAGCACCATATTAGTTAGTGGCGCACCGCGCCACAAAAGAAAATGGCATTTGTCAAATTCCAGTAGGGGTCCGCGATAGTGGCGCATCGTGACAAACTTCTAGGTCACAAACAAAGTGGCAACACTATGGTTCCACGTCCCGCCATCCCCCAATTTCCCATTTGTTAAATTCCACTGACACGGTGGTATAGCGCCGCGTCGCGCCAGGGGTCCAGGTCGGGAAATTTTCACTAATTTAAAAGATACGTCCAGGATTAAAAGGGTCAATTTCCCACCCCTATTTAAGCCCTTTAACATGATATTCAGCTATTTAGAACCCAAAATAAACTAGTTTCTCTCAAGAACAAGCTAGGGTTTCATTTGGGGATTCAATTTCAAGAAAGTCTCTTCGTCAATATTTGCTAAATCAAGAACTAAGGTATGCGTAGTGTTGATTTATGGATTACTTTCATCCATATAGATGAAGAACCCTATTTTAAATTATGAATTATGGTATTTATGTTGTGGTTTGGTTGTGACTATGTTTATCTTGTTATATGATTCCCACATTGGAATATTTATGTGTTTTTCATGAAACTACATTAGCAAGTGAGTGAAATCCATAAATTGAGTTATTTATACTATATCAGTTTGATGATTGTGCCTATGACCTATGAGTGCATGCAAGGCTTTTGAAAAAATGCCTACGAAGATAGAAATTATGCACTATAGCTAAATTGTGATCCAAAATGACTTCCATGTTATTCTTATGTATTGAAATTTATTTGTTGGATTTCTCATGAGTTTTCCTTATGAAATAATGCTATGTATACATGATATCTTATTCACGTACCAAGCTATGATAATTATATACCCAAGAAATATCTCCAACTATTGTATTATGGATTGTTGATGTTGGTCATGCATTCAATAATGTCATGCCTTGTCAGTTTCCTTCCATTGATTCCTGGGGGTACTTGTACCTGAAAAATATAGTTGTGTGCCTAGATTTAGTTTCAAGTTTTCATGATATCCTCAGTCAAGCCATGGTCCATAGAACCCAGTCTGTCGTGTGACTCAGGAAAGCTCAGTAATTCAATAATCTCAATAGTATTCCGTCAGCTAACGAAACTCCATGAATTAAGTCTAATCCAGTTCAGTTAATCATGTTCAGTGTCTATTCATATGGGAGTAAGAATTAGAACCAAGTTAACCCAAGGATGGGAACTCACCTGTTATATGAGGGTGTGATTCGTAGAAACAATCCTTGTGTTCCAAAACTATGTAGCCAGCGTAGGTTGAGATATCATAGCCTGTTATATAAGGGTAGATAAGGTGGCTTAACCCGTTATATGATGGTTCCCACCATTCATACTAGAGTTACCTGTTATATGAGGGTTACTCATAGATTTTCCTTACCAGTGGAACTGTATTGACACCCTTCTAATTGGGGTTACAGATTGGACCCCAACTCAGCCATAATGATGTATTAGGGGCATGTCAGTTAGATGACTACTTCCCACAGTTTCAGTTACAGAATTTAGGACTGTCAGATATAGTAAACTTAGAACGGTATGGAACTCAGCTAGTTCTATTAGAATCTAGACTGTTAGATATAGTTGCTCAGTATCAGTTATTTTAGTTTGTCAGTACTCAGACTTAGTAATCATTTTATCACAAACTCAGTTACAGTTATTATGTATTCATGCATGTATACTCACGTTCATATTATTCATCCAGTTAGGATAGATAATGCATGAAAACCCTTTTCATTCAGCCTACCTCACATGCATACCAGTACATTCAAAGTACTGACGCATTTGCGCTATGGTGTTTTATACCTTAGGTTCAGAAGCACGAGCTCTAGAGCATCAGTAGCATTCCAGTCTCTACAGTTAGACTTAGCAGTGAGTCATCATCTTTCGAGGACATGATCATTTCTTTATTATCTCGTTAATTAGTTTATTAGTTGGAGTTAGTTAGGGACATGTCCAATCATCTCCTTATTCAGACGATTATATTTTAAAGGCTTTTTAGACTACAGTATGTTTAGAAAGTTATGTTTTGGGCATTTATATTCCATCCCAGATGTTACATTTTAACGGATATTAAGTTACCATTTGAACCTTATGGCCTTTCAGTTTATGTTTCTACATTATACAATATATCATGTAGTATACAGGCACAGATATAAGTCATGGGTAAGATTGTGGTCCTTCGGGGTCATGATCACCGTGTAGCATTACAGGTACCAGATTCAGGGCATTACACATAGATAATATAAGGAAAAAGGGTAATTCCGACTCTAAGAGCTCACCCATTCTCTAAAATTGATCCTACATGAACGTCGAATAAGCGGCGATAACTAGTATTCAGATCTACACCAAAAAGATACAGAAGTGTTGTATGAGTACCAAAACCATGGGTACTTAGCAGGCATCATCTGCCAACTATGATAAGTTATGATATAAATAGGATAAGATATAAGATAAAATAAACTATGTCTAGGCAAAAGGGGAAAACATGGAAATAAGCTCCAACATTGTTATAGATAAATAAAAAATGCGTACGATATAATGACATAAAGATCATACCATTATAACAAAAAGATTAGCCCCATAAGCCAGTAAGTGAGGAAAATTAAATAACCCAACGCAGTCCCCCAAATGCATGGAGCATACACTATTAGAAACTAAGTAACTAAATAGTGATAAATCACCAAATTATAATGACATAACCAAGAATCCATTCGAATCACATCATCTCATACATAATTCCCAATGTCGGACTTGAATCGAAACTCAATAAGATAATTACTATTATCATCATTTATCAGACTTAAACCAAAACTCATATTATTAAGATCATTATAAACTATTGGAATTGAATCGAAAATCACATTAATAACACATATCAATGAACCATATCAACAAGCCATACCGATAGACTAACCCAATAGATTATTCCATGTCAATAGTCATAATCATAAGTTATTTGAATAATTGTACCTATAAGACACCAATCATATCTATAATTCATTGATAAAAATCTATAAACCATATCATATTTATGAGCCACATCATATATATAAGCCATATCATATCTATACATCAGTAATCATTAGTCACATAGAAATTTGTATCATTAATCATGTCAATAGTCTATATTATTAACCATATTTGGGATACACATTAATCATTATATATATAAGTCATATGATCATTCATATATCTATAAATCATATCATTAGTCATGACGGAAGCCATCTCAATAAACATATATATATTCCATATTACTAATCAATACTCAAAATTAGCATCAATCTTTCAATATCCAACCACAACCTCATTCAATATACTTAATCTTCTCAAGTCCTAAACATAAAATTTAGAAGAGTTTAACATGTGTGAATAAGTCTACAAAAGTAACACAAATCTTGTCCTAAGTTGGATCGAAGGGCTCCATTCTAATCCTCAAAATCTATTTTAGGAAAATTCTACCCTAGACTAGGCTAAGGTATCTAAGTTCTTTTTTAGATGTTAAGTAAGACATAAATAGCCCCAATATAGTTATCCTTCCCAAACATGTACAACTAATGAAATTTCCCCTAACTTAAGCAACTAAGGAAAATTCCACCCTAAAAATGAATGACTAAGGCACTTTCACCTAGTTTGAATTTGTAAGGAATTTCTATTATAAACATAAACCATGATGCCTAAATTACCTTTGATATGAATAACTATGCTAATTCCTCCAAATCTATCATTTCAAAATAGTGTAAACGGTCCAACTAAAACAAATATTCTCATTCATACTTCTAACACCTAAATCACACACTATATCTAGCATAATATCATAAGCATATTGCAAGATAGATTAATCTATGAAGAAGGTAAACCTAGTCTACCTGAACACCAAACAAAACCTGAAGAATTTGCTTAATCACTGATTTTCCTTTCCGTCAGGCTTTCATAAAGTGCCAGACAATAAAAATCATAATCTACTTATCAAAATGATAATAATGATGCCCGTATTGCACTAGTGTTCTTAGCATCTGAAATTACATAAAAATCCCATGCGGGGCCTATTTATGGAATCGCACATTCAAAATCAATATAATGTCCCTCTATTCTCTAGGAACATTTATCTTAAAGAATGGATGGATTCTGAGCTATAATAATGCTAAAATTAAGTTACCAAACTTTTATGGATTTTGGCATAAGTATGGAAAAATTCATCATGAAGATAATAGAATCTTACTGTAAATTCAACGTGAAATCACGTAAATGTTTTATACTAAAGCTCCAATATCATCCACAATTTATTGTCCCAAGAACTCCCACTTTTTAGGATTTTAGGTACTAGAGAATGGATAAAGAAGGTGAAAAAATTAGGCCAATTAGGTATTTATACCCTTCCTAGGTGCAAGGGTATCACTTAAGAAAACATTATGACACTTAAACAATATTTGTGCTCAAGCACGCCTGTCGCTGATGCAATTAGTAGATCGCTTAGGCAATATCTGACTACCTGAGCCATTATCTCGTACATGACACTATTATCACTTATATGATAGCCCTGCAACTTCTAATTTAGTCACTTAATCAATAATATGAGTCGATTAAGTGATACTTGTTGGGGTTTTCTAGATTGCTTAAGCGATCAAAGGAATCGCTGAAGCGATGTACCAACACAATCTCTACCAACTCCTCAGGATTCATCCAGAATCTCATATACGTAAATGGACTATTATACCCTATTAAATTTGATGTTTTGTACTTAATGATGCAGTTAAAATTTTCATCCAAGGTCGTTTGATGAAAAGTGGGCCCTACACCTACTTGCCAGTTTTCTTAACTTTTGGCCAATAAATAAAAATGAGTCTGGGAGCCTCGAGACCTGAACCAAGGGTTCACCCAACTTAAAATTAACATTTTAAATCTGTTGGAACTGTTACAATTAACATACAAGGTTGTTTAACTAATGTTTTTGGTGATAGCCAATTTGAAGCAAGGAGGGGTTGAAAATAGAAAATTGTCTCTAAAAACTAAACAAACTGTCTGGTAATCAAACTGTCAGTTCTAGCATGTCATAAATTGTGGGGTGCCTATAGGAAATAGTTAAACAAAGGAAATAAGTATAAATATAGAAGATGATCTGGAGGGTCATTGGACTTCTCATACTACTAAAGTAAGGAGTTTGATTCTACATATACTTGAAGCATGATTCTGATCTTAGCTTAGATTTTATGTGTGTACACTATCACACCTACTGAAGATCTAACTGATTTTTATCATGTAAATATCCATAAAATATGATATAGTAAGTGTAGTATCAGTACAAACAGACGTACTTGTTAGTACCATTCGCCAACTAGGGATAGAAAGCATATAACAACAAAGTGCAATCAAGAAGAGGTCATGACACAATAACTTATCATACTTAACCTACTTTAACTATCCACCTTTCACTTATTAAAGCATTAAAATTTATGCATAGATCATGACTAACCATCATAATTTAATGAATCAACCCTACCTATATCTTTTATGCACTCACCTAGTTGCAATAACTCTATAATTTTTTCTCTCTCTCGTTAATTCTTTTTCATAACCTCCCTCGATCCCTATTTTATTTCCATTAACCATTTGAACTGCACCAATAATGATATTTAATAAAAACTCAGTAGCTTCACACAAAGGGACAATATAATACACATCAAGTATATAACTTTACACATAAGGGAATAAGACTTATACAAAATCTAGGAAATACGTTAAATTTAAACTTTACTTAACTGCACATTCCAAGCTATCAACTTAAAAACCACAAATTATTCGTTTTATATCATTGAATTAAAATTTATTCATATGTCACGATCTGATTTCCAAGTCATGATGACACCTACTCTACTCCACTAGTAGGTAATCCAAACTGTAGCCCGAAACTATAAGTAATGGACTAATTGGTGGAAAGATGGCATAAATGACTAAAAATTGCAAGTAAAAGAATTACAATCCATTAATAATATAATAATATAATAATATTATAACATAAGAGAAATAATAACATCCCACGACCTACTAATATTGGTGCAAGTGCCTCAATCCAAATAAATACAAGTACTGTCAAGTCAATATATAATAGTCTAGAAAATGAAAAGTCTAGAAAAAATAAAAGAAGGAGAAAAGTTTAACTCCAGCTCCAAAATCTCACCCTATCTCCAAACTTTGGCCAGCATGATCTCGATGTCAACGAAAACAACTAGTACTTTGATATACACAAAAAATGTACAAAAGTGTAGTATGAGTACAAAAGTCATAGGTAATCAGTAAGCATCATCGACTGACTGAGCTAAATCATAATATAAATATAATAACATGCGAGTTAAGTAAGTTAATTCAATGGAACAAGGAAAAATCAGGAATAATTCTCCAAATTTTTAAAGTAGACAACTATAATAATAATAAAAAAAAGGACAACAACCTTTACATAACTGGCCCACATAAGCCAGAAGGTGAAAATAAAATAAATAACCTAATGAGGGCCCTCACTAGCCCTGAGGATGCAAGCAAGAGAAGTAATAACAATAATTAAATCAGGTATCTATAGCTTAAAACCATAACTATAGATCATGTAATATTGTAAATCACCAAACTCGAACTTGTTCCATAACCATAATAATTAATCTCTCAATGTTGTAATTTAATTGGAACTCATATCATCATTTATTAAACTTAAATCAAAACTCATATCATAAATTATGTAAAAATTAAATCGATCTTAAGATAATAATCATCATACTCAAATCAAAACTAATATCATTTCCCAAGTATCAATGTATGATAACATATCATGCATCTAAAACTCCTCGCTAAAAGAAAAAATTATAGTAATGTGCAAGGCCTATTGAGTCTACAAGGAACTAATAACAATCTTTACCTAAGATGGGCCAGAGGGCCCACTTCTAACCCTAAAATCTATTCTAGGAAAATTCTACCTCAAACTAGGATAAGGTACCTAATTTCACTACTAGATAGTAAATACACCATATTTTAGTCTTAAGATAATAATTCTACCTATAGAATGAGTAATTAAGATAATTATGACTAATTTTGGTTCCTGAACTAGATAAAAGATCCTAATCAAACTAAATTGTAATGACCCTTTATGTTATCTTACAAATTTCTTCTTATTTTTGTTGCTAAAGCTTTTTCATACCTGCCCCAAGTCGTTTATGCGTAATTTGTAATAGCAGTCTGATTACCTGGTAGTTCGTTTGGTTTTTAGATCCAATTTATGATTTGGAAGTCTTTGTTCATTCAAAATGGCCATCAAGCAAAAACTTTTGTAAAATAATCTTGTATGCAAATTCTGAGCATCAAGAACTTCAAAATGTCGATTTTATGCAAGATAGACCTTTGGTTCAGGTCTCGAGGCATCCTAGGTCATTTTGACCTATTGGTTGAAAAGTTAAGAAAATGAAATACAGGTGTGGGACCCACATTTGGAAAATGACCTTGGATGGAAAATTCGAGTGTGCCATCGCATTTGGAATACAAAATTTGGTATGGTTACATAGTTTGTTTATGTTAAGGGATTCCTACTGAATCCCGAGGGCATGATGAAAACTTGAAAATTTTCCAAGTTTTCAACTTTTATCTGCTGTGCCGAAGTTTGCTAGACATAGCTTCAATTATGAATTCTCATGCAGAGAAAATAGTGCAATCAATAGGGCCTATCACAAATGTGATCAGCGTGTGTATGGCAGTTCAATCACACCCTTTTAGTCACGATAGCCGCTTATAAGGGCCTTGACTAGTTATAAGAAAACCTCTTCGTCTGTAGTTTTTCCTATTTTCACTCGTGTCTTGAGAGCTAAAATCCCTAAAATTATATGTTAACTTAGAATTGAACCTTCTGGGTTATTGGGAAGATAGATTAATATATATTTTTTGATCTTCTATGGATTTAAGGGAAGAATCCTTTAAATTCATGGTTGAATTTCTTGATTATTTGTTCAAATCCTAAATCCTTTAGGGCTTGATTTTATCCCCAAATTAGCTTAGTTTATGCCTACTCTTGAGGGTAATAATTCCATAAGCTTGATATTATGTTGGGTTGGTTTCAAAAACATGATATTTGCAAGTGGGATTACTTTATGAACTCATATATAGTGATTAGTTATAACACTATAAGTGACTAAACACCCTCATTCTAGAGAGGCTATGAACCTGACCACTTAGTTTATAATTTAGTTGGTTTATTGTTAATTAGCATGTTAGGTTGTTAATATATTTGTGTTATTACTATTCTAGTAATTTAAGACCTCTAGGATAAACTTATATATCCATGATAAGCCGAGAATAAAGACCAATAGACTAGATCGTGGGATGTATGGAGTGGGATATTAAACTTTAAAAGAATTGATGATAGGATATGCAGTTAGGATAGGATTATACATAATTTGCCTATTTAATTCATAAATAGGATGAACTATAAATGCATTTAAGTTAGTTCTCACGTCGCCTATCAACGATATAGTTGTGGGGATAACTAAGTTAGATGATTTAGAGGTTGATCGTTCCTAAATCATGTTATCAACCCCATGAATCAACTACCAAGATAGTTAACTTAACCAATGAGATTGTATAGCTTAGTAGTATTTTTCACAATGCCTTGACCCTGGATTTCTCCCCATTAGTGTTCCAAACACTTTATATTTCTATATTATTTATTGTTACCTTTTAATTTTAAAAATTGAATTCTCTTTGGTTACGCTTGCACTTGTTTAATCTCATTAGTAAAGCTAGATTTATATTATTGTTAAACCAAGTCCAGTGGGTTCATCGGTCTTGAAAGAGATATTTTATTACTTGCACGACCACATACACTTACGTAAGCTCTAGGATGCTATAAAGGCCAAAGAAGGAATAGTGCTCAATCGCAAGATTTTTAACAATGGGATAGAGGTCGACAAGGCAAAGATTGAGGTGATTAAGAAATTACCTCCACCAATTACTATAAAAAGTATTCCATGCTTTTTAGGGCATGTTTGATTTTATTTTATATTTAACAAAGATTTTTTTTAATTACACATCCCTTGTTCATGTTATTGGAGAAGAAGGAAAAGTTTATTTTTTATGATGTGTGTCTGAAGGTGTTTGAGTGTTTGAAAGAGAAGTTAATTTCATCCACTATTATTGTGTCACCTGATTTGTCCATGTCATTTGAAGTTATGTATGATGCTAGTGGTGTGGCGTTATGAGCAGTCCTAGGCTATAGGAGGGAGACGATTCTACATCTAATCTAATATTCTAGAAAAGCACTTAATCCTGCTAAAAAAATATTGTGACTTAATAAGACTTGTTTGTTGTAGTTATTGCATTTGATAATTTTTTATATTTGTTTGACACGAAAGTAATTATGCATACTAACCATGCAACTCTTAGGTACCATATGGTAAAGAAGAATGCAAAGCTGAGGTTGATTTGTTCTGTACCTTTTTTATAGGAAATTGACTCTGAGGTCAAGGATAGAAAGGGGACTGAAAATCAAGGGGGCGGACCATTCGTCACAACTTAAAGAGGAGGCAATGCTTCAATTAATGATGAGCTTGAGATAGATGCCATTTTTTCAGACAAGAAGGTATTGGCTGCATCTCAAGATTTAATTCCATGGTTTGCAAATTTTGCCAATTATTTAATGAGTGATATGATTCTTGAGGATCTTTTATTTCAGAAGAAAAGAAGTTTATGCATGATGTGAAGAATTTCTTTAGGTATGATCCATATTTGTTTTGGATTTTCATAGATGGACTAATTCATGAATATATTCCAGAGATAGAGATTATGAGTATTTTATAGATATGTCATTCATCACCTATTGGGGGTTATCATAGTGGTGTGCAAACTGCTCATAAGATTTTTCAATATGCGTATTACTAGCCCACTATTCATAAAGATGCACATGATTACACAATATCGTGTGACCAATGTTAAAGACAAGGGAACTTATTAAAAAGGCAATAGATGCCAATGACTATAATCCAAGATCTTGAGTAGATTGACTTATGAGGTATCAATTTCATAGGTCCATTTGTAAGCTCCTATGGTTTGAAGTATACTTTGGTAAACTTCTGATATGTGTAGAAGTGGGTGAAAGCAGTTTCACTTCTCATAATTAAGGGAAAAGTGTTACAAAATTTATGAGAAAGAATATATTTTCCAGATTTAGCATACAAAAAATCCATCATTAGTGATGGGGATTCGCATTTTTGCATTCATCTATTCAAAGACCTACTTGAAAATGATGGTGTGAAACATAAGGTGGAAACACCTTACTATCCTCAGTCAAGCATGCAGGTTGAGGTCTCTAATTAAGAGATCAAGCCCATTTTGATGAAAACCATGAATGTCAATAAAACAAACTAGGCTAGGAAGTTTGATGAAGCATTATGGGCTTACAGAATAATATTTAAGACTCATATTGGTGCTTCTCCTTATTAGATTATGTTTGGTAAAGAGTTTTACTTTTATGCTGAACATGATTATAAGGCATTGTGGATATTGAAGAGATTAAATCTTATGTGGAATAAAATGGTTAAGTTGAGACTTTAGCAATTGAACAAAATGGATGAATTTGCCTCAGGGTATATGAAAGTTTAGCTTTGTACAAAGAGAATATGAAGTGTACGAATACTCAAGGATATAAAAGAGAGAGTTCACCACTGGTCATAAGGTTTTCTATTAGGTTCCAAGCTTCACTTATTCTATGTCAAGTTGAAGTCAACATTGAGGTGCTCATATCGAGTGGTGACAGTATTTCCCTATGGAGCAATTGAGATTGAAAACTGCGAGGGCCTAAATTTTATGCAATGTTCTCTCCAGTTTTCAGAGATGTATGATGTCAAAATTCTCTGACATGGTTAAAGATACTATCGAGGTGTTCATGGATAAATTTTCTATGCTTGGGGACTCTTTTGATGACTGTCTGGCCCATTTGGCTAATGCTCTCTGTAGATGTGAGGAATACAACTTGTTACTAAATTAGGATAAGTGACATTTCATTGTAAATAAGGAGGGTATTGAGGTAGATAAAACAGAAATTGAAGTTATTGAGAAGCTGTCACCTCTAGTTTTGGTGAAGGGTATTCAATGTTTTTTGGGCAATTCTAGTTTTTACATGGATTTCATCAAGGACTTCTCAATGATTGCAAACCCTTTATGCAATCTTTTTGAGAAAGAGGTGAAGTATTATTTTGATGAATCATGTTTGAAGGCCTTTGAGTTCCTAAAGGAGCGGTTGGTGTCAGTCCCTATCATTGTGCCCCCTTACTGGTCTTTACCATTTGGGATCATGTATGATACGATAATTGTGGCTTTGGGTGTTGACCTATCCCAAAGGAGGGAAAGGATCCTGCACCTAATTTATTATGCTAGCAAGGCACTGAACCCTGCACAAAAGAAGTATACTTTTACTGAGCAAGAGATGCTTGCAGTGGTTGTTACCTTAAAAAAATTCTAGTCCTATTTGATTGGGACTAAAGTCATAGTCCACACTAATCATTCAACTTTGAGATACCTAATGGCGAAGAAATATTCAAAGTCATGATATATTCATTGGGTTCCCCAATTACAAGACTGTTATTTTGAGGTGAAGGATAGGAAAGGCATAAAAAACCATGTTTTCTATCACTTGTATAGACTTGAATAAGAAGAAATGTAGAAAGTAGGGGATGGTGTTAAAATTGATGATCTTTTTCCAGACGAGTAGATTTTGGCAGCATTGTAAGACCTAATCCCCTGGTTTGCTGATTTATCCAACTACTTGGTGAGTGATCTTGTCCTAGAAAACTTGTACTTCTAGTATAGAAAGAGATTTATGCATGAGGTAAGGAAGTTTTTTCTGATATGAGCCTTATCTATTCAGGATTTTTACGGATAGTGTCATTTATAGATGCATCAGGAAGTAGAGATGATGAATATTCTTGAGTCTTGTCATGCTTCAGTTTTTGGGGTCACCACGGAGGAACCCGCAAAACCTATAAAATCTTTTAATATGGGTATTACTAGCCTACAATCTACAAGGATGATCACGAATTTGCACTCGCATGTAACCAATGTCAACATCAATGCAATATTTCATGACTCCATGAACTCCCCTTGACCCCTATTCTAGAGTTAGAGTTATTTGATGTATGGGGGACTTAATTCATGGGTCCGTTCGTGAGCTCCTATGGTATGAAATATATTTTTTTGGAGTTTCAATATGTATCAAAATGGGTGGAAGTGGTTGTGCTCCCCAATAATAATGGTAGAAGTGTCATCACCTTTCTGTAGAAACATATCTTTTCTCGATTATCCACTCCATGTGCAATTATTAGTGACGATAGGTTGAATTTATGTAATCACTTGTTCAAGAGTCTTCTTTAAAAATATTGTGTGAAGCATAAGGTGGAAACACCTTACTATCCTCAGATGAGCGAATAGGTTAAGGTCTCTAATAGACAGATCAAGTCCATTTTGGTGAAGACTGTGAATTCCAATTGGACTGATTGGTCAAGAAATCTATATGATGTGTTATGGGCTTACCTAACAGCTTAAAAGAAAACCATATAAGCCTCTCCAAATAATCTTGTGTATGGAAAGGCATGCCACTTGCATGTTGAATATGAGCACAAGGCACTATGGGCGATAAAAAACCTAAATTTTGAGTGGAATAATCTGGCTAAGTTAAGGATGAGAAAAGTAAATTAGTTGGAGGAGTTTCAAATTCGTTCTTATGAAAGTTCTTCTCTATATAAGTAGAAGATGAAGTTGTATCTTTATTGAAAAATTTAGAAAAGAGTGTTTTAGGTGGTATGGACCATTTACCGTGGTGAGGGTGTTCCCATATAGTGCTATAGAGTTGAAAAGTAATGGTGTAGTCCCATTCAAGGTGAATGGACAAAGGGTGAAGAACTACATGAGAAGCAGTGAAGAGGTGAAAGTGATTGATGATTTGATCCTTGGCGATGTCTGAGTAACCAAGGCAACTACGTTGTGCCGCAATATCAAACCAGGTGTTGCATGGGAAGCAACCCATGTATTATACTTATTTGATTATAGGGTAACTTGTTTGTTCAGTGTGAAGTTCTGGAGATTGTAGGAAAAGACCAGAAAAATTTTGGTTCTAGGCCTTACTACCCACTTCACGAGTCGTGGTCACACTTTATGACTCGTCACAGTGTTGTAATGTGTTGGAACTCAGTCCATCTTTAGGTATATAGTTTCTAGAGTCATTACGACTCTCAAAATAAGTTGTAGTCAGTGACTTCGACTCGTCACCTTGATTCATGATGAATATAAGACTAGGAATGGTTCTAGTCATTATCGGGGGAGTCCATGACACGTAGTCAGTGGTAACGAGTCGTAAAGATGACTCAGGACCAGGTTCGACAATGTGGGCCTAAAGGGTCAACCCGATCGGATCTAAATGGTTTAATTAAAGAAATCTGATCCAAAGGATTGGAATTCCCATTTTTAAAACAAGTGACTCTCCCCATTTCCATAACAAAACAAACCCTTTACAAAACACTCCATTTTCATCTCCCAACATCACAACTGACATCAACAACTCTCCCAAAGTAAGAAATTGCAAGAACTAGGGCTCAAATCTCGCATTGTTTCTAGGAACTACAGAAATTAAATTAAGTAAGTTTTGTTCATTTAATTCTTTATCTATGAAAGTATTACTTCATTGTGTAAATATTTCTTTGGTAACTTTACTGAAATACATGCATAAATATACCTTTTTCCTTTTTCGTGAAATAAATTTGCAATGTAATGAATTAATGGGAGTGAAAAAATATAATTTACGCTAATTGTTGTTGTTGGGGATGAATTAGGAATTGTTGATGTTGTTTAAGACTATATTGTTGATTTGGACTTGAAAATCAAAACCAACCCCTCTAAACACTCATGATACAGTAGCTACGAGACTCATAACAACTCGTAGGGTTACCTAATGAATCATTACTTGACTCGTAAACACTAATAAAATGGTTTGTTAGAGAAGTTAAGGTTTAGTTAATATTATGACTCATCTTACGAGTCGTAGTCATACTATATGACTCGTAGTGAGGAATCATAATTACTGGAAAGGGTCAAATATAAAGGGAATGTTTTATTAGGTAACACGTGTTGGTAGCGAGTTGTTGTCTAATATAATGACTCGTTAGGAGTACTAATTACTTGACCAGTGACCATTCTTTATGCATACCCTTACCTTACAAGTCCCATCATGACTTATAACCAGAGGTCACAAATCTTGCCTTGATTCGTAGATTAACCAGTCCTAGCAACAATGACAAAAAAAATTTTGTTTTCCTTTCCATTTTCTTAGGAATCCCTAATGGGATTTTTCAACAGGAACCAATTGCTCCAAAAGATGATTCGACAAAGAAGCAATCATCAAAGAAACAAACCTCTAAAAAGCCGGCCCCAAAAGCCAATCACAAGCATGTAAATGAGGACACCGAGTCATCAAGCGACTCAATAGAGGAATATCAAATGAAGGAAGGTAGAGCCATGAGAAAAGGGACCTCAGGGTGCGAAAAGAACCTTAAATGAGGTCAAACCACCCAGGTCTATGCCGAGGATAAAGAACCCTAGCACCTCACCACCCTATTCACCATCCCAGCCTAAGAAGAATGGTGATGATGATGATGAAGAAGATGATAATGAGGATGATACAGAGGGAAATCTATCTCTGACAAAGAGAATAATGAAAAAAGAGTTGATGATAATGACAAATCTAAATCTGGAGATAAGAGTCAGAGTGATAAATTCGATTCGCCAGTTAATCCACCACGACCACTTCCCACTCTACTATCCATTAAGCCTGCTCCAATGGCCATCGTTGAACGATAGGGGTAACCCACAATGTAGACCCTATATAACCAAACTATCTCCATAAACCCCTCCACTAGAAACCCCCATATGTGCATTTATTTGGAGAGAAAGCTGACTACGATAGGAATGGATGATATGTCTAGATTTGATCCCAAGTTCAGACAATACAACTTTGAGTGGATGACTTGAACCCTAGGACAGTATAGTGCAACTTTGGTACATGTGTTTTATGTTGCATACCAAATAGAGCTAAAATGATAAAATCCTCAAAGGAAACTATGGAAGTGATCAGACCTATTGTCAAACTTGGTAATTCAAATTATTCGGGTGAACATCTCAGCTCAGACTATTTGTAGAGTTTTGAATGGGATAGAGTTCTTACCTTCGGACAATAGGTTCGAGATTGATTTATGGGTTGATGAGATGTGGAAAGTGAAGGTGAAGTAGATAGGATCGGAGGATAATCTTATTCATTTTTTGTGGATGGTCAGATTCAGTACTACAAAGTGGGAAGAGGATCTTAGGGTCATTAGATATGTTGGTGGCTAGTCGTCTATCACAAAGGGAAGCCTGAACTCTTAGGAAAAGGCTTAAGGATAAAATTGGTCACTCAATTCACAATGGGGAGACTATTTTTTCAAATTGGATGTTTACTCTCAATCAACGACCTAAGATCACATCATCAACAACTAAGGCCAACTTACTCTAATTATAAACAACTAGAGAATTTCACCCAAGGTTGAGTATTCTAAGTCATTCTCATGCTAAACATGAATAATGAAGTCTATCCCACATATTATAAAGTAGAACAAGTCAAGATTTCAACTCTAAGTTAACTTTGTTTAAATGGTCCAACTAACCCAAGTCTTGCATTTCATCAATTCAATAATTAAAACCCATCCCAATCTAATAATCTATCACAATTATATTATGACTTATCTCAAACTAACAAGGAATAAACCTAGCCTACCTCAAATCGGACGAATGCTCAACAATCCGCTAAAACTTTGCTTATTTCCTTCTGAGAAGCTTCTTTATGATGATAAGCTATCAAAACACATTCTACATATCATTATGAGAATATAGATACCCATATTGTACCCTTGTGCTTTGGGCCTAAAAACGACACCAAAAACCCCATGTGGCTCCTACGTATGAAAAATATATTTTTGAGACCAACCCATTGTCCATTCATATGGATAGCAATAGGGTGGTAAGGTATGGGTACGGTACGGGTTTTTTTAAACCAAAAAATTTTAAGACCACCCCGTATCACCTTTAAATTCACATAAACTTGCCCCACACTCATGCCCATGCATACCCACACTGCACGTCCCACAGTTTTGTTTTTTTCTTTTTTGAATTTTTTTTAGCTCCATTGAAAAACACAATATTTTAAAATATGCAATTAGGAAGTAGTAACAACCAATTTATATTATATCTCTTTTTACTAAGAAATTTTCAGAGAAGTGTAAGGTGTACAATCAATGATCAAATTTAGATTTCAATTTATAAGTTGAATCTAGAAATTAAGATTAGAGATCAATTAGTTTATCTAATTTTTCTAGTCCTTGATATAGATAAATTATATAAGCTATGAAAGGCAAAGTGATTTAGTAAAGAAAAACCTTTAAACTTTTGTTTGATATTTTGAGTTATAAAATTATTTTACCGGTTTGAAAAGAAAAGTTATGAAATTATTTATTTGTAGTGTTATATATGTCATTTTAAGTATGATTTTAAGAAAAGAATACTTATAATTTTAGGTAGATTCATAAGAATAATACTGAATTTTAGCTTTTTTAAACTTAAACCTGCATATACCCACAACACACCCCGCCCCACACCATTTAAAAGAAACTTACACCTATCAGCACCGCACCCACATAGCCTAAAACTCGCACCACTATGCATAGTCTAAAACTCGCACCACCCGCACCCTCACCGCCCTATTCATTCATAATTAGAGAATCATAAGCCTCAAGAAATAGGTCAAAACCAAACTTATTTTGGCTAAAATCAATCCCTTAAGCTATTTGGGTTTTTTATCAAGAATTCAAGAAATTTAAGAATGAAATGGAAGGATTCTTACATCAAACTTGATGTTAATCACTAAATTGTTAGTTAATGAAGCTTTCAAATTACACCTAAGACTCAATTTGATGTTACCACACCACTCTAGGGTTTCTTGGTCTCTAAAATGAGTGGCAATGCCCAAAATTTTTGCATAAAGGGCCTTTCTGTAGCCATAATAGGCCCTCACTTATGGTTATCATAAAAAGGTGATCGCGGCCACTCACATAGTGGTCGCAAAAGGGTAATCACAATTTCTTTTGCGCGATCGTGCACACCTCAGCACTGGCAACTTGGGAAATTTCTATATTTTCCAATAACACCTTGGGATTCATTCAGAATCCAATATTCATAAATGAACTATGCAACCACACTAAATTCGATGTTTTAGATGAGTTGGAAAAGTTGTATGTTCAATCTAAGGTCATTTTGACCAAATGTGGATCCAACACCTAAACTTCCAATTTTTTGACTTTTTAACCAATAGGTCAAAATGAATTTGGGATCAGTGAGACCTAAACTAAAGGTCTACATACCCCAAAATCAATATTTTAGAGCTGATAGCATAGTAAAAATTTGCATTCGAGATTGTTTTACTAGAGTTTTTTCCCAGTGGCCATTTGGAATCAACGAATACTCTTAAATAAGAAATTGGCTCTAAAAACCAAAAGAACTACCCAGTAACCAAAGTATCAGTTCTAGAAAGACATAAATAAATTGGGGTATATATGGATAAGCTTTAATGGCAAAAATAACTATAATTTTGGAAAAAGTCCCGGAGGGTCATTACATAACTAAACAAGTTAATAAAGCTATGAACCTTGATCGAAGATATAGGTCTGTACCAATCACGAATAACCTTAATCCTACTCGGATCCACCATAATCTGATCCTTAGACACCACAGGCCTAAGGAATATCACCAAATAAAGCCAAAACTCACACTTAGAGAACTTGGCAAAGAGCATATTATCGCTCAAAGTTTGAAGCATAATCCTCAAATACTGCACATGATCCACTTTACTATTTGAATACACAAGGATGTCATTAATGAACACAATTGTGAAGGAATCCAAATAAGACCTAAAAACAGGGTTCATTAAATCTAAAAATATTATTGTGGCGTTAGTCAACTCGAAGGACATCAGCAATAACTCATAATGACCATAACGAGTCCTAAAGGTTGTCTTGGGGATATCCTTGACCCAAATCCTCAATTAATGGTAACCAGACCTCAAATAAATATTAGAAAACACTGTTGCACCCAAAAGTTGGTCAAACGTGTTATCAATGCGAAGAATAGGATAACAGTTCTTCACTATCACCATACTAAGCAACCTATAATTAATACACATACACATACATATAAAGCTATCCTTCTTAGTCACAAACAATACAATATATCCCCAAAGGTACACACTCTATCTAATGAAACCTTTGTCAAGAAGAACCTAAAGCTGGGAATTTAGCTCCTTAAGATTGGTAGGAGCCATACCTTAAAGAGCCATAGAAATTGATATGTCTTGTTTTGATAATGATCAGCTAACTATAAGGGAACAGGTCCTTGTGTCTTCATGGAAATATATTAAAGTCACATGGCCTACACAGTTTTGTCATTTAGAGTACCAAATTCTGTAGGTGGGATGTATAATAGTCAGGGCACTTGGCCCAATTAGATTTCTACCTTAATTATTACTCTATTATAAAAGGATAAGAATGTTTCTCAATTGACTAGTTTTTGCAATATAATTATTCAAGTGGAAAATTGGCAAAAACTCAACTTTGAAACATTACTCAAGTTTATAGTTTTTATGTGTGCTGAAATATTGAATGTTCTGAGTCATGTTTAAGTTTGTAACTGAATTACTCAAGTTATAAGAGTAATGCCCTTTTCTTGTTTCTTTAGAGTGCTTAGGTAAAGTTACCTCAGTTCAATATTGGTTAGAGTTAATCAATATTGAGGTGAGTCTTGGTAGAGTTGTCAAGGAGAGCTTGTTGTAGAGTTATTACAAGCTAGTGGAGCCTAGAGTAAAGTTTAAATTGAGTTTGTAATCAATAGGTTAATTATTGTCGATTTATGAGTTCTTGTGAGGGCAAGCCATAGTTTTTCCTCCCTTGAGTAATGAGGTTTCCACATTAAATTATTGTGATCTTTATATTTCTTATAAAGTATTGTTTACTTGTTGCTTTACTGCTTTATTACCTGTGACTAACTTTAAGAGACCTAGTCCCTCGTAGTGTGGTGCAACCTTCCACATTTCAATAATTGGTATCAGAGCAAGGTCACTCTAAAAGGATCATACCTAGAGTGATTTACTTATTATGGCTGCTCTACCTAATTTGGAAGAAGAGAATCTACCACTAGACCACCCTAATTTAATGAATAGTACTATAGGTGGTGGAGAACCAGGATGTTTAACTTTATTATGGCTGAGGACAATGAGATAATGGATATAATACTTGATGTTCCTTATGTTCCCATTAGAGAAGTCAAATAAGGAGACATAACAAGGATGGTTTTAAAAAATAGGAGAGTGTTTGATGATAAAGATCGAAAGAAAGTTTAGAATAATAACAAGGCAATGAAACTGCTTATCTGTGGCATAGGACCTGATGAGTATAACAAGATCTCTACTTAAGAAAATTCTAAAGAAATATGGATTGCATGAAGACGGCTCATGAGGGAACAATTGATATGAAGGATTCTAAAGTGAACATACTGACTATTCAATATGAAACCTTTACCATAAAAAAAGTAGAGACAATTCAAGAAATTCATACAAGACTCACTTCTATTACAAATGATTTATACTGCTTAGGAGAAGTGATTTCTTTGTATAAGCAAGTGAGAAAAATTCTAGGTGTTCCTCCAAGTCCTTAAAAAGTAAAGTGAATGCTATTACTAATGCAAGAAACCCAAATACTCTAACAATGGATGAACTCATTGGTAATATAAAGACTCATGATCTTAAGTAAGGATAAGGATAAGAGAAGAAGGAAACAATGAGGGAAAATCTCTGGAACCGAAGGCTTCAAAATTTGATTCATGTGAACAATACACTAATGTGGCCTCTTTGGCGAAAAGAATTGTTATATCTATGAAGAAAAATGTTCATTTTCAAAGAAAAGGATGTGGCTACAAAAAGTGTCACAATGTTGAAGTTTATCACAAATGTGGTAGTCCTGAGCATTTTATTAAGGACTGTCCAATGCATAAAATAGATTATCTAAAATATCTCAAGACTGAAGGTGACCAAGGAAAGAACAGGGACCAGGTTCTTGTAAAATAAAGAAAAAAAATTATAGTTGATTATGCAGTAAGGCAGACTCTAGCAATGTGGGGAGATTCCCCTAGAAAATGTGATTAAGTTGAGAAGGTTAAAGATGGGCCCATACTGTTTCTGGAGGAGTGTGAATTTCCCTATGATTCCTTGCCTGGTCTCATGGAAAACTCTGAAGATGATGAAAAAATTAACGTAGGAGGAGGGGAATGTTTTAAGAACTTGTTCATGGATAGTGGATGTTCAAATCATATGATAGGGATTACTTAATACTTTATTATTCTCAAGACACTTCAAGGTGGAGGTTTCTTTTTTGGAAATGGTAGAAAAGGTTATATTCATAGTGTGGGAAAGATTATAAAATCATATGATCAAGAGATAAAAGATATGTACTATGTGAATGACCTCAAGTACAGTCTTCTAAGTGTTTCTCAAATCTATAACAAAGGTAATGAGGTCAAATTTTCAGTTGATGTATGTAATGTGACAATCTTAAAATCTAGGAAAGTTATCCTCAAAGCTAAGAGAATAAAAAATATACATATGGCTTATTTGGAGTCTTTGGCTGATGGGGAATTAACTTGATTAAGTGTTCAAAGTGAAGATGTTGATTTATGGCACAGAAGGCTGGAACATATAAGTTTTTCTTTGCTAAACAAATAGATTTTAAGGGACCTATTCTGTGGCATGCCAAATCTAAAATTTCTAGTCAATAAGGTTTGTAATGCATGTGTTAAGTTCAAACAAATTAGGTCTTCCTTTACGCTGAAGAAGAAGGTGAGTATTTATAGACCTCTAGAGATGTTGCATATGCATCTATGTGGACTTATTAAAGTCCAAAGTAGAGGAGGAAAGAAATATGTGTTTGTTATTATGGATGACAACTCAAGGTTCACCTGGATAATGTTCTTAAGAACAATGGAACAAATCTATGAGGTTCTGGTTACCTTTGCAAAGATAATTCAAATAAAGCTTGATTGTAAGATTGCTCAATTCAGATCTGGCCATGGAACCGAATTTGAGAACTCCCAAGTTGTAGGATTATGTGCTGAAAAAAGAATTGGTCATAACCAGACTCCTCAGAAAAATGGAGTAGTTGAAAAAAAAAGAACAAAAACGTCATAGAGATTGCAAGGACCATACTGATTGATAGTGGGCTTCCAAAAATCTTTTTGGCTGAAGCTGTAAACACTGCTTTCTATGTGATAGATAGGTGCTTAATTAGATAACTCCTGAAAAAGACCCCATATAAGCTTGTGTTTAATCAAAAGCCTAAGTTTGACTACTTTATACCTTTTAGGTGCAAATGTTTTTTCTTAAAAAATAGGATGAATGATCAAGGAAAGTTTGACTCCAAAAGTGATGCAGCAGTATTTGTGGGATATTCTTCAACAAGCAAAGCATACAAATTTTTCAACAAAAGAACTCTATGTGTTGAAGAAAGTGTGCATGTAGTCTTTGATAAGTCAGGAAAGCTGATGAATCCAGGTGAAGGTGACAAATTAGAAATTAAAAAACTCATTCCTATTCAAAGGGATGATATTTATAATGATGATGATGAAGAGGTGAATTATGTAGATGATATTGATGAAAGTGATGGTGATCTTGGATCTCAGTCATGGAACCAAGCTCAGTTGGAGAACAACAGGAAGGATCTAGTCAAACTTTATAGGGACCTGGCCCTAGTGGAATAAATCTCAAAAGGTCAAACTGGAGGCACAAATCTTCTCATCAACTTAAGAATCATACTACACCTTGGGAATCATTAATTTTAAAAAGATCTCAAGCCAGAAATTCCATGGCATTCTCAGTATTCCTGTTCTAAATTAAGCTTAAAAGTATGAAAGAATCTATGAAAGATGCTCACTGGATCAATGCAATGCAGGAGGAGCTTCAATAATTTAAAAGAAGTAAAGTATGGCAACTGGTCCCCAAACCTGTTGACAGAATAATTATTGTACTAAGTGGCAGTACATAAAAAATAGGATGAACAAGGAACTATCAATAGAAAAAAAGGCAAGCTTGGTTGTTCAAGGGTATAACTAGGGGGAAGGAATTGACTATGATGAGACATTTTCCCCTGTAGGAAGGATAGATTCTATCACGATTCTTAATTTATTTGCTACCTTTATAGGGTTCAAAGTCTTCCCAACGTATGTCAAAAATTCATTTCTAAATAGAAACTCAAAGGAAAAAGTCTATGTCATAGAACATCAAGGTTTCGAAGATACAAATTTTCCTAATCATGTACTCAAATAGGACAAAGCTCTCTAAGGGTTAAACAAATCTCCTAGGGCTTGGTATTAGAGACTTTTAAAGTTTCTTTTGGAAAATAGCTTTAAAAGATGGAAAATTGACCATATTCTCTTTTTAAAGTACAGAGGTAGCAACATACTATTTGTTCAAATATATGTTGATGATAATATTTTTAGAGCTACTTATAAATCCTTGTGTGAAGAGTTTGCAATGCTAATGGGGAGTCAATTTGAATTGAGCATAAAGGGAGAACTAATTTTCTTTCTAGGTTTATAGATCAAGCAAACATCTCGAGGGATAATGATCTATCAAGAGAAGTACATCAAGGATCTACTAAAGAAATAAAACATGGGATATGTTAAGCCAATAAAACCCAATTGGAACAAGATCCATGATGGATAATGATTAATTTGGTCCCGTAGTTAATGAGAACATGTATAAAGGGATTATTGGATCCATACTATATCTCACTACAAGAAATCTAGATATTTTGTTTAGTACGGGAATGTGTGCAAGATTTTAGGCCTATCATAAAGAGTCTCATTTCAAAGATGCAAAAAGAATTTTTAGGTACTTAAAAGGTACACGGACTTATTCCTGCATTATCTTTCTGGAGATAGTTTTTATCTAGTAGAATATTCTAATGCTGATTATGTTGGATATCGGGTGGATAGAAAAAGTAACTCAGGAATGGATTATTTTCTAGGTTGTTTCTTAATTTCCTGGGGTTCTAAGAAGTATAATTCAGTTGTTTTATCTACTACTGAATCTGAGTATATGGCATCAACTTTTTTTTGTGCTCAATTGATATGGAATAAATAGCAACTTAAGGACTTTGGAATTATCTCAGATACTATCCTTCTGATGTGTGACAACACAAGTGCTCTCAACATGGCCAATAATCCAGTGCATTATAAGAGGACCAAGCACATTGATGTGAGACATCACTTTCTGAGAGACAATGTTGGCAAGGGAACTATTTGCATGAACTTTTTCAAGACCAAAGATCAACTATAAGACATATTTACTAAGGCTCTTCACAAAGAAATTTTTTTAAAATATAGGATGAGGCTGGGTTTGATTAAAATAACCTGACCTACTAGATGAATCTATTTTTTCACTAAAAATGGCTTTGATCGGGAGATAGGTATCCTTGGTAAAGTATGTACTTGTTGTTCTAACTTAGTATCATACCTTTGTAGGTATACAACCATGGGAACAACATTGGAGTAGGACAAATGTTACATGCATAAAGTTGAGGATTCACTTAAGAAAGAGAGGGACTTGGTCCCATCTTTTAGGTTAGTATCGTGAATGTGCATTTTTTAGGTTCTGTCAAAAAAAGCTGCATCCACTTTCTCTCTATCTACAGAAATTTTCCTATTCTAAAAAGAAGTATAAGTCACCCTAAAATTGAAATTATTCATATCTCATTCTTACTAAAACACTTTTGTGTGATTATTTGTTCCTTTAAATCTTGTTGTACCCACTCATTCTCTTGTTAAAAGGAAAAATCTAGTCTAAAATAGCCCTCATGCAAAAAGGACTTCCAAATGGCTGCAAATTCCCTATTCTCATGTTTTTCAAAGGACTCTAATCTTATCATTGAAAAAAATCCTCTTGAAAAACACCTTTCTTCTCCTACTTTTAAAAATCCATACTCCTTCTTCACTCAACTCATTGGTGAAGAATCATTCTTGAAACCTCGTAATGTTTCTAGTAGTATATTGATGCATGATGCCTGGGTTGCTAAAAATCTCATCTTTTTATTGAATAGCCTAAGAAAGAGTGTATTTGATCTTGAGGAATAAAATATTAGTAAGATAACAAGAAATTCTTAAAGAAAGTCTAGAAGTTTTACTGAGAAGTAGCTAACTTTTGAAGGACCTACTTCTAAGTACAGAATGAAATCGCTCAAAATTTAAGTCGAATTAGTCTTTTATTTTGTTAACAAAGTGATTTTGCCTAGATCATAAAAGAGAAACATTGCTTCAGCTGCTAATTTGTATGTGATAGAGTGTCTTAGCAGTTTTGAGTATATTTGTTTACCTGCCTTAATAATGGAACAGATGGCATGCCCTATGGATATTGGTTGAACAAAGTGTTTGATCATATTTGTATTGTCTATTAAAATAGAAATCCTAGAACTATGATACAACTATTTTGTATGAAGACTCTGATCAAAACTAGGTGTGTGGGAAATAAACTAGGAAATATCTCTCAAGAGAAATTTAGAAAAGAAATAGAAGATCCTTAGGAACTCAGCTACTAAGGATGAAGAGATTAGCAAATTACAAGTGACAATTCAACATCTTTCCAGTAAGGATCTAAGTTGCTCTGAAGAGCTTAGAACTGGGAATGTTGAACTAAAGAAGAGAGTTACAACCTTAACTGATGAATTTCTTAGCTTGAATTCAGAGATAAGAAATCAAACAAAGAAATTGTTACACTGCCATACTACAAAGAATAATAACATGTCTATATTTCTCCAAACCCTCTTCCCAAGTCCTTTACCTATTAATTCTTTATAACATCCTAGGTTTTGACCCTTATAAAATTTCCTGGATTTATGTCTTTTGGTCATGATACGACTATAAAGTATGAGTTGTACACTGGGGTATGGGTGGTATGGTCCAGTCGTACAAGTTGGGTACCACTCATAAAGATTAGTAGTACCCTATGACGAGAATTTAATACAGTTTATGTGAGGGAATTCTGGACCTTTCCCCATTTATCATAATAAGGTCCCACAACTTATATTTCACTTGGGAGGTTATTTTACCAGTTATTCTTTTCTAAAAACACTTAGAAAACACTCTTAAATCCTCTCTAGAGTTCTTAGACAATGGAAGCTAGGGTTTTATCTTAAGGATTGGTTTGAGACTGGTCATGGTGATTTGTATCCATTATCATCTTGGTTTAAGTCATGCTCTCTTCTCTCATTGTTATGTCCAACTAAATGCATGGTTTTATGGATGTTTTCATGATTTGAATGTTATATAGTTATGGTTTTCAAATATAATTTGGGAATTTTGGTTATAAATGCTTGGTTAAGGTTTTCCCATGTTTTAATTATGCTTTTATATGAATTAATAGTGGTTTGGGATAATTGGTTGCATGGGAATGGTTAATGATAATTGGAATTGGTTTTGGAAATACTATACCCCCAATGTGTTTGATAAAATGCTTATAACAATGTTTTCATTATATTATTGGATTTTCAATGGAACTTATGCATGGTTTAAATTTGGTAATGAAACCCTAAATGATATGAATGGTTTAAATTATTTTGGTATGGTTTGGATTAATTAACATACTTGTGGGGTACATGGGAATCCCTTGATATCAAAAAGTTTGGGCTAAAGACAATCTTGCAAGTTATAGTAGGTGTGACAATACCACTACTAATAGACATGGTTAATAATAAATGGATAAAGGTTAGGTTATTTGGTAATGGTTTTAGTTGGGCTTAAAGGGGAACGTGTAGCAAAGTCGTGAAAGGTGGAGGTCTCGGGGTGACCTAAACTAGAAATTCATATTTGTCGATATGAGGTTGGTCCTAGAGACTATGTGCATGATGTCCCACTTTATATTTTGGGGGATCTACTAGTAATCCTTGGTTCTTTTCTCCGATCGTGCAGCTTCACACACTGGGGCCCTTTTAGTAGGGGGAGCGAAACCCATATAACTCGTGGATGGTTTAGAACGACAAAGCTACATAGTCCCGGTAAAGGTTTTAATGGCATACTAAACCCAGTTCCCTTTCCCGACATGATTATATATATATATGTATGGTTGTATGCATTATGGATGGTTTTACTTGGCTTTATAAATGGCATTATTTTATACTTATCCTAAGTTAATGCTAGCATTCACCCACTAAACCATTTTTGGATGACTGTATCCCCGCGCGATGCAGGAACTAGGCATTCTAATCCTCCTTCTTAGCATTTGGACATTTAAAGGTCAACTTTGGAATGAAGTAGTAAGCTTTCATCTTCTAGGAAGGCTTCATTTCATAGATGTTATTTCATACTTTGGTTTACTTATGTATTTTGGTTTTGGATATGGTTGGGGGCATGTCCCAGCTAGATTTTATTACTCTTTTGGTTAGAGGCTTTGTGGTATTGCTATGGTTGATATAGGAGAGATCGGTAGTAGTGTCAACCTTAGTATTGGCATTGATATTAGGGTTGGCATCATTGAACATAATTTCTAACTATTCCATCAAATTTTATTTTTGGATTATTTAATTATGTCTTGGAACCAATTTGGTTATGGTTTGGTTTATGTCCCTTGATTTGGTTTTAGTTTTTCCATGTATGGTGGGATGGTAGGACTTAATTGGGTCGGTTAAGGTTATGATCCTATCTAAGAGTTATCATATAAGTTGTCACACTATCTTGTTATATGTTTCAAATTCAGCCAACTTAGGGCAGGCGACTGGAGGTTGGGTTGGGTAATGGTGGTCGTCTCCGATCCCGATCAGACTTGGGAATCCAATTACGACAAGGCCCCACATTGGGCCAAGTAAAGTTTGTATCAGAGATTTAGGTTCATGTTCGATTAGGAGACCATAAATACATGTCTAGTAGAGTCTTTTTAGTGGAGTATAGTGTACAACACTAATAACAGAGAGGCTATAAGATATTTAGGAATATTTCACTTTCTTGGTATTCTATTTTCAAGCTTAGAGTCTAAGTCCTGGAATCTCCTCTAATCCTTGTTTTTTCATCGTTCAGATCATGCCTCATAGATCTGGAACACAAGAAAACTCTTCAGTTCCATTTGTGGACAATGTTGATAAGGTACATCCTATGTGTGGAGTTCATCCTCGATCTCAGGGTCCTGTCCCTGATTGTTCAAGGAATCCACCAATTACTACTAGTCCTCCTCAGTGTGAGGTGTCTAATATGAAATTTCATAAATCTATTTATGTCATTACTCAATTTGTTGGTTCTCAGGTTGTGCGGGATGTGTTAGGTGGATTGCCTGTTGAGGCCACAAAGGTTAGCTAATTTATAAAGTTGAATCCTCCTACTTTAATTGTTGTGAAGGTGGAGGAGGATCCTTAGGATATTTTGGATAAAATAGAGAAGATATTTAGGGTAATGTAGGCTACTAATGTGGAAGGTGTAAACTTTGTAACTTATCATCTCAAAGGTGTTGTGTACCAATGGTATGAGGAGTGGGATTGAGATAAAGGTGATGTAGAGGAGTTATCATTATGGGATGCCTTTTCTGGTGCTTTTCTGTATCATTTCTTTTCTCAAGAGATGAGAGAAGATAAGATAGAGGATTTTGTAAATCTTAAGTAAGGGAGAATATTCGTCAAGGAATATGACTTGAAATTTCATCATTTGTCAAGGTATGATCCTAATTTGGTGGCTAACATAAGAGCGAGGATGAGAAAGTTTGCTTCTAGGCTATCTCAGGATTTAATCTTGGAAAGCAATATTGCTTTTCTAATCAAGGATATAGATATTTCTAGGCTTATTATCCATATTCAGTAGGTAGAGGATAAATAGAGAAATCATGTGGAGTTCGAAGATAGGCAGGGTAAGAGGAACAGGTTTTCTAACCAGAGAGGTGCTCAGTCGCAAGATGGTCGGGATGGAGGTAAATGACAAAAAAGTGGAGAAGTTCTGGTTCTTTCTCTACTACTAGCACTCATTTCTTGAGGTAGTCTGGTGATTGTCGTCTGCAGGGTGGTGATAATTTTTTGGCACAGGGTGCCAAATCTTAGGTGAGTGGGGTAAGTTGGCAACTTTAGGCCATTTTTGTCAGTTCAATGGTCATCTTCATCAGGGCTATTGTGATGAAGGTAGGAATAAGTGTCTTAAATATGGCCAGCCAGTCCATATGCTGAAGAATTGCCTGGTTGGTAAGGGAGCTTTGGGAGTAGTCAAAGCTCTGGTTGCTTCATCTTTTACTCCTATGCCTAATAGTGTAGCTTTGGTGTCTTCTCCTGCATCTGGTAGTGGCATAGGTCGGAATAGGTTGTATGCTCTTGCATCTCGGTAGGAATCTAAGGCATTGCTTGATATTGTTACTAGTATATTACAACTCTTTTATCGTGGCATGTATTGTCTGCTTGATCTGGGGTCCACTCTTTCTTATGTGACCACTTTCGTAGTTGTATGTATTGGTTTAATCCTGAGTTTGTCTTGGATTCTTTTTCTGTTTCTACCCCACTAGGTGACTTGGTTATTGCTAAGAGAGTCTATAGGGTGTGTGTGGTATCTGTCGGTGGTACGCAGACTTTGGTGGTTTTGTTTGGAATGGATATGGTAAGCTTTGATGTTATTCTAGGGATAGATTGGTTACACTCTTGTTATGCTTCCTTGGATTACCGAACTTATAAGGTTGTCTTTAGGTTCCCTGGTGAACCACTTATAGAATGGGAGAGTGGTTCCCTAGCTCCTATGTGGAGCTTTATTTATTAGCTTAAAGCTTTGAGGTTAATCTCCAAAGTTTATTTTTATTATTTGGTTGGGGATAAAGATTCTAACTTGGAAAACCCTTTTATTCATTCTATTCAGGTGGTAAATGGGTTTCCTAAAGTCTTTTCGGATGATCATCCTAGTGGTCCTCCAGATAGGGAAATAGATTTTCGTATTGATTTGGCTTTGGGCACTCATCCAATAGCTATTCCTCCTTATTGAATAGCTCTGACTGAGTTCAGGAAACTCAAGGAGCAACTTAAGGATCTTTTGTATAAGGGGTTTATTTGTCCTAGTGTATCTCTATGGGGTGCACCATTGTTTTTCCTGCGCAAGAAGGATGGTTCCCTTTGGATGTGCATTAACTATTGGCAGTTAAATAATGTAATGATCAAGAACAAGTATCCTCTTCTAAGGATAGATGACTTGTTTTATTAGTTTCAAGGTGTCAAGTTCTTTTCTAAGATAGATCCTTGGTCTAGGTACAATAAGTTTAAGATTAGGGAAGTGGATACCCCTAAGATGGCTTATCGTACTCGGTATGGGCACTTTAAATTTTTTGTGATATCATTTGGTTTGACAAATGTTCCAACGACATTTATGGATTTGATAATAGGGTTTTCAGGCAGTTCTTAGATCTCTTTGTCATTGTGTTTATTGATTACATTTTGGTTTATTCGAAAACTGAGGTGGATCATGTTAATCACCTCCGTGTGGTATAGCTGACCTTGAAGAAAAAATAGTTGTATGCCAAGTTCTCTAATTGTGATTTTTGGTTGAACGCTATGACTTTTCTTGTTCATATTATTTCTAGAGAGGGGATCATAATGGATCTGTAAAAGGTGGTTGTGGTTAACAGGTGTCCTAGACCCACGACTCCAACCAATTTTTGAAGTTTGTTGGGTTTGGCTGGGTATTATTAGGGTTTTTTGAAATCTTTTCTATGATAGATTCTCTTTTGAATAAGTTGACTCAGATAAAAGTGAAGTTTTCTTGGTCGAATGCTCGTGAGGGTAGTTCTGAGAAGTTTAAAGATAAGCTAACTTTGGCTATGGTTTTGACATTACCTGAGGGTAGTGAGGGTTTTGTGGTTTATTATGATACAACTCGGGTAGGTCTTGGTTACATCTTGATTCAACATGGGAAGGTGATTGTCTATGCTTCTAGGAAGTTGAAGGTGCATAAGAGGAATTATCCTATTCATGATTTAGAGTTGTTGGTCATGGTTTTTGCATTGAAAATCTGGCGGCATTATCTATATGGAGTGCACAGAGACATCTTTTCTGATTATAAGGGTCTACAGTATGTGTTCACACAAAAAGAGCTAAATCTCAGGTAAAGGAGATGGTTGGAGCTTTTCATGGACTATGATATGAGTATTCACTATAACCCTGGTAAAGTTAACGTGGTTGTTGATTCTCTTTGTAGGTTATGTATGGGGATTTTGGCTAATGTAGAGTAAGGAAAGCGAGAATCGGTAAACGATATTCACTGCCTGGCTAATCTTGGAGTTCATCTTTTGGACTCCGAGGATGGTGGGGTAATGGTACAAGAAGTTGTTCGATCGTCTCTTGGTTGTGAGGTTAAGGGGAAGTAAGTGATAGAACTTATCTTGATGAAAACCAAGAGCAATGTATGTGGACAAAAGGTAATGGTCTTCGAGATCAATGGCGATGGTACTTTGCAGTACCAAGGGAGGTTGTGCATTCCTGATGTCAATGATTTGCGGAAAAGTTATTGGTTGAGGTGCATAAATCATGCTACGTTGTACACCTCAGCTCGATGAATATGTATCATGATCTCAAGAAGATATATTGGTGAAATGATATGAAAAGGGATGTGGATGATTTTGTGGCCAAGTACAATGGTTTGTCAACAAAGTAAAGTTGAGCATATGAGGCCTGGTGGATTGTATCAAGAAATTGAATTGCCTAAATAGAAATAGTGATAATCAATATAGATTTCATTACCAGTCTTCCTTGGTCTCAGAACTAATTTGATTCAGCTTGGGTCATTGAGGATAGAATGACGAAGTCTGCTCACTTCTTGCTAGTGAGGACAACCTTTCTGATGGAGGACTATGCAATGTTGTATATTTAAGAGATTGTGAAGCTGCACAGGGTACCTCTTTCAATTATCTTTGATCATGGTATGCATTCTTCATCTCATTTCTAGTGGTCTTTCCAGAAAGGTTTGGGTATAAAGGTTAGCCTGAGTACTACTTTTCATCCACAGAAAGATGTGCTAGTACAAAGGACCATTCAGATATGGAGGCTATGCTTCGGGTGTACATGATTAATTATGGTGAAAATTGGGTTTAGTATATACCTTTGGTAGAGTTTTCTTACAACAATAGTTGTCATTCTAGTATTTGTATGGCCCCTTTCGAGACATTGTATGATAGGAGGTGTAGATCTCCTATTGGGTGGTTTGAGCTTGGTCAAGCTGATATGTTTCATTCGATTTTTTTCTATCCGGCTATGGAAAAGGTGAAGGTGATTCGGGATATTCTTAAGGCTTACCATAGTTGCCAAAAGTCTTATGCAGATGTGAGGCGTATAGACTAGGAGTTTGAGGTTAGGGATAAGGTGTTCCTTAAGGTGTCTCCCATGAAGGGAGTAATGCAGTTTGGTGAGAAGAGGAAGCTCATTCCCTATTTTTTGTCCTTATATAGTTCTGAGGAGAGTTGGGAATCTTGTTTTTGAATTGGAGTTGCCTTCTAGTTTGAGCATGGTTCATCCGATTTTTCATATTTTCTTGTTGAGAAAGTGCATTGATGATCCTTCTTCATTTGTTCATTTGGAAGGGTTAGGTACCTCAAATTATCTTTCTTATGAAGAGGTGTCGATTGAGATATTGGATAGGCAAGTTCATCGGTTGACCAAGGATATGGCTTCGGTTAAGGATCTATGACGGAACCATAAGGTTGAAAAAGCTACATGGGAAGCGGAGGAGGTTATGAAGTCCAAGTATCCACATCTATTTTCTGCTCCTGGGATTCGTGTAGAAGGTATGTGTCTTCCACACATCTTTATTTTCTTTGTTTGTTAAAGGAAATACTAATATTTTTGACTCTTTTTTTCAAACTTTTATAAAGATTGGAAATATATTTGATAATTCAAATGACTCATGCGTGTGGTTACCCCTACCTTGTTCATTATTTGGAGACAAATGTTCCTAGTAGGGAAGACTATAACACCATGGGTTTAGACCCTTTTAAAATTTCCTGTATCTCTAACTTTATGTCATGATATGACTATGGAGTATGAGTCATACACTGGGGTACGGGTTGTATAGTCTAGTCATATGCTAACTAGTATTGGTTGGCAGGATGGATTTTGGTTACTGGAATGTGTATGAGTTGTATTGTTTGATATGTCATCTATTTCATTCACTTAACCTTAGAAATAGTGGCTTAGGTTAGATTTGAGTACGACTAGCTCACCATGAGCCATAAGTCAGGGTACGAGTCATACTACGGACTCGTATGATGGATAATGTCCAATCCTCTTGGGATTCTATTCTTCTAGGGGTACGGTTTATGGGTACTAGTTTTACCCTTGAATATGATTTTTTTTGGGTATGTTTACCTCGGATAATGTTGGGTCCAAGAGGGTAGGCCTAAGGTATGAGAGGCGGGTACTACTCATACAGTTGGGTATGACTCGTAAGGGTCAGTCGTACCCTATGATGGGAATTTAATGCAGTTTATGTGAGGTCAATCTGAACATTTCCCCACTTATCCTAATAAGGTCCCACGACTTATATTACCCTTGGGAGATTATTTGCCCTATTATTCTATACTCAAAACACTTAGAAGACACTCTTAAACTCTCTCTAGAGTTTTGGGGCAAGGGACGTTAGGGTTTCATCTCAAGGATTGGTTTGGTACTTGTCTTGGTGATTTCATTCCATCATCATCTTGGTTTAAGTAATATTCTTTTCCCTCACTGTTAGTTCTAACTAAAGGCATGGTTTTATGTAATGTTTTCACGATTTGAATATTGTATGATTTTGGGCTTTCAAATATAATTTGGGGGTTTTGGTTATGAATGCTTGGTTATGGTTTTCCCATGTTTTAATTATTCTTTTATATTCATTAATGGTGGTTTTGGTTAATTGGTTGCATGGGAATGGTTAATGATAATTGGAATTGTTTTTGGAAATACTACGCCCCTAATATGTTTGATAAACTGCCTACAACAATGTTTTCACTATATTATTGGATTTTCAATGGAACTTATGCGTGGTTTAAACTTGGTAATGGAACCCTAAATAATATGAATGGTTTAGATTGTTTTGGAATGGTTTGTCTTAATAAACACACTTGTAAGGTACATGGGAATCCCCCAAGTTAATTGGATAATATGATCTATGGGTACATGGGAGTCCCTTGATCTCAAAAACGTTTGGCTAAGGACAATACTTGCAAGTTATAGTCAGTATGACGATACCAATACTAATAGGTTTGGTTAATAATAAATGGATAAAGGTTTAGTTATTTGGTAATGGTTTTTATTGGGCTTAAAGGGGAATATATAGCAAAGTCGTGGAAGGTGGAGGTCCTAGGGGACCTATACTAGAAACTCATATTTGCTGATATGAGGTTGGTCCTAGCGACCTTGTGCATGATGTGACACTTTATATTTTGGGGGATGTACTAGTTATCCCAGGTTCTTTTCTCTAGTCATGTCATTGCACTTACTGGGGCCCTTTTAGCAGGGGGAGCTATACCCTTATAGCACGTGGGCTATTTAGGATGGAAAATCTGCACAGCCTAGGTAAAGCTTTTAATGGCATGCTAACCCAGGATCCCTTTCCTGGCATGATTATATATATATGTGTATGTATGGTTGTATGCATTATGGATGGTTTTACATGGCTTTATAAATGGCATTATTTTATTCTTTTCCTGAGTTCATTCTATCACTCACTTAGTAACCTATTTTCGGGTGGCTATATTCCCATGCGATGTAGGAACCAGCCATTCTTCTTATTCTAGCTAGCATTTGGACATTTGGGGGTGAACTTTTGATTGAAGTGGTGATCTTCCATCTGTTCAGAAGGATACATTTCATAGATGTTATTTCATACTTTGGTTTACCTATGGATTTTGGTTTTGGATATGGTTGGGGGCAGGTCCCAACTTGATTTTATTACTCTTTTTGTTAGAGGCTTTGTGGTACTGCTATGGGTTGGTATGGGCGAGATTGGTAGTAGTGTCAACCTTAGTATTAGTATTAGAATAAGGGCTAACATCATTGAAAATAATTTCTCACTATTCCATTGTATTTCATTTTAGGATTATTTAATTATGTCTTGGAACATATTTTGTTATGGCGTGGTTTATGGGCCTTGATTTGGTTTCAGTTTGACTTGGTATGGTGGGATGGTTGGACTCGGTTGGTTCAGTCAAGGTTGTGATCATATCCCAGACTCATCATGTAAGCTATCACACTATTTTGTTATATGTTCAAAATTCAGCCAACTCAGGGCAGGCGGTTGGAGGTTGGGTTGGGTCAAGGGGGTGGTCTCCGATCCCGATCGGACTTGGAACGCCTATTACGACAAGGCCCAGGGTCAAGTCATGTCATTTTTCTTGATTCCTGTGGATTTTTTCCTGAAACATTTCAATTATGAACTGCAATAATACCTACCTTTTATATATGAATGAATCTTTGTTTGTATGTTTCATTTATCTCTTCCTTAATTTTAAAGTTGTTCTTCATTTTCGTGTTTACCAAGTGGCCATGAGTTAACTAACTTGTGCTTATTTTTCTTTTGGTTTACTGTTATCAATTTTCAATGATTCCAAATGGGGTAATACTTAATTTATGTGGTAGGGACTACGTCTGTGTGTTGCATGGTGTGTAAGGGACCAGGTACTAGGTGCATGGTGGGTAAGGTACCAGGTACCAGGTGCATACGTATTCGATTTTTTGAATATTGGTGAAGCATGATGGCAATGAATAGTGACAGGGTGAAGAACCTTGATCAAGTATGATGCTAGATTGATAGGGGAAGTATGGGGCATAACGATAGGGAGAACATTCACTAACAATAGTTGTAATCACTCTGACTGAATAAGGTGAATGAATTTGAGAATTTGATGCCCCAAAGTTCTATAGTAAAGTTCTATGGTTTGTCATCATCAAAAAGGGGGGAAATTTCTATATCTTGTTTTGATGATGATCAACTAACAACAAGGGACCAGGTCCCTGGGACTTTATGGAAATATATAGTTGTCACATGGCTTACACAATTTTGTTATCTAGTGTAACAAACTGCGCAGGTGAGATGTGTACTAGTCAGGACACTTAGCCCAATCAACTTTCTACACTAATCATTAGTCCACTATAAAAGGAAAAGAATGCTTGTCAGTTGAGTAGTTTTTGTAATCTGATTATTCAAGTGAAAAATTGGCAAAAACTCAACTTTGCAACATTGCTCAAGTTCATAGTTTCTATGTGTACTGAAATATTGAGTGTTCTTGAGTCATGTTTGAGTTTGTATTTGAATTACTCAAGTTATAAGAGTAATATCCATTTTCTTGTTTCTTAAGAGTGCTTAGGTAGAGTTAACCGAGTTTAATATTTGATAGGGTTAATCAATATTAAGATAAGTCTGGGCAGAGTTGTCAATGAGGGTTTGTAGTAGAGTTATTACATGCTGGTGAAGCCTAGATTTAGGTTTAAATCAAGTTTGTAATCAAGAGGTTGATCATAGTGTATTCTTGAGTTCTTGTGAGGGAAAGCCGTGGTTTTTCTTCCCTTCAGCAAGGAGGTTTCCATGTTAAATTGGTGTGTTCTTTATATTTCTTGCAAAGTGTTGTTTACTTGTTGCTGCACTGTTAGATTGACTGTGACTAACTTTAAGGGACCTGGTCCTAGTAGTGTGGTGTAACCTTCCAGATTTGAACAGACATAGGTCGGGTTCAAGGCTCAAGATCAATAACAAACTCAATCTCACGAGCAAGAAATATATCAAGCAGATTAGTAGGGAAAACATCAGGAAACTTTTGAACTACAGGAACAAAGTCAAGCGACGAACTCTCCAAAATAAAATCATTAACGTAAGGGAGATAAGACTCACAACCCCTTGATATAAGTCTCCAAGCACTATATAAGAAATAATACCCATTGGCTTGCGCCTAACATCTCCCTTCCAAATGATCAGGGGTATGTCGGGCATGGCTAAGGTAATGGTCTTGGCAAAGAAATCCATGACTAGATGAAAATGAGATAACTAGTCCATGCCCAGAATCACATCAAAATATACCATGTCTAATATAAAGAGATCAGCATGAGTATCAATATCTCTAACTGTCACAACACATGATCTTAAATCTCGATCTACTACTAAAGAATCACCCAGGGGAGTAGATACATATAAAGGCACATATAATAAATCCCAAGATAACTCTAACTGCGGGGCATAATAAGTAAACGCATAAAAGTAAGTGGATCCATGATCAAATAAATCAAAGGACAACTAATGACACACCAAAATTGTACCTATAATAACATAATCCAAATACTTAACTTCGAGCCTAGAAGGTACTACAGACAACTGACCACGACCGCTACTTGGCTGGGCTCTTGACAAATCTCTTACCCTACCTGTCTGATAACCTCAATAAGTACCCTAGGGATTATCCCTAATACCATACATACAACCTCTATCTTAGGGATGAACTGCTCTAATAGGGGGAACACTCTGAGTTGCGGTAGTGATCGCCTAACGACTAGGGCACTCTCATGAGTAACGTCTAAAAGCTCCGTAAACCTAATATTCCCCATGAGCTGAACCAGAATCAGAAGATCATAATGACCTGTAATAAGTACCCAACTCAAATTACCAAAAAATGAGCCCCTTGAAAACTGACTGTTACGCTGACAAGGGTAATCACTAACACAAGACTAACCTCCATCACTAATCTGGAGAACTTCCTGAATTGGTCTTCTAGGATACTGAGGTTTATACGGCGGCTGCAGAGAGTATCTTCCTAAGAACTACTATCTCTAAATTAGGAGCTACTATTGCTCTCACTATAACTTTCTTGATACCGATGCCTCTTACGGCTGCCCCATTGGTCCTCGCAATGCATCTCGTTCATCACCTAAGCGTGGTCATAGACCTCAGCAGAATACCTAGGCTCAACAACCAAACTCTGAGTGGACATGCAAAAAGGGAGTCTTAATCCTCAAACCAAACAACAGACCCTCTCATACTTAGTAGTCAAAATAGAAGTAGCATGTATAGGCAACTCATGAAAATAATATTCATACTCCAAAACCGTCACAGATACTTTCTCCAACCACTAGAACTGATTTCTCAAATGATCACTAAGACTATAAGGCATATACTCATCTAAGAATATCTCAGAGAACTGAGTCTATGTTTAAGGATAACAACCTGTTGGCCTGGAATAAAGATAACCTATCACCAATGTTGAGCTTCCAAGTCTAACTAAAAAGTAGTGTAATCCACACCACGAGTCTTAACTCGGCCAAAATTATGGAGCCTATCCTCACAAGTAATCAGAAACTCATATGCATCCTCACTCAATGCACTAGAAAACCTAGGTAGAGCCTATCTCAAGAGTCTTCCCACCATATTCTGCTTCTCAACAGATATAGAAGGTGGGAAATCACTAGTTTGCCAACTACTAGCTAACTAACTACTAATATAGGAGTGACCTCAACACTAAGAGTCATAGATACAGGCTATGCCCCTGCCTCAGTACCACTCTTGTAACACCCCGATTTTCTGAACCGAAATGCTACACGGTGCTTATGACCCCAAGGGACCACAAGCTAATCCATGACTGATATTCGTACCTGTACACTGCATAACATATATGTAATATGCGTAAAACATAAACAATAGACCATAAGGTTCAACTAAAATAATTATAACATCCACATGGGTGAAAAATACCCAAGATAACTAAGTGTGAATCAAAACTGAACTATATCTGAACTGTATCTGAAATCCTCGAAGTACTGACTGAATAAGGAGTTGAAGGAAAATGTCTCTAACTAACTCCATAAACTGAAAACTAACTGAAATAATAAATGAATCAAATCATATCGTCCTCAAATGAAGAGGACTCACTACAGCTCTGTATACTGGAATACGAATGCTACTGATGGTCTAGAACTCGTGTCTCTGAACCTATGGTGTAACATGAAAAGAAAGCACCATAGCACAAATGCATCAGTACAACTGGAGTACTGAGTATACGAGTGAGGTAGGCTAAATGAAAAGGTTTCACATGCATGAGCAATGCTAACTGACCGACTAATATGAACATTAGAGTGCAAACATACATACATAATAACTGGAAACATAAATACGTAATAGTGGATTTGTACGCTAATACACGATTTACTGATTTCTGACATGACTGAAACTATGGTTCTGTCAACATGGGAGACTGTGTCTGACAGTCCTGGGTCTGATGGAACTATCCGAGTTCCGTACTATAACTGAATTTGACTATATCTAGCAGTCCTAGTATACTGACATCAGAAGAACTATCTGAGTTCTTTTACAGAGACTGAGCCTGAAACTGTGGAAGGTAGTTGTTTAACCAACGTGCCCCAATAATGCATATAGCTAAGTTGGGGTCTAATATCTGCATCGACTGGAGGGGTGTCAATACAGCGCCACTGGTAATGATAGTTGTGAGTGACCCTCATCTGGAAGGTAGTCAAATAAGAATGGTGGGAACCCTAAACTGACAGGTTAAGCCACCTCATCAACCCTAGTCTGATAGGTTAAGATGTCTCAACCTACTCTGGTTATGTAGTTCTGGAACACAAGGATGACAACTAAGAATCACACCCTAAACTGGTAGGTGAGTTCCCATCCTTGGGTTCACTCGGTGTTAACTTATACTCCCATCTGAGGAGTCTGAAAATGATTTACCTGAATGTACATGGACTGAGTAACTGACTTCCATTGACTGACGGAATAACACTACTATAAGATATTTTGCTATTATACTCCCCTCTGAAGAGACTGAACATGATTTAATTGATTGTACATGGACTGAGTAACTGACTTCCGTTGACTGACGGAATATCACTACTATCTGAGATTTTGCTGAGATCATGAGATTTCGAAGTTTTCCTGAGTCACCTGACTGACTGAGTTCAATAGATCATGGCTTGACTGAGAATATCAAGATAACGTGACTTGTCTCTATCTGCACAACTATATTTTTTTAGTACGAATACCCCCAGGACTCGATGAAGGAAACTGACACACATGACATGACTTGATCACAAGATTTGAGTCTACAATTCATAATATCGTACATAAGGGATTTCCTACTAAGCATGGTTATCAACAATGTATTGCATGGAAAGGATGTCATGTCACATGGAAGTACTTTCACAACCTTAATATCATGGTCATTGTATAATCATACTAGCAACATATATCAATAGCATGGAAGTTCATGTGGAATCATCTTAAGAGTTGACATAGTATGTTATTTAAATACTATGGGGTCATGGGATCACGATTTTTAGCATTCTAGGCATTTTAACAAACACCTTGAATGCACACTTTGAGGCATAGGTTTTCTCAACAATTTTAATCATCTTAAACAATCCAAATTCATGGGTTTTAACTACAAGCATGCATACATCATGGAAGTCAACTTAAATTAATATCTTGAGGCTTAAACAATGATCATTAACATGAAAAACATCACATAACCACAAGGGAATCAAAGTTTCTCATTTAAAATCATGGTTCTTGAACTCTATGAATGAAAGGTGTCCATAGATGAACACTACGCATACCTGACTCAAGGTTCTTGATGTTTTATTTTTTTGAACTTGAAGGGTTTGAAATCCTTTGATTCTTGAAGAAGATTGGTTCTTGTTCTTGGAGATTAAATTTAGAGTGAAACCCTAGTTTTTGTTTGTGAAATAATAATGAGCATAATGGCTGAATTCAGACTCATCTGGGTATATGTAGGCGTGTGATAAGTGACCAAAATACCCCTGTTAAAATGACCTAGAAATAAACTGAACGTGGTATGTGACGGTCTAATTGATGGTCTATCAGACACTTGACGGTCCGTCACTTAGACCGTCAGACATGGACCAGAAATGGGCTTCACTGGATAAGAGTTGACGGTCTGGATGACGGTCCATCACAACTTTGATGGTCTGTCAACTCGTCCTTCAGTCCTTATCCAGTACGTGGCTCAACTTCCTTGGCTGTGATGGTCAAAGTGGCGGTCCTTCACTTATATGGTGGTCCGTCAACTTGGCCGTCATACCTGGGCATTTACGACAGTTCCAAGTAAAACGTCCATAACTTCCTCGTCTGATGTCAGATTTGGACAAAATTGATACCGTTGGAAACCTAAATCAATTTCCCACGTGATAGAAAGTGAAAATATCAAAAAAAAAATATCACATGTACAAAGATATGTTTGCATTTCAAAGTAAGTCTTAGAATCCTTGAGATGATTTCTATATAGAAAAAAGGCACGGGTATTACAATATCTTTCCCTTGAGAACATTCATCCTCGAATGGAACTGACTAAGAGGGGAAAAAATAATATAAACATGAGTAGCTGGAACATGATCTTATGACTGATAAACTGAACACATTATACTGAGCATACATATCTGATGCACGTATAACTGATTCATGAATGCATGACTGAATATGTAATGGTACTTGATACCAAATTTGTGATGGAACATGAACATGAAAAGAAATATCAAGTTGTATTGAATGTTGAACGTGAAACTGAATAAGCTTAAGGAGGACTATTACCTTGAGCTTGATCTGGGTTGGCGGAGAAAAAGTGAGGGTACTTAATACGCATGTTTGCTTCTTTTTCCCAAGTAGCTCCCTCAACGGAATAATTTCGTCAATGAACTTTGACTAAAAAGACTTCTTTGTTCCTCAGCCTAAGAATATGATAGTCTAAAATTTGGAATGGAATCTCTTCATAAGAGAAGTTGTCCTAAATATCAGTGTTCTGAATAGGGACTATATCTGCTGGGTCACCTATGTACTTCTTGAGCAAGGATACATGGAAGACCGGATGAACTAAGGCTAGATCTGAAGGCAATTCGAGCTCATAAGCTACCTTGCCAAAGCGACTGAGAATCCTGAAGGGACCGACATTGCGGGGACTGAGTTTTCCTTTCTTGCCGAACCTCTTCACTCCCTTCATGTGAGAGATATTGAGAAAGACATAGTCATTGACCTAGAACTCGAGATCCTTTCTACGAACATCTGCATAAGACTTCTGTCATCTCTGAGTAGCCCGAAGTCTCTCTCTGATCAACTGAACTTTCTATAAGGTGTCGAATACCATGTCTGGACCAATGACTGAGGCCTCACTAACTTCGAACCAACCGACTAGATATCTACACCTCCTACCATAGAGAGCTTCAAATGGATCCATCTGAATACTGGAATGATAGCTATTGTTGTATGCAAACTCAATCAGAGGCAAGTTGTCATCCAAACTTCCCTTGAAATCAACTGCACACGCCCTTAGCATATCTTCAAGAGTCTAAATGGTCCTCTCTGCTTGACCATCTGTCTGAGGATGAAAGGTGGTACTGATATGAACTTGGGTACCAAGACCCTTTTGGAATGCTTTCCAAAAGTGAGAGGTGAAATGTGTACCTCTGTCCGAGATGATAGATAATGGAACACCGTGTAATTTTATCAACTCCTTGATATAGAGTTTGGCATAATCCTCGGCTGAATAAGAGGTACGAACTGGAAGGAAATGAGCTGACTTGGTCATTATGTCTACAATGACCCAAACCGAATTATGCTGATAACGAGTTCGAGAAAAACCCATCACGAAATCCATGTTCACTTCTTCCCACTTCCAATTAGGAATGGTGAACTCCTGTATGGACCCACTAGGTTTCTGATACTCTATCTTAACCTGTTGACATGTAGAGCACTTATCAACAAACTCTACAACATTTCTTTTCATCCATCTCCACCAATAGATCTCCTGTAAGTCGCGGTACATCTTAGTGTCCCCTGGATGAATAGAGTATCATGCACCATGCGCCTCTGCAAGAATTCGCTTCCTCAAGTCATCTACACCTGGAACACACAGACGACCCTGACAACGAAGAACGCTATCTCCCGCCGGGAGAAAGCCTCTACTTTCTGATTCTAAACTGACTCTTTTATCTTGACAAGGTTGTCACCTCGGAAACTAGAGATGACTCTGACCTACTCTGAATACATATACCACCCTCTGAAGAGTCGACTAAGTGAATGCCTAGTCTGGCAAGCTGATGAATTTCCTGGGCTATCTTCTTCTTACCATCCTCTACGTGAGAAACACTACCCATGGAGATTCTATTGAGAGTGTCGTCCACAACATTGGCCTTGCCCAGATGATAAAGAACACTCATATCATAATCTTTCAAAAGATCTAAGCACCTTCTCTGACAAAAATTGAGATCTTTTTGAGAAAATACATACTGGAGACTCTTATGATCTGTGAAGACATCTACATGAACTCCGTACAGATAATGCCTCCAAATCTTTAAGGCAAATACTATGGCTGCTAACTCAAGTTCATGAGTAGGATAATTCTTCTCATGGGGCTTTAGATGTATGGAGACGTAGGCTATGACCTTACCATACTGCATAAGGACACAACCTAAACCCACTCTAGATGCAGCACAATAGACTACAAAATCGTCTGAACCATCTGGAAGAGTTAGAACTAGGGATGAGCTGAGTTAAGTCTTCAAATCTTGAAGACTCTTATTGCAAGAATCTGACCACCGAAACTTAACCTTCTTCTCAGTCAATCTGGACATAGGAGATGCAATAGAAGAAAATCCCTCGACAAAGCGTCTGTAATAGCCATCCAAACCCAAGAAACTCCTGATATCTGATAGAGAGACAGGGAGAGACTAGTTTCTTACCACTTCAGTCTTCTGAGGATCTACTCTAATTCCATTATCGAAAATAATATAGCCAAGGAATTCTACTGATCTTAGATAAAATTTGTGCTTACTGAACTTGGTGAACAACTGATGATCTGTGAGAGTCTGAAAAACAACTCTAAGATGGTCTGAATGATCACACTTTGTGCGAGAATAGACCAGAATATCATCTATGAAGACTATGAAAAACATGACCTTCTTGAACACCTGGTTCATCAAGTCCATGAAAGTTGCAGGGACATTGTTAAGACCAAAGGACATAACTAGAAATTCGAAGTGACCATACTGAGTACGGAAAGCTGTCTTCGGGGTGTCACATTCTCTAAATCTGAGCTGATGGTAGCCTGATCTGAGGTCTATCTTGTAGAAATAACTGGCACCCTGAAGTTGGTCAAAAAAGTCATCTATTCTGGGAAGAGGGTACTTATTCTTGACCTTAACTATGTTAAGATGATGGTAATAGATACACATCCTGAGAGAACCATCTTTCTTGCACACGAATAAGACTGGTGCACCCCATGGGGATACACTGGGCCTGATGAATCCCTTATCTAAGAGATCCTTCAACTGATCTTTCAGTTCCTTGAGTTCTGCTGGTTCCATTCTTTATGGAGGAATAGAAATAGGCTGAGTATCTGGGAAAAGGTCTATGCCAAAGTCTATTTCCCTTTTGGAAGGAATTCCTGGAAGATCTTCGGGAAACACATCTGAATATTCATTAACCACTGGGACTGATTCAAAACTAGGAGATTTGGAACTGGAATCTTTAATATGCACGAGATGATACACGTACCCCTTTGAAATTATTTTCCTTACCTGAAGGTAGGAAATAAGCTGACCCTTGAAAGATGAAGTACTACCCTTCCATTCTAGGACGGGCTCATTCGGGAACTGAAACTGAACTATCCTATTTCTGCAGTCGACTGTGGCATAGCAGGAATAAAGCCAATCCATGTCGAGAATGGCATCAAAATTAGTCATCTCTAACTTGAAAAAATCTGCTGACGTGGATTTCAGAAATATCATAACCGGGCAGCCCTTGTATACCTGTCGAGCTATGATGGTTTTTCCCGCTGAAAAGGGCTCTACTAAAATTTTAGAACTAATTCAAAAATCTCCTGTTATGTAAGGGGTAACAAAAGACAAGGATGCACCTAGGTATAGCAAAGCATAAATATGAACATGGAAAATCTGTAACGTACCAGTAATGACATCAGAAGAATTTTCCTAATCCTGTCGAGTCTGGAAAGCATAGAGTCTGTTTGGGCGTTGTCCACTAGTAGCACTGGAAGTGGCACCCTGCTGGTTCGGGCGAACGGACTGCGCTGTGGAAAGATTTTGCTGACCCTGATAATTGGACCTAGGACAATCTCTGACTCTGTGGCCTGGCTTGCCACAACTGAAACAAACATCACTACCGTCTCTGCAAACACCCTGGTCGTTCTTACCACAAGTTTGACATAGGGGATTAGTTTAGGCATTGCTGACACTGCCCTGAGATTTAGAGCCAGGTGCTCTATCTCTGAACTTAGGAGCTGGAGCACTGGCTGAAGACTGAACTGGAGCTGATGACTTGGGACAAAACTGGGAATGATTTTTTCCCTCTGATTTGGGCTGAGCAAAACTAAAACTGCCTGATCTTACTCTCTTAGTTTGCCTCTGCTTATCCCTAACCTTTTTCTCCTCTATTTGCTGAGCATGGGTTATGAGCCTGGCTAAAGTCATATCACTGTTCAGCATCACAGATCTACACTCATTTACCATGCTATCATTCACCCCTGATATGAATTTGCTCATCTTAGCCCTGTTGTCTGCAACCAAATAAGGGGCATATCTGGCTAGCTGAGTAAATATGAGAGAATACTCCCTAACCGTCATATTTCCCTGCCTGAGGTTGATAAACTCAAGAACTTTGGCCTCCCTCATCTCTTGGGGAAAGGATCTGTCTAAGAAAGCCGTGACAAATTCCTCCCACTCTATAGGACCTGCATCCTCTAACCTCTCAGACTTCTACTGTTTGTACCAAGTGTGAGCAACATCCTGTAACTGGTATACAGCTAACTCGGTGCTCTAAACAGAAATAACTCCCATAATGTCAATGACCTTTTGGATTTGGCCAATGAACTCCTGAGGGTCTTCATCAGACTTAGACCGGAAAAAAGATGGAGGGTTAATTCGGTTGAAGTCCCAAATTCTAGCTGCTACAGAATTGGCCACTGGATTGCCCGGAATGACTGGTGGCCATTCATTCTGGGAAGCCACGGATTGAGCAAGTGTTGTGAATGCGGCTCTAAACTCCGCATGAGAAATATGCTCTCCCAAAGGGTCTTCGGGTTGAGGAACTAGCTGGTTTCTTTTTTTTGGAGGCATATTCTGAAATAAGAGAAAAATGAATTAGACTGAGAGTTTAACTTGATATTATGATCACTACCATGACATGAATACTCAATGAAGGGAAACTATTCCTAAAACATCTTATAGCATCCTGTACATAAATGTAGCGTGCTACACACACCCATACACAAGACTCTACTAAATGCGGCTTTCAGACTTCCTAGGACTCTATTGAACCTTAGGCTCTGATACCTAGTTTGTAACACCCCAATTTACTAAATCGGAATGCTACACGGTGCTCATGACCCCGAGGGACCAAAATCTAACTGATGACTGATATTCATACCTATACACTGCATAACATACATGTAATATGTGGAAAATATAAACAATAGACCATAAGGTTCAACTAAAATAATTATAACGTCTATATGGGTGAAAAATACCCAAGATAACTAAAGTTTGAATCAAAAATGAACTAAATATGAACTGTATCTGAAAGCCTCGAAGTAATGACTGAATAAGGAGTTGAAGGAACATGTTTCCAACTAACTCCGTAAACTGAAAACTAACTGAAATAATAAATGAATCGAATTATATCATCCTAGAATGAAGAGAACTCACTTCCGCTCTGTATACTGGAATGTGAATGCTATTGTTAGTCTAGAACTCGTGTCTCTGAACCTATGGTGTAACATGAAAAGAAAGCACCATAGCATAAATGCGTCAGTACAACTGGAGTACTGAGTATACGAGTGAGGTAGGCTAAATGAAAAAGGTTCACATGCATGAGCAATGCTAACTGACTGACTAATATGAACGTGAGAGTGCAAACATACATACTTAATAACTAGCAACATAAATACGTAATAGTGGATTTGTACTCTAATATATGATTTACTAATTTCTGACATGACTGAAACTATAGTTCTGTCAACATGGGTGACTGTGTTTGATAGTCCTGGGTTTGTTGGAACTATCTGAGTTCCGTACTATAACTGAATTTGACTATATCTAGCAGTGCTGGTATACTGATATCTGAAGAACTATCTGAGTTCTTTTACTGAGACTGAGCCTAAAACTGTGGGAGGTAGTTGTTTAGCTGACATTCCCCAATAATGCATATAGCTAAGTTAGGGTTAGATCTCTGCCCCGACTGGAGGGGTGTTAATACCGCGCCACTGGTAAGGAAAGTTGAGAGTGAACCTCATCTAGCAAGTACTCAAATGAGAATGGTGGGAACCCTAAACTAATATTTTAATCCACCTCATCAACTGTATTCTAATAGGTTAGGATGTCTCAACCTACGCTGGCTACGTAATTCTAGAACACAAGCATGACTGCTAAGAATCACACCCTAAACTGGCAGGTGAGTTCCCATCCTTGGGTTCACTCGGTGCTAACTTTTACTCCCATCTGAAGAGAGTGAACATGATTTAACTGACTGTACATTGACTGAGTAACTGACTTCCGTTGACTGAAGGAATAGCACTACTATCTAAGATTTTGCTGAGATCATGAGATTTCGGAGGTTTCCTGAGTCACTTGACTGACTGAGTTCTATAGATCATGGCTTGAAATAGATTATCGGGATAACGTGACTTGGCTCTAGGAACACAACTATATTTTTCTAGTACGAATACCCCCAGGACTTGATGGAAGGAAACTGACACACATGACATGACTTGATCACAAGATTTGAGTCCACAATTCATAATATCGTACATAAGGGATTTCATACTAAGCATGGTTATCAACAATGTATTGGATGGAAAGGATTTCATGTCACATAAAAGTACTTGCACAACATTAATATCATGTTCATTGCATAATCATACTAGCAACACATAACAAAAGCATGGAAGTTCATGTGGAATCATCTTAAGAGTTGACATAGCTTGTCATTTAAATACTATGGGGTCATAGGATCATGATTTTTAGCATTATAGGCATTTTAACAAACACCTTGCATGCACACTCTGAGGCATAGGTTTTCTCAACAATTTTAATCATCTTGAACAATCCAAATTCATGGTTTTTAACTACAAGCATGCATACATCATGGAAGTCAACTTAAATTAATATCTTGAAGATTAAACAATGATCATTAACATGAAAAACATCACATAACCATAAGGGAATCAATGTTTCTCATTTAAAATCATAGTTCTTGAACTCTATGAACAAAAGGTGTCCATAGATGAACACTACGCATACCTAACTCAAGGTTCTGGACTTTTTTTTTTGAACTTGAAGGGTTTGAAATCCTTTGATTCTTGAAGAGGATTGGATCTTGTTCTTGGAAATTAAATTTAGAGAGAAACCCTAGTTTTTGTTTGTGAAATAATAATGAGCATAATATCTGAATTCGGACTCATCTGGGTATATCTAGGCGAGTGATAAGTGACCAAAACACCCCGATTAAAATGACCTAGAAATAAACTGAACGTGGTGTGTGACGGTCTGACTGACGGTCCATCAGACACTTGACGGTCCATCACTTAGCCCGTCAGACATGGACAAGAAATGGGGTTCACTAGATAAGGGTTGATGGCCTGGATGACGGTCCGTCACAACTTTGACATTCCGTCAACTTATCCGTCAGTATTTATCTAGTACGTGGCTCAACTGCCTTGTCTATGACGGTTAAAGTGGCGGTCCATCATTTATATGGTGGTCCATCAACTTGGCCGTCATACCTAGGCATTTCCGACAGTTCCAAGTAAAACGTCCATAACTTCCTCGTCTGATGTCGGATTTGGACAAAATTGGTACCGCTGGAAAGCTAACTCAATTTCCCACGTGATAGAAAGTGAAAATCTTAAAAAAAAATACCCCATGTACAAAGATTGGTTTGCATTTCAAAGTAAGTCTTAGCATCCTTGAGATGATTTCTAACTAGGAAAAAGTCATGGGTATTACAACTCTAATCCATAGACTATGCACCATCAGAAGATGCACCACTAACCAACCAAAAAATTTAAACCAAATCATCCCTGAAGAAGTAATAAATCCTAATGGAGCCTAGGTCGATCCCTAGCCTACCACTGGCTGGGGCATAAGAATCTCTAACTCATGAGCGGGAATAGGGTCTCATGAAGGCCTCCTATACTGGTACCTAGCTGGAGACATATATCAAGTTTTTCAATGATCTTTGGGTCATCCAAGAACAACAATAGGATCCCTAGGCTTGATCTCGAGACCCTCATCTAATATAAAAGTATAGCGTGTCCTATCCATCTTTGAAAGAGTGAAACTAAAGGAATGCTTTAGATACCTAATCAAAAACTTAGCACAAAATAAGTGAAAGAAGTGAAGAACTCATAAAAATATCCTATAGCCTTCCAAAGATAAGAAACAAACATCATCATTCTAGTCCTCGGGACTCTACTACACACTTTCTTTTGTACCTATAATATCGTTGAAACCTAGTATCTAATACCAATATGTCACGACCCAGTTATGAGTCATGATGGAACCTACTAGATCTTTCAAACAGGTAAGCTAAACCATAGCCTGGAGCTGATTAAAATGGGTTAACTTGGTGTGAAAAATGCCCTAAAAGGGGAAAATTAGACAATACAATTTATAAACAAACAAGGCAATAAAAATAGTCTGAAAGGTAACCACAACAAGGAAAACCATCTAATGATTTGGTATAGTCAGTACAAGAGCTATTACAACACACCATAGGTTCTAGAATAGTCCATACAATTTGTCTCAAAACAAAAGACTAGACATAGATATATAGAAGGAAAAGGGGCAACTCTGACTCCAAGAGCATACTCTATCTCTTAAATCCACCATAGCATGATCCCTAAACCAGCAACGGCAACAAGTACTCTGGTTTGTACCAAAAAGGTACAGAAGTATAGTATGAGTACAAAAACCAGGGTACTCAATAAGTATCATCGATAGGCTGAGTTAAATCATGATATAAGTAAGATAAAATTTAAGATAATATAACTAAGTCAAAATAAAGAGGCAAACCTAGAAGTAACTCCAATCTTGTTGTACATAGTTTAATACATAAAGGAAAACAAACATGAAGATCAAGTGATTATAACTACAAAATTGTCCACCATAAGCCAATAAATACGAAAAGTAAATAATCCAATACAGACCCTCATAATCCTGGAGGGTACAATCAAGGAAAAAGATTGCATATATACCCAAGACACCATAATTTTTGGACCTTCATCCTATCACTAGAACCCACCCTCATCATTTCTAACTATGAGCACCTCCCTTTACCGAACATGAATCAGTATTCTTATCATTAATAGCCAAACTCAAATTAGTATTTATATAAACATAATAATAATTTTCCAAAATCAAACGGGTACTCCTCTTATCAATATATTAATCAATTTGTAACGCCCCGAGAATCTATCCAGAGACATCACATGGTGCTCAAGGCCACATGTGGCCTCAAGCTAACCCTCTAAGCCTGTTATTACCTTTAGAACTCTCTACAACATAAATCATCATAAAGTAGGGAGGAATAATCATGACATGAACATACTAAGATACGAAGTAATAAGGTTCTGTACAAACAAACTACTAAAATCTATGTACATGCTGGCACACTAGTCTGACAAAGCCTATACTTTATAGGACTGAGGATCCATTGGGATAGATCCCTAACTGACTCGTACTGAACTGAAAGTAAACAACCATCTATTAATAAGACATAATTGGAGACACAGGTCCTCGAACCATAAGGACTCACCAATAGCAGAAATGTAGATGAAGGTACTCAAAGATCACTGTCGTTGCTGAGACTGAGCACCTAAACCTATATCATGAGAAAATATAGAATACAAAAGAGTATGGGAGTCAGTACTTGGGAATGTACTGAGTATGTGGGGGTGGATGAAATATTTTAAATAACATCATAAATGTATAATAAAATCATACATGCTGACAATAACAACTCTCTTCGCTTGAATTATCTAAAACATCATTTCCGAAAGTCATCAGTAATAACATATGCTTCATAAATCTCATAAATCATTTAACTCAACTCAAACTCTTTGACTCATGAATTAGAGTGACTCGGTATCTCATGGTACTTAGATCATTATGTATGTGGGAGTTTCTTATAACCGACATAACTATACCATGTGAGATGCATAGAGTCCAACATTTTGCCCACCTAAGGAGAGAACCCCACATTGGCGGAGGTGTTGTACTCTTGCCAGGGAGTACAACCTCAATCTCATTATCACAATCCCATACTCAGCCTCTGGCCCACAATTATCAACATCAATCCTACGGTGGCACGTAGTTTTGGGGAAATACCATATTTCCCGCTCGGTGCTAAATACTCCTCCCAGACTCAGCTCAGAATGCGTTAGGAAATCCACCTTAATCAATATCAGCTCATGGGTCTATCATAGAGACCAAAACATAAATATATCTTATCTGTAAATCATGAAGAACTGTGGATTCCAAACTCGACTCAAAATCAAAACAACTTTTCTCAACATCAAGTACATTTGCTTGTCGAATCATTTTCAAATATTAGAATCTTCAAGGAAACATCATAGGACTCATTCTTGACTTTCAATCTCAAATATAGATATATATTCAATAGTCAAATTTCTCATGGAAAGGCATAACTCATGAGACTTGTCTTAAATCGCTTAGAAATCATCAATACGTAATGACAATATACAACTTATGGAATAAATTCTCAATTTAAGAAACATGATGGTGAAATAATCATAAATATCAAACTTATTCAACTCAAATCTCATAAATCATAAATAAAGAAATTTGGGTGTAAACCCACTTGAAAAATCAAGTAAATTAGTAATAGAAAGTAAATCTTTAGGCACAAGAACGAAAAGAGTGTTCTTGTTCAAACCCCATATACATTGGATTATGATTTTGGAGATGTAAAAACTTGATATAAACTTCTTTATAGCATTCTTGAGCTAAATTTATTGATTCCTTTAATTAGGAAAGATTGATTCTAGGATCACTTTGAATCTCTATGGAAGATTCTTGAATTTCTTAGAAGAAGATTGAATTTTTGGGTTTTGGAAGAAACCCTAATTTCTAAACGTTTCTTGGTAGAGGAAAGGAGAAAATGAAGGACTTTTCTCTTATAGGATATATATATAAGACCTTATGGGGAAGAAATGACCAAAAGGCCCTTTTGAAAAAGATGAAATTCACTGATCGGGGTCTGTGACGGTCGATCTGACGGTCCGCCAAGTCTCCTGATGGTCCACCAGATCATCCATCACTCGAGTTCCAAAACTGGAACGTTCTGCCTCGACATGACAGTCGAAGTGACGGTCCGTGAGGAGACTGACAGACCACCAAGTCGTCCATCACTCGAGGGCTAGAAATGAGATATTTTGTCTCGACCTGACGCACCCCTTGACGGTCCGTCAACTTTTTGACGGTCCACCAACTTGTCCATCGCATGATGTCCTAAAGAAGGATTCACTACCTTGGGTTTAAGGGGCACTTGACGGTCCACCAGGAACCTGACGGTCCTCCAGGTCGATCGTTAAACCTGGGCGATCCGACACCGTTCAGTAAAACGGACATAACTCCCTCGTCCGATGTCGGATCTCAATGAAATTGGTATCCATGGAAAGCTTATTCAATGTTCTATATGAAAAAAAGTATAAATTATATAAATACAGAATGGTTTAAAAATCAATCACTTTGGAAGTCATATATATCCACTCAATAGATGGATTTAGGCTTAAGAAGCGATTAGGGTATTACAATATCTCCCCCTTGGACATATTCATCCTTGAATGTTTCCAAATAGGCAAAGAAAAAGAGAAAATATGGACTTATATCTGGAATGACTCACATCTAAGGGCTCACTTTACTCTAAACTTTTGAGTACTTCACCAAATACACGAATCATAGATGGAATAAACATATAGCTGAATACATTAGATTAGGAGGAAACTAAATTAAGGTAATAGTACCTTCATATTGATTTGAACTTGTGGAGAAAATATGAGGGTAACTATCTCGCATGTCTGCTTCTTCTTCCCAAGTGGCACCCTCGATAGATTGATTTCTCCACAGAACTTTAACCAAGGGAACTTCCTTGTTCCTCAGTCTACGGACTTGATAATCTAGGATTTTCACCGGGATTTCATCATACAAAAGTCTATCCTGAACATCACCACCTTCCGATGGATCACCAATAATAGAGTCTCCAATGTGCTTCTTGAGCATAGAAACATGAAACACATGATGGACAGCTGAAAACTCTGCAGGCAACTCAATATCATAAGATGCTTTCTCAACACGATTCAAAACTGTATATGGGCCAACATATCTAGGAATCATCTTCCCTTTCTTTCCAAATCTTTTCACCCTTTTCATGGGTAAAATTTTTAAGTACACCATATCACCTACTTCAAACTCAAGAGCTCTTCTTCTTACATCTGCGTATGACTTCTGACGACTCTGGGCTATCTTCAACCTCTCCCAAATTATCTTAACTTTTTCCATATCCTCAAATACAGCATCGGGTCCAATCACAGCAGCTTTACCCACTTCGAACTAACCTATGGGTGATCTACATCTTCTCTCATACAAAGCTTCAAATGGATCCATTCCAATGCTAGCATGAAAACTATTGTTGTAAGAAAATTCAATCAACGACAAGTGTTCATCCCAACTTCCTTTGAAATAAAGAACACAAGCCCTCAACATATCCTCCAAAGTTTGGATAGTTCTCTCAGCCTTACCATCTGTCTGCGGATGAAAAGCATAGCTAAGATAAAATTGGGTACCAAGACCCTTCTGAAAGGCTCCCCAAAACTGATAAGTAAAATGAGTACCTCTATTGGAGATGATAGACAATGGAACTCCATGCAACTGGACTAACTGTCTAATATACAGCTTAGCATAGTCCTCCGCGGTGAAAGATATATGCACTGGCAGAAAATATGCTGACTTAGTAAGATAAATTTAGGATTAAGAAATGATCAGGGTATTACACAATTGATGAACTTGAGTTGATACCTATCATATATATCATAACCTATAGCCGAACGCGAATCGTTACACATATAATCAATATTTATAACTTCCAGGTATTATTATAATTGACGTCAACTCCCAATATCAAACCATCATGATTATTAATTATCAAGTATCTTCAAGTCTCATAATAAGTATTTCAAATCATATAACAAGCCTCTAAAGATCTAACAAAACTAGATCAAGTCTTGCCCTAAGGCGGGCTGAAGTGGTCCACTTCGAATCCTCAAAATCTATTATACGGTAACACTACCCTGGACTAAAATAAGGTATATAAATCTACTTTTAGATATTAACAATGTATTAAGTATCCTTTAGATAGAAATTCTACAAAGTAACTAAGCAACTAAGTCAACTATCCCCAAATTATGATTATTGGATAGCCTAAACGGTCTAAATAATCCAAGTATTGTTAATCATGTCACCAATACCTCAAAAATATCTAGAATCTAACATAATATCACTAGCATACAAAGAAATAGATCAATATATAAGGTATAAAACCTAGCTTACCTGGATGGCAAAGAAAGTTCGACGAATTTGCTAAATCATCAATTTTTTCTTTCGAGAAGCTTTCACAAGGTGCCACACTATCAAAATCACAATATACTTATCAAAATGAGAATAACGATACATGTATTTCACTATTATGCTTTGGGTCAAAAATCACACAAAATTTCCATAAGGGGCCTATTTATGGAAATTGCATTTCTGAAACCAACTCAACGTCCCTCTAGTCTCAAGGAATAGTTACCCTCAAAATGGGTGAATTCTAAGCTATATTGTTGCTAAAATCATGTCACCAATTTTTTAGAATTTTTAGATAGAAAGGGGAAAAATGTACCATGAAAATGAAGCAAAATTACCTCAAATTTAAAGGGATATTGCGTAATTAATTTTTATTCGAACTTTCAAAAGCACCCACAATGTTATTCCTAAGCTTTCCATACTTTAGGGTTTAAAACTCATAATAATGTATGATAAATAGGAAAAATAGGATGAATGGGGTATTAATACCCTTCCTAAGTACACAAGTATGACATTTGTGATCTATCGATCGCATTCGTGATACCTGGTCAAAGGGGAAGATATCATGTTTGTGATAAGAGATATCACTTAAGTGATACATGTTCACTGCCAAAGGGAGTTACTTATATGACATGAGTGTCGTGTTCATGATACTTTTTATCGGTGGACAGATCGCTTAAGCAATCAGAGACTCACAAATGCGGGTGCACCAGCATACCAGCTTAGACTTAGAAATTTCCAAACTCTGCCAGCCCATTAGGATTCATCAAGAATCCCATTTATGCCATTGAATAATACTACCCTATAAAATTTATTATTCCAGACTCAATGGTGCAATCAAAATTTCCATCTAAGTAGTTTCTACTAAAAGTAGGTCCCACACCCAACTTAGAATTTTCTTAACTCCCGATCAATAACTTAAAATGAGCTTTAGTATCTTGAGACCCAAATAAAAGGTCCACCTAGCCTAAAATTAACATTCAAAAGTTGTTGGTACTGTCAGAATTGGCATAGATAGTTGTTTAACTAAAGTTTTTTCTTGATAGTCAACTTGAACCAACGAAGACTTTAGAACAGAAAATTTGATCTAAGAACCAAAAAAACTCCTCAGTAACTAAATGGTCAATCCCAGTAAGTCATAAATGACTAGAGGTAGACATAGGAAATCTCAAACAATAAAAATAAGCAAAAATATAGAGAATAACCCAAAGGGTCATTATAATTTTTCATTTATTGCAAATTCGTTAACCAAGTTAACTCAGAAAAATATTTCTTTGCAATGGTTCGATGCTCGGCAGGAGAGCTTTAAAAATCTTAATAAAATATCAACTTCAGCTCCTATCTTGACTTTGCCCAAGGAGGGTATGAGTTTCACCATCTTCTATGTTACTTCAGGTATTAGTTTAGGTGTTGTGTTAATGTAGGAGGGTAAGGTGATAGTATATTCCTCTCGTCAATTGAATCCCCATGAGAGGAATTACCTTATGCATAATTTGTAGTTATGCATAGTTATTTTTTCTTTGAAGTTATGGAGGCACCACTTATATAGAGTCCGTTGTGAGATTTTCTCGGATCATCATAGCGTTCAGTATTTCTTCACCCAGTGAGATCTTATAATAAGGAAGCATCATTGGCTTGAGTTACTTAAGGATTATGACTTGATTAATATCTTTTATTCGAGCAAGGCTAATATTATTACGGATGCCTTAAGCCGAAAGTCGACTAGCATGGATAGCTTGGCGTATTTTTTGACTCATCAGAGGCCTATGAACTTAAAGGTTCATTCTTTGGCTAACCAAATGGTTAGGATTGATGTTTCAACACCTAGGTATGTTTTGGTATTTGTGGAGGCCAGGTTTTCTTTGATGGAGAAGATTCAGGCTAATTAGTTTAATGATGTTGGATTGAGAGTGATCCAAGATAAGGTGTAGAGTGGTGAGGCTAAGAAGGACTTATTTGATCCAAATGGTTTTTTGAGGATTGAAGGCTGAGTTTGTTTACCAAGAGTAGGTGATTGGATTAGATCAATTTTTTATGAGGCCCATTGTTCCAGATGTTCCATCCATTCGAGAGTGACTATGATGTATCATTATTTGAGATAGCATTAATGGTGGAGTGGTATGATGAAGAATGTAGCAGATTTTCTAGCTCTTTTACTATATGGTTTGATTCATAGGTTACCTATCTTGAAAGGAAATGGAAACGGATCACTATCAATTTTATAATTAGTTTACCTCATACTCCTTGTAGTTCTGATAGTGATTGAGCTATTGTGGATTGATTGACCAAATCTATGCATTTCTTTTCAGTGCTGAGAGGTAGGCTCGTATTTATAGCCATGAGATAGTTTGTCTTCATAGTGTACCAGTGTCTATCATCCCAGATCGAGGCTCAGTGTTCACATATCACTTTTGGAAGGATTTTTTATGAATATTAGAGTACTCAAGTTGATTTTAATAGAATATTTCACCCTAGTAATATGATCAGTCTGAGTGGACTATTAAAGTTTTAAAGGATATGCTCCGCTCTTTGTGATTGACTTTGGTGGTCAGTGGGAGCAGCATTTAGAATTGGTGGAGTTTTCATATAATATTTGCTATCATACAAGTATCGTTATGGCTCCTTTCAAGAATTTGTATGGCAGGCATTGTCGCTCTTCTTTTGGTTGGTTCAATGTTTCTTAGATTATACCTCGAGGTATAGACTTACTTGTAAGTGATTCAATATGGTTTGGGTCATTAACGATAAACTTTAAGTGGCTTACAGTAGGAAACAATGCTATGTGGATCATAGACTTCATGCCTTGATGTTCAATATTGGTGATTGTGTCCTGTTTCGTGTGTCACCCATGAAGGGTGTGATGAAGTTTTTGAAGAGGGGAAAGGTTAGACCCAGCATATTGGTCATTTTAAGATCTTTTAGACTATTATGGATGTGGCTTATGAGTTAGCATTGCCTCAAGATTTATGAGTTATTCATCCAGTTTTTCATCTATGCTTTGGAGTTACATTCTAGACGAGTCTCATGTCATTTTTTGGGATTTAATAAGGTTAAATGAGAAGTTGTCTTTTATTGAATGGCCCGCCCCAATCCTTACTAGAGATATTAGATGGTTACATTCTAGAGTTATTCTTATTTTTAAGGTCCAGTGGAAGCATCGATCGGTCGATAAGTCTACTTGGGAGGTTGAGTGTAATATGCATCCTAGTTATCCCCAGTTTTTTGTTGACTCAGGTATTTCTATTTCCCTTAGTTTGAGGACAAACTAGAATCTTAGTGGTGGATGACGTAATTAGTTGACTTTTGGTTATTTTTGTGAAATAATTATTTTTGTGTTATTTAACCATTTTACCCGACTTTATGGTTGTATTATGGTAGTTCTGGGGTGTAGGGATGATTGGCATGGTTCCTTATGTTTTTTCAATATGACTTATACAAATTCATGGGTTTTGGTGGATTGAAAAGTTTTATAGTTGACTTCATCAATCAACATTTATTGATTTGTGCATCAAATGGAAAAATGGATTGTTTTAGCATATCCAGAATGTCGATTTCAGGTTGGTAACATGGTTGGTGTGGTTTTACAACTTTTAAATCTCATTTTAACCCTTGATTTTAAAAGTTGTGAAATTAGGTTTCGAGGGTCAACTCTGTGAAAATGATGTATTTTCAAAAATCTAATATTTCCATTGAGTCCTAAACACCAAATTTAATAGGTTAGCAAAGTCTTTTTTCATTCTCGAAATTCTAAATAAATTTCGAGAGGTCCGCAAAGACTTGGTCTCCAGCTGGTGCACCCACTTAACCAACCAAAATGGTTTATTAAGCGAACCAGCTGAGAAACTGAGATGTCGTTTATGCGACTGTGGGGTTGCATACCCGACATCTCTTAAGCGACAACAGGATCACTTATGTGACACTCGCTAATAGGTGAGGTATTGCGTAAGATACACCTAGTCGTGTAAGCGATAGTCGCTTAAGTGACTCAGTGATCGCGTATGCAATGCCTATGTCATTTAAATACCCCACTTTCATAATTTTTACACCATTTTCTAGACTTGGAACTTGGGTTAAGGTTTTGAGCATTTTCTTCCATTTCTATGTTTTGAGTAAGCTTCGAAACTCTTATTTCAACTCCTTCTCTTTGATTTTATCATTCAAATCTTGTTTAAACATAGAATTAAAGAGTGAATTTGGGGATTTTGGCCCAGAAGGACAAAAAATAGTATTCTTCAATTAAAACCCCAATTTTAGCATATTTCTTACTTCGGTTTCTACTATGAGTTCCTTTAATCTTGCAAAATATGTTTTTGGAAAAATTTTGATTTTACTTTTCTTTTTCAAAAATTTGTCTCGGGGATCTGTTTTGACCCTAACTCTAAAATGATCAATATGGGTATCATTGACTTTATTTTGATGCATAAATTCTATATTTGTATGTTTTAGTTAATTTCGAGGCAGTTTGTGAGGGGAAAGCTTCAGATTGAAGGCCTTTTGAATCAATTTTTGACATTCAAGGTAGGTTATATCTTAACATTCTTTAGACTGAGTTGGGTAGTTAATAATGATGTAAAAGCATACTATAGGTATGGGGTTGTATAATGAAAAAATGTGTTAGGTTATTTATGTGGCCGTGTGGGGTCCTATGTGGGTTATATTTAGGGGTTTTGAGTCATTACTTGCTATGTATGCCTATGTGGGGTCTTCTACAATGTTGATGACCTAGTATTGAATTATGTATGTTTGGTGACACTCCTTTTTGTTGGAAAAATCCTATATTTTAGGAATTACGTTTATCAATGATATTTTCTTACATGTTTCACTTAATAGTTTCTGGATTATATTGGATTATTAGTGGTTGGTTCATTTGAGTGGATCTTTGACTCACGTGTTTGGGATATTATTTGGATACTGGATATTCTCATATTGGTTGGTTGTGGGAATTACATCCATATATAATATTTATTCATAAAACATTGGTACCACCATAGAATGCTGGAAATACTTGTTTTTTTGGATAAAAAATATGATATCTTCAAAAATACTCTACCGATGATATGTCGAGAGGAGTTATGGATATTGGTATTGGATATTAGTTTTATATGGTTAACAAATCCCCTATGAGTCCTATATTTGTAGTTGAGTCCGGTAGGCGTGGGTTGATGAACTCCTCATGGGTCCTACTTAAAGCAGATCTTAGTAGGTGTATACAGAGGTTGTTCGATGACCTAATGCATATCATCATCTTCATCATCATGATTATTATCATCACTTTTATTTCACTTCATATGTTTTGCTTATGCTGTGATTCTATTTTTGTCTTTGACTTTATATCTATCCATTTGTTCCATCTTCCTATACTTGTATTTGATGTACATGTATATTTTTTCTTCGTTTCTCTTCATGAATCTGTTATATATATGTATATTAGAACTGTTAGTAGACACAGTGTGGTCTACCATTTGGGAATTTTTTTATTGTTGGTGATGTGCCCATAGTTTATGGCTATATGTTTTATTTCTTACTTAACTTTGTAGTCCTATCATACCAACTGAGTAAAAGTGGACCGTATTAACCCCTCTTGCGCCCTTTTGATGTAGATCCAGGTATGCTTTTGCTACCCGAATAGCTGATTTAGGGTACTTTTGGGAGTATTTGAGGTAGTGGACATCCTATGCTTTAGGAAATGGCCTATTACCTCTTTCTATCTATTATATGTCTTATTTCAATATTCAAAGACAAAGTTTTGATCCTCTGACTGCTATTATATCTTTTGACATTTGAGATATATCTAGTAGTTCTTACACTCTAACACTAGGTTTTGGGATTTGGTTGGTAACTTTATTATATTTTTGCATTTACTGTATAGATATATATATGGTTCGAATTTGTTCTAGGGGTCTTACCTTGGTTTTGGTAATAATTTCTCATTTTATATCAGTTTCCGTGATAGACTTACTTTTCAAGTATTACCGCGATAAGTGTCATCATGACCCTATGTTTTTGGGTTGTCACATTCAAAAAAAACAATATTCATGAATCGCATAAAAAATTGTAGTCAATAACATAAATACAATGTTGAAAGAATTCATAATCATGCTTAAAAGCATTTAGAAATCATGGAATATGCTTCATAAAAAATGAGTTTAAAGTGGGTTAATAAGTTCTTACTTTAATCTTGAATTCATTAAAAATTATAAGTATTGTTCATGAGGATGAAAAGAAAAATCAATTGAAGTCCTACATACCTTAATTTCTTTCCAAGAAGTCAAAGAGGAACCCTAATTTTAGAAAGAATCTCCAAGAATTCAACTTTTGGAATCTTTATTGAACTATCTTCAAAATCCTAGGTAATGGCATAGAATTTCATTAATAATCCATAACAAAATGATGGAATAGACTAGGATTATTTGAGGCTTACCTTTGTATTGGAGGATGATGAGCGGAGAGAAAAACTAACATAGGTCTTACAATGACTCAGAAAACTAAAAAGGACTTTGGAAAGATGAATTAAAAAGTAGAAAAAACATGTCACACCCAAGTGTTATAGAAGTGTGGTTCCATAAGTGTGAATCACACTTGTTTTACACTCCGGGACTAAGACATGAGATGTGTGCTAGAAGTTCTATAGAACTATAGCTCACACTTCCCAATGTGTGGCTTGCACTTTCCCCGGCAGAAGCTCAACTGAAACTTTAAGAATCATATTTTTTTACTCTAAACTCAGATTAACGAGTGATCGGTGGCATTAGAAAGAGGACTCTAAGACATTTAACTCATATCCAAAGAACTTCTCATACTACGAAATTTGTCTTAACATATATGTACCAGTAGAAATTGATGAGTTTGGGTCTAACTACCCATGTAGAATATTTCAAATCTTAGTTTATAAGCTCAGGTTGTTACAATATATTCCTCTTGGGATCATTCATCCTCGAACCAAGACTAAGGATAGAGTGAAGTGATGAATAAACCTACTCTTTCTTTGGTTATAAAGCTTTGTCTTACTAACATAAACTAAACTAGTTCATACAGAGACTTGGTAATAGACTAGAGAGTACATAGCAAGAACATAATAATGGAATTATTAGATAATAATCTAAGACATGAAAGGTTCCATGAATTTCTATGGGAAGAAGGTCATTACCTCAAATTTTATCATCATGAGGAGTGAATAAATATGGATACTTAGATTTGATAGATTCTTCAGCCTCCCACACAGCTTCCTCAACTTCTTTATCTCTCCAAAATAACTTAACTGATGCTACCTCTTTTGTCCTTAATAGTTGAACCTAACGATCTAAAATTTCACCAGAACCTCTTTATACGAAAGGTTTTCCTTTATCCCAACCTTCTCGAAAGGGACTACTAGTGATGGATCTCTAATACATTTCTGGAGCATAGATACATGAACCACAGGGTGCAATCTGCCAATTCAACATGCAACTTGAACTCATAAGCTGTCTTCCCAAACTCATTTACCATTTTGTAGAGTCATATGTATCAAGGACTGAGCTTCCCTTTCTAGGAAAATTGTGTTACCTTTTTCATGGGTGAAACATCTAAGAAGACCCAATCATTAATCTGAAACTCTAATTCCCTATGCCTCAAATTAGAATATAATTTCTACTGACTTTGAGTAGTCTTCAACCATTATATATTCAGCCATGACTTTATCCATGGCTTAATGTACTAGGTCTGCCTCTATCAAGGAAGCCCCACATATGTCAAACCAAAAAATAAGGGACCTATTTCTCCACCAGTAAAGTGCCTAAAATGGGGACATCAGAATACTAGAATAATGACTATTTTTGTAAAACAAATCAATAAGAGGCAATTGGTCATCTTAATTTCCTTTGAAGTCTATAACACATGACCTCAACATATCTTTAAAAATTTTAATTGTGCGTTTTTCTTTCCCATCGGTCTGTGGGTGAAATATTATTCTAAGGTCTACGCGGGAGCCTAACTTACTATAGTGTATGCCTCTGGGGGGCGCGCATGCAGGAAGGAAGTTTGAGCTTAATAAAAATGGCTAAAATATCGTCTGCTTTATATGATTATCAATTAAATAAAAAATTAATTTACGTATCAATCCTTAAATCTCCGACAACTGGTGGAGTGAAAACTAGTTTTGGTATTTTGGGGAATATCATTATTGCCGAACCCAATGCCTACCGTAAGGAAAGAGCTCATAGACACATTATTGGGCTTGTCTTATTTATAACCTTAAGACCGCCAAATATTGTGCTCCAGCTGGTGGTGAAGGAAAAGGAGAAGTGACTCGTTCCTTCCTTGCGGAGGTATTAAAACAGACTATTACGGCTTCGTTGCTTTATATCTTTCGCTAAAGTGAGGTTATTCAGCAGTCTAAGAAAGTCACTCTTAACCCTATAGTAAATTCAAATATGCTTTTCGAGAATGACTTCCAAAACTAAAATGCAAATAGAGGGTCCTTATTTGACATGATAGATAAAGGGACTCCATGAAGTTGAACTAGCTCTGGATATACAACTTTTCATAATCCTCTATTGAATCTTTGGTTTTGACAGGAAAAAAGTGGCAAGATTTGGTTATCCTATCTATTCTAACCCAAATAAAATCGTGTTTCCAACATGTAGAGGGTAAAACTTTAATTAAATTCATATTTATCATTTCCCACTTTCATGTAGGAATGCTAATATTTTAAGTTTTACCTACGGCCCTTTCATGTTCTACCTTCATTTGTTAATAATTTGGACATTTTGCTACAAAGTCTGCAATGTCCTTCTTCATACCACTCCACCAAAACATTTTCCTCAAGTCCTAATACATCTTAGTGGAGCTTGGATGAATTGAGTATCTAGAACTGTGAGACTAAGATAAAATCTCATTTAAGATAATAATCCAAAAAATATCACACCGTATAAGAAAATTATATTATGTGTTTTCTAAAAAATAGGTTACTTGTTTTATGTACCTGAATTTTAAATATTATATTACATAATTAGAAAACTTTTGAATATTAATTCATGATTGAACTCAGGGTAGAGGCAAAGGCTTCAGCGGCATAAACATAATTTTTAATTGGAGGTATCTAATATTTTCTATAAACTTAGCTTCATCATTAATCACTTGTGTATCTCGTGAACGAATGTGCATCCGTTGTGCCGCACAGAAATCCCATGTCAATTGGAATTGATTTTTAAAATAGAAAAATATATTGATAAACATATGTGTGAGGTATACATCAAATGTAAAACAAATTTAGTGCATGCTCAAACTAATGAAGGAGGATCCTATTCCGACAAATATGATTATTAAATTCAAATTTATAGGACATTGTATAAAGTTTGGATAATTTTCTTGAAATAGTTTATTCATTATAGAAGGTAACCCTATTATCTGTGTATTCCTTTTTATTACCTGAAACATAGGGTTATATATCAAAGATAGCAAAAATTGTGAAACAAACCATAATCATAAGAGAGATTTCACTAGATACCTTGAGAGGATTTCAGTAACAAGTTTAGATTGTAGAAAAGGATTTATGGATTTGCTCACTATTAGATTGTTATGTGAGGTTCATTAGATACTGGGAGTTTTCTTGATAATTATAAAAGTTGAATTTCATAACTTACTATTTTTCCTATTGCCATCTTTTTCATGTCTCCATTAATTAATTCATATTTTCTTGTTGTCTTTCATTATATTCTCCATTAATCAGTTCTTTTATAGGTAGAATGTTGCATATTAATGTATTTATGAAAATATTGAAGTCTATAAAGAAAGAAATTTTTCTATAACTTTTTTTACTTGAACAGAAAATGAGTAGATGGTTCTTTTTCTTTCAAAATATTTATCTTATTCAAATCACTAACATAAGTATATTACAATACTAAAATTCACTCAAGATTATTGCCCAAAAATAATTCACAACATGATAGAAATATTGGGTAATGGGGTAAGTCAAAGGAATTGGTGTCTAAAAGTAAACTCTTAACAAAAGATCTCTAGTATATTTAATAAAGTTTGCTACTACGCGCATCATGTGTACATTTCATGTTCCGCACCGGCATATTATAAGCTACAGGGGCATCTAATGTTAATTAGTATAGTAACTTTAAAATCAGATATGTGTTATTGTTAAGCATGTGAATAAATTATACATCTAAAGTAAAAAGAAATTTGTGCAAACTCAAAATGATAAAGGATGACTTATTTCAGCAAACTTAATGGATAAACTCAAAATTATTGGATAAGTTTAAACATGGGATACTTGGTTATTTATATCTTTGTTGAATACAGAACATAACCTATAATTTATGTAGTCCTTATTATTAGCAAATAGACTCAAAAATGATTTGATAAACTCAGGGCTACAGACCAAAGCAAGAAAGCTGAATCTCAAGAGAGATTTCACTAAAAAATTTTAGGGGATATCAATAGCGAGTTAAGCTTGTTGGAAAAAATATATTTTTTTCTCCAAATGATTTATTTACGAGGCTTTTTAAGATAATAAAAATGAGACATGATTCTTTCCCTTGCTATATTTATAACTTATTCATATTACTAAATTCATTTTAATGTTGTACTAAATCTACCTTAAGATAATCATCCAAACAAAATTCACATTGTAAAATAAAATTATAGTATGTGTTTATTTAAAAAATGGGTTACTAATTTTATTTATATGAATTTTTAAAAATTATATACATAATTATACAATTTTTTAAAATTTATTTATTATAGAACTCAAGGGTAAGTGAAAGGGTTTAGCAGCATACACTAAAATCTTAATAAGAGGTCTCAGATATATTCTATAAGCTTAGTTTAATCATTTAGCACAAGTCTATCTCCTGCAACTGACGAGCATCACTTGTGCCTCATAGAGATCCCATATGATTTGGTATTGAAATTTAAAATAAAATATATATTGTTGTTAAATATGTGTGTTAGATATATACCAAATGTAAAAGGAAATTATTACATACTTAAAATGTTGAAGGATGACCCCATTCCGACAAACATGATAGTTAAATTAAAATTGTAGGACACTATTTAAAATTTATATAATTTGTTCTTGAAATAGTTTGTTGATTATAGAAGGTAACCATGTGATTTATGTAGTTCTTGTTGTTACCTAAATCTCAGGGGCTACATATTAAAGCTAGCAAAGTTTTAAAAAAGAAAAACTAAATTGCGAAAGAGATTTCACTAGAAGCCTTTAGAGGATTTTAGTAAAGATCTTAAATTGTAGAAAATGATTTATAGGATTTCCCATTATTACTAAAACTTTTATTGATAAGTTTAAAGCCTTAATTTCATAACTTAATACTTTTCCTATTTCCATGTCTTTCATCTCTCCATTATTTAATCCATTATCTTGTTCATTAAATTTTTTATTTTCTAGACTTCCCTCATTATATTCTCCATTCAACAGTTCTTTTGTAGGTAGAATGTTGCATATGATTATATTTATTAAAATGTGGAAGTTCATAAAGAAAGGAGGAAATTTATTACTTTTGTTACTTGAACAAAAAATGAGTAGATTGTACTTTCTCTTCCTGAATATTTTAACTATTCAAATTACTTAAATAAGTATATTATGATACTAAAATTCACTTTAGATTATCACCCAAAAAAAATCATAACATTATAGAAATATTGAGTTCTGAGGTGACTAAAAGGAATTGATGGCCTAAAGTAAACTCTTAATAAGAGGTCTCTAGTACATTTAATAAAACTAGCTTAATCGCGCGTGTAATTTGTTATTATTTAAAATTAGACGATTTTATCTATTGAGAAAGTCATTAATGAAGTGAAAAAGTTCAAATAACTTTTTAAAGATCTTTCATACTTTACTATAATAATGTAAATATAACATATATTTTATTGTAAGCACACATATTTTTTATCACCAGAAGTTTTAAGTGGTTAATGGATTTTAACCTTTGCGTTTATCAGTACCTCTTTTCCTTGCTGCTAGAGGCTAACAGAGATGCATCGATTTAAACAAAATTTGTAGTATGATTATATTTTTCTATATGTTTTTTTCTTTCTTATAAGTTAAATATTTAGAAATCATGATTACTTATTTAAAACTTTTAAAAATTTAGAACTTCATATATTTTTCTTATTATAAAGCTTTCATATTTACTTCTAGATTTATCAAACTTCTTAAAATCCACTTTATTTTATTTAGAATTTTTAATCTAGAAAAAAAGGTATTAGTTATCATTAATTCTGATGACTTCTAATAAGGAAAGATTTTATTATAAATATTTAATTAATTTTCATCTCTTAAATATTAGGAAAATAGTGAAAAGACAATTTTCTCTAAAGTGGAGACTTTAATTTTAATGAAGAGTAAAAAATTCTAATATTCAAGTATTGAAATTTAGATATTCGAAAGTACAAAACTAACTCTTAAGTAATTACAATCTTCTTGTGTCAGTATGATAAAAGAATTTTTTAAAATATTAAAAAACTTAAATGTTCAATATATATCCTTCTTAGAATTAATAGTGATTATAAATTGTTCTTACAATACTTCTATTTTCTTTTTTACTATCATTATTTGACAAATCCTATGCTGATATACATTCTAGTTTTATCAATCACTACTAAAAATAAGGTTATTCTTGATTAATAGGATGGATCCTCCACAAGTTTGTGGACCAGGTCCTCATACGTTAAGGACTATTGACGATACATACAAATAACAATATAATAACAATAGCGGTAAATGTAGCCACGATATTTTTGTAGTTATTTCGTTGTCCTCCACTAGGATCTAGCATATTTGCAATTCATCAACACATGATGCGAGCTTTCAGATTGATATATCCTGAAAAGAAGCTATAGAAAATATCTATTCTAGGAACGTGAATATATCCTGGTAGGAACCTACAAGAAATAATTCTTCTATGATTCTTTTTCACATAACCAAGAAAAATACTTACCACATATTTTAGGAATTAATGAAAAAAATATTAGTTGTCATTAATTATGATGACTTCTAATAAGGAATTAATGAAAGAAGTATTAGTTGTCATTAATTATGATTACTTCTAATAAGGAAAGACTTTAGCTTAAATATAATTAATTAATTTTCAACTATTAAATACTAGGAAAAAATAGTGAAAAAATAATTTTGTCTAAAGAAAAGACTTTTAATGAAGGACAAAAAGATCAAACAACATTTATAAGGACGTTTACACCTTTAATATATTATATATATAGATTAACTTTTGCGTGCATCACTATTTCATGTGCCGCAAAAGCATATCGTGAGCTTCACAGTCATCCCATGCCAGTTAGTATAGTTACTTTAAAATCACATATATATATTTGTTAAACATGTGAATAATTTTACACCTAAAGTAAAAGAAAATTTTTGCAAGCTCAAAATGTTGGAGGATGACTTATTTAAAAAAACTTGACAGATAAACTCAAAATTATTGATAATATTTAAACAGGGAATACTTGGTTCGTTATATAATTTGTGGAGTAAGAATCATAACCTAGCATTTATGTACTCCTGTTTATTATCTAATAAACTCATATATGGCTTGATAAACTCAGGGCTACAGATCAAAGCAAGAATTTTTTTTAAAACAAACCTGAATTGCGAAAGCAAGAAATTTTTTTAAAACAAACCTGATTGCGAGAGAAATTTCACTAGAAAACTTGAGGGGATTTCACTAGAGAGTTGAGCTTGTAGGAAAAAAATTAATTTTGCTCCAAATGGGTGTTAATGGGAATCTTCATTAGAGACTGAAAATGAGGAGATTATTTCTTCTCTTGCTATATTTATAACTTATTGATATCACTAAAATCAGTATAATGTTGTTAAAAATCTCAATATAATCATCCAAAAAAGTCACATTGTAAAAGAAAATTATAGTATGTGATTTTTTTTAGAAAAATAGGTTATTAATTTTATGTAAATAAATTTTGAATATTATATTACATAATTAGACTACTTTTAAATACTATTTTATGATTGAACTCAAGAGCAAGTCAAAGAATTCAGCGGCATAAACATAAATCTTAGTAAGAGGTCTAATATGTTATATAAATTTACCTTCATCATTAATCATATGTATCTTGTGCAACTAATGTGCATCCTTTGTGACTAACGGAAATCCCATATCAATTGATATTGATATTTAAATATAAAATATATTATTACATAACATGTGTTTGAAGTATGCATCAAATGTTAGAAAAAAATTAGTGCATATGCAAAATGATGAAGAAGTATCCAATTTCGAAAAAACAAGATATTTAAATTCAAAATTGAAGGACGTTGTATAAATTTTGGATAATTTTTTCTTGAAATACTTTGTTGATTATAGAAGGTAACCCTATGATCTGTCTAGTCCTTGTTGTTACCTAAAACTCAGCTACATATCAATGATAGGAAATTGTTTTAAATAAATATAAATTGGAAAAGATATTTCACTACAAGCCTCAATATGATTTCATTAAGGAGTTTGAATGTTAAAAAAAGATTTATGGGTTTGCTCATTATTGGATTTTTGTGTGAGGTTTGTTATATATTGGGAGTTTTCTTGATAAGAATAAAACTTTAATTTCAGAACTTAATATTTTTCCTATTGCCATCACTTTCATGTCTCCATTAATTAATTCATTATCTTGTTCATCAGATTTTAAATTTTCTTGACTTTCCTTGTTATATTATCCTTTCAACAGTTTATTTGCATGTAGAATATTGCATATGATTATGTTTTTGGAAATGTTGAAGTCTATAAAGTAAGTAATATTTTATTATTTACTTTTTTTTACTTTAACTGAAAATGAATAGATTGTATGTTCTCTTCCTAAATATTTAAATTATTCAAATCACTAAAATAATTATATTATGATTGTAAATTCACTTTTTATTATCACCCCAAAAAAGTTCACAATATGATAGAAATATTGAGTTCTGGGGTGACTCAAAGGAATTGGTGGCCTTAAGTAAAATCTTAATAAGTGATCTCTAGTATATTTAATAAAATTAGCTTTTGCATGCATCACATGTGTATTTCATGTGCCGCACAAGCATTCCGTGAGTTGTATGGACATATCATTTCAATTAGTATAGTTACCATAAAATTACATATATATTATTGTTAAACATGTGAATAAATTTTACATCTAAAGTAAAAGAAAATTTGTGCAACCTCAAAATTCTGAAGGATGACTTAGTTCGATAAACTTGATAGATAAACTCAAAATTATTGATAATATTTAAACATGGGATACTTGTTTATTATATAGTTTGTTTAGTGGAGAAACTAACCTATGATTTAAGTAGTCCTTGTTATTACTTAATAAACTCAGAGTTATAGATGAAAGCAAAAAAAAAAATTTGAAACAAATCTAAATTGCAAAAGAAATTTCACTAGAAGACTTGAGGGGATTTCATTAGCGAGTTCAGCTTGTAGGAAAAAAATTATTTTTGTTCCAAATGGGTGTTTATGGGAGACTTCATTAGAGACTGAAAATGATGAGATGATTTCTTCTCTAGCTATATTTAAACTTGTTAATATCACTAAAATCGGTATAATGTTGATTTAAATCTCACCTAATATAATCATCCAAGAAAATTCACATTGTAAAAGAAAACAATATTATGTGCATTTTAAAAAAAAAGTTACTAATTTTATGTAAATGAATTTTAAATATTATAATACATTATTAAACTATTTATAAATATTAATTTATGACTGAACTATGGTCGAGTCAAAAAAGTTTAGCGGCATAAACATAAATCTTAATAAGAGGTGTAATATATTTTATAAACTTAGTTTCATCATTAATCATATGTGTATCTCGCGCAACAAACGTGCATTCTTTGTGCCTCATTGAAATTCCATATCAATTGGTATTGATATTTAAATTAAATATATATATATTATTGTTAAACATGTGTGTGAGATATACATCAAATGTAAAAAAAATTAGTGCATGCTCAGAATGATGAAGAAGGATCCTATTCCGACAACATGATAGTTAAAATCAAAATTTTAGGATATTTTTTAAAGCTTAGACACTTTTTTATTAAAATAGTTTGTTGATTATAAATGGTAACCCTATGATATCTGTAGTCCTTGTTGTTACCTAAAAATCAGCGCTACATATCAAAGCTAGCAAAAAATTTAAAATAAATCTAAATTGCAAAAGATACTTCACTAGAAGCCTCGAGAGGATTTCAGTAACAAGTTTGAATTGTACAAATAGATTTATGGGTTTTCTTATTCTTGATTTTTGGTGTGAGGTTCTTTCGATATAGGGAGTTTTTTTTTTTTTAAGTATAAAGCATCAATTTTAAAACTTAATACTTTTTCTATTGCCATCTCTTTCACGTCTCCATTAATTAGTCCATTATTTTGTTCATCAGATTTTGGATTTTATTGACTTCCCTCTTTATATTCACCATTCAACAGTTATTTTGTAAGTAGAATATTTTATATAATTACATTTATGAAAATGTTGAAGTCTATAAAGAAAGAAAGAATTTTTTCACTTTTTTTACTTGAACTAAAAAAGAGTAGATTGTACTTTCTCTTCTTGAATATTTAAATTATTCAAATAACTAAATCAGTATATTCTGTTACAAAGGTTCACTTTAGAGTATCAGACAAAAAAAGTTCATAACATGATACAAATATTGAATTCATGGGCGAATAAAAGGAATTGAAGCCTTAAACTAAGCTCTTAATAAGAGGTCTCTAGTCAATTTAATAAAATAAGCTTCTGCATGCATCACATGTGTATTTCATGTGCCGCACAAGTATACTGTGAGCTACACAAGCATCCCATGTCAATTAGTATAGTTACTTTAAAATCATATATATTTTATTATTAAACATGTGAATAAATCTTACATCTAAGTAGAAGAAAATTTTTGCAAGCTCGAAATGTTGAATGATGACTTATTTTTATAAACTTGATAGATAAACACAAAATTATTGATAATTTTTAAACATGGGATTCTTGGTTCGTGATATAGTTTGTTGAGTATAGAACATAACCTACGATTTATGTAGTCCTTGATATTACCTACTAAACTTATATATGACTTGTAAACTAGGGCTACAGATCAAAGATAGAATTTTTTTTGAAATAAACCTAAATCGCAAGAGATATTTCCCTAGAAGACTTGAGGTGATTTCAATTGCAAGTTGAGTTTATAGGAAAACACTTTTTGCTTCAGATGGGTATTGATAATATACTTAATTAGAGACTGAGCATGAGGAGATGACTCCTTCCCTTTCTATATTTACAACTTATTCATATCACTAAAATCAATATAATGTTATTTTAAATCTCGCTTAATATAAACACCCAAAAGAATTCACATTGATAAAGAAAATTTTAGAATGAGCTTTTTACAAAAGTAGGTTATTAATTTTATGTAAATAAATATTAAATATTATATTACATAATTAGATTAATTTATAATTGAACTCAGGGGTGAGTCATAAAGTTTAGTGGCATAAACATAAATCTTAATAAGAGGTCTATTGTATTCTATAAACTTAGCTTCATCACTAAAAACATGTGTATCTCGTGCAACTGACGTGTATAGTTTATGCCTCATAGAAATCTCATATCTAGTATTGATATTTAAATCAAATAAATATTAATGTTAAACATATGTGTGAGGTATACATCAAATTTAAAATAAAATTAATGCATGCTAAAAATGACGAAGAAGGATCTTAGTTCAAAAAACATGATAGTTAAATTCAAAATTGTAGGACACTGTTCAAAGTTTGAACATTTTTTTCTTGAAATAGTTTGTTTATTATAGAAGGTAACCCTATGATTTTTGTAGTTCTGGTTGTTTCTTAAAACTCAGGGCTACATATCAAATCTAGCAAAAATAATGAAATAAATCTAAATTGCCACAAATATTTTACTAGAAGCCTCAAGAGGATTTCAGTGACGAGTTTGAATTGTAGAAAAGGATTTATGGGTTTGTTCATTATTGAATTTTTTGTGTGAGGTTCATTAGATATTGGGTTTTATTTACAAGTATAAATCCTTAATTTCAGAACTTAATATTTTTCTATTGCCATCTCTTTAATGTCTCCATTATTAATCCATTATCTTGTTCATCAGATTTTGAATTTTCTTGACTTCCATCATTATATTATCTATTTAGTAGTTCTTTTGCAGATAAAATGTTTTATATGATTATATTTATGAAAATGTTAATGTCTAGAAAGAAAGAAAGAAATTTCTACTTTTTACATAGAACTGAAAATCAGTAGATTGTAGTTTCTCTTCCTTAGTATTTAAATTATTCAAATCACTAAAATAAGTATATTATTATAGTAAAATACACTTTAGATTATCATCCAAATAATTTTCACAACATGGTAGTAATATTGAGTTCTGGGGTGACTCAAAGGAATTAGCGGTCTAAAGTAAACTCTTAATAAGACGTCTTTAGTATAATTAATAAAATTAGCTTTTACGTGCATCACATATGTATCTCATGTGCCCCACAAGCATACCATGAGTTTCACGGTCATCCCATATCAATTAGTGTAGTTACTTTATAATCACATATATATTATTTGTTAAACATGCGAATAAATTTTACATCTAAAGTAAAAGAAAATTTTTGCAAGCTCAAAATGTCGAAGGATGACTTATTTTGATAAACTTGATAGATAGACTCAAAAAATATTGATAATGTTTAAACTTTGGATCCTTGATTCGTTATATAGTTTGTTGAGTACAGAAGATAACCTATGATTTATGTAGTCCTTTTTATTACATAATAAACTCAGATATGAGTTGATAAGCTAAGGGCTATAGATCAAAGCAAGAAAACTTTTTGAAATAAACCTGAATTGCAAGAGAGATTTCACTAGAACACTTGAGGGATTTCAATAGCTAGTTGAACTTGTAGTAAAAAATTATTTTTGCTCCAAATGGGTGTTTACGGGAGGGTTCATTGGAGATTAAAATGAGGAGATAATTCACTCTCTTTCTATATTTATAACTTATTGATTTCAGTGAATCAGTATAATGTTATTTTGAATCTCACTCAATCTAATCATCCAAAAAAATTCACATTGTAAAATAAAATTATAGTATTTGCTATTTAAAAAAATAGGTTATTAATTTTATGTAAATGAATTTTAAATAATATATTACATAATTAGACTACTTTTAAATATTAATTTATAATTGAACTCAGGGGTGAGTCATAGAGTTTAGTGGAATAAACATAAATCTTAATAAGAGGTCTATTATATTCTATAAACTTAGCTTCATCACTAAAAACATGTGTATCTCGTGCAATTGACGTACATACTTTATGCCTCATAGAAATCTTATATATGGTATTGATATTTAAATGAAATATATATATTATTGTTAAACATATGTGTGAGGTATACATTAAAGTTAAAAGAAAATTAGTGCATGCTTAAAATGACAAAGAAGGATCTTATTCCAAAAAAGATGACAGTTAAATTCAAAATTATAGGACACTGATCAAAGTTTGAACACTTTTTTCTTGAAATAGTTTGTTGACTATAGAAGGTAACCCTATGATTTTTTTAGTCCTTGTTGTTACTTAAAACTCAGGGCTACATATCAAATCTAGCAAAAATACTGAAATAAATCTAAATTGACACAAATATTTCACTAGAAGCCTCAAGAGGATTTTAGTGACGAGTTTGAATTGTAGAAAAGAATTTATGGGTTTGCTCATTGTTGATTTTTTATGTGAGGTTCGTTAGATATTGATTTTTTTTTATAAGTATAAAGCCTCAATTTCAGAACTTGATATTTTTCTATTGCCATCGCTTTAATGTCTCCATTAATAATCCATTATCTTGTTCATCAAATTTTGAATTTTATTGACTTCCATCATTATATTATCCATTTAGCAGTTCTTTTGAAAATAAAATGTTTCATATGATTATATTTATGAAAATGATGAAGTCTATAAAGAAAGAAAGAGAGATTTCACTAGAACACTTGAGGAATTTCAATAGCTAGTTGAACTTGCAGGGAAAAAATATTTTTTCTTCAAATTGATTTTGATGGGAGGTTTCATTAGAGACTGAAAAATAGGAGATAATTCCTTCTCTTTCTATATTTATAACTTATTCATTTCATCGAATCAGTATAATGTTATTTTGAATCTCACTCAATCTAATCATCCAAAAAAATTCACATTGTAAAAGAAAATTATAGTATTTGTTTTTTTAAAAAATAGGTTATTCATTTTATGTAAATGAATTTTAAATATTATATTACATAATTAGACTAAATTTTGATATTAATTTATGATAGAACTCAGGGACGAGTCAAAGAGTTTAGCGGCATAAACATAAATCTTAAAAGAGGTCTAGTATATTCTATAATCTTAGCTTCATCATTAGTCACATGTGTATCTAGTGCTACTGAGGTACATCCTTTGTGCTTCACAGAAATCCTAAATCAATTGGTATAGATATTTAAATAAAATATATATTATTGTTAAATACGTGTGCGAGGTATACATCAAATGTAAAAGAAAATTGGTGCATGCTCAAAATAATGAAGAAGGATCTTATTCTGAAAAACATGTCAATTATATTCAAAATTTTAGTACATTGTTTAATATTTCCACAATTTTTTCATAAAATATTTTTTTGATTATAGAAGGTAATCCTATGATTTGTGTAGTCGTTATTGTTACCTAAAACTCAGCGCTACATATAAAACCTAGCAAAATTTTTGAAATAAATCTAAATTGCAAAAGAGAATTCACTAGAAGCCTCAAGAGGATTTCAGAGTCTTAATGTTAGAAAAGGATTTATTGGTCTCCTCATTATTATGTGAGGTTTGTTAGATACTAAGTATAAGGCCTCAATTTCAGAACTTAATACTTTTTCTATTGTTATCTCTTCCATGTCTCCGTTAATTAATATACTATCCTGTTAATCAAATTTTGAATTGTTCATCAAATTTTGAATTTTCTTGATTTCCCTTATTATATTCTCCATTCACCTGTTTGTTTTTAGGTAAAATGTTGCATATGATGATATCTATGAAAATATTGAAGTCAATAATGAAAGTAATTAAAAAAATTTACTTATTTTTCCTTGAACCGAAAATGAGTATATGGTTCTTTCTCTTCCTGAATTTTTTAACTTATCAAATCACTAGAATAAGTATAATACAGTACTAAAATTCATTTTAGATTGTAACACCTATAACTTCTAAATAAAGATTTGAACCATTTTATGTGTAGTTAGATACAAAATAAATAAATTTTATTCGTACCGAGGTTTTAAGGTAAATCTTTAGGTGTTAAAGTATATAGTGGGATTGTGAAAATGCCTTTCAAAATTTAAATTTTCTTGTCCTTAACTAAAAAAAGAAATTATTATTAATTAACATTGCAGTTTCATATCTTCATCTTCTACGGTATTTGCACATTTATTTTCGTCCATTATATCGCTCTAAATAAGTATAAAATAAATTCTCTCTAAATAAGTATAAAATAAATTCTTGTATTGCAGGTTATTATTTAGTAATACCATTAATTAGAACTGTTTTAGTTTTTCCACTTATGTTTTAAATATTTTCACTTTTCACGAAAACAAACTTATTTTAGTTCACAAGTTCCTTCTATTGATTTCCTTCACAAGTTTCTTCTTATTTTCCTCTACATGGGAAACACTCTCCTAGACAATCTGCTAAGAGCATCAGCAACTACATTAGCCTTACTAGAATGGTATAGCATGCTCATAATATAATCTTTGAGAAGCTCAAGTCATCTCCTTCATCGAAGATTCTAATTCTTCTAAGTGGAGATGTATTACAAGCTCTCATGATCAACAAATAATATTTAATTGGTATGAATGGAAAATGGAGGGACACAACCTTTGAGCAAAACACAAATTATTTTGAAAAAGGTGTGATTGTTCAGATAGTTGTGTCTATTCAGAAAAAGACACAATGTTTCGAATGAACAGACATGACTCTTTCAAAGGATACACCTTTTAAGTGAACCATTTTCACCTTTCAGAACAGGCATCTGATGGCTATATAAACCTGCTTTCATCCACAGGTTTAGAAATGAATGAAAACTTTTAAGAAATAAAAACTCTTCTTGTCTTCAAAACATTCTTTGTGAACAATCAAATCGTTGAGTGAGTTCGACAAATCGAATTATTTGAGGTACGACTAAAGTTGAATTGAAAGCCATTTTATCCTGGGAGGAAGATTCTAAAACTTCAGGTACAGTGAGGGGAATTATTCCTTAAGGACACTCCGTGAAGTCGGGGGAGTTGACTTTATATTTCTGTTTCATCTTAATTTCTGAAAAAATAAAATACACTTCTTAGAAAGATCGCTTTGATCCTGTGTTGACAGTGTTTTTGTACTTCATAGTGTTCTTGTTTTAAACTTGAATTAGTGTTGAAGTTTTTGTGCTTAAATACATATTCTTGTACCCAAAAATACATAAAAAATAACAATCTTAAGGAATAAGCCTTGTAGAATCTGTATTGCTTATTTTTGGAGATTAAAGCTTTAAGCTTTCTACTCCGTTTGAACTTAACTAGTGATTCGAAGACATAAAAGCTTCATCACAAGTTAAAGATAATTCAGTTGACGATTAGAAGTCATAAAAACTTCATTGTTAACTAGAAACAAGAAGAAGAGTTTAAAGTTGCTTAACTTTATAAATACTATGCTGAAAATACTAAATTTTATTGTGTTGTGGTGACAGAAAAAATGACTAACGAAAGTCAAATGCAAGATGCGACTACGACATTGGGAGCAACTAGTATTGCCTCAACAAGTCAAGTAAATTCTCCGCAACCAATGGCACCTGCAGAGAAGCCCAAAAAATTTGTGGGCATTGACTTTAAGCGATGGCAGCAAAAGATGTTCTTTTATCTCACCACTCTATTCATTAAAAGGTTCACTAGTGAGAATGATCCTGAGGTGCTCGAGGGAACCTCGAACAAAGAGCATTTCATGATTGTAGAGGCTTGGAAGCACTCAGACTTATTTTGCAGGAGTTATATCTTGAGTGGTCTCCAAGACGATCTCTACAATGTTTACTGTGGAACTAAGACATCGAAGGAATTGTGGGGGGCACTAGAATGAAAATATAAGATAGAGGATGCGGAAACTAAGAAATTCTTTGTTGCAAGGTTTCTGGACTTTAAAATGATAGATAGCAAATCAGTTGTCTCTCAAGTTCAGGAATTTCAAGTAATCATCCATGATCTCTTAGAAAAAGGTATATCTTTGAAAAATACTTTAGTTGAAAAAATTAAGAATGTTCTTAGTACTCATATAAACTATTTTTTAGGTTTGATTGTGAATGATGCATTTCAAGTAGCAGCGATCATTGAGAAGCTACCACCTATGTGGAAATATTTCAAAAACTACTTGAAGCACAAATGCAAGGAGATGACTATCGAAGATCTTATTGTCTGACTGCATATTAAAGAAGATAATAATACTGCCGAGAGAAGGTAAAAAGAGAATTCTACAACTAATGGAGCACATATTGTAGAAGATGACCAAAACAATTCTAAGGAAAGGAAGAAAGTTGAACAAGGAAGCAATCAACCCAAGAAGAAATTCAAGGGAAAGTGCTTCAACTGTGGAAAAATTGGCCATAAGTCCACGGATTGTCGTGTCCCCAAGAAAGGCAAGAAAAAGGACCAAGATAATATGGTTGAGTCCAACAAAGAATGTGATGATTTGTGTGCTATTTTCTCAGAATGCAACTTGGTGGGAAATTCTCACGAATGGTGGATGGATTCTAGTGCCACCCACCATGTGTGTTCCAATAAAGAGTTATTTTCGTCATTCACTCTAGATCAAGTAGAAGAACTGATCTATATGACTAACTCTGTTATGGCTAAGGTAGAAAGAACAGGAAAAGTGGGCTTGAAAATAACTTCAGGAAAGGTCTTGACACTTAACAATGTCTTGTACATTCCGAAATTACGTAGGAACTTAATTTTTGTTTCACTTCTAGACAAGAATGGGTTCAAATGTGTAACCGATTTTGGAAAAATTATAATTAGCAAAGAAGAAGTGTATGTATAGAAAGGCTATCTCACCGAGGGCCTTTATTAGATGAATGTAATGAATATTGAAATCAATAAAAATTCAAATTCTTCTTACTTACTTGAGTCTTAGAATTTTTGGCATGAACGTTTAGGCCATGTGAATTACAAAACATTATGAAAACTGATTAACTTAGAGTTTTTGCCAAATTTTGAGTGTAATAAATCAAAGTGTCAAACGTGTGTGGAATCAATGTATGCAAAGCATCCTTATAAGTCTTTTGAAAGGAATTCCAATCCCTTAGACTTAATAGATACTGACATTTGTGATATAAAGTCAACACCATCACGTGGTGGGAAAAAGTATTTCATAACTTTTATTGACGATTGCCCTAGATACTGTTACATTTATTTGCTAAATAGTAAGGATGAAGCAATAGATGTGTTTAGGCAATACAAAACTGAAGTAGAAAATCAGTTAGAAAAAAGGATAAAAATGATAAGAAGTGATAGGGGCGGAGAATATGAATCTCCCTTCGCTGAAATATGTGTAGAGAATGGAATCATCCATTAAACTCCGACCCCGTATTCACCTAAATCTAACGGAATTACAGAAAGGAACAACCGAATGTTGAAGAAAATGATAAATGCCTTACGTATAAGTTCCGGTTTACCGCAAAACTTGTGGGGAAGGCTATCCTTATAACCAATCGTATACTCAATAAAGTTTCCCATAGTAAGACAATTAATTCCTTCTGAGAATGGAAAAGGAAGGAAACCCAACTTGAAATATTTCAAAGTATGGGGGTGTCTAGCAAAGGTCCAAGTTTCTATGCCTAAAAGGGTTAAGATAGGACCTAAGACTATGGACTATCTGTTCATAGGATAGGCTAAAAGCAGTAAAGCATGTCAGTTTTTGGTTCATAAATCCGAACATCTGGATATAAATGAAAATATGGTAATTGAATCAAATAATGCTGAATTCTTTGAAAATATTTACCCATATAAAACTAGACATGAACAGTCTAGTGGAGGATCTAAACGACCTCGAGATGAACCAAGTGAGAATATACATAATGAAGAGAATCCAAGACGTAGTAAAGTTCAAAGAACTTCTACTATGTTTGGATCAGATTTTTTAACATTTCTCTTAGAAAATGAGCCTCAAACATTTAAAGAAGTGATGTCGTTTTCGGAATCATCCTTTTGGAAAGAGGAAGTCAATAGTGAGATTGATTCAATCTTAATCAACCATATGTGGGAATTGATTGATCTTTCTCCAGGAAATAAACCTTTAGGTTCTAAATGGATCTTCAAAAGAAAAATGAAAGTGGATGGTACTATTGACAAATACAAGGCAAGACTTGTAGTAAAAGGTTTCAAGAAAAAAGAAGGCCTTGATTACTTTGATGCATACTCACCAGTAACAAGGATAACATCTATTCGAATGTTAATTGCCTTGGCGGTAGTATATGGTCTTGAAATCCATCAAATGAATGTGAAAACTGCATTCCTAAATGTAGAATTGGAGGAAGAAATTTACATGCAACAACCTGAGAGTTTTGTGGTTCCGGGAAAGGAGAATAAGGTGTGTAAAATTATTAAGTCATTGTATGGACTAAAGCAAGAACCTAAATAATGACATGCAAAGTCTGACCAAACCATGTTGGCAAACGGGTTCAAGATAAATGAATGTGATAAATGTGCTTACATTAAAGACACTCTGAATCACCAAGTCATTGTTTGTTTATATGTGGGTGATATGTTGATCATCAGTAGAGACATTTTTGACATAAATGCAACGAAATGAATGCTTGAGATCAAGTTTGATATGAAAGACCTTGGAGTTGCGGATATAATCTTAGGTATAAGAATCCATAGAACTCTATAAGGGTTGACATTGTCACAGTCTCATTATATCAAAAATGTACTTGACAAATTCAGGTATATGGAATTGGGTATTGCCAAGACTCCATTAGATGTGAGCTTTGCACTTCGAAAGAATGAAGGTGAAAGTGACTCACAATTGGAGTACACAAGAGTATTGGAATGTTTAATGTATATAATGAATTGTACACGACCAGACATAGCATGCACTATTAGTAAGTTGAGTTGGTACACAAGTAATCCCAACAAAACTTATTGGATGGCAATAAAAAAAGTTTTGGGGTATTTAAAATACACTCAAGACTATGCCTTGTAGTATAATAAATATCATATGGTACTTGAAGGATATACTGATCCAAATTGGATCACTGGATCGAACGAAGTAAAATCCACAAGTGGATATGTATTTACTATCGGTGGAGGACTGGTCTCTTGGAAATCATCTAAACAGACTTATATTGCTCACTCTACAATTGAATCTAAATTTATCGCATTAGATAAAACGGGTGAAGAAGCAGAATGGCTCCAAAATTTCTTAGATGATATTCTTTATTGGCCCAAACCAGTGGCACCAGTATGTATACACTGTGATAGACAAGCGGCAATAGGTAGGGCAGGGAGCATGATGTACAACGATAAATCTCATCACATAAGATGAAGACATAATATCGTTAAATAACTTCTCTCTAGTAGAATTATCACTGCTGACTATGTTAAGTCAAAGGATAATCTAACGGATCCACTTACGAAAGGCCTATCTAGAGAAAGAGTAGAAAGAACATCCAAGGGAATGGGTTTAAGTCCTAGGACAAGTCATCATGAAGGTAACTCTACCTAGCAGGCGAGAGATCCCAACAACTAGGTTCAAGGATATCAAACAAAGTTGTTTCTGACAGGTTCAACATTATCAATTACCCAACCCATTCTCATGATGCAGACAATGTTTAGTAAACAAGGATAAGACTTAAAGTGAAAAGTCTTTTAATGATTATCTAAATTTGGCAGATTTGACCAAATAGTTTAATCTATAGGATTGAACATTTAGAAATCACCTATGTGTGGGCGAAGTGGAAGCCGCTTCAAGGAGAATGTTAGTAAAGGCCTATTCTCTAAGCTCTCATGAAACCAGGATGTGTTCATGGCTGAAAAGAACAAAACCGTGAGAACTATAATGGCAAAAGGCTGGCTATATGACATGCGTTGTCTAGGTATACATTAAAGATCGATGGTTCAAAGATATCAAATCTACCAATTTACCTAGTGCATTCGATGCATGTTCACTACAGAAAGTTCAAAGGGAAACCCACTTATCTAGATGCAATCAGTCTTTACTTGATGATCACATACTTGCTGAGATGGAGTTTTGGATTGACTAGTTTCAGGCTTAGGCTTCAGTCCCTAGAGTTGTTCTAGTTTTGGGATACTGTTAGTATTATTTGAAGCCTCGTTAACTTCTAGGGTATTCCTTGGTGTTTTATACCTTCATCAAATATTGAGCGGATTTCTTGTGTCTTCAATCAGTGGTGTTCCCTAATTGTAGTTATGTTTTTCAGCTACATTTCAATTTCAGTTCTTTTGCAGGAACCAGTAGGGATATGCCTGATTTTTTAGTAAGGGTGATTTGGTTGTTTGACCTCAACTTAGACTTGTTGACTCATTTTTTTTTTGGATTTTTACTCTTTAGAATGAGAACTTGGAAATAGTGCTAGAGTTTGGAGTATGGATGCTTACTCATCTAATAGATTAGTTCGGACAGTTGAGACCGAGCAGTTCAGTTTCGATGTTAAGATTTCACCAATGAGTTGTATAGCTTGGTTGCAACCTCCATTTCAAGATTTATGTCAATGGAGCATTTGTTAATAAGCTGTCTAAGGCTACACTTTGTCTACCTATTTGATCTTCTTCAGCTCAGATAGATTGTGGTTGATAGATGTTCAGATGATAGCATATTGGCATATAGTGATGGTTTCTTATGCTTTTGACCTTAGTTTCAATATTTGTTAGAAATTTTGCAAATACACTCATCAGAAAGATAGTACTCGAGTTGGATTCAGCATGGTTTAATCCTTAGTTAGTGGGACACCATGCATTTTGACCCTTACAAAATTTCTTCAATTTTCGCTTTTGGACATCATATGGCTTGGGGTACTAGTCATATGATATAGTACGGTTTGGTGGGTCATGGTTGTATGGTGACCAGTGTGGACTGGATGGGTTCTGTCCAAGTTACTATTGGAACATATAAGTTGTATGATAGGGTATGGGTCAGGTAACCCAGTTGTATGTTGTCCAGTGTTGGGTGGTTGAGTTTTTGGAATGGGTACGACTAGGTGGGTATGATTCGTATGGTTGGTGACTGATAAGGATCAATATACCAACACTAAAAATAGCTACAACAGTAAAGAAAAACCGAGAACAAGTTGAAGACAAGCTACGATAACAACAACACAACAAAACCAAGAATAAGAAACAAGAAACAAAACAACAATGCAATAAAGTAAAGGATAGGTAAGATAACGTAAGATCTTACGAAACAATGAGAACCAACACGTGTATCAAATGAAGAGACCCTTAAAGTCACAATAATCAAACACCAATTTTCTTACGGTGACTACTATGGAAATCAACTTCACCTCACAACCATCATTTCTAAGCAAAAAAACAATATTGGCTTTTCAAAGCCCTACACCAACTACTTGGATTTTGCAAGACCTACACTAAGATACACGCTCTCAAAGAGAGAAGACTTTCAATGTTCTTCAAATATTCAACATAAAACAAACAAAAGAGGAAAGACCTAATAAGAGAATATATATAGTCTTATTACATAATAAAAGAAAAAATGATCACAATGCCCTTAATGAGCAGGAGGCGGCCATGGAGTGTATTTGGACAAAAATAAAGTGACCAAAATGACCTTAATGAAGGTGATCAAAACCGTAAGCCATTAAGTGTTGTCCAAAACCCATGAGTCTTCAAGTCTTCAATGCTCCAAGCAATCTTACTCACACGACCTTGCTTAATGGTATGCTCAAAACAGGTTCTACATGCATGTTCTTGTATCCTTGAGGTGACAAAGTCTTGAGTCTCTATGTGTTGGCCTCCAAAGATGTCATCAAAATGTAAGATGGCCATTTGGATCGTATCATCCTCCCCTTATTGAAAAGGATTCTACCTCGAATCCACACCTTGCAAAACTAAGGAAAGGACAAACAAGCATAACATCCTCATGGCATGAGGGTTAGGATTAGCATAAACAATATTTTCATCATGCCAAGGTTTCACATACTTGAAATATAACAAAGGATCCTTTGAATTGAATATTAAAACTCAATGAAAGATGCACAAAGGATTTGGTTACGGGAATCACCAAAATATAAAGAAACTACAAGGGTCCTAATCCTAATGGCATCACTCGTTCCAAAAGGTAGAATTGGGATCTTATGAGATGTAAGACACAATTTCCTTTTTATCTCTTCAAGAGACCACACCAAAGATGGTGCTCTAATTGGTTCTAAAGTTCACAAGATCCATATAGTATTGTTACTCACACTAATGGACATACCAACAAATTTCCTACCTCTAAGTAAAACAAATCCAAAACTCGTATGGCTGTCATCATAGTATAGGAAGGAATCAAGTGTAAAATAATAACGGATGAAGATAAAGAATTTAAGAACATACAAATTCCTTTTTTCAAACAAATAGACAAATTGGCATTGACACGTTGGGATTCATGTAACTTAAGCACAAGTATGTCAAGCAAGGATGCACATTTATAAACATTACCCCTAGGAGTCAATGACACTTTTTCACTCGGGTATTCAAGAAGGACTACACATTTTTTACCCTTAAAAGTTCTTTTATATTTCAAAAAGAGAGTTCCATCTTTAGGAGGAATGTTGTCACACCATAGTGGGTTCGGATATAGGCTATAGACTTCAATGGAAGCTATACCATTATTTTTACCAATAGGTTCATTAGGAGTGTTTATATAATCATAAAACAAGACATTATACCTAAAGAGAGCATGATCTATCCCGAATGATAATTTGGAACTAACAAGTTCTTCACTCTCTAAAAAATAATTATCAAGTTTTAAAGAGGTTTCAAGCACAAGATTATCCCTATGAGCCAAGAAAACATTAAAATCTTTACCATAAGATAAACTTATGGGTTCACTCCTATTCTTTTGACCAACATTTTCAAATACGTCACATACTTGATATTCATCAATAAAATCACACATAACCTCAAGTGGTGGGCAGTTTTCACACACAAGTTGATCAACACAAGTTTTACAAGATGGTGTACCTTTACTAAACACAATGGCTTCAACACTAGGTGGACACAAATCAATCTTACAAGAAGAGTCGAGTCGGTCATCAATAGGATCAACTAGTGTATCTACACTCACAAAATTTACATCATCAAGAAGTGGAAAAGAATCAATATACTTATATGTAGGTCAACTACTACTCATACTCAATGGTCTACTAGCCACACAATCATCATTCACATGGAAAAAGGTGTAAGAGTTAGCTATTTTACCTTGAATTTCTTGAGTATTTTCTTCGTCACCTTGGTATGAAGGCCCTCCGCAAGCTTGGTAAGCAACTTATTTTCAGGCTTGCTCTCCTTCGCTTGCCATGTTTATACCTACACAAATGCTTTTAGAAATAAATGGACAAGAAATGTTAGAACGGTTTGGTGACAATCCCCTTAATTATCTCCACACAACCTCTTATTTTTCCACTCTTGGATTACCACCTTCCATACCCTTACTCCTCTCAAACTCTTGTGTTCTATAATCATTCGTATTTTAGTAGGTGAACATTCCTCTTTGCATCTTGTGCAGAATGTACGTCATGAGATGATTTCCCCATCAATATCTTACAACATTAGGCCAATTTTGCAGATTTGGAGATTTATGTTGTGCAAAACAATCGTCACCCAAGCTTACATGACCATATGTCAAGGGAAAAATATTGCACCACACTTCTTCATGGTATTCACATTGGGAGAAGACAACCTTCACCCTCTCGGTAACCTTAAACTCATCCAACGAATATGGAACGAGTAAAGGTTATCGAAACAACCCCAAATAGTAAACCATTGATGAAAAGATGTAGTTTTTATAGAACTTATCATTAATCACAATGAGGAAGCCCGGTATCCAAAAATGATCACCTTTCCAGAGTGAACATTTCTTCTTGAATCAACATTGTAAGGCACATGGGTATCCTTCGGTTTTAGAGATACATACCCTCTTTTTCTCATGGGACAACCTCTAATATAGCTAGTATAACCATTCACACCACATCACCCTTGATAAGAAGTACTACAAGGTGAAAAATATGAATTTTCACACTCCTCACGTGCACTCTCATCATAGTTCTCATAATCTTTGCGTATGAAAGGGTTATACCTAACGCCAAATCTAGGTTTGAAGTGGGAAGTGTAAGACTCCTTATATGTACCAACTTCATCATAAGAACCATCACGAGTTCCTACATCATCTCCATATTCACCATAAGTACTAAGAACTTCATTTACCTAATTTTCTACCTCAAAATCGTAATTCCCAATTCTTCCTATGCCTTTATCTCGGCTATTTTTATCTCCCCCATAATCCCCAACAACATTATAGAAATAAAATCCCTCACTACAATCAGTCTCCCATGTCGTAGTCACAATAATCCACGTCTATTGAAGACATGTTCCCCTTATACCTCTTTGTACCTACAAAATGAACAAATAAGATAAGTATCAAAAGCTCCTCTCCAACACTCATATGCACTCACCTTCATGATCAACATAATTGGAGCGGCAAATATTGAAAGTTGCTCATACTTTGATAGTCAATAAGATGTCAATCCTACTTAGCAGCCGGAATAGATTCTTGTTTGATCGAATCAAGACACAAAATAGAAAAATATACTTACGAACTTGAAACAAAAAAATTTAACAAATCAAAATGTGAAAAGAACACAAATAACAAAGACACGAAGAAACGGATTCAAATAACTAATCCACAACCTAGTAAATTATTACTTGTTGCTAATTAGTATTAGAGTCAAGACATGAAACTAAGGAAACAAGAAAAAGAAACAAAGAATCTAAAAATTTAAGCCTAAGGTGATGTTTGGAGGTTGATGATTTGTCACTTTGACGATATGACAATTTAGTGATGTGGCAATTTGGAGACGTGGAAACTTGCAATTTGGGTTGATAAAATTTTAATTTGGAAGATTAGAATTTTTCTAAGGGAGGGAAAAAGACTTGGAGCCCTTTTTTTCAAATTTCAAAGTGGTTTGACCTTTCTTTTTACAAGAAAGTTTTTTACTTCTTCCTTAAAACATGGTCCTTAAAACATGGAAAGTGGTTGAGAAGTTGTTTTAAAGTCATGGAGCGGTTAGAAAATGGTTGTAGAAGTCTTTCAAGACTAACAAGTACTGCACCTTTTCTTCACCCCTTTTTAGATATAACAACCACTTTAGCTTCAAAAAAAAATGAAGATGGTGAAGAACACCAAGAACAAAACATTTTGAATATTGGAGTTCTAAGGTTCATGTTGGGTCCCACACATCAACAACACATTTTCAAGCTTCAATTTTTCAACCACAACATCAACACAACATTGTTTGGCCACCAATCCAAAACAACAACACATGTACATGCTTAGATCCACAACAACACCCCACGACCAAGAGTGAATCCACAACAACAACAACCTTCAAAGTTCAAGAACAACTCAAAAATGGCTCAAAATTTAGATTTAGACTCTATAAGTGTTAGTGATGAAGGGGATAACACTATAAACAACCAAAACACATAAAAACACAAGGAATCCAAGAACAAAGTTTCGTCCAAGGTAAAACAAAAAATGGGACAAAATGTATTCTTTTTGGTTTTTTGATTTTCTACTCTTCTTTTTTGTGATTTTCATAATAACAAGCCCAACATTGATCTCGTGGGAATGAAACCAAGCTCGGCTATGATACCAAATGATAAGGAACGATCTACGAACACAAAAACAACCACAATAATAAGGAAAAATTGAGAACAAGATGAAGACAAGCTACGACAGCAACAACCCAACATAATAAAATAGAGAATAAGAAACAAGAAACAAAACACACAATGCAATAAAGTAAAGGATAGGTAAGATAAGATAAGATCTTACGAAACAATGAGAACCAACACATGTATCAAATGAAGAGACCCTCAAAGTCGCAATAATCAAACACCAATCTTCTTACGGTGATCGCTAAGGGAATCAACTTCTCCTAAAAATCATCATTTCTAAGAAAAATATCAATGTTGGCTTTTCCAAGCCCTATACTAAATACTTGGCTTTCCAAGCACTATACTAAAATACACTCTCTCAAAGAGAGAAGACTTTTAATTTTCTTCAAATATTCAACATAAAACAAACTATAGAGGATAGACTTAATAAGAGACTATACATAGTCTTATTACATAAAAAGGACAAAATGACCACAATGCCCTTAATAAGGAGGGGGCAACCATGGAGTGTATTTTTACAAAATGAAGTGACCAAAATTCCCTTAATGAAGGTGACCAAAATCTTGGGTCGTTAATTATTATCCAAAATCATGAGTCCTCAAGTCTTTAATGCTACAGGCAATCTTCCACACACGGCCTTGCTTAATGGTATGCTCAAAGCGGGTCCTCCATGTATGTTCTTGTATCCTCAAGGTGACCAAGTATTGAGTCTCTATGTGTTGACCTCCAAAGATGTCATCAAAAGCTAAGATGACCATTTGGCTTGTATTAGTGATGGGTCATTGCTTAGGGTCTCCCTTCACTTAATTTAAAATTTAGTAACTTAAACTTTGATCTGAGTATAAGTGGATCACCATGAGTCATGAGGATAGGGTATGCGTCGTATAGTCCAACTCATATGTAGGACTGTATTCAGCCCCTCATGATTCTATTATGGGTACGGGTTAAGGGTACCACTCGTACTGTAAAGTACGATTGGTATGGGGTGGTCGTACCATCCTATGGGAAATTTAAGTAGTTTAATTTGGGGGTAATCTAGACATTTTCCCTTTTAACCTCTTAAGTCCCCACGACTTATAATATAACACCCTTTAGACATTATTTAACCTATTTGCAATCACTCAAACTCTCTAAAACACTCTTAAATTCTCTCAAGCCTCCTAGGTTAAGAAAGGCCAGGGTTTCATCTATAGGATCAATTTGGGCCTTACAAGGGTTATTTTTTTCCACTATCTTCATAATTTAATGTATGTTACTTCTTCCTCATTATTAGTTCCAACTAAAGGCATGGTCTACGAATTGTTTTCATGGCATAACTACTGTATCGTTTGGGGTTTTCAAATATATGTTAGCGTTTTGGTTATAAATGCTTGGTTATGGTTTTCCCAAGTTTTAATTATGGATTTAGATATTTTAATAGTGGTTTAGACATTTGGTTGCACGAGAATAGTTAATTGGTACTTGGTTTTTATTTTTGAAACACTATGGCCCAAATATATTTGACAAAATGCCTATGAGAATATTTTTACTGCATTGCTAGACTTTTAATGGAACTATTGCATGGTATAGCTTAGTAATGGAACCCTAAATGGTATAAATGGTTTGGAATGGTTAAATAATAAGGTCTTTGTGGTTATGGTTTGTCTAATTGAAACCCTTTAGGGTACAAAGAAATCCCCCAAGAAGACATAATAATGATCACTTATGGGGTATATAGGATTCCCCCAAGTAAACTTAATAATGTAATCAGTGGGTACATGGGAATCCTTTCTTCTTAAAAAGGATGGCTAAGGACATTGCTTGCAAGCTATAGTCGGTATGACGATGCCAATAATTATAGCCTTGGTTAATAATAAAAGGAATAGTGGTTTTGTTGTATGGTAATAATTTTAATTGGGAAATAATGACGGGGTGTGATAGCTAACTATGAAGGTGTGAGTGTAATGGAAGGATACTGGAAACTCATGTTTGCTAACATGAGGATTGGACCTACTTAAAGGGTATGCATGAATCCCCTAAGTACATTTGTACATATGTATCATTAAGAGAGAAGGTACTCAAGAATCCTCTACTCTTATGGCATCTCTGGTTCATGCGGCTATACGAATTGGGGCTCGCTCTGGGGGTTACACTGGGCCCATATAGCCCATGGGTAGTTCTAAGATAATTAAGCTCACATACCCAAGTTAATGATTTTAAAGGCATGCTAAAGCCGATTTTATTTCCCAGCATGGTTATTTATATATATCTCTGGTTGTGAATGCATATGGTTGGTTTACTTGGTTTCAAAGATAGGCATTATTTTTTCCCTATCCTGAGTGTATGCTAGTGTTTAGCCACTACACCATATTTGGGTATTATATCCCCACGCGATGCAAGAACCGACCGGTCTACTACTTTTGCTTAGTGGTCAGATTCGGGATTAGCTCGATTGGATTAAAGTATTAAGCTTTCATATTTAAAATGGTTCCATTTTATGTCATGGATGTCTTTACTTACTTTGGTCATCTTATATACTATGTTTTTAGCTATGGTTGGGGGCATGTACCAACCAAATATTATTTTACTTTTGGTCAGGGGCTTTATAGGACCGTTATGGGTTGGTTTGGACGGTTGGTAGTGGTGTAAACTTTGGCATTGGTGTTGGTATTATGGCTAATACTGTTTAACTGTATTTGTGATTATTACATCCTATTATGTTATGGATTGGTACTCAATTTTTTTTAGTATAGTTATTGGTGGGTATTGGATGGTTGGACTTGCTTTGGTTGGTAATGGCTATTGATCTATCCCAAAGTCTATAATTATGCAAAAATGCTATCTTGTTATATGTTCAGAATTTATCCAACTCAAGGTACGTGTTTGGAGGTTGGGTTGGGTAACGGGGGTGGTCCTTGGTCCTAGTTTGACTTGGGATGCCTATTACAACATGACCCTAGTTTGGGTCATGTCAAGTTGGTTTCAAAGCTTTAGGATCATGGTCAATTGGGAGTCCATAAAGCTTTGTTGAGTAGATTCACTTTTAAGGGTATGTAACATACAACACTCATAAGAGAGAGTCTACAAGGCATTCTGGAATATTTCTCTTTCTTTGTGTTCTATTTTCAAGCTTAGAGTCTAAGTCCTGGAATCTTCTCTAATTCCTATTTGTTTGCCTTTCAGATCTTGCCTCGACGATCTTATGAACACGAAACTCCTCTGTCCCAACTGGGGACAATATTTATGGGATACACTCTACTCATAGGATCCATACTCAGTCTAGGGGTACAGTCCCTGATTTCTTAGGAGTTTCACCGATTCCTTCTTTTCCTCCTCAAGCTCCTTAAGAAGACGTGACGAATGTGGAGTTTCATCAGTTGATCTATATGATTGCTTAATTTTTAGCTTCTGAGGCCCTAAGGGTTGGCCAGTTTATGAGGCTGAGTCCTCTAATATTTACTGGTGTTAAGGTGGAGGAGGATCCTTATAGTTTTCTGGATGAGATGGAAAAAATCTTAAGGGTCATGCAGACCTTGAATATGGAAGGGGTGAATTTTACTACCTATCAGCTAAAGGATGTGGCGTACCAATGATATGAGGAATAAGATCAGGAAAGGGGTGAGGTTGATGAGATGTCTCTGTGAGAGACTTTCTCTAATGTTTTTCTAGATCATTTCTTTTCTCTAGAGTTAAGGGAAACAAAAGCAGAGGAATTTTTAATCTAAAATGGGAGAAGATATAGGGCAAGGAGTATGCCTTGAAATTTCACCAGTTGTCTAGGCATACTCCAAAAATAGTGTCGGACATGAGGGACAGGATGAAAGCGTTCACTTCAGGACTGTCTTGTGAGTTAATCCTTAAAAACAATACTACATTACTTATCAAGAACATGGATATCTCTGGGTTGGCTGATCATATGTAACACATGGAGGAGAAAAAGAGAAAGCAGGTTGAGGTAGGTAGAAGACAAGGTAAGAAATTTAGATTTTCTATGTAGGATGGTGGTCAACAACAAGGTGGAAGGGATGGTGGTAAGTGGCCAAAGAAAACGTGTGGGATTTCTAGTTATTTCTCCACAGCTAGTACTCCCTACCCAAAGTAGTCGAGAGACAGGTGTCCGCAGGGTGGCGACAACTTCAAGGCATAGGGTGCCTATCTTATTCTAGTGGGGCATAGTCGGGGTCGTCGTGTTCTCTTTGTAGGTTCTGTGGTTGGTTTCATTGGGGCGTATATGATGGGGGGGACAAGAATTTCAAATGTGGTCATCCAGACCATATAGTTAAAACTTGTCTGGTTGGTAAGGTTGATTTGGGGGAGAACAAGGTTTTAGCTGCCTCCACCTAGGGGTGTTGTTTCTGTATTTATTTCTGCTTCTGGTACCTGCATAGGCTGGTATAGGTTATATGCTCTTGAGTCCCAACAGGAGTCTGAGGTATCTCCTAATGTCATAACTGGTACATTACAACTCTTTTCTCATGACATATATTGTTTACTTGATTAGGGGTCCACTCATTCTTATGTGACCCCATTTATAGTAATGTATTTTGGTTTTGATTCTGAGGTTATTTCAGATCCATTTTCTATTTCTATCTAGTAGGTGACTCTACGGTTGCTAAAAAGTCTATAAATTGTGTGTGGTATCTGTTGGTAGTAAGGAAACTTTGGTGGATTTGTTCAAATTGGTTATGGTAGATTTTGATGTTATTTTAGGTATGGATTGTTTACACTCGTGCTACACATTCTTAGATTGTTGGACCCATAAATTTGTCTTTAAGTTCCCTAGTAAACCAGTTGTTGAATGGGAGGGAGGTTTTCTAACTCCTAAGGGGAAGTTTATATCATATCTTAGAGCTCAGAGGTTAATCTCAAAAAGGTGTCTCTATCATTTTGTTTGGGTTAAAGGCTCTAACTCCGAAGGTCCTTCTTTGCATTCGGTTCTACAGGTGAATGAGTTTCCTGAGGTCTTTCCAAATGATCTTCCTGGTGTTCTTACAGATAAAGAGATTGAGTTTAGGGTAGATTTGGTTCTGAACACTCATCCAATATCTATTTCTCCATATAGAATAGCTTCGGCTGAGTTGAGAGAACTCTAGGAGCAACTTAAGGATCTCTTGGATAAGGGTTTCATCCATCCTAGTGTGTACCTATGGGGTGCACTGGTGTTATTCGTGTGTAAGAAGGATGGTTCTGTTCAAATGTGTCTTGACTATTGGCAGATGATTAAGGTGACAGTTAAGAACAAGTATCCTCTTCCTAGAATAAATGACTTGTTTGATCAGTTGTAAGGTGCCAAATTCTTTTCAAAGATAGATCTTTAGTCTTGATATCATCATCTTAAGATTAGGAAGGTAGATATACCTTAGATGACATTTTTTACCAGGTATGGGAACTTTGAGTTATTTGTTATGTCATTTGGTTTTACCAATGCCCCAATGATATTAATGGATTTGATGAATAGGCTATTCTATCACTTTTTGGATTTGTTTGTCATTGTGTTCATTGATGATATTTTGGTGTAATCTAAGAGTGAGGTGGATCATGCCAGTCACCTCTGTGTGGTGTTGCAGACCTTGAAGGAGAAGTAGTTGTATGCCAAATTCTCAAAATATAAATTCTGGTTAAACGCTTCAACTTTTCTGGGTCATATTATTTCTAGTGAGGGGATCATGGTGGATATAAAAAGGTGGCAGTAGTTAAGAAGTGGCCTAGACCCACGACTCTAATCGACATTCAGAGCTTCTTAGGTTTGGCCGGGTACTATAGGAGGTTTGTGAAGAGTCTTTCGATGATAGTTGCCCCATGATCTAAGTTGACTCAGAAAATTGTAAAGTTCTCTTGGTTAGATACTTGTGAGGGTAGTTTTGAGAAGCCAAATGATAACCTAACTTTAGCATCAGTTTTCACCTTTCCTGAAGTCAATAAGGGGTTTGTTGTTTACTGTGATGCATCCCAGGTTTAACTTGGCTGTGTTTTGATGCAGCATAGTATGGTGATTGCCAATGCTTCTAGGAAGTTAAAGGTGCATGAGAGGAATTATCCAACTCATGATCTGCTATTGTTAGTAGTGGTGTTTATATTAAAAATCTGGCAGCACTATTTGAATAGCATGCATGTGGACATCTTATCATATCATAAGAGTCTGAAGTATGTGTTCATTCAGAAAGAGCTTAACCTCAGGCAGGGGAGATGACTTAATCTTCTCAAGGATTATGACATGAGTCTTCACTACCATCCAGGTAAGGCTTATGTTGTTGATGATGCTCTTATTAGGTTGTCCATGGAGAGTTTAGGTTAAGTGGATAAGGAGAGGCGGGAGTTGGGAAAGGATATTCTTCGCTTGGCAAATCTAGAAGTTTGCCTTTTGGACTTCAAAAATTATGGTGTGTTGGTACATGAAGTGGTTCGGTCGTATCTTGGTGCAGAGATCAAGGAGAAGCAAATGCTAGATCCTATCTTAATGAAAATCAAAGGTGATATAGGTGGGCAAAAGGTAATAGTATTTTAGATCAGTGGTGATGGTTCCCTTTGGTACTAAGAGAGGTTATGTGTTCCTGACGTCGATAGTTTGCAAGAAAGGGTATTAGCAGAGGCGTATAAATTGCACTATGTTGTTCATCTCAGTTCAACAAAAATGTATCATGATCTCAAGGCCATGTATTGGTGGAATGGTATAAAAAAAGATATGGCTGATTTTGTGGCCAAATGTTTTGCGTATCAACAAGTGAAAGTTCAGCACATGAGGCTTAGAGGCTTGTATATCAGGAAATTGAATTTCCTGAATGTAAATAGGAAGTGATCAACATGGATTTTGTTACCGGTCTTCCTCAGTCTCAAAGCATATTTGATTTGGTTTGGGTCATCATGGATAGGATGACAAAGTCGGCTCACTTTTTACCAGTGAGGACTAATTTTTAGGCTGAGCGTTAGATGAGGTTGTATCTTTATGAGATTGTGAAGCTGCATGGGGTACATGTTTTGATTATCTCTGATTGTGGTACCCAATTTTCATCTCACTTTTGGCGGTCATTTCAGGAGGGGTTGGGTACTAAGGTTAGTTTGAGTACTGCTTTTCACCTACAGATGGATGGGCAAGCATAAAAGACTATTATGACATTGGAATATATGATTCATACATGTGTGATTTATTATCGTAGTAATTGGGATTAGCATATACCTCTTGTAGAGTTTGCTTACAATAATAACTATCATTGTAGCATTGGGATTTCCCATTTTAAGGCATAGTATGGTAAGAGGTGTAGATCTCTTATTGGGTGGTTCAAGCTTGGTGGGGCGGATATGTTTTTCCTAGATCTAGTTTATCAAGCTATGGAGAAGGTAAAGGTAATTTAAGAAAGCATTAAGGCTGTCTAAAGTAATTAAAAGTCCTATGCAGATATAAGGTATAGGGACTTAAAGTTTGAGGTTGGGGATAGGGTGCTCCTAAAGGTTTCTCCCATGAAGGGAGTAATGCGGTTCGAGAAGAAGGGCAAGTTCAGTCCCCAATATGTTGGTCCTTATATGGTGTTGTGGAGTGTTGGTAATGTTGCATATTAATTGGAGTTGCCTTCTAGTTTGAGTTTTATTCATCTGGTATTCTATGTCTCTATGTTGAGAAAGTTTGTAGATGATCCTTCAACGGTTGTTCCTTTAGAATGATTGGGTCTCTCGGATTCTCTGTATTATGAAGAGATCTCGGTTAATATCTTGGATCGGTTGGTTTGTTTATTATGGACAAGGGATGTAGCTTCGATTAAGGTTCTACGGCGGAACCACAAGGTGGATAAAGCTACTTGGGATGCAGAAGAGGACATGAAGTCCAAGTATCCGCAATTTTTTTCTACTCCAGATATTCATGCAGAAGGTATGTGTTCTAGATCACATCTTTGTTTTATAACTTGGTTAAAGGAAGGTTGATTCCTTGACAATTTGTTTTCTAGCTTAATTAAAGTTTGGAATGGTTATGTTGGTGTGTGTATTTGTGCTGGTACTACCTTGTCCGTCATTCGGGGATGAATGATCCTAGTGGAGGAGACTGAAATACCCTGGGTTTTGACCCTTAAAAAATTTCCCCAAATTTGGCTTCTAAACATCATACAACTTGGGGTACTAGTCATATGATATGGTATGGTTTGGTGGGTCATGTTCATATGGTAACCAGTATAGGTTGGATAGGTTCTGTCCAAGGTACTATTTGAACATGCAAGTTGTATAATAGGGTACGAGTTAGATGACTCAGTCGTATGTTGTCAAGTATTGGGTGGTGTTGGGCGGTTGAGTTTCTTGAATGGGTACAACTAGGTGGGTATGAGTTTTATTGATGGTAACAGGTCATTGGTTTGGGTTTTCCTTCACTTAATCTGAAATTTAGTATCTTAACTTGGATCTGAGTACGAGTGGCTCACCATGAGTCGTGAGGATAGGGTACGAGTCTTATAGTCCAACTCATATGTTGGACAGAGTTCAACCCCTCATGATTCTATTATAGGTACAGGTTAAGGGTACCACTTGTACCATAGGGTACAATTGGTATGGGTGGTCGTACCATCTTGCAGGAATTTTAGGCAGTTTAATTTGGGGGTAATCTGGACATTTCCCCTCTCAATCGCTTAAGGCCCCGCAACTTATAACACCTTTGGGACATTATTTAACCTATTTTCAATCACTCAAACTCTCTAAAACACTCTTAAATTTTCTCAAGGCTCTTGTGTCAAGGAAGGCTAGGGTTTCATCAACAGGATTAATTTGGGGCTTAAAAGGGTGATTTCTCTCCTTCATCTTCATAATCTAAGACATGTTACTCCTCTCTCATTTTTAGTTTCAACTAAAGGCATTTTCTATGAATTGTTTTCAAGGAATAATTATTGTATGGTTTAGGATTTTCAAAGATATGTTTTTTTTTGTTATAAATGCTTGGTTATGGTTTTTTCATGTTTTAATTATGGATTTACATGTTGTAATGGTGGTTTGGACATTTGGTTTTTTGGGAATGGTTAATTGGTACTTTCTTTTGGTTTTGGAAACACTATGCCCACAGTGTGTTTTATAAAATGCCTATGAGAATACTTTTACTACATTGTTGGACTTTTAATGGAACTATTGCATGGTATATCTTGGTAATGGAACCCTAAATGTTATAATTAGTTTAAATGGTTTGGAATGGTTAAATGGAAAGGCCTTGGTAGTTATAGTTGGTCTAATTGAAACCCTTATGGCGTACAAAGGAATACCCCAAGAAAACATAATAATGATCACCTGTGGAGAACATGTGATTCCCCCAAGTCAACTTAATAATGTAATCTATGGGTACATGGGAATCCCTTATTCTTAAAAAGGATGGCTAAGGACATTGCTTGCAAGATATAGTCGGTATGACGATACCACTGCTTATAGCCTTTGTTAATAATAAATAAAATGGTGGTTTAGTTGTGTGGTAATTGCTTTAATTAGGCTATAATGGTGGGGAGTGATAGCTAATCGTGAAGGTGTGAGTCCAGTGGACAGACACTGGAAACTCATATTTTCCAACATGAGGATTGGTCATGGCGACCATATATGATACTTATGGGGTACACAAAAATCCCCTAAGTACACTTGAATATATGTATCATGGATAGTGAAGGGTAATCGAGAATCCCCTACTCCGATAGTATCTCTGATACGTGCAGCTACATGTATCGGGGCCCATTCAGGGGGTTACACTGGACCTATATAGCCCATGGTTAATGGTTTTAAGGGCATTCTAAACCTGATTCCCATTTCCAGCATGGTTATATATATGTTTGTATGGTTCTGAATGCATATGGTTGGTTTACTTGGTTTTAAAGGTTGACATTATTTTATCCTTATCCTGAGTGCATATAGAATTCACTTGCTAACCCATCTTAGAGCACTGTATCCCCACACGTTGCAGAAACCAGATGTTCTACTCATTCTACTCAGTTTTAAGATTTAGAATCAACTCAGTTGAATTGAAGTAGTGAGATTCCATATTTTGGAAGGCTCAATTTTATGTCAAGGATGTCTTTCCTTACTTTGGTCATCTTAGATACTATGGTTTTGTCTATGGTTAGGGGCATATCCGAACCGGATATTTTTTATTTTTGATTAGAGGCTTTGTGGGACAAATATGGGTTGGTATGGTCGGTGTCTATAGTGGTGTAAGACTTGGCATGGTTATTGGTATTATGGATGATACCGGTTGATTGCATTTATGATTGTTCCATCCTATTATGTTATGAACTCATACTCGATCATTGTTTTTGCTTTTGTATGGTTATTGGTTGGGTATTGGATGGTTGGTCTTTCTTCGGTTGGTCACGACTATGGACCTATACCAGAGTCTAGAGTTGTGCATAATGATATCTTGTTATATATTTGAATTTATTTTACTCAGGGTACGTGATTGGAGGTTGGATTGGGTAATGGGGGTGGTCCCCTATCCTGGTTGGACTTCGAATGCCCATTATGATATGGACTTGATTCGGGTAGTGCCAAGAACATTCAGTTATGAGTGCTTGCATTTTGAACTATTGACTGGTAGTTTAGAGGGTTATCCAGCTCAGTCAGAGGTACCATCTCCATTTGTGTGTCCAGGTAGCATCATATGGACTTATCTTTATTCTTAACATTATGTATTTTGATGGATCAACTTCTGTTGTTCGATGTTAGTTTGATGGTGTTGTGCCAATAGAACTCAGATGACTTTATGTGTGTTCGGAGTAGACGATAGGTTTGGAAAGGCAAAAAAAGATTGGATCTGGGTATTAGAGTTGGTTGCATGATTCATGTCTTGGGTTGTCTTTAGATTGGTAGATATCACAACCCAATTTACGAGTCATGATGGAAACTACTAAATCCCACCAGTAGGTAAGCTGAACCATAACCTGAAGCTAACATAATAGGTTAATTTGGGAGGAATTGCCCAACATAGGCTAAATTTAATGAACACAAGTTATAAATAAATAGTGTTCTAATAGATAAAACTGTCAACACATGAATACCAATCCCATGACCTTGTAGAGCCAGTACAAGAGGATCTAATAGTATTACTAATACAACCCAACAAACTTAGAATATAGACACTACATCTGTCGCGATACAAAAGACTGAATATTAATATAATAGAAGGAAAGGGGTGATTCGGAACTCTAAATCTCACCCTATCTATGAAAGATCAAGTCTGCAAAAACAACGATCAACGACGATAGATGGTACTCAAATCTGCACCAAAAAGGTCGAAAAGTGTAGTATGAGTACCAAAACGATGGGTACTCAGTAGGCATCATCAACTGACTAAGCCAAGTCATGATATAAAGATAATAAAATGCCAGATAACATAATAAGTCAATGTACAAAATTGAACCTAAATCATCTCCATCACCACTATTTTTGACTAGTACATAAACCAAAATAATAACGAAAGCATAACATAAACAATGAAGCACATGAAAACATAACTATGAAAATGGAACCCATACGCCTATTGGTGTAAAAAAGTAAAGAACCCTTCACAGCCTCCCATACGACTGGAAAGTATACCCAAGAGAAGGGTAAAGCAATTATTAACAATATAACAACCTTTATCATAAATTAACCATCTTTCCACAATTCACTATTATCCGGCACTACGCCATCACTTATCAATTAACCAATATTATTCCATAAACCACTAGTCAACTATTAGCCATCTTTTATCACTAATATTAGCCATCAACTAGTCATCATTTAGCCACTATTCACTATTTTATTAACTAGGTATCTTTTATCACTAGTCATCGTAGAATCAGCTAACCACCACTTTTCGTACCATAATACTCCATGGAACATTTATTCATACATATATATGTATCCGAAATTAAATAAATATTTATAAATATAATCCAAAATTGAACAGGGAATATGTATCATCAAGACTCTGAATCAAACTGGTTATAAATATCAACAAGACCCAAAATTGAACCAGTCATAAATATCATCAACACTAGGAATTGAACCAGTCATAAATATCATCATCACACATTACATAAATAACAATGTAATCATTCTTCACATTTACCAATAATATCATCAAGTGCCAAGATTTCTCACCATAACCTCAATACCCTTTCTAAGAGTCTAATAGGCATAAAGGTTCACCTAAGTTAACATATCTCATAGTCTAAGGTGGTTTAAGATTTCTTTCTAATCCTCGAATTTCAATTTAGGCAATTTCTACCTGAACTAGGCTTAAGGTATCTAATTTCACTTTTAGATGTCAAGCAAGCCTTAATTAGCCCTAAGATAGAATGTTTGCCCAATACATGAGTAACTAGGTTCATTTTGCCTAATTTGAGTAATCTAAGTCATTGGGTAATCTAAGTCATTCTCATGCTAAGCATGAGGTACAAACTCCAATTCACTTAAACCATAAGGGAACAAGCCAAAGGATTCAAGCTTATGGTGTCAAAATAACCTAAGCGGCTCAACTAACCTCACATCTTGAAATTCATTAAACAAACACCTAAACCCTTCCCAACCTATCAAGATATCATAATTATACAATAACATAGTTCGATCTAACAAGGGATAAACCTAGCCTACCTCAATACCGAAGAAAAGCTCATGAACCGCTAAACATTTACTTTTTTCTTCCGAAAAACCTCTTCAAGATGCCAAGCTATCACAAACACATTCCACTCATCAATACAAGAATATTGATACCCATATTGCACCATTGTGCTTCATCTCCAAAAATTATGCCAAAAGAGCCATGTGGGTCCCACTCAAGAAAAATTATATTTTCGAGACCAACCAAACATGATATCAAGTTCATGGAATCAAACGCCTATAAACAGGTGAAAAACAAAATAAGTTTTGGACTAAATGAACCCTAAAGGATTTAGGGCTTTGATTAAATAATAAAGAAATTCAAGCATGAATTTGAAGGATTCTTACCTTACATCCAAAAATATTTGCGAAAATATATGTTAATCAAGCTCCCAAGTTACCTCCAAGACTCAATTTAAAGTAAGAACACTATTTTAGGGTTTTGACTCTATAGAATGAGTGAGAAAGGGCCAAAATTACAGCCTAAGAGGTCAATTTATACCCATGCGAGGTATTCAGATGCTACAATCGCACAACCAGGTATGCAATCACATTATCTAGATGCAGGAGTAGATCTGGAGATCTCCATACCTCTTGGTGTAGTCACACTACTTCCTGTCACCACAGCTGACAACTAAACTTGGAAATTTTCTAAGTTTCTGCCAATGCCTCGAGATTCATTCAGAATATAAGAAATGCAAATGAACTATATAACGATACTAAGTTCAACGTTACAGATGCAATGGAAAATTCAGATTTTCCATAGGAGGTCGTTTAGAAAAAATGTGGGTCCTATACCCATATTTCAAATTTTCCAACTTTCCATCCAATAGCTTGAAAACCTCTAATGACAAAAATAAGAGGAAATATGAAAAATGACCATAAGGGTCATTACAATATCTGCTACTAAAGGAACTTTTATCCCCAAAAGTTAAAGAAGAGGAAGCACCTAATGTCTCGAATAGATGAGGATACTTGGACCATATCTCGCTCGCAATATCCTAAATGTCCTCTTCCGCTATGAAGTGTCTCCACTACCTTTACTATTAGAATCTCTCTAGTGCGCAATCGCCTCACCTCAATAACCAAAATGAGCACTGACTCATTTATAAAGTTCAAATGTTTATCCAACTTGACTGAGTCCCATCCAAGGGCATGAGATAGATTAGGAATATATCGCCGCAAAATAGAGATATGGAAAACTAGATAGACACTGACAAAATCTTAAGGTAAAACAAACTCATAGTCTACCTCGCTAACAGCACGAAGGATCTCGAAAGGTCCAATATATCTTGGACTAAGCTTGCTCTTCCTCTCGAACTTTATCACATACTTCATGAGTGGTACACGGAGGAATAAATGGTCTCTAACTCCAAATCTTAAGTCATGAATCCTACAGTCTGCATAGGCGTTCTATCTACTCTGAGCCACTATCAACCTATCCTAAATCACCCTAACTCTATCCGTTCACTCTTAAAGAAAATTAGTACTGCAGTGCCTAACCTTAGAAGTCTCAAACCATCAAACCAGAGAATGACATCTCCTACCATACAAAACCTCAAAAGGCACCATCACAGTGCTTGAATTATAAGTGTTGTCCCCACTGGCCTAAAAAATCCATAATAAAGTCTTAGAATATGTCCTCAAGAACCTGAATAATCTTCTCAGACTAACCATCATTCCGTGGATTGAAGGTTGTACTCAAATCCACCTAAGTTCCTAACTTCTCCTAAAATGCTCTCCAAAACCTCAAAGTGAACACGGAACCACATTCTAAAATAATTTAAATAGGCAGACCATGCGAATAGACTATCTCCCACACATAGATGTGGGTCAATCTCTCAGCACTAAAATTCATCTGACAACATAGGCAATGAGCTATTATGTCTGCCACATCTCTCTTCATACCACTCCTCAGATAATGTTATCTCAAATCTCTAAACATCTTGGTTGTACCGGGGTGAATAAAATATCTAAATCTATTACCCTCATGAAAAATCAACTAAACCAAGTCATCAAACTGAGAAAAACTAATACAAACATCAAATCTCAAATCAATAGTGTGCCTCTCAGACTCACCACTCAACAACTGATCTCTAAGAAAGTGAAGTTTTCTATCCTTAAACTAACGATCATGAATCTGCCCAAATAGTGAGGATTTAACCTCCACAGTAGTAAAAATCCTCCTTTGATCTGAAATATCAAGGCAAACTACCAACTTAGATAAGGACTGAATGTCCCATGTTAACAGCCTTTGAGAAACAAAAATAACAAGCCTAGCTACCCTTACTCACTGCCTTCTGACTTAGGGCATATGCAACTATATTTTCCTTACTCGAATGATACAAGATGGAAATATCATAGTGCTTAAACAACTCTATCCATCTATGTTGATGAACATTAAGCTACCATTGGGTCATAAGATGATAAAGGATGTGATGACTGGTGTAAATCTCATAATGCTCACCATAAAGATAATGCCTCCAAATCTTAAGTGTGAAAACTATTTCCGCCAACTCAAAATCATGTGTGGGGTAGTTGCTCTCATGCACCTTAAACTGTCTAAAACCATAAGCTGTAACATGACCCCTCTATATCAATATACAACCTAGACTAACACTAGATGCATTAAAAAACACGGTGAATCACTCACCCTCCTAAAAAAGAGCTAACATAGGAGTTGAAGTAAGGAAGTACTTGAGCTTTCCAAAGCTCAAATAACACTCCTTGGACCATTGAAAAAGAACTTTTTTTCTAGTTAATCTAGTTATAGTAGCTTAAATTGTAGAAAAACCCTCAAAGAAGCGTCTATAATAACCAACCAAACAAATAAATCTACATACCTCCATCAAAGACATAGGTCTAGCCCAATTACTAATTATCTCAATTTGGCTGGATCAACCATATTTCCATCCTTAGACACCACATAATGTCATCGACTCAAGAAAAATCTCATACTTAGAGAACTTGGCAAAAAGCATATGATATCTCAATGTATGGAAAATGATCCTTAAATATTGTGCATGCTCCTCACTACTCGTCGAATACACAAGGATTTTATTAATGAACACGATCATGAAAGAGTACAAATAAGGCATGAAAACTCGATTCATCAAGTCCATGAATGTAGGCTGGGGCATTATTCAACCCAAAAGACATCATAAGGAACTTATAATGGGCATAACGGGTCCTAAAATCTATGTTTTACATATCCTTAGTGATGTTTTGTGTATTTATGCACTCTACCATCACTATTCTAGTCATTTTAGCCTTGTTTTAAGGATGATTCGTGTTATATATGAATTGATAATGAGATAAATGTGCATATAAGTGTTAAAGCATGTTCTTATAATAAGAAAAGTGAATTCCAAACAAGTTTGTACCTAAAATATTCACTTAGAGTTCAACCCGAAAAACTAGTGTTACTAGTTTGAGCTAGGTACTTGTCTAGTTGATCCCATTGGATTCTAGTGTGTTTAATGAGTTCCTTATGGTTTTAATGGTGTTATAATATGTCAAAAAATTTGTTGATACTTTACAAAGTTCTAGTGAGTCAAGTAAAGAGTTGGAACATGAAGTGGAAGATCATTGAAATTTGCCTTGTCTTATTTTTTGTTTTTGATTCATCTTGACGGATATTGTGTTGTTTAAAAATCTAATTCGAGTGGTGTATTCCTGGTGGATCTTTTATGAGATTAATATGATGATATATATATGATTTTTAGGCTATAAAACCATTGGAAAGACATCACAAATACTTGGGTAGAAGGAGGAACGTTCAAAACATAACCAAATTTCAAGATGCAATTTCCAGAGAGGTGTCGCAATGTGCTCGTGATGAGACTTCTGCACATGTATCCATATATCTCGATGTTCACACGTCTCCATATCTCACTATACGAATTCCCCAAACATTTCCATCTAGTGCGTCGCAAGGTCCAATTTATACACGACCAAAAAGTGCAATTTGAATCCTATACGGCTTGGGACTTGTTGTATGCTATAAATACATCTTTGTACTTGTTATTAATCATCTTGGAACATATTGGAGCATTAAGGAGGATTCTAAAACTTCATAACTTAGGTTTTACATTCTTTAGTTTAGCATTCTAATAGATTATATCTTGTATTCAACCTTTTGGATCATGATTATGACTATGAGTGGCTAAGAACTCCCTCTACGGGGTTGAAGCCGAATGCATGAGTACTATTATTTTGATTTTTGTTCATTGATTTGATTATCATTATTTGATGTGTGTTAAATCTTATTTTAACTATTTTGAGGCATGATCACCCTTATAATACACCCATTGTTAACCTTGTGAACTCGGGAGAGGTAATAGGGAGATAAAATGTGGGATTGAACCAAGTATAGTTCATAGTCTTTTATAAAATAAGGAATACGAATTAGTGTCTAGGACAGGGATGAAATTAGATGTCTTACTTGATTCAAATATAGAATGATCGCTTAAAGAACTTAAGTAGTTGTAATGTCCACATTAGGTAATTTGTTAAAGTTCGGGAGACCATGATCATGCTATTAACCCTACAAATCGACAACCAAGATAAGTGAATTGATGATTGAAAGTCAATAACATAGTATTATTGTTCAAAGTGATTCAACCTTGGGTTTTACTCCTATTGATTGTCCAAGATATTTACTTTACGCACTATACACTTTATTGCAATTTACAAACTCTAATCTCTCTTTTAGTTACTTTTGCCCCAGTTGAATCTAGATTATGAATTGAAATCTAACTGATTTTTAATGAAGTCCTTGTGGGATCGATACATCACTTTTATTAGGATACTTACTAATTGATAAGACCAGTATACTTGTGTGTGCGCTGTCAAGTTTTTGGCGTTGTTGCCAGGGACTTGCAATAGGAAACTATTTTATCTTATTTTTTATCTTTAGATTTCTTTGGTGTGTTTACACTTGGTCTTGGTTTTGTGATTGCAAGAAATAGGTTTTAAGGTTAGGAAGATGGAAAGGGATAGGGATTTGGTTTAACTAAGCCCGGAACTCAAAAAACACTTCCATTAACGAAGGAGAGACGCAATCCGTCTCCCCCAATTACTGCAAATAGAAGAAGACCAAGTAGTTCCCTCTCAAATAGTTGAAGAACAAGCATCTCTCAGGACCATAAGAGAAGTGGCAGTCCGACTTCCAACAAACTTAAATTCCCCAATTCAAAGACCGGCTGCTGGAGGGAATTTCGAGTTAAAGCACAATATGGTGCAGTTTCTCATCAACACTGGACAGTTTGCAGGATTTTCACACAAGGATCCAAAAGTCCACTTGCTGACTTTCATTTAGCTTACTGATATAATCATTTACTGAGGTGATTATAGATTATGTGAGGTTGACACTTTTTCCCCATTCACTATTGGGGAAAGCTAAAAGATGGTTGAATACAGAGATGACCAATTTAATTACATCATGAGATGACTTTGCCCAAAATTTCTTCATCAGATTCTTTCTATTGGGCAAGACTGCGAGACTTTGTAGTGAGAGAGTGAGCTTTAAATGAAATCCTGATTAAAAAATACATCACACTTGGGAATACTTCAAGGCCCTTCTTCGAGATTCTACACATCACCAACAATCCAATGAGGTACTTGCTCATACTTTTGTAGAAGAACTTGATCACAATACAAAGTTTTTGCTAGATTCAGCCGCAGGTGGTCAAGCGTTGGAGCTTACTTATGATGAGTTGTACACATTATTGAACTGCATAGCATAAGGAAATCCCAAATAGCATTCAGATTCTAGAAGTCCTACAAAAATAATGCAGGTGTATTGGAGGTAGACCAGTTCACTGCTTTATCAGCTTAGGTTATATCATTGCAAAACATGATAAACACACAGTTCAGCATACTGAAATCGGGAGCTCTACAACTTGCAGTCACAGTCAATGCCATCCAACCAGCTGCAGGTTGGTATGAAATCTGTGGGAATAGTGGCCATGTGTTCTTCAAATCTAGAATCAGTGATGTATGTGGGCAATTCTTAAAGGCCAAATTATGATAATGCCTACAATATGAAGTGAAAGACTCATCCATGGAATGCCCAACAACAACAAATTTAGCAACCACAGGCATAAGGGAATCAATCAACTAGCAACATGGAAGAAATGTTGTAGCAGCTCCTAGCTAGTCAGACAGAATTGGCTGTAGACATAAAAAATTTGCAAGCTGCTCAGAGAAGCTTAGAGATTCATGTGGGGAAGATACAATAAGTATTAATTACTAGGCCACAAGTTGGTTTGCCAGAAGATATAGAAAATACAAAGTAGGTTATGACAATTACCTTGAGGAGCGGTAAAGAGATTCAAGAAGAACCTCCCAAGGCAACAAAAGAGGTAAATCCAGATTTGACTCCCCCAATAGATTTTTGAAAAAGCTGTGAATAAGTCAAGGAAGTCTGAGTACTTGAAAGAGACAGTTGTTGCTGAACCTGAAAAGAAGTAAGTGCCACCACTACCATTTCCTTAAAAGCACATGAAAGAAAACGAGGATGCAATGTTTATGAAGTTCTTTGACACGTTCAGAGGGCTTTACATTAATTTACCTTTGTTAGATATTTTGCAGAGTATACCTAAGTATGAAAAGTACTTGAGGTATGTGGTTTCTAATAAGGTGAAATTTTAGGATGTAGGGGTGATAACATACACTAAAGAGTGTAGTGCTACGGTGACACAGAAAATCCCCAAGCAATTGAGAGATCCGAGGAAGTTTACTCTCCCTATCCAAATTAGGAGTAAATTGGTCCATGCATTGAGTGACTTAGCGGCTAGAATAAATATGATGCCCCTATCTTTTTTTGACACATTGGAATTAGGAAATCCTAAATCAACCAAGGTGGTTTTGCAACTAGCATATGGATCCATGGCATATCCAGAAGGAATCGTTGAGGATATCCTCATAAAGGTTGGTAAATTTGATATTCCTGATGACTTTATTATTCTTGATTTTGAGGTAGACGAACAGGTACCAATCATTTTGGGGCGTCCATTCTTAGCAACTGGAGGAGCATTGATTAATGTTAGAGAAGGCACACTCAAAATAAAGGCAGAGGATAAAGAGGTGGTATTTTATGTATACAAAGCACCCTGTGTATGATCAATGTGATTAAAAGGGATAAGTGCGGGGTGGCTAGTCCACCAAAGACCTCTTTGGACTACCTGATTGAGCAATCTAATCTTTTACCGCCTAAGCCTCATTTGATGCTAATTGATGAGCCTGAAAAAGCTCGAGTTGAAAAATTTGCTGCACTTGAGAATTCACACCCAAAATGGGTGAAAAGAATAAAAAGATGGAGACCAAGTATGAGAAAGTGAATGACTAGGTCGTTTGTTGGGTCATGCCGCGATGCTAAATCAGGCGGTGCTTAGGAGGCAACCCAATTTAAGTAGGTATGATTTCTTTTTAGTTTTTAGATTTTATTTCACGTAGTTATTGTTTTTGGTTTAGTCACAGGTTAATGGAAAGTCTAAGTACCATAAACTTGATCTAAGGAGCATGGCAAAGATTGAGTTTGGGGTCCACGGATCTCCTTAATGTGCAAAAGATGATACTAGCTAGGCCTAGAGGCCTCAGGAAGTATTTCTATCTCTTACTTTTAAATTCACTTTGAGGAAAAAGTAGATTTTTAAGTGTGGGGTGGGTAAATTCCTAAATTTTGTCTCAATTTAAATTTTTGGTGTGAGATATTCTTGTTGGTGCTATTTTTGATTACATGATGCAAGTGGGTTTAATTGTAAAAGCATGTTGGTTGTGTGAATTGCTATTTTTAAAAATCTTAGGATCATGCTTGTGACTCTAGTACTTGTTGGCTTAATGTTGAATTCATATTATTATCGGGTAAGAATCTATGATGATTCTATTGAGTTGAGCTTGTTCTATGTGCGCGTGAGAGTTTTGTATATTTCTTATTGCATGTGATGTCTATAACTTGCCCGGTGTGTGTGTAAAGTGGAATAGAGAGTGAGGGTTTAGGAGATGATTTAGGCATTTCTTTGATAACCTTGTTTTATACCTTCTATTTGTCCTACCCTTTGTACATTATCTTAGTTAGCCTCATTGAGCCTTTAACCTTTTATTTGGTAGCCTCATATGTAACCTAGTACCTTATTTTATAGACCATAATTTGATCCAAAAATCTCCTAGGCTCTTTAATGAAAAATTAATTTAGTAAGGAGTTTGAGAAATTAAAGAAGAAAAAGATGAAATTGATGCCCTAAGGTAATAGTTATTGGTGTTGATCATTGATGTATGGTGGATGGGTGTGATATAATTTAAGCTAGAAATATTTCCATGGTTGTGAAAAAAAAAAAGAAATTTAATTTATGAGGTAATGAACAATACTTCCACCATGTGTTTGTGAAAATGCTTAAATGAGATGGGGCAAAATAAAAGAATGGAGTAGACAAAAAAATTGTATAAATTGGTTGTTGGAGATTTGTTTTAAAGGTATAATGTAGTGTATTAAAGATCTTAGAGAGGTTAGTCACTATTCCCAAATAGTTCCTACCCACCCCTTAGCCTATATTACAACCCGTAAAAGTCCTAATTGATCGTAAGTTCATCATTCTGATATTAGTGGATCATTACACTAAGGGCATGCCTATGGTTCATTATGTGTAACTTGTTAATTCTTTGTGAGAGTGAGTGTAATTTCATTCTTGTACCCATCATGTAATAAATTGCTTAATTATGAGTGACTGTGGGTACTCTCTTGTTGTGAGGGGCACATGTTTAATCAATGTGGGTGATTGCTAGGATGTCCTTTATTGAATGATAAGAATGAGTTTTCCAACTTAGTGAGTCAATTCTTGAGGCTAGGATGTTTTGTAATAGTGTTCATATGGTTTCAATTGTGTAAATAACATGCTTTGAGTAGAAACTTGCATTCCATGTAGTCATTGTAGTACTAGCTTGAGTGTCTTGCAAGTAGTATATATGTAGAGTCTCTATCTCATGATGTTTATAGCTAAGAGTTGTTCAAGGATGGACAAGGCTTTAAGTCTGGGGTGGTGATGTTGGGTGTATTTATGCATTCTAGCATTAATAGTTTTTTTAGCCTTTTTTAGGATGATTCGTGTGCTATATGAATTGATAATGAGATGAATTTGAATATAAGATTTAAATCATGTTTTTATAATGTGAAAAGTGAATTCCAAACAAGTTTGTACCTAAGAGATTCATTTAGAGTTCAATCCGAAAAACTAGTGTTACTAGCTTGAGCTAGGGGTTTGTCTAGTTGATTCAATTGGATTCTAGTTTGTTTAAGGAGTTCCTCATGGTTTTAATGGTGTTATTATATGTGTAACAACTTGTGAATAGTTTACAAAGTTCTAGAGAGTCAAGTAAAGAGCCGAAACATGATGTGGAAGCTCATAGAAATTTGCCTTGTCTTAGCTTTTGTTTTTGATTCGTCGTGATGGATATTATGTTGTTTGAACATCTAATTTGTGTGGTATGTTCTTGTTAGATCTTTTTTCAGCTAATATTATTATATATAGATAATTTTGATGCTGGAAAACCATTGGAAAGACACCACAACGACTTGGATAGAAGGAGGAACGTTCAAAACTTAACCAAATTTCAAGATGCAATTTTAAGAGAGGTATCACGATGAGCTCGCGACACGACTTCCACACACATCTCCATATCTTGTGATGCAACTTCCGCACATATCTCTAGAGATCATAACATGACTTCCATAAATTTTTCCTGCTAGTGCATCGCGAGGTCCAATTCAAACACGGCAAAAAAGTGCAATTTGAATCCTATACGGCTTGGGACTTGTTGTCCACTATAAATACATATTTGTACTTGTTATTAATCATATTGTAACGTATTGGAGCATTAAGGAGGATTCTACAACTTCATAACTCAGGTTTTACATTCTTTAGTTTAGCATTCTAATAGATTATATCATGTATTCATCCTTTTGGATCATGATTATGACTATGAGTGGCTAAGAACTCCCTCTCCGGGGATGAAGCTAAATACATGAGTACTATTGTTTTAATTTTAGTTCATTGATTTGATTATCATTATTTTTTGTTTTTTCAATCTTATTTTAACTATTTTGAGGTTTGATCACCCTTAGAATACACAAATTGTCAACCTTGTGAACTCGGGAGAGGGAATATGGAGATAGAACGTCGGATTGAACGAATATGGTTCATAGTCTTTTATGAAATAAGGAATACGGATTAGTGTCTGGGAAAGGGATGTACTTATATGCCTTACTTGATTCAAATATAGGATGATAGCTTAAAGAACTTAATTGGATTATTACATCCCCGCTCAACGATGTAGTTGTAATGTCCATATTAGGTAATTGGTTAGAGGTCGAGAGACCATGATCATGCAATTAACCCTACAAATCGACAACCAAGATAAGTGAATTGATGAATGATAGTCAATAACATAGTACGATTGTTCAAAGTGCTTCAACCCTAGGTTTTACTTCTATTGATTGTCCAAAATCTTCACTTTACACACTATTTACTTTACTTATAATTTACAAACTCAAATCTCTCTTTTGGTTACTTTTGCACCAGTTGAATCTAAATTGTGAACTGAAATTGAACAATAGTTAACCAAGTCCCTATGGGATTGATACTTGGCTTTTGTTAGGCCACTTTACTACTTGATTAGACCACGTACACTTGCGTGTGCTCTTGGTCTCTGTCACTCAGCCCGAATCCTCACTGATGGAAACCATACCTCAAAATCAATCTTAGAAAACATTGTTGCACCCTAAAGCTATTCAAACAAATCATTAATGCGAGGCATAGGATAAAACTTTACCTTGACCTTATTAAGTATCCTATAATTAATGCACATATGCATGGAACCATCTTTCTTCTTTACAAACAATAGAATAGCTTTCAAAGAAGACAACCCTTACCAAAAAGATCTTGAATCTGAGAATTTAGCTCCTTAAGCTCGGTTGATGCCATATGGTAAGGTGCCATAGAAATAGGTTGTGTGCCGGGCTCAAGATTAATAGCAAAATCAATCTCACAGACAGGGAGAACACCAGGAAGATCGGTAGAGAACACATCAGGAAATTCACAAACAATAGGAATAGATTCAAATAATGGACTCACCACACTAGTATCACTAATATAGGCAAGATAAGACTCGCATCCCCTCGATATAATCAAACTATCATGAACATAAGAAATAATCCCCATCGCCTTGTGACTTACTACTTTCTTCCCGACGATTAGGGGTACTCGATAACTGCCTTAGAAAATAATCCATGACTGCATGGTAGTGGGATAACCAGTCCATGCCCAAAATCACATCAAAATCCACCATATCCAAAATAATAAGATCAGCACAAATATTAATAGCACTAATTGTCACAAAACATGATTTGTATACTCGATCGACTACTAATGAATCATTCACGGGAGTAGATATACATATTGGCATTTATAATAAATCATTAGTCAACTCCAACCGTTATGCATAGTAAGCAGGAATATAAGAATAAGTGGATCCGAATAAGTGGATCCAAAATTAAATTAAGCAAGGGTCAACTAGAAGCACACAAAAATCATACCTATAAAAACAACATCCAAAGTATCAGCCTCAATCTAGCAGGTACTATATACAACTAACCACGCCCACCACCTGGCTGGGCACCCGACTGAGCTCTATCTGCCTTCCTGAGAACCTCCTCAATAAAAGACCTTGTAAAGTCCTAGACCACTTCAATCTTATATAGCATGCCAAAAGAGGTCCCAGACTTAAAAAAAAATTTAGCAAAGTGTTAAGACTTAGTCTCATTTTTACCTTGATATTTCTATGGTCTTATTTCCGACCTTCCCGACCTTAGATTGTATATTTTTAAATTAATTCAAGATTTGGGTTATCTATAGGTCATCTCGGGTGAGTTTTGAAATTTTTGAAAATTATTTGAGATATTTTTGGATGACCAAAATAGTGAGCCAACACGATCAGGATGCGTCGCATTGGCTATCGTGTCATCACCATCGACACGGCACATCGGTCATCCCATCGGGTTAATAGATATAGCGCATCGCCTGTTGCGGCACTGGGCATGTCTTTTTGTTTATGGGGGGCAGTTGAGACAATTTACCCTTACATTATGCATCCATAAAACGAAATTAAGCCTCCCAAAAGGGGAATTCACTCATTATTTCATAAAATTCTTTCAAGAGTAAACCCTAGGTTCATCAAAGTTCAAGTCCAAATCTCAAGAATTCACCAACAATTCTTACAAATTAAGAAACCAAGGTATATTAGGTGTTGATCCTTACGTTCCTTCCACCCTTGGAGTTCAAGAATATTGTTTTTTCAAAACTTAGATTTTGATTTACATTCTTAAATGGAACTGTGTTCATGTATGTGTTATTATGTGGGTTTCAAGCCAAGAAGATTTTGAGTTTCATGTAAATAAACTAGAATGTGTGTTGATTTATGTAACCCTTATGTTAAATATTTGAATTGTGATGTTGAATGTGATAGTCATAATATTTATATATTGCCCATTCTCATTTACAAGAATTATGCATCCTATGTGTTTGACAAAATGTCTATGTGAATAATTGTTCATGGTAACCTATGTGTGATGTTTTTAAAGTTGAGATATGGTTCTATTATCTATGCTATCGAGTCTTGGGGGTACTGACTACTCAAAATTAGCTATTTATATATTCTCCAGTCAAAATAAAATGATTCTGTACTATCCTGAACAGAAGCATTCGGTCAGTTAATAAAAATAGGGTTAGTTCAGTCAAGCCTATTACAGTCTAGTGATCAGTTCCAGTGTCGATTTAGTTGTGAGTAGGATTTAGCACCAAGAGATACTAGGGATGGGGGCATTCCTTCCATTACAGGGTTTTTCCCTTAGTATCAGCCCCTAAGTTACAGAACTACATAGCCAGCGTAGGGTAAATCGTCTTTCTTTCAAACTAGGGTTGACGTAACTATATATATCTCATGAGTCTTCCTTCCAAATTAGGGTTGACCCACCTAGAGTTAGTAACCCATAGAACGGTGATAACCCTCTTCCAAATAGGGTTATAGGTTGGACCCCAAATCAGTCTATAATCGAGGTATGTTGGTTTGATGATAACCTCCACAGACTCAATTTTAGTATTTAGTATTCAGTATAGAACTCAGTTCAGTTCTACACGATTATAACTTACAGTTATCAATTATTCAGTTATCAGAAATTTAGTACTTAAGTTTCAGTCTAAACTTTTAGTTATCAGTATTCAGTTACCAAAACTTAGTACTTTAGTTTCTTTCTAATTCAGGAAGACGATCTATGCTTGGCATTATGCATTCAGTACTATCAGTAGTTCCAGTCTTGCATGTACTCTCATCCAGTTACTTCATGATATTTAGTTATTATTACTCATGCACATGAATCCGTGCATATTATCCTAACCTCACCTAGTATGCCAATACATTCAAAGTACTGAAGAATACTCTCTTTTCACTATGATGTCTCATATCATAGGGTCGAACGCTCAGGAGCCTGATCATACTTAGCGAACTTATTCGATTAGCCGCAGCTAAAGTAGTGAGTCCTCATCCATAGAGGACGTGATGCTTATTTAGTCATTTCATTACTTACAGTATTTTAGTATTTCAGTATTTTTGTTATTTTTAGACAGTAGTTGGAGTTAGTTGAGGCCTTTCCTACCAACTTTTTAATTTCAAATATTTAGAGTCTTTTAGAAACTTTCAGTTAGCAGTTATTCCACAGATGTACTCATCATTTGTATTTCAGTATTATGGAACCAATGGTATTTTTATCTTCAATTCTGCATATGTCTAATGATTATTATTAAGTATTCACAGTAGGTCCCAGTCTTGGGTTAGCTTATGGTCTATCGGGGTCGTAAGCTCCGTGTGAAGCCCAGGGTGTACTCTCGAGGTGTTATAAACTTGGTAGAAGACCTAATTTTTAAAGTTTACTAGGGAGTCTGAAAGTCGCATCAAGTAGAGTCTTGTGCACGGGTGTGTAGTGCGCCACACTTAAGGACAAGAGGCTACGAGAAGTTTTAGGAAAAATTCCCTTCTTTTAGTGTTAATATTATGTGAGTGAGCATCAGCTCAAGTTAAACTCTCTGTCTAATCCAACTTTTCCTTCCATTAACAAAACATGCCTCTTAGAATGACTAATGGAAGAAAAACAAGGAACCAGCCAGCACATCCGTCTGTTCAGTAAGATCTCCTAAATAAGCACATTTCTCACATAGGATTCAGAGCATCATTCAGCACTCTAACCCATTATGTGGCAGCTTAAAATGTTTATCCAGCTACTTTTTAGGCTAACCCAATGGTCAATACTACTTCAGCTAGAATTTGGGACTTCACTCAAATGAACCCTCCTTTATTTTCAGGGTGTATGTCTGAAGGGGATCCATAGGAATTCCTTGACAAGGTGTAAAAAGTATCAGACATTATGGGTTAACTTCTAGTAAGAGTGCTAAATTAGCTGCCTATCAGTTGTAAGATGTAGCTCATACGTGGTTTAAGCAGTAGAAACTGAATTAAGGCATGGATACAAGGCCTATATAATGGGAATAGTTTGCTACTACCTTTCTAGATAGGTTCTTTTCATTGGAGTTGAGGGAGGCTAAGGTGTTAGAGTTTATCAACTTTAAGTAGGGAAACTTGAGTCTAAAAGAGTATTCCCTAAAGTTTACTGAGTTGGCCAGGTATGCTTCTCATGTGGTAGATCATAACAGGTCTAAGATGAGCAAGTTCATTTCTTGTGTATCTGACAGTGTGGTCAAGGAGTATAGGACCGCCTGTTGATTAAGGAGATGGACTTGTCTAGGTTAATGGTCCATGCTCAGCAAATTGAGGAACAGAATATGAAGGAGAAAGAGAGGGAGAATAAGAAGGTTAGAATAAGTAGCTTCAGTTTTTCTCAGCCGAAGTCAGAAGATGGAAACCGTCCTTAGTTCCACCCAAAATCTTTAGTCCCAGCTCTATCTTTGGCTAGTGCGCCGATGCCCAAATTTAGGAATAATAATAAGGATAAGACATCAGGCTCTAAATCTTAAGGTAGTGTGAACACTGCTCGAACAAATCCTCTTTGCTAGATATATGACAGAAACCATAGCGTGTCTATAGGGTTAGCAGGAATGTGTATTTTGGGAGTGGTAAGCAAGGCCATAGGATCAGAGAATGGCCTCAGGTGGGTTTGTAGAGTCAACATAATAATACCCCAGTTTAGTTCGGTCTCCCATCTTAGCTGGGTATTACTTCTAGTGCTACCAGTGGGTAGCGCCCAAATAGGGTCTATGTACTTCAGTCCCGACAGGATCAGGAAAGTTCTCCTAGTGTGGTTACTTATACATTGAAAATCTTTAATTTATATGTTTATGCTTTATAGATTCTGGAGCTTCTCTCTTTTGTAACTCCTTACATAGATGCCACTTTGGAGTCAGCCCTGAAATCCTTACAGAGCCTTTCTTAATCTCTACCTCAACGGGTAAGTCTATCATAGATGGCGGGTATACAAGAACTATCTGGTTATGGTGTCTCATAAAGTTACATCAGCATACCTTGTAGAGATAGAGATGATGGATTTTAACATCATTCTTGGTATGGATTAACTTTATTCATGCTATGCTTCAGTTTATTATAGGATCTGAATTGTCTATTTTTAGTTATCGAATGAAGATGTCCTAGAATGGAGAGGTAGTACCACAACACTTAAGCATTAAATTTTCTCATACCTTAGAGCAAGAAAAATGATATCTAGAGGGGGTGTCTATCATATGGTGCAAGTCAAAGACTCTAGTTCTGAGACTCCTAATCTTGAGTCAGTTCTATTTGCAAGTGAATTTCTAGATGTGTTTACCGAATATCTCCCCGTAGTTCCTCCCAAAAGTGAAATTGACTTCATAATAAACTTTATTCCTAATACTCAACCTATCTCTATTCCACCATATACAATGGCTCCAGCTAAACTTAAACAATTGAAAGAATAGTTGAAAGACCTCTTAGACAAAGGGTTCATCAGGCCCAACATATCTCCTTGGGGTGCACAAGTTCTATTCATGCGAAAGAAAGATGGTTCTCTTAGAACGTGTATAACTACCATCAGTTGAACAAAGCCACCATCAAGAATAAATACCCACTTCCTATAATTAATGACTTATTTGACCAACTTCAGGGTGCCAGTTACTTTTCTAAGATAGACCGCAGATCCGGCTATCATCAGCTCAGAGTAAGAGAATGTGACATTCCAAAATTAGCTTTCAGAACTCGGTATGGTCACTTTGAATTTCTAGTCATGTTATTTGGTCTTACAAATGTCCCAATAGTTTTCATGGACTTTATGAACTGTGTGTTCAAGCAGTACTTAGACAGGTTCATCATAGTCATCATCGATGACATTCTTGTTTACTCCCGCAATGAAAGTGATCACACAAAACATCTCAGAATAGTATTATAAACTCTCAGAGCCCATCAATTGTTCACCAAATTCAGTAAATGTGAATTTTGTCTAAGGTTAGTAGCTTTACTTTTTCATATATTCTTCGGTGATGGCATTAGAGTTGATCCTCAAAAGATCAAAGCAGAAAGAAACTAGCCTAGACCCATCTCTCCATTAGATATCAACAGTTTCTTAGATATGGCTAGCTATTACCAATGGTTTTTTGAAGGATTTTTGTCTATTGCATCCCCTATGTGTAGATTGACTCAGAAGAAAGTCAAGTTCCGGTGGTTAGATTCTTGTGAGAAGAGTTTTCTTTAGATGAAGACTCGACTCACTACAACCCCTGTTTTGACTTTGCTCGACGATTCAAATGGATTTGTTGTATACTGTGATGCTTTCAGAGTTAGATTAGGGTGTTTTTTTTTGAAGAAGGATAAGGTCATAGCCTACGCCTCTAGATAACTTAATCTCCATAAAAAGAATTATCCCACCCAAGATCTTGAACTAGCAGCGATTGTGTTTTCTTTAAAAATTTGGAGGCACTTTTTGTATGGGGTGTATGTTGATGTATTCACTGATCACAAAATCCTGTAGTATGTATTATCACAAAAAAATTTGAACATGCATCAAAGAAGGCGGTTAGAGTTATTGAAAAACTATGACATGAGTGTTCTTTATCAATCAGGCAAGGCCAATGTAGTGGTAGATGCCCTCAGTATGTTGTCCATGGGTAGTGTTACTCACGTTGAGAATCGTAAGAAGAATTTAGTTTGGGATGTTCATCTTCTCAAAAGACTAGGTGTCCATTTGGTTGATTTGGCTGAGGGTAGTGTTTAGTTTGGAATCTTTTTTAGTTTTTGAGGTGAAGGAAAAGCAGGACAAGGATCCTAGTTTAATTAGGCTGAAAGAGTCAGTCAGAGACCAGAAAGTAGAGGTTTTCTCCCAAGGGGGAAATAGTGTGATATGTTTCTAGGGTAGGCTATGTGTTCTATGTGTAGATGACGTGAGATAACAAATTCTTACTAAAGTACATGGTACGTGTTACTCTATTCATCCAGGGGACACTAAGATGTACTACGACTTGAGGGAAGTCTATTGGTAGAGTGGGATAAACAGGGAATTACAGAGTTTTTGGCTAAGTGCTCTATTTGTCAGCAGGTGAAGATTGAGCACTAAAAACCTAGTGGTTCCATGCAGGAGTTCAATATTCCCACATGAAAGTGGGAATAATTGAACATGGACTTCATGACGAGTTTTCCTTATACTCGTCATCAGCATGATTTTATTAGGGTCATCATAGACAGGATAACCAAGTTCGCCCATTTTATGCTAGTCCATACTTCCTGTTCAGCCGAGGACTATGCCAAGCTCTATATCAGAGAGTTGGTTAGGTTCCACGGTGTCTCGTTGTCCATTATTTCAGATAGAGGTATGCAATTTACCTCTCACTTTTGGAAAGCCTTCCAAAATGGTCTTGGTACCCATGTCCACCTCAGTACAGCCTTCCACCCTCAGACAGATGGTCAAGTAGAAAGGACCATTCAAACATTAGAGAATATGTTAAGAGCATGTGTTGTTGACTTTAAGGGCCATTGGGATGACCACATACCTTTGATTGAGTTCAAGTATAATAACAACTATCATTCAAATATTCAGATGGCTCTATTTGAGGCTCTTTAAACAAGGATATGTAGATCTCTAATTAGTTATTTTAAAGTAGGTGAGTTCGTGGTGGTGAGGCATGACTTGGTGTTTGATACTTTAGAGAAAGTATAGTTGATCAGGAAGAGGCTTAAGATAGCCCAGAGCCGATAGAAATCATATACAGATATAAGAAGGAAAGATCTTGAAATTTAGATTGACGACTTTATGTATTTGAAAATCTCTCCCATGAAGGGAGTGAAGAGTTTTGGTAAGAAGGGAATTCTTAGTCCCCGATATGTTGTTCCTTATAGTGTTCTAAGTCATTTCGAAAAGGTAACCTATAAACTTGATTTTCCTGCAGAATTAGCATCAGTGCACCCATTGTTTCATGTCTCCTTGCTAAAGAAGTGCATAGGTAACCCAACAGTTGTAGTCCATGTAAAGAATGTGGATGTTTAGAATAGTCTCTCTTACGAAGAATTCCTAGTTGAAATCCTCGATCATCAAACTAAGAAAAAAAGAAATTCCCTTGGTCAAAGTTCTTTGGTGGAACCAGTCTATTGAGGGAGCCACTTAGGAAGTAGAAGAAGACATGCGAACCAAGTACCCTCATCTCTATTCTACAAACTCAAACTCAGCCTAAGGTAATAGTCTTCTTTAGATTTAGTCTGTTCCATGCTTAGTTCAAGTTGCATATCATTCTTCTATTATTTATGCATTCATGAATCAGTTTATTTATGTGTCATGTCTTAAGATTCAGTCATGTTTCAGTTATGCATGTCAGTATAGTCATAGTTCCTCAGTTCCTCTCAGCTTAATTAGTCTCATTAAAGGATGAATGCTCCTAAGGGGGAGAAATTTGAAGACCCCCTCAAGTTCCTAGACCACTTCAATCCTATATAGCATGCGAAAAGAGATCCCAAACTTAGAAAAAATTTAGCGAAGTGTTAAGACTTAGTCTCATTTTGACCATAATATTTATGTGGTCTTATTTTCGATCTTCCTGACCTTAGATTTTTTGTATTTAAAGTTATTCATGATCAGGGTTATCTATAGGTCATCTTGGGTGAGTTTTAAAATTTTTGCACATTATTTGAGACATGTTTGGATGACCAAAATAGTGAGCCAACGTGATCAGGACGTGTTGCATTGGCTACCGCATCGTCACTATCAATATGGGGCATCGGTCATCGTGTCGGGTTAATCGATATGGTACGTTGCTTGTCGCATCACTGGGCATATTTTTATGTATTAAATTATAAGTTTGTAGGGGAAGTTGAGTCATTTTCCTCCTATAATATTCAGCCAAAACACAAAATTAAACCTCTCAAAAGGCAAATTCACTCATTATTTCAAAAAATTCTCTCAAGAGCAAACCCTAAGTTCATCAAAGTTCAAGTCAAAATCTCAAGAATTCACCAACAATTCTCAAAAATTCAGAAACCAAGGTATGTTAGGTGTCCATCCTTGGGTTTCTTTCACTGTTGGAGTTCAAGAATACTTTTTTCCAAAACTTTGATTTTGATTTACATTCTTGAATGGAATTATGTTCATGTATGTGTTGTTATGTGGGTTTCAAGCCAAGAAGATTTTGAGTTTCATGTGAATAAAGTAGAATGTGTTTTGATTTATGTAACCCTCATGTTAAATCTTTGAATTGTAATGTTGAATGTGGTAGTCATGACATTCATATATTGCCCATTCTTATGTACAAGAATTATGCATCCTAGGGGTTTGACAAAATGTCTATGTGTATGAATTGTGCATGGTAACCTATGTGTGATGTTTTTAAAGTTTGAGATATGGTTTCATTATCTATGCTATGGAGTCCTGGGGTATTGAATACCCAAAATTAGATGTTTATCTAGTCTCCAGTAGAAATAGAATGATTCAGTAGTATCCCGAATAGTAGCATTTGGTCAGTTAACAGAAACAGGGTGAGTTCTATCAAGCCTAGTACTGTCTAGTGATCAGTTGTAGTGTTGATTCAGTTGGAAGTAGGATTCAGCACCGAGAAAACCCATGGATGGGGCATTCCTACCAGTATAGGGTTTGACCCTTAGTAGCAGTCCCTGAGTTACAGAACTAGGTGGACAGCATAGGGTAAATCGTCTTCTTGCTAGACTAGGGTTGACGTAACCATACATATCTTATGAGTATTCCTTCTAGATTAGGGTTGACCCAACCAGTGTTAGTAACCCATGGGAAGGTGTTAAGACCCTTCCAACTAGGGTTACTAGTTGGACCCCAAATCAGTGCATAATCGGGGTATGTCGATTAGATGATAACTTCCATAATCTCAGTTTTCGTATTTAGTATTTAGTATAAACTTAGCTCAGTTCTACACTATCATGACTTACAATTATTAGTTATTCAATTATCAGAAATTCAATACTTCAGTTTCAGTATAAGATTTCAGTTATCAGTATTTAGTTACTAGAACTCAGTACTTCAGTTTCAGTCTAATTCAGGCAGATAATATATGCTTGGTATTGTAAATTCAGTACTTTCAGTAGTCCCAGACTTGCATTTATTCTCATCCATTTACTTCATGATATTTAGTTATTATTACACATGCACATGAACTCATGCATATTAGCCTAACCTCACCTAGTGTGCCAGTACATTCAAAGTAATGACACACACTATCTTTGTACTATGATGTCTCATATCATAGATTCAGACGCTTGAATTCCTAACCGTACTTAGCCAGATCATTTTATTATCCACAGCTATAGTAGTGAGTCCTCATCCATCGAGGACGTGATACTTATTTAGTCATTCCATTACTTATAATATTTTATTATTTCAGTTATTTTCAGACAGTAGTTGGAGTTAGTTGGTGCCTATTCCACCAACTCTTTTATTTCAGATATTTAGAGGCTTCCTGACACTTTTAGTTAGTAGTTATTCCACAGATGTACTCAGTATTTTTTCTTCACTATTATGGACCCTATGGCGTTTTCAACTTCACTTCGGCATATGTTTTATGATTATTATTCAGTATTCATAGTAGGTATCAGTTATGGGTTAGCTTATGGTCCATTAGGATCATGAGCACCATGTGACGCCCAGGGTGTACTCTCAAGGCATAACACTCAAGTACCCTGGGAACCAACCCTGCAACCATGACAACCACCACTAGGTGAGAAATAAATTACTCTAATTGGGCAAGCACTTTTCGATGATACTACAATCGCCTAACGACTAGTGCACTCAAGTACAAAATGATCAAATGACCCATAACAAAAACATGCCCTCTGAACTAAACCTAAACCAACAGATCTGGATGACACAAAATAACCACAAAGACTAGAATAACTTGAGAATGGACCTTTAAACACTGGCCACTTCCTTGACCAGGTCGTTCACTAGGACTAGACTGACCTCTGTTAGTAATCTGAAGAGCTACCTGAACCAATCGATTGGGCTTACTCTAAGGCTGATGGGATTGACATGGAGAATATCCACCATAAGAACTATAACCTCAAAATTGGGAACTACTATGGCTCCCACTAAAACTGCCCTGATATCTAGCCCTATTATTATTGCCCCTTTGTTCCTCGTGATGCAATTCTCCATCACTCAGGAATGATTTGAAACCTTAGAAAAGGACCTACCCATAGTAAGCAAACATTGAGTATCTTTATAGATAGGGAATCTTAACCCTATAACAAATAAATTAACCGTCTTATACTAACTATCCATAATAGAAGTAGCATGCCTAGCCAGCTCATGAAAACGAGCCTCATACTCTGCAACTATTATGGAGACCTACTCTAATTTAGAGAAATGATCCCTCAGATGATCTCTAAGGTCGGGAGGCATATACTACTCCAACAATATCTCAGAGAACTAAGTCTATAACAAGGAAAAGATCCAGCAGGCCTAGAATCTTTATAATCTCTCCACCAATGATGGCAGGTAAGTCAAACTAAAATGTGGTGTAATTTATACCACAAGTCTTAACAAGTCCCATGCTATGAATCTTATCCTCACAACTAGTTAGAAACTCATATGAACCCTTGTTCGAAGCACCAAAAAACCTAGTCGAAGCCAATCTCAAGAATCTTCCCAACATTTTTTGCTCCTCATAAGACATAGTAGGCTTGGAAACCACTGGATGAGAAGCTACCATCTAAGCAACTACCGGTGTAGGGGGAACCTCAACTCTGGGAGCCACATCTATAGGCTACATCCATGCCTCAGTAACACTCTAATCAGTAGACTTTGCACCATAAGGCGGCACACTACTAACTATTTTTCAAAATCTAAAGAAACACATCTTTAAGCAATGAAGAAGGAACAAACCCTAGTGAAGCTTGGGATAGTCTTTTTTAATACCCCGTATTTCCTTAGCTTAAGATTAACTCTCATTTCATAAGTTATCCAACATAAAAAAAAATTAAATGCTCATTATTTTTGAGTTTAGAGACTGCCATTGCATAGTAAATGCAATTAGCTTTCCAATGATATAAAATTTGCACAAATTCGATAACCGGGTAAGAAGTTATGGAAATTCTAAGTTCTAGTCGTTAAACACCATCATTTTGATCACTAGCGCATCGTGGAGCCAGTCTAAATGAAAATTGTAAATTTCCAATATGACTCCACAATCTCACCTCATCGTAGAGAGCTTCCAATTCCTAACTGTCCAATTCCACTAAGGGACAGCTATATTAGCGTTTCGCGCCAAGGACCTAGTTCATATTTGTCAATTTCAAGTAAAGCAGCGCGATTGTTCTGCATCGCGCCAAGCTTCCAGGTACCATCCAAGGTTTCAATGCGATACCATATCATCATGCCACCATGCATATTCTCAGTTGGCAATTTCTAAAGACACAATGCGATAGCACCGCATCGCGCCAAGGGTGAAAATCGGGACATTTCAATTAATTTTGAGATTTAATTTCCAAGGACTTTTAGGTATTTTCCCTCATTCCTGTCATCCTAAACATAGGATTAAAGACCTAAATATCCTATTATCCCATTATTTGCTCACTTATCTCAAGAAATAAAAGCTTTTTCTCAAACTACAAACCCTAACTTCAAGAATCAAGGTCAAAACTCAAGAATTTCTTCAAGCACCTTCATGAACTAATAACCCAAGATATGTTAGGTGTTCATCTATGGGTTCCTTTCACCCATAGATTTCATGAAACCATTTTGAAAATACAAGATTGTTAAATTATGAACTTCCATGCTTGAATTGAATTAAAATTCATGTGCATGTTACTGTTGGGTTTTAGTCCATGATTAAATCAGATTCTTTTATAAAATAAATCAATATATGTGTTGAATTACATGATCTTCTTGATAAACCCTTCAATTTTTAAGTTGATTGATGTAGCCATGACAACTATATATTTTGATTATTGTATAACCTAAGAATTCTCCCTATGTGTTTGATAAAATGCTTATGTGAATGAAATAGTGCCATTATAACATGATAGCATGTATTCCCCATTTATGTATAAGTAGATGCATTACAAGGGTTTGATTAAATGCCTCTATGAGTGAACTATTGACAAGTATTTATTGTTATGATTTAAAAAAGTATATTATGCTTTATTTTTCATGCTATCGAGTCCTGGGGGTATTTAATACTCAAAAATTTAGTTGTATGCCTAGAGATACAATCAGTTACAGAACTTAGTAGAACCCAGTCAGTTTCCAAACTCAGGAAAAACTCAGTAAGCTCAGTATCAGTCCAGTCCAGTTCAGTATACTCAGTTTAGTGTCTTTTAGTTGGAAGTAGGAGTCAGTATCGAGAAAACCCAAGGATTGGGGCTCACATGCTAGTAGAGGGTGTGATATCTAAAAGCAATCCTTGCATTCCAGAACTACATAGCCAACGTAAGTTGAGACATCAAAGCTGCCAGTTGAGGGTTGATGAGGTATTTTAACCTGCCAGTTGAGGGTTGATAAGGTATTTTAACCTTCCATATGAGGGTTCCACTATTCTTATTAGAGTACCTGCCAAATGAGAGTAACTCTTCAGTGTCTTTACCCATGGCACGGTACAAATACCCTTCCAACTGGGGTCACAGGTTGGACCCCAATTCATTTATCTTATCTTATTTTGGGTAGGTCAGTTAGATGATTACCTCACACAGTCTCAGTTTTAGTCTTCAAAATAGAACTCAGTTCAGTTCTACAGAATCAAGACTGTCAGATACAGTCAACAAGTATCAGTAAATCAGTTATCAGTAACTTTAGATATCAGTTACTCAGTATCATAATTCATGACTTAGCTTCAGAAAAGCTTAGTCACAGTATTTATGTATATGCAAATTAGTGCACACTTAGTATTTACAGTAGTATCAGTTATCCATGTACTCTCATGTTCAGTTACTCCATATCATGCAGTCAGTTATTATTCATTCATATGAACCCTTGCAATCAACCTTCCCTATCTAGCATACCAGTACATTCCACATACCGACACATACTCTTTCTTTACACTATGATGTCTTATTTCATAAGTTCAGACACTCAGGTTCCCAACCGCGCATAGATAGATTCAGATTCAGCTAGTAGCAGTAGATTAGCAGTGAGTCCTCATTATTTAAGGATATTTTTTTCTTAATTATTTCAGTAGACTCAGTATTTCAGTAGATAGAGTTAGTTAGGGAACTGTCCCTTTAACTCCACATTCAGATAGTTCAGTTTAGAGGTATTTCAGACTAGTTTTCAGACAACACTCAGTTTTGAAATTTTTATTATAGTTTGATATTTCAATAGTATTTCAGATATTTGAACCTTATAGAATTTTAGCCTATTATTCTAAATTTATTTTAGTGTATTATTCAATGCTCATAGCAGATATCTATCATCCGTTAGCTTGTGGTCCTTCGAGGTCATAAGCACTATGTATCATTTAGGATATAGACTCGGGGCATTAAAAAATATGTATCATAGCGTAAGGTTCAATAGTGTCATAGGAAGTTTGAAAGCTACATCTACTAGAGTCTTGTGCATGGGTGTGTAGTGCGCCACATTTATGGACAGGTGGCTATGAGATGTTTTAGGAAAAGTTTCCCTTCTTTCAGTATTCATGTTGTGTGAATTATCATGAGCTCAAGTTAAAATCTCAGTCTATTCCTTTTACTCCTTTTCATTTACAAAACATGTCTCCCAAAAGTATTAACGAAAGGAGAACCAAAAATCAGTCAGCACTTTAGCCCATTTAGGAAGATCCCTTGGACGTGCATGTCTCCCATGCCAAATTCAGATTTCCATTCACTACTCTAGCCAATTTAGTAGCAACCCAGAATAAATGACCAGATGTTGTTCTGGCTAATCCAGTGGACAATACTATTGTAGCCAGGATTTGGGACTTCACTCGAATAAATCCTCCCTATTCTTAGGATCTAAGACAAAAGAGGATCCACAGGAGTTCCTCGATTAGGTTAAGAAAGTCATAGGTATCATGGGATTAACTTACAGTGAGGGTACTAAGTTAGCCACCTATCATCTACAAGATGTATCTCATACATAGTTTAAGTACTAGAAAGTAAACAGGGGAACAGATGCAGAGCCCATAGAGTGGGAAGAGTTTGCTACTATTTCCCTAGAGAGACTCTTTCCCTTAGATCTCAGATAAGCCAAGGTGTTAGAGTTCATCAATCTCAGGCAGGGCAGTATGAGTGTGAAAGAGTACTCCCTCAAGTTTACTCAATTAGTATGGTATGCTTCCCATGTAGTAGTAGATAGTAGGTCCAGAATGAGCAAGTTCATATTTGGGGTGTCATATAGTATGGTTAAGGAGTATAGAAAAATGATATTGATTAATGATATAGACATATCCTAACTCATGATCCATGCTCAGATGATAGAAGAGACTAAGATCAGAGAGAAAGAGGCAGAACAAGAAAGCTAGAACAGATAGCTTCAATTTTAATCAGCCTAAGTCAGAGAGTGGTAACCGTTCACATTTTCACCTAAAATCTTCAGTTCCAGCTCCTTCCTCAGTCAGTACTCTTGTACCTAAGTTCAGAAATAGTAACAACAATAGGTTGTCAGGCTCTAAATCCCAGGGTAGCATCAGCAGTTCTCAAACAAATTTTCTTTGTCAGCAATATGGCAAGAACCACAAGGGTGTCTACAGAGATGGCAGTGATTATTTGTTTTGGGTATGGAAAGCCAGGCCACAGAGTCAGAGATTTTCCTTAGTCATTTTCTCAAGGTCAGCATAATTATCCTTCAGCTTAGTTCGATCGCTCGAATCAGTAGGGTGCCTCTTCCAGTGCCACTAGTGGGAAACGCCCAAATAGGCTTTATGCACTTTAATCTAGACAAGATCAAGTAAATTCTCATGATGTGGTCACTATTACATTATAGATCTTTCATTTACATATTTACGCCTTGCTAGATCTGGGAGCTTCTTTATCTTTCATAACTCCGTATATAGCCATTAACTTCAGAGTCAGTCCAAACATCTTAGTAGAGCCTTTCTCAGTTTCTACCCCAGTGGGTAAATATATCATATCCTGACGGGTATACAGGAACTTTCCGATTATGATATCTCAAAAAGTTACTTCAGCAGACCTTGTATAGCTAGAGATGGTAGATTTTGATGTCATTTTTGGAATTTATTGGCTCCACTCATCTTATGCTTCAGTAGATTTTAGAAACAAAATAGTTCATTTTTATTTCCCAAATGCACCAGTCCTTGAATGAGGGGTCGTACTACAGTGCTGAAGGGTCAATTAATTTCATACCTTAGAGCAAGAAAAATAATATCCTAGGGATGTATCGATCATCTTGTGCGAGTCAATGACTCTAACTTAGAAACTCCCTATCTTGAGTCAATTCTAGTAGTAAATCAATTCTCAAATGTGTTTCCCGAATATCTTCCTAGAGGTCCTCCCGTTAGGGAAATAGACTTCGGTATAGACTTTCTTCCAGACACTCAGCCTATATCAATTCTACCATACATGACACCAGCAGAACTCAGAGACTTAAAAGAGAAGTTGAAGGATCTCCTAGATAAGGGATTCATCAGACCCAGTGTTTACCCGTGGAACACAGCAGTTCTATTTGTGCATAAGAAAGACGGTTCTCTTAGAATTTATATTGACTACCGTCAGTTAAACAAAGTCACAGTCAAGAATAAATATCCATTTACTAGAATCGATGATTTTTTTACCAATTTTATGGCACCAGTTACTTTTCTAAGATATACCTCAGAGTTAGAGAATATGACATTTCAAAAATAGCTTTCAGAACCTGGTATGGTCACGTCGAGTTTCTAGTCATGTCCTTTGGCCTTACAAATGCCCCAGCAGATTTCATGGACTTAATGAATTGAGTTTTCAAATAGTATTTATATATGTTCATTCTAGTCTTCATCGATGAGATTCTTTTCTATTCCTGTAGTGAGAATTACCACACAGAACACCTCAAAATTGTACTTTGGACTCTCAGAACTCATCAGTTGTTCACTAAATTCAGTAAGTGCAAATTTTGGCTAAGGTTAGTAGCATTACTTGGTCATATTATTTTGGTTGATTTCATTAGAGTTGATCCTCAAATGACCGAGGCAATAAGAAACTGGCCTAGAACCATCTCTCTATTAGATATCTGGAGTTTCTTAGGTTTAGCTGGCTATTACCATCGGTTTGTTGAAGGGTTTTCATCTATTGTATCCCCCATGTCTATATTGACTCAGAAGAAAGTTCAGTTTCAGTGGTCAAATTCTTGCGAGAAGAGTTTTCAGAAGTTGAAGACACGACTCACCGCAGCCTCAATTTTGACTCTACCAAAAGGTTAGGACGGGTTTGTTGTGTACTATGACACATCCAGAGTAGGTTTGGGTTGTGTCCTTATGCAGAGAGGTAAGGACATAGCCTACTCCTCCAGACATCTTAAACCCCATAAGATGAATTAGCTGACTCATGATCTCGAGTTAGAAGTTGTAGTATTTTCCTTAAAGACTTAGAGGCATTACTTGTATGGGGTGCATGTTAATGTGTTCACAGATCACAAAAGACTTCAGTGTGTGTTCTCTCAGAAAGATTTGAATTTGCATCAGAGAAGATGGTTAGAGTTATTAAAAGATCATGACAAGAGTATTCTATATTACCTGGGCAAGGCCAATGTAATGGTTGATGCTCTCAGTAGACTGTCTATGGGTAGTGTTGCTCATGTGGAGGATAGTAAGAAGAAGTTAGTTGAGGAATTTCATCAGCTTACCCGACTAGGTGTCTGCTTAGTTAATTCAATAGAAGTTAGTGTGTGGGTTTAGAACAGTTCTGAATCCTCTCTAGTTTCTGGGGTGGAGGAAAAATAGGATAGAGATCCCAGTCTTTTTAAGCTGAAAGAGTCAGTCAGAGATTAGAAAGTAGAGGTTTTCTTCCCAAGGAGGAGATAGTGCGTTGCGTTGCTAGGGTCATTTATGAATGCCAGTTGTAGATGACTTGAGGCAACAAATTTTTGCAGAAGCGCATGGTGTGCGTCACTCTAGATATCAAGGGTCCACTAAGATGTACCGTGATCTGCGGGAGATCTATTGGTGGAGTGGGAAAAAGAAGGATATTGCAGAGTTTTTAGCTAAATGCTCTACATGTTAGCAAGTTAAGATTGAGCACGAGAAGCCTAGTGGGTCCATGCAGGAGTTCATTATTCCCACATAGAAATAGGAAGAAGTGAATATGAACTTTGTGATGGGTTTACCTCGTACTCGTCGTCATCATGATTCTATTTGGGTTATCATAGACAGGACGACCAAATCAAATCATTTCTTGCCAGTTCATACTTCTTATTCAGCTGATGACTACCCCAAAACTCTATATTAGAGAGTTGGTCAGGTTTTACGGAGTTCCAGTATCCATTATCTCAGATAGAGGTACTTAGTTTACCTCTTAATTTTAGAAAGCATTTCAAAAGGGTCTTGGTACCCAATTTCATCTCAGTAAAACCTTCCACCCCCAGATAAATGGTCAAGCAAAAAGGACCATTCTGACTATAGAAGATATACTAAGAGCATTCGCTGTCGATTTTAAGGGTAGTTGGGATGACTACTTTTCTTTGATCAAATTTGCATACAATAATAGTTATCATTCCAGTATTCAAATGGACCCATTTAGTCTCTCTACGTTAGGAGATGTAGATCTCTAATTAGTTGGTTTGAGATAGGTGACTCCTCAATAATAGGGCCCGACATCGTATTTGATGCCTTCGAAAAGGTTCAATTAGTCAGAGAAAGACTTAAGGTTGCCCAGAGCTGATAGAAAACCTATGCAGATGTGAGGAGAAAATATCTCGAGTTTGAGATCGGTGATTTTGTGTTCTTGAAAATCTCTCCAATGAAGGGGGTAAAGAGGTTCAGCAAGAAGGGAAAGCTCAATCCCTGATATGCTAGTCTTTACAAAATTTTTAGTTATTTCAGAAAGGTAGCTTATGAGTTGGAGTTGCCTTTAGATATAGCCTTAGTGCATCCAATATTCCATATCTCCCTACTAGAAAAATGCATTGGTGACCCAGCAGTCATAGTCCCCGTAGAGGATGTAAATATTCAGAATGATCTCTCTTTCGAAGAGGTTCTAGTACAGATCCTTAATCATCAGATTCGTAGACTGAGGAACAAAGAAGTTCCCTTGGTCAAAGTTCTTTGGTGTAATCAATCCATTGAGGGAGCTACCTGGGAATCATAAGCATCTATTCAAACCAAGTATCCCCACCTCTTCTCCACAACCTCAGATACAACTTAAGGTAACAGTCTTCCTTAGCTTTACTCAGTTCTATGTTAAGCTATAATTATAACTTGGTGTCCATTACCGTTTCATATTCATTCATGCATTTATGAATCAGTTCAATCATGTACTCATGCATCAGATATGCATGTTCAGTATGAAAATTCAGTTTATCAATACTTCATCCATGTATTCCATGCATCAGATATGCATGTTCAGTGTAATAGCTCAGTTTGTCAGTAGTTTAGTCATGTACTTATGCATCAGATAGTCATGTTCAGTGTCTAATTTTAGTCTATCAGTGTCTCATCTTAATTAGTCTCATTTGAGGACAAATATTCCCAAGAGGGAGATATGGTAATACCCCGTATTTTCGTAGCTTAAGATTAACTCTTAGTTCATGAGTTATCAAACATAAAAATTTTCAAATGCTCATTATTTTTTAGTTTAGAGATTGTCATTTCATAGGAAATTCAATTATCTTTCCAATGATATAAAATTCGCCCAAATTCAATAACCGAGTAAAAAGTTATGGCTATTCTAAGTTCCAGTCATTCAATACCGTCATTTTGATCACTAGCGCATTGAGGAGCCAGTCTAAATAAAAATTTCCAAATTTCAGTGTGACTCCATGATCTTACCACATCATGAATTACTTCTAATTCCCAGTTGTCTAATTCCTGTAAGGGACCGTGATACTGGCGCATCTTGCCAAGGACCCACTACACATTTGTCAATTTCCAGAAAAGCAACATGATTGTACCGTGTCGCACCAAGCTTATAGGTATAATCCAAGGTGGAAACATGATACCACTATATAGCGCCACCATGCATTTTCCTAGTTGGCAATTTCCAGAGACACGGCGCAATAGTGACACATCGCGCCAAAGGTAAAAATCGGGACATTTCAGTTAATTCTGAGATTTAATTTCCAAGGACTTTTAGATCTTTTCCCCTCATTCCAGTCAACCTAAACATGGGATTAAAGACCTAAATATCCTATTATACCATTATTTGCTCACTTATCTCATGAAATAAAAGCTTTCTCTCAAAACTACAAACTCTATCTTCAAGAATCAAGGTCAAAACTCATGAATTTCTTCAAGCCCCTTCAAGAACTAATAACCCAAAGTATGTTAGGTGTTCATCTATGGGTTTCATTCACCCATAGAGTCCATGAATCCATTTCAAAATAAAATATTGTTGAATTATGAACTTCCATGCTTGAATTGAATTGAAATTCATGTTCATGTTATTGTTGGATTTTAGTCCATGACTAAATCACATGCTTTTATGAAATAAATCATTGTATATGTTGAATTACATGATCTTCATGATAATCCCTTCAATTTTTAATTTGATTGATGTAGCCATGATAACTATATGTTTTGATTACTGTATAACCTAAGCATGATCCCCATGTGTTTGATAAAATGCCTATGTGAATGAAATAGTGCCATTATAACTTGATAGAATGTATTCCCCATTCATGTATAAGTAGATGCATTACAAGTTTTTGATTAAATGCCCCTATGAGTGAACTATGGACAAGTGTACATTGTTATGATTTTCAAGTGTATATTATGATTCATTTTTCATGCAATCGAGTCCTGGGGATATTTAATTCTCAGCAATTTAGTTGTATGCCTAGAGCCAGTGTCAGTTACAAAATCTCAGTCATGTCACGATTAATAGTATTCTCAGTCAGTTACAAAACTCAGTAGAACTCAGTCAGTTACCAAACTCAGGAAAAACTTAGTAAGCTCAGCATCAATCGAGTCCAGTTCAGTATACACAGTTAAGTGTCTTTCAGTTGGGAGTAGGATTCAGCACTGAGTAAACCCAAGGATGGGGGTTCACCAACTAGTAAAGGGTGTGATCTCTAAAAGTAATCCTTGCATTCCAAAATTACATAGCCAGCATAGGTTGAGACATCAAACTTTCCAGTGAAAGGTTGATGAGTTGTTATAACCTCCCAGATGAGGGTTCCACCATTCTCATTAGAGTACCTGCCAGAAAAGGGTAACTCTTTAGTGTCTTTACCTGTGGCACGGTACTGATACCCTTCTAACTGGGGTCACTATTTGGACCCTAACTCAGTTATCTTATTTTTTGGGGTATGTCGGTTAGATGATTACCTCCCACAATGTCAGTTTTAGTCTTCAGAATAGATCTCAGTTTAGTTCTACAAAATCAGCACTGTCAGATATAGTCAACTAGTACCAGTAAATTAGTTATCAGTTACTCAGTATCAAAATTTAGGACTTAGCTTCAGACAAGCTTAGTCACAGTATTTATCTATATGCACATTAGTGCACACTCAGTATTTATAGTAATATTAGTTATCCATGTACTCTCATGCTCAGTTACTCTATATCATCCAGTCAGTTATTGTTCATGCATATGAACCCTTGCATTTAGTCTTACCCTATATAGTATACCAGTATATTCCATGTACTATCGCATACTCTTTCTTTGCACTATGATGCCTTATATCATAGGTTCGGATGCTCAGGTTCGTTTATTCAATTGCTTTTTCCTTTTTCTTTCTCATCTTTCTCTTTTTGTTTTTTTCTATCACACCCACCCTTTCTTTTTATTTTACTTTAAACGTCATTCTAAATACCCAATTTTTATAATGCACCCCTATGATAGCCACCCTCAACTTAGGCAATTTGCTTGAGTTGAGGTGTAAAATGTCCAAGAGGGACCAGGCCTAAAATAGGTTCATTGTAATCAATTAGAAAGGTGAAATAGTGAAAACAAGAAAATAGGTCAATGTTGGATCAAACCAGGGATCAACAAATACTTATTCACTTTGGACGATCATTTAGGCTAAGAGTTGACTAAGTTAAAAATGACTTATAATCATGTCCTAACCAATTATCCTAAAACCTTGTAAAGACTAACTGGGCAAGTTCTTAATTAAATCCATACAAAAAACTAGGTGGATGCGTCATACACATGGTACAAGTTTATATCACCAACTACTACATATCCAGTTCATGCAATGCTAATCTATGGATATTTTTTCCCTAATACTAATGCCATGAAAATATTCAAATAATGGTCACACTAATATTTACATGATATAGTTCACAAAAAAATTTATGGGGTATCATTTACTATCTCAAAATAGTTCAAAACGTAAAACAATTGTCAACTTAACTTAGGCTGCTTATTTTTCTCCCAGTTGAATACAAATAAAACATAACACATAGAAAAAAAATACAATACAACCTAAACATGTCGGCTCAACTGGGAAACTGTAGCCAATAAAAAAAAACATAGAAAGAAAAACTCACGACTATGGTACACCCCTACCCCCAACTGTAAGCTAATGCACTATCCCCATTAAATGCTAGAAAATAAACATAACAAGGTGTACGAACATACCTGTGGCAATATAGGCGTCCAAAGATGACTTGCCCTAATTTAGGGATCTCGTGGCTTATGTGTAAAAATAGGTGGTGGGCACAACTAGAAGAGGCACCCGCTGCCATCTGGGCATACCTATTCGTATCCACCATATGGTAAATACTTGAATCTTCAGTGATATTTTCATAGCCTACAGATAATCCATCCCAAGGTTTTTTAACTCTAACTTATATCCTTTCTTAGCCCCAATAATTAGTGCCTCATCATCATCCACAAACAAATCAAACACTATGGGTGATGGCCTAGGTAGTGGCTGTGTGAAAGTAGGGATAACCAGAAGGATGATCACAATATGGCTCTCAGCTAATGATATCACCTTCGACCGTAATATGTACACTCTGCGTAGGGCTAATAAATTAGGCACTTGGACAGTATGAAGTCGTGCACTCATCTGGGACTCAAAGTTGTCTATATTCATGTGTAGTTCTCTCATGAATCCCTCCATGTCTAGCATCATCCTACTCTAAGTTCTACCTTCAGAAGCCTTTAAAGTAGTTAGGACCCAAGGCTTGATCAGGATAAATAGTGTGGCCAACTGAATCTCTATCTAGGTGAGGTGATCAGTCATCTTTTTCTACCTCTTGACCATCTTCTACAAAAACTCCCATGGTACACTCATAATACCAAAAACTGTTGGGAAAGGGGGGAAAATGAAAGCCGCAGTTGATGCTGAAGTAGAAGTCAAAGCTAGTGCAGATATGCCAGTGACCCCTTACCTCCTGCAGTAGTAATAGGATCAACTCTTTGACTACCTATGCATATATCAATGCTCACACTTATCTTTTCAACAGTCTCAACCAATGGAGATGACTCCTCAAAATTGGTCGTACTTTAAAAAATAAGTGGTTGCACTCGATGTAGCACAATCGAGTTGGTTGCATCCTTAATTTTGAAAATATATTCCATGTGGGTCACCTCAATCTACTGATCCACCTTTTGAATAAGTCGTACTCCAGTCGCATCATATAGATGTTGCACCAAACATCGGAAGGAAAGGGTGTTGAACTCGCTTAATACTTTTCTGTGGGTTTCAGTTCGAATCCACTAAGAAAGATCGATATCATAACCAACTATCAAGAAGTCAATAAAAATTATTCTATCCCAGGTGAGAATGTTATCTATAGATGTAAGACTCAAATGATGTCTCACCACTGTCCATCGAAACTTTATGACAAAGTGCGGTGACGTCTTCTAGATCTCTTCCTTCCCCTAAACCCAAGGGGTATTAGTACTCAGCTCTATAATCTTCTTGGATACCCATCTAGCTAAGTCTACCCTCTATGTTTTATGTTCAGTATCCCTGATCATATGCCTTATCTATATTAACATCATAATATATTCGAACTCAGCTGTGGTGGTCGAACCTATATAGTCTAGCCCAAATTACACCCGCCAGACTGCCTCTTCGGAAATATTATCCCTAACCCCTCTAACTAATGTGTGGGTCAGTACGGGATGGTAAACTCCTCTACCCTTTATTGGGGTAACTAAGTAAATAGATAATGCATAGGAGAAATAGCACTCTTGGTCAATCCTTGGGATGTACGAATTGGAAGGCTAGGTCATCCACCAAAGTCAATATCTCTTAAATAAATCATGTAGGTATGGAACTCCTTCTAAACTGGACAACTCAATCACAGTCTTCCCAATAATACGACATCTTGATTGACGCTGCTCAGTAAAAAAGTTGTCTCTATCATAAATCTATTGCATAATCCTCATACACAATCTCGGATGAATATGAGCTTCGGGAATGATGGATATATATGTGTATTCTGACTCTTGAGTAGCAGGTTCTGAAGTTGTAGCCTGAATAACCAGAGCGTAAGTTGAAGAAATTTCCTGTGGAACCTGAGTTGCATAATCACTAGACTGGGTGCAACTGAATAAAATACAGACTCACTCTTAATTAAATTAGATATAGACTCGGACCCCTCTTTATACTGGGAGCCTTTGCATCCTCCTCATCACCATAATATGTACCTTACTCAACCTCCTCATTAGAACTAGATTTAGACTCATCCTCTCCCTCATCAGACTATAAAGTATGTGGTGGTGAAGTTATAGTTGACTTAATTTGGGGCTCGATTTGGATTAAACATGCTAGTAAATTATGACTACCTGTCTGTGGTGCCTAGGTTGTGGGGGATGAGAGCATGATAAAATAGCAATATCTATAGGATAAGTTCTTGGCTGAACAAGTGTTGCAATTACAGCCTACCTCTGTGTTAGGTCTCGAGTCTTGTGAGGGACCAATGGTGTACTTTCTAGGATCAGTTGATACTCCTCAATGGAACCACTCCACTAAGGAAACTCATTGTATATACTACACTATAATCCTTTTTTATGAGTAGCCTTGGGTGTCAGCACATCTGAATAAAGAGTTTTTAGTAATTGAAATATAATACAATACCAGAACAAGAAAAAAAAAATTGACTACCCAAGTTAGAGGCTACCGAAGACCCCTACCTATGGACTGTAGGTAGTACATATGAAGTATGTAGGTAAACATCATAGATACAAGAAAATACCTAAACCTTTAGGGCTTCAATTCTGATACATATAAGGTCACCTATGGGCTCGCAGGTTGTAATACCCCATATTTCCCTAGCCTAGATTAACCCTCAATACATGGGTTATCCTAGATAAACATTTTGAAATACTCTATAAGTTTTGGATTTGAGCCTTCCATTGCGTAGGAAATTCAATTAGCTTTCCAACAATATAAAACTTTCCTAAATTCAACAACCAGGTAAGAAGTTATGGAGATTTTAAGTTTCAATCGTTAAACATAGTCATTCAAGCCAGTAGCGCATTACGGAGTGTGTTAGAATAGAAATTGTCAATTTCCAGTGTTGCTTCATAATATTGGCACGTCGTGCCATAGACCAAGTTCACAATTGTCAATTTCTAGTGTACCAATGTAATTACACCGCATCGCGGTGCACTCCCGGTTCATAAACAAAGTGGCAATGCGATACAACCGCGTCGCGCCATCGCATAATTTCCCAGTGGCTTGGCGTGATAGTGGCGAGTCGCGCCAGGTCTTTAGATCGGGAAAATTTCAAGAAAAATTAAAGTTGCACCAGGGTTAAAACAGTCCTTTCCCATGATTTTATTCCACCTATATATGGGATTTAAGCCTTAAAACGTGTAAAACCCTTCATTATTCACTTTTCCCCAAAATCAAAAGGCAGTTATCTCTCAAGAAAACAAACCCAAGCTCTCAAGAATCAAGGTCAATACCAAGAATCTCTCCAAGAACTCCACGAATCTCACCAATTAAGGTATGTTATATGTTCATCTATGGGTCTATTCAACCCATGGAGTCAAAGAATCTATTTTTAAAGATTCAATAATTATGATTCATGATTTACATATATAAAATGGGATTGTGTTCATGTTCTTACATTTATTGAGTTTCAATCCATGATTAATGGTAGATTCCATGAAGTTGTATATCGTGTATGTTGAATTGAGTAATGCCCATGTTATAATTCATGAATTTGCAAGTTGATTGTTGTATCCATGTTAACCCTAAGTGTTTATGATTTAATGAACCAAGTATGCTTCCCGTTTGTTTGATAAATTGCCTATGAGAATGAAATAATGCCATTATAGCATACTAATATGTATTCCCATTCATGTACAAGTTAATGCAATACAATTATTTGATGAAATATCTATATGAATGAATTGTGACCAAGTGAACATTGTTATGTTATTCAAGATTATGCTTTTTTTTGCTTTTCATGCTATCGAGTCCTGGGGGTGTTTAATACCCGACAATTTAGCTGTTACTTAAAGTGAGTATTAGTAATAGAATAGTATCAGTCATGTTATGATCAGTAGTACTCTCAGTCCCTTACAAAATTCAGTAAGATTTAGTCAATTACAGAACTTTGGAAAACTCAGTAATCTAAGTACTAGTCCAATTCAGTATACTCAGTTATGTGTCTTTTAGTTGGGAGTAGGATTCAGCATCGAGTGAACCCAAGGATGGGGGCTCACCTTCCAACAGAGGGTGCTATCCTTAAAAGCAATCCTTGCGTTCCATAACTACATAGCCAGCGTAGGTTGGAACATCAAACCTTCCAGTTGAGGGTTGATGAGGTGCTCTACCTTCCAGTAGAGGGTACCACCATTCTTGTTTAAGGAACCTGCCAATAAAGGGTTACTCTTTACCTTTTCTTTGCTCGTGGCACGGTACTAACACCCATCCAATTGGGGTTACAGATTGGACCCCTATTAGTTTAGATTGGGGCATGTCGGTTAGATGATTACCCCACACAGTTTTAATTTCAGTCTCACTCTTCAGAATAGAATGCATTTCAATTCTACAGAATCAAGACTATCAGATATATTCACTTAGTTATTAGTAATGTAATATCAGTGATCTCAGATTATCAGTAAATTTACTTATCAGTTATCAGATTTTGTTCCAGTATACTTAGTTAGAGTATGCACAGAATGTTCAATAGTTACAAATCCTCCATGTATACAAATCCAGTTCTTGCATATCATATCGTCAGTTATTTTTCATGCATATGAACCCTTGCATTCAACCTTACCTTATCTAGTATGCCAGTACATTCCGACATACTGAAGCATACTTTCTTGCACTATGATGTTTCATATCATAGGTTTGGATGCTCAAGTTTCTGACCGCGCTTAGCCAGATTCAACCAGCAATAGCAAATTTAGTAGTGAGTCCTTATCCAATGAGGATATACTCTCATTTTTGTACTTCAGCTTAGCAGTATTTTAGTAGATAGAGTTAGTTGGGGGATTGTACCATGAACTCTACTTATAGACAGTTTTAGTTAGAGGCTTTTAGACTAGATTTTTAGATAGTATTTATTTTTTAAACCTTATGGCATTCCAAGCTATTTTTTCCATTAATTTCTATATTATTATTCAATGCTCACAACATATATCATTCGTGGGTTAGGTTTTTGTCCTTCGGGGTTGCAAGAACTATGTGATGACTAGGAGGTAGTCTTGGGTCGTTACAAGCTTGGTATGAGATCCTAAGGTTAAATAGAGTCCTAGGAAGTTTAAAAAACCGTATCACATAGAGTCTTGTGCATGGGTGTATAGCATGCAAAACTTTTGGACAGGAGGCTATGAGATGTTTTAGTAAAAGTTTCCCTTCTTTTAGTATTCATTTCATGCGAGTGAGCATGAGCTCAAGTTAATATCTCAGTCTAATCTTCTTCTTTCTTTAATTTACATAACATGCCTCCCAAAAGGACTAACGAAAGAAGAATCGAAAACAAGTCAGCCCCTCAGCCTGTTCAGGAAGATCCCCTAGACGAACATGTCTCTCACGTAGAATTTAGAGCTATATTCACTACTCTATCCAATTCATTCACATCTCAGAATGAATGGATTGCTACTGTTCTAGCCAACCCAGTGGCCAATACTGCTGCAACCAAAATTTGGTATATCACCCGAATGAATCCTCCTTCCTTTACGGGATCTAAGTTTGAAGAGGATCCAAAGAAGTTCCTCGATCAGGTTCAGAAAGTCACAATCATCCTTTGAGTGACTTCCAGTGAGAGTGCTGAGTTAGCCGTCTATCAGCTACAAGATGTATCCCATACGTTGTTTAAGTAGTGGAAGGTTGACAGGGGTATAGATGCAGATCCCATAGTGTGGGAAGAGTTTGCTACTACCTTCCTAGACACATTCATTCCCTTAGAGCTGAGAGAAGAAAAAGTGTTAGAGTTCATCAATCTCAGACAAGGTAACATGAGCGTAAAAGCGTATTCCCTCAAGTTACTCAGTTAGCCAAGTATTCTTCTTATGTAGTATCAGAAAATAGGTCCAGAATGAGCAAGTTTATATCTAGGGTATCAGATAGTATGATTAAGGATTGCAGGACAACAATATTGATTAATGAGATGGACATATCTAGGCTTATGGTCCATGCTCAGCAGATTGAGGAACAGAAGTTTAAAGAGGAGGAAAGAAAGAATAAGAGAGAGAGAATAGGTATCTTTAATTTCAATCTGCCTAAGTAAAATGGGGGTAATCGTTCCCAGTTTCATCTAAAATCTTCAGTTCTAGATCCATCCTCAGCCAGTGTACCGATGACCCGGGATAGCATAACCAATGGTCGTACTAATCCATTTTGTGTAGAGTATGGTAAGAATGATAAGGGTATATGTAGAGCTGGGAGTGATGTTTGTTTTAGGTGTGGCAAGCCAGGCCATAGAGTCAGAGATTATCCTCAGTCAGGTTCTCAAGATCAGTATAGTCATCCTTAAGATCAAAAAGGTCGCCCGAATCAACAAGGTGTTGCTTCCAGTGGGAAATGCCTAAACAGGTTTTACGCACTTCATTCCAAAAAAGATCAAGAAATATCTCCTAATATGGACACTAGTATGTTACATATCTCCCATTTACATATTTATGCCTCAGTTTCAAATCCCAGATATTCAGTCACAATTTAGTTTGTGGGTGACCCGTGCATCATCTCATGTTTTTCCTTAGTATCTTAGCCAAGTCTGCATTCTCGAGGGACATAGTGTCCAAAGGGGGAGATGCACTATAATCCCCGAGCTATCACAATCTAAACCTTCCATTTTCTCTTCACGTAGAAAATCCATTTGAAGTAATGGGTCATCATAGTTAACCCTCAAGTCTCAAACTCAACCGTATGATCATTCCCCTGTCATGACACATATCAAAGGAATCAGTTTAATTTATGTATCATCATTCTAACTTATTCATGTCCTTTTGTTCCTATTCATTCATATTCAGTCGCGTATTCATTAATCCATTCAGATATGTACTCATGCATCAGACATGTATGTTCAATATGTAAACACACCTTATTAGTATTTTCAGTCATGTATCCCACGCATCAGATATCATGTTTAGGATGTAAGTTCAGTCTATCATACCAGTAATGTAATCAAGCTTCTGTTATGCATGTCTAGTTCAGTACGTAAACTCAATCTATCCATACTCTCTCAGCTTAACTAGCCACATTTGAGGACGAATGTTCCCAAGGGGGAGATATTGTAATACTCTGTATTTCCCTAGCCTAAATTAACCCTTAGTACATGGGTTATCCTTGATAAAAATTTTAAATACTCAGTAATTTTCAAATTTGAGCCTGCCATTGTGTAGGAAATTAACTTAGATATTCAACGATATAAATTTGCCTAAATCCCACAACCGAGTAAGAAGTTATGGCGATTTTAAGTTTCAATCATTGAACATCGTCATTCAGGATAGTAGCGCATCATGGAGTGTGTTATAATATCAATTGTCAATTTCCAGTGTTGCTCCGCGATATTGGAGCGTCGCGCCATACACACAGTACATAATTATCAATTTCTAGTGTACCAAAACAACTACAACACGTCGTGGTACACTTTCAGTTGAAAAAAAAAGTGGCACCATGAAACCACCGCATTGCACCACCATGTAATTTCCCAGTTGTCATTTTCCAGTGGCTTAGAGCGATAAAGGCACGTCGCACCAGGGGTCAAGATCAAGAAAATTTCACGAAAAATTAAACTTGTACCCAAGGTTAAAAGAGTATTTTCCCATGAATTTATTTCACCTAAATATGTGATTTAAGCCCTAAAAACGTGTAAAACTCTTCATTATTCACTTTTCCCCTAAATCAAAAGGTAGTTCTTTCTTGAGAAAACAAACCCTAGCTCTCAAGAATCAAGGTCAATCCCAAGAATATCTCCAAGAACTCCAAGAATCTCACTAATTAAGATATGTTAGATGTTCATCTATGGGTCCCTTTCACCCATGGTGTCAAAGAATCTTTTTTTAAAGCTTCAAGAATTATGATTCATGATTTACATATATAAAATTGGACTGTGTTCATGTTTTGACATTTATTAAGTTTCAATCCATGATTAATGGTAAATTTCATGAAGTTGTATAGCATGTATGTTGAATTGAGTAATCCCCATGTTATAATCCATGAATTTGCAAGTTGATTGTTGTATCCATGTTAACCCTGAGTGTTTATGATTTAATGAACCAAGTATGCTTCTCATGTGTTTGATAAATTGTCTATGAGAATGAAATAATTCCATTACAACATGCTAACATGTATTCCGCATTCATGTACAAGTTAATGCATTACAAGTGTTTGATTAAATGTATATATGAATGAATTATGACCAAGTGAACATTGTTATATTATTCAAGATTATGCGTTTCTTTACTTTTCATAGTATCGAGTCCTGGGGGTATTAAATACCCAATAATTTAGTTGTTATTTAGAGCCAGTGTCAGTTATAGAATAGTATTAGTCATATCACAATCAGTAGTACTCTCAGTCCCTTACAGAATTCAGTAGGATTCAGTCAGTTATAGAACTTAGGAAAACTCAGTAGTCTCAGTATTTGTCTTGTCCAGTTCAGTGTCTTTCAGTTGGGAATAGGATTCAGCACCAAGTGAACCCAAGGATGGGGGCTCACCTGCCAGAAGAGGGTGTGATCCTTTGAAGCAATCCTTGCGTTCCATAACTACGTATCCAGCGTAGGCTTGACATATCAAACCTTCTAGGTGAGTGTTGATGAGGTGCTTTACCCGCCAGTATAGGGTACCACGATTCTCATTTAGGGAACCTTCCAGTAAAGGGTTACTCTTCAGCATGTCTTTTCCCATGGCATAGTACTAACACCCTTGTATTTGAGGTTACGAATTGGATCCCTAGTTCAGATTGAGGCATGTCGGTTAGATGATTACCTCCTATAGTTTTAGTTTCTGTCGCAGTCTTCAGAATAGAACACATTTCAGTTCTACAAAATTAGGACTGTCAGATACAGTTACTCAATTATCAGTATTTCAAATTGTCAGTGATCTCAGATTATCAGTATATTCACTTTTCATTTATCAGATTCAATTCCAATATACTCAGTTACAGTATGTATAGTATGTTCAGTAGTTATTGATCCTCCATGTATGCAAATACAACTCTTGCATATCATATAGTCAGTTATTGATCATGCATATGAACCCTTGCAATTAGCCTTACCTCATCTAGCATACCAATATATTCCTACGTACTAACGCATACTTTCTTGTACTATGATGTTTCATATCATAGGTTCGGACTCTCAGGTTCCTGACCGCGCTTAGCCAGATTCAGCCAGTAGTAAAAGATTTAGCAGTGAGTCGTCATCTATTGAGGATATACTTTCATTTTAGTACTTCACCATAGCTGTATTTTAGTATATTGAGTTAGTTGGGGGATTATCCCATCAACTCGACTTACAGACAGTTTCAGTTAGAGGCTTTCATACTAGATTTTTAGACAGTAATTTTGATTAAAATGTTTTATTTTATCAGTATTTAAGTTGTTTTGAACCGTATGGCATGTCAGCCCATTTTTCTGCATTAATTTTAGTATTATTATTCAGTGCTCACAACAGATATCATTCATGGGTTAGCTTGTGGTCTTTCTGGGTTGAAAGCACCGTGTAATGACTAGGGTCTAGTTTCTGGTCATTACAAACTTGGTATTAAATCCTAAGGTTCAATAGAGTCCTAGGAAGTCTAAAAAGCCGCATCGCATAGAGTTTTATGCATGGGTGTGTAGCGTGCCATACTTTTGGATAGGAGGTTATGAGATGTTTTAGGAAAAGTTTCCCTTATTTTGGTATTCATGTCGTGCGAGTAAGCATAAGCTCAAGTTAATCTCTCAGTCTAATCGACTTCTTCCATTCATTTACAGAACATGCATTTCAAAAGGACTAACAAAAGAAGAACCAAAAACCAGTCAATCCCTTATCCCATTTAGGCAGATCCCCTGGACGAACACGTCTCTCACATAGAATTCAGAGTTGTATTCACTACTCTAGCCAATTCAGTCATACCTCATAATGAATGGCCAACTGTTGTTCTGGTCAACCTAGTGGCCAATACTGCTGCAACCAGAATTTGGGACTTTACCCGAATGAATCCTCCTTTTTTATGGGATATATGTCTGAAGAGGATCCACAAGAGTTTTTCGATCAGGTTCAGAAAGTGACAGATATCATGGGAGTGACTTCCAGTGAGAGTGCTGAGTTATCCGCCTATCAGCTATAAGATGTAGCCCATACGTGGTTTAAGTAGTAGAAGGTAAATAGGGGTATAGATATAGATCCCATAGAGTGGGAAGATTTTGCTACTGCTTTCCTCGACAAATTCTTTCCCTTAGAGCTGAGAGAAGCCAAAGTGTTAGAGTTCATCAATCTCAAATAAGGTAGAATGAACGTAAAAGAGTTTTCCCTCAAGTTTACTCAGTTAGCCAAGTATGCTCCTTATGTAGTAGCAGACAATAGGTCCAAAATAAGTAAGTTCATATCTGGGGTATCAGATAGTGTGGTTAAGATGTATAGGAAAGCAATGTTGATTAAAGAGATGGGCATATCTAGGCTTAGGGTGCATGCTCAACAGATTGAAGAGCAGAATCTTAAGGAGGAAGAAATAAAGAATAAGAGAGAGAGAACATGCATCTTTAATTTTAATCAGCCTAAGTCAGATGGGGTTAGCTGTTCCTAATTTCATCTAAAGTCTTCAGTTCCAGCTCTGTCCTCCGCCAGTGTACCGATGATATAGGATAACGTAGGCAATGGTCATACTAATCTTTTTTGTAAAAAGTGTGGTAAGAATTATAAGGGTATGTACAGAGCTGGCAGTGATGTTTGTTTCGGGTATGGCAAGCCAGGCCATAGAATCAGAGATTTTCCTCAGTCAGGTTCTCAGGGTTAGTATAGTCGTCCTTCATCTCAATCAAGTCACCTAAATCAACAAGGTTCCACTTCCAGTGTCACCAGTGTGCAATGCCTAAACAGGTTTTACACACTGCAGTCCAAACAAAATCCATAAAGTTTTCTTTATGTGGTCACTGCAATGTTACAAATTTATGCCTCAGTTTCAGATCCCAGATATTCAGTCATGATTTAGTTCGTGGGTTCCCCATACATCGTCTTATTCTTTTCCTTAGTATCTCAGCTAAGTCAGCATTCTAGAGGGACATAGTATCCCAAAGGAGAGATGCACTATAATCCCCGAGCTATTATGATCTAAACCTTCTATTTTCTCTTTATGTAGCAAATCCAGTTGAAGTAATGGCTTCTTATATTTTATCCTCAAGTTCCAATATTTGTCGTATAACCATTCCCCTGTCATGGCACATATCCAAGGAATCAGTTTAGTTTATTTGTCATGATTTAGACCTAGTCATGTCCTCATGTTCTCATTCATGCATATTCAGTCACGTATTCATTAACCTGTTCAAACATGTACTCATGCATCAGACATGCATGTTTAATATGTAAATTTATCTTATCAGTATTTTCAGTCATGTATCCCATGCATTGGATATGCATGTTTAGGATGTAAGTCCAGTCTATCATACCAGTCATGTAATCATGGTTCAGCTGTGCATGTCTAGTTCAGTATGTAAACTCAGTCTATCTGTACTCTCTTATCTTAACTAGCCATATTCGAGGATGAATGTTCCCAAGGGGGAGATATTATAATACTCAATATTTTCCTAGCCTAGATTAACCCTCATTACATGGGTTATCATAGATAAATTTTTTGAAGTACTCTGTAATTTTGTAGGAAATTCAATTAGCTTTCCAACGATATAAAATTTGCCTAAATCCGATAACCGGGTAAGAAGTTATGGTGATTTTAAGTTTCAGTCGTTAAACATCGTCATTCAGGCTAGCAGTGCATAACGGAGTGTGTTAGAATAGAAATTTTCAATTTACAGTGTTGCTATGCGATATTGGCATATTGTGCCATAGACCCAGTTTACAATTATCAATTTTCAGTGTACCAACGTGATTCTACCACGTCGTGGTGCACTTCCAATTCACTAACAAAGTGGCAACGCAATACCACCGCATCGTGCCACCATGTAATTTCCCATTTATCATATTCCAGTGGATTGGCGCGATAGTGGTGGGTCGCACCAGGGGTCAGATCGGGAAAATTTCATGAAAAATTAAAGTTGTGCCCAGGGTTAAAATAGTATTTTTGTATGATTTTATTCCACCCAAATATGATATTTAATCCCTAAAATGTGTAAAACCCTTCATTATTCACTTTCCTCAAAATTAAAAGGTAGTTCTCTCTCAAGAAAACAAACCCTAACTCTTAAGAATTTAGGTCAATCCCAAGAATCTCTCCAAGAACTCTAAAAATCTCACCAATTAAGGTATGTTAGATGTTCATGTATGGGTCCCATCCACCCATGGAGTCATAGAAACCATTTTCAAAGATTCAAGAATTATGATTCATGATTTCATATATGAAATTGGATTGTGTTCATGTTTTGAAATTTATTGAGTTTCAATCCATGATTAATGGTAGATTCCATGAAGTTGTATAACATGTAAGTTGAATTGAGTAATCCCCATGTTATGATCCATGAATTTGCAAGTTGATTATTGTATCCATGTTAACCCTAAGTATTTATGATTAAATGTAGCAAGTACTCTTCCCATGTGTTTGATAAATTGTCTATGAGAATGAAATAATGCCAATATAGCATGCTAACATGTATTCACCATTCATGTACAAGTTAATGCATTAGAAGTGTTTGATAAAATGTCTATATGAATTAATTATGACCAAGTGAACATTGTTATGTTATTCAAGATTATGTTTTTCTTTACTTTTCATGCTATCGAGTCCTGGGGGTATTTAATACTCGACAATTTAGCTGTTACTTAGAGCCAATGTCAGTTACAGAATAGTATCAGTCACATAACGATCAGTAGTACTCTCAGTCCCTTATAGAATTCATTACAATTCAGTTAGTTACAGAACTTAGGAAAACTTAGTAGTCTCAGTATCAGTCTTGTCCAGTTCAGTATACTCAATTCAGTGTCTTTCTATTGGAAATAGGATTTAGCATCGAGTGATCCCAAGGATGGGGGATCACTGGCCAGTAGAGGGTGTGATCATTTGAAGCAATCCTTGCATTTCAGAACTACGTAGCCAGCGTAGGTTAAGACATCAAACCTGCCAGTTGAGGGTTAATGAGGTGCTTTACCCGCCAGTAGAGGGTACCACCGTTCTCATTTAGGGAACCTTCCAGTAAAAGGTTACTCTTTAGCATGTCTTTGCCCGTGGAACGGTACTAACACCCTTCTATTTGGGGTTATAGATTGGACCCCTAGTTCATATTGGGGCATGTCGGTTAGATGATTACCTTCCAAAGTTTTAGTTTCAGTCTCACTCTTTAGAATAGAACTCATTTCAATTCTACAGAATCAGGACTATCAGATATATTCACTTAGTTATTAGTAATTTAATATCAGTGATCTCAGATTATCAATATATTTACTTATCAGTTATCAGATTCTATTCCAGTATACTTAGTTACAGTATGCAGAGTATGTTTAATAGTTACAAATCCTCCATGTATGCAAATCCAGCTCTTGCATATCATATAGTCAGTTATTGTTCATATATATGAACCCTCGCATTTAGCCTTACCTCATCTAGCATACTAGTACATTCCCACGTATTGATGCATACGTTCCTACACTATGACTCATATCATAGGTTCGGACGCTCATGTTCCTGACCATGCTTAGCCAAATTCAACCAACAGTAGCAGATTTAGTAATGAGTCTTCATCTATCGAGGATATACTTTCATTTACGTACTTCAACTTAGCAGTATTTTAGTTGATAGAGTTAGTGGGGGATTGTCCCATCTACTCTACTTACAAATAATTTTAGTTAGAGTCTTTCATACTAGATTTTCAAACAGTATTTCAGATTCAGATGTTACATTTTATCAGTATTTAAGATGTTTTGAACCTTATGACATTTCAGCTCATTTTTCCGCATTAATTTTAGTATTATTGTTCAGTGCTTATAGAAGATATCATTCATGGTTTATCTTGTGGTCCTTTGGTGTCTCAAGCACCGTGTGATGACTAGGGGTTGTCTTGGGTCATTACATATGTACCACTTACGAGCTCGTAAGTTGCTTTCTAATTACCTTCAAAGGGTAAGTTAGATTTTCCCAAAATTTTCCATCCAACATAGGTAAATTTTAAATTCTAATTCTAATTTCAAATACTACAACATGAATTAGTTTAAATTCCACAGGTCTTTGATGAGAGGTGATTTTACTACTCATTTTCACTCAATATTCATGTACATTACCATGATTTGAATGAATAAATGAGACATATTCGTGAGTAAATGCACTAATATCCACTCTATGTAGGTATATAGTTAAAAAGATAGAAATATGTTGATTGGAGCTTAAAATGATCAAAAGGGTGAAGGAAAAGTACAGCAGAAGACCTAGAACAAAAGGGCCTTAGTTACCGCAATCGCGGTCTGTTGACCGCAGTCATGGCAGTCAAAGATGGTCAGTCAACCGCGGTTGTGTGAATATGTCACAGTCATGGTAGCCTTGGTAACAACAAAGTTGGTGCGATTGCAGCCTAGAAGAAATATTTAGCCAAAGGGAAAAATCGAAAATGCACGTGGTTGGCCCAATTTTGACAAAATAACTCAAACCCTATCATGGATGATATTCCATTTTTCCCAATTTTTTTAGGTTTTAGTTCCTGAATCCATATCCTCCATTTTTGGAGAAGAAAATATTGTGTAAATTTTAAGTGAGGAATATATTGGATACTTTCTAAGTTGAAGATTTGCTCACAACCATTGTTGATATTGTGGGAGAGCCAAATTTGAAGTAACATCACTTACATCTTCAACAACTTATTTCAATGGAGATCATGAGTATACCTATGCTTATTTATCTTATGTGTAGCTAAATATCCCTCTTGGGGTTATGTTTGAATAGGGGTTAAAGTGTGTGTGGGTTGTTATTATTATCATCTATTTGGTAATTCATGTTTATGGCTTTTATCATTGTTATGCTAATTTAGTTGGGATTTGATGGGTAAAAGCCCCAAATACACAAATGGGATTTATGAGTGAAAGCTCCAAGCTCTAAAATGCTCAAGTCCATCTCCGAAAAAAAGGTTTTGGGTAAAGTGTAGGAATCCATATCATCCTTGAAAGAGGGATGTGGAAACCAAAGCAATAATAGACAATTATGTGTGTATATACAATTATGTGTGTAGTTTTCTAAATTTTCATTATCTTAGACATAAGGGGGAATGTGAGGTTGACGATACCATAAGTATCATCCTAGAAATAGGGATGCCTAAATTGAGGTTGCGATTACAAATTATTGAACACGCCCATTATGTATTCAAAAGAATCAATGGTTAAAAGTTTGGTATTTTGTCGAAAGACTAGTATCAAAATCTATAACCAAGCCTCCCCATATTTGACTTACTAAATTTATTTTGATTACTAACTCCCTTATGTCACTCCCTTAGTAATGCATAATCCCAAGATCCCTACATAATTATTAAAACTCTAATTATTTATAGCCCTAAATTTATACTAGAAAACCCCAATAAGAAATACTAGTGTAGGAACCTATCTCCCTCATTTTATCTTTTTGTACCATTTGTTTGAATTTTACTTGTATCTATCATTTCAAATTAATTTGATCGCCACTCAAATTTTTCCTTGTGGATTAGACCCCAACTCCAAAGTTGGGTAAATATATTGACGACGATCGCCTTGCACATGAATTGATGTGTAAGTTGAGCGTTATCAAAACTGATGTTGTTGCTGGAGAATAATTTAGCGTATGAAGTTGGTTTGAAATTTCAGTTAGTTTCTTGAATTCAAGCTTGTAAATATTTTTTTCTGATTTTCTTTGTTGTATGTAGATTTTCTTTTATTTCTACTTTTTTCTATGGCATCTTAAGACAAATATGAACTTGGTGGTTGGATTAATACCCTGCATGTTTCTAAGCTAGGAGACAAACTATTTTTCCTACATATGAAATATCCTATCCTGTGATTCATACTTGAGTACATGTCATACAATGAGTATCCTAGCGATAAGATAGCTTATGAAGCGTTAATCATGTTCATATGAGTCACTTAAGGTAATACAAGCTAAGAGTTTTTGAATCCATCAAGTTTTAGTATTTGATTTTGTAAGGGTCATATTTGAAAGAGTATAACTCGATGTTAATGTGGTATTTCTGCTTATTTCTATGCACCAAATTATAGAAAATCTAATAATCTTTCCAACGATACCAATTTCGCCTTAATCCAATACCCGAGCGAAAAGTTATGCCTATTTTCATGAGAGACAGTAAGGGTATGTGATTGGTTAGGCGCCGCCCAACCAAACTTAGGCGATTGGTTAGGCGCCGCCTAAGTCAGTTACAAGTGCCAAAAACACACCGTTTTGAGTTATTTTGAGGGTAATTAAGTCTTTTAACACTTCTTACACGTCCCTAAGCTTAACCCTACGAAATATATAGCTTCTAAACACATTACAACCCTATTAACATCTCAAAGTTCATTATCCAAGAGCACCATAGGAGAAAAACAACTAGGGTTGCACAATCAAGCTTGAAGATCAAATTTCAAGAAAATTTCTCCATCAATCATCAAGAACCTCCCTTCCAAGGTTTGCGTAGTGTTCATCCACGGATTCCTTTCATTCGTGGAGTTCAAGAATCAATCTTTAAAATACAAAATCTTGGTTGGTTGTGGTGATATGATCATACCCATGTTGATGCTTGTTTGTTTTTCTATATAATAGTATCGTGATTGTATATCTGATAAAAGTTATGTTGTTAGTTGAAAAACATGATCTTTAGATGGATTGATAGAATACAAGTATGAAATCCACCTATGCCTTAAAGAATGCCTGCAAGGTGTTCGATAAAATGCCTAGTAGGTTAGAACTTTATATTTACATGATTTCATGATATCTAAATAACAAGTTCATGTTAGCCATACACTCCAATATGAATTTCCATGCAAATTATGTGTTGTTATTGTTGTGGTATAAATCATGTATGATAATGGAGATATAAATTATGTACACAAAATATATCCATGCTTTTCCTATCATGTTTGAGATGTTGAATAAATACATGAAGTATAATATCCCCAAATCATTACAATATAACTAAATGTTACATGTTGTCGTTCCCTTATGCTTGAATGGTTTCCATGCCATTGCTATGAATAGTATATGTTATCGGAATGCCCATGATATTAGAATATGAGATTTATGACTTGATTATAAGCATTCCTATTCATGATAGATATTATGATGACCATGTACTTCATGAAATCCCCCACTCATGTATTATGGATTGTTATTGATGGTCATGTACTCAAGAAATTCAAGTTGTGTTAATTTCCTTCCATCGAGTCCTGGGGGTACTTGTAACCGAAAAATATAGTTCTGTGCCTAAAGCCATGTCATGTTTTCATGATACTCTTAGTCAAGCCATGATCTATAGAATTCAGTCAGTCATGTGACTCAGGAAAACTCAGAAATCTCAGTAATCTTAGTAATCTTAGTGCTCAGTAACCTCAGCAACCTCAGTATTCACAGTCAATCTCAGTAACTTTAAGACTCTCAACCAGTCCTCAGAACTTAGTACATTCCGTCATTCATCGAAATCCAGTAAACTTAGTTTAGCTCCGCTAAACAATACCACTAGTATCAATCCAGTTAATCATTATCAATTCAGCTAATCAGTTCAATTCAGTTATTCAGTTCAGCTTAGTTATTCAGTTCAGTGTCCTTCAGATGTGAGTAGAAGTTAGCACCGAGTGAACCCAAGGATGGGAACTCACCTTCCAGTTCAGGGTGTGATTCTTAGCAGTCATCCTTGTATTCCAGAACTACGTAGCCAGCGTAGGTTTAGACATCTTACCCTATCTGATTAGGGTTGATGAGGTGTCTTAACCTATCAGTTTAGGGTTCCCACCATTCTCATTTGAGTACCTGCCAGTATAGGGTTCTCATAGATATCCTTACCAGTAGCGCGGTATTGACACCCCTCCAGTCGAGGTAGAGATTGGATCCCAGCTTAGATATTATAGTGTATTTAAGGCATGTCGGTTAGATAACTACTTCCCATAGTTTCAGTATCAGTCTCAGTAAAAGAACTCAGATAGTTCTTCAGGATATCAGGACTGTCAGATACAGTACGGAGCTCAGCTAGTTCCATCAGATTTAGAACTTTCAGATACAGTCATTCATGCTATCAATTATCCGAACTCATGTTATCAGATATATCAGTTATCAGAACTCATGCTATCAGATATATTAGTTATCAGAATTTAGTTATCATTCATGATATGTTATCAGTAAATATATGTCATCAGTATTCATACTCAGTAGTCATGTTATCACGAGCTCAGTTTCAGGACTGTTATATACGGCCAATCAAATTAGTTCTTCATAATCAAAACTATCAAAAACAATTATTCCTTTATCAGTAATATAGTATCAGTCTCTCAGTATTAAGTAATACAGTATTAGTTCCTCACTTGTTAGTGAATTACATATCAATATTAGTAAACTCAGTCATTCAGTATCTCAGCATCAGTAAGCTCATGTTGTCAGTATTCAGAATCAGTAGTCAGTATCACCACGAGTTTAGTTGTAGTTACGTATGTACGTATGTATTCTCACATTCATATCAGTCAGCATTGTTCATGCATTTAAAACCCTTTGCATTTAGCCTACCTCGCTCGTATACTCAGTACATTCAGTCGTACTGATGCATTTATTCTATGGTGTTTTATTTGACACCATAGGTATAGAGGCACGAGTTTCAGAGCAGTAGTAGCATTGCAGATTTCAGCAACCAGTGCTCCTCTTCATTCGAGGACAATATTATTATTACTTTATTATAGTATCTCACATTAGTTTTTTAGTTCATGGAGTTAGTTGGAGACATGTTCCTTTAACTCCTTATTCTGTTCAATTAGAGGCTTTTGGACTAGATGTCAGATTAGATGTTCAGACTTCAGTATTTATGTTCCTTTTTTTGTATTGTTATACCATGTTTTTCAGATATGTATCAGTATTGAACCTTATGGCCTTATAGTTTATGTTTTCGCATATTTTATGAGATATTATGCAGTTTACAAGTACAGATATCAGTCATGGGTTAGCTTGTGGTCGTTCGGGGTCATGAGCACCGTGTAGCATTTCGGTTCAGAAAATTAGGGCTTTACAAACTTGATATCAGAGCCTAAGGTTCAACAGTGTCCTAGAAAGTCTGAAAGCTGCATCAAGTAGAGTCTTGTACATGGGCGTGTTGTGCACCACACTTATGTGCAAGAGGCTATAAGATGTTTTAGGAATATTTTCCCTTCTTTCATGTCTCAAGATCGTGCTATAGCAAGTTTCTCAAAGGAACCCATATAGATTCATAGCATGCACCCCTCATGTTCACTTTACCTTACTTTCAAGGTAACAGAAATAGTGAAGTTCAAAGTCCTAAAGATAGGTATTTCTCAGACAGTCCCTACAGTCAGTTATGGGATTAGTAACAGACTCAAACAGTATCCCATCAGTTCATTATTGTTCCAAGGTCGTACAAATTTTATTCATGATCATGAGAACTCGTTCTTAAACCCAGAATTTTAGTAGTAGTAGAGTTGGGATGGTATTATTCTATTTGATCAGATTATGTATTCATGGGGATTAGATCAATAGGCTTGAACAGTACGAGCTAAAAATGTAAGTTTATTGACTCAAAATTAAGCATGAAGGTGTGAATGTGATATTAGCAGTATATGAGGAAACAGAATCAGATGATGTGTTTAGTAAGACAGGAAGGTGTTGAAAAGAATGTAGGTATGTGATGGTAGATCAAGTACCTAAGTCATTCCCTCAGACTCCAGTAGTAGAGCCAGTATGTATAGAAAGCAGTAAGAGAAGACAATTCTTGGCCCATCGTCATCTAAGTGCAAAGTTTTTCACTTCAGCTATCACGAAACCAACTCAGGCATTGCATACCAAATCTATGGTCTTGAACCATGCTCATGTATCTCTTTTTCCATAATTATGTATGAATTCAATTTCCAGTATAAGGAGTCCCTTTTACTCTACAGTACGAGTCATGTTCCATGAGCACAATCTACTTTCACACACTTTCCATGGGATTATATGCGCCTTCAGTTCCCAGTATAAGGGGTTCAGTTCCATCTCCCTCAGTATTATGAATTATGTCCCACGAGTACAGAAACTCTAGACTCAGGTCATGCAGCTCATGACTCATGTACGCATATCATGCTTTCCAGTATACTTAGCTTCCATGACTCATGCTATGCCCCTATAGATCAGATACATTTAGACTACGTCATGTATATCCTCAGTTCAGACCTTATTGGTAAATCCAAACTATTGATATTTTATTTCTCAATTTCAGTCATGTGTCAAGTTTAGTTTGTATCTATTTATGTTTCAGGTCCCCCTGATTTACCCCTCTAGTTAGCTCTCCTTATGGAACAGTGTAGTGATGAGCAGTTGATTAGATAAGAGAAGATTATTGCATGCTTACTTTGTACGAGGGTGTAGTTGTGAAGATAGGCTTGAATGTTATGATAAATGTGCAAGTAAACGTCTAGCAAGGGTTTGTATTTAGAAGTTGGGAAAGTACAAAGTGTAAGTGTACATTTATATCCTTGACTTATGTCAGTCCCCAGCATGTAGCCATCAAAAAACTCAGTTGCCAACTCAATTATAGTTTCAGTATCTAGCACTTAGTGATCATTGTTCAGTCCTTGAATTCAGTACTTTAGTATCAGTCTAAAACTCAGTTACAGCGATAGTTCAGAAATCAATATTTAGTAAAGGACTAAGATAGTCCTACAGAACCATGGCTTCAGTTACCAATTACTTAGCCTCAGAATTCAGTACTTCTGTACTAGTTATAGGCTTAGTTATAATGGCATCTTCAATTCAGTAACCAGATTTGAAACTCAGTTCAGTTCCAGACATGCTTGACCATAGCATTCAGGTTGTCAGTACTCAGTTATCAGTGTTTCAGTACCCCAGTTTATAGAATACCTCAAAGCCATGTAATACGCTTGGTCTCACATTCATAAATAATACAGACTTCATGAATCCATGATCAGATACCTCATTCTACTCAGTTAGTCCTTATCTCTTATGAATAAAACTCAAAAATCTCAGCCAACTATTCAGAATAACTACAGTTTAGCTTTGCAGATCCAGTATTCATCTATCAATTATTCAGTTAATCAGATAAGTTAGTATAATCATGCACTCGTGTTCAGCTCAATTCATGTATCATGTCTCAATTTCAGATCCTAGCTATTTAGACATGACTCAGTTCCTAGGTGTTTAGAACATCACCTCAATTCCCCTCAGTAGCTCATCAAAGTCAATATTATTTGAGGGACATAGTGTCCCAAGGGGGAGATACATCATACCCCCAAACTTTCATGACATAAACATGTTGCTCTCTTTTCTTTTGATGAATCCAGTTTGGAGAAGGGATACTTATAAGTTAACCCTCAAACTCCAACTTCAGTCGTATTCCATGTTTTCAAGATTTAGTTCAGATCATGATATTCAGTATATCTACCACGTCCCAGACTCAGTTATGTTCTTATGTTTCTGATCATGCATATGGAGTAATTAATCTTAAACTTATCGGTATTTTCAGTTCAAGGTAACAGTTTTCCTTAAACTTACTCGTTCTCATGTTCATATTTTAGTACCAAACTTGGTATTCAGTTCCATGCTCAGTTTTGAGTTCAAACTTCGTACCTTTAGCATTGCATGTTCATGAGTAAGTTTATTCATGAATTTACGCATCAGATATGCGTGATCAGCTCATCAGTACTTTCAGTCATGCATTCACATATCATGCCAGTCATATAATCATGCATCAGATATGCATGGATTAAGCCTTTCAGTTGTGCATTATATATGCATTCTCATTTTGAGAAAACTCACTTTATTAGAATCCTCAGTCTTATATTCATGAATAAGCTTCCCATGATCAGATATGCATGTTCAGTATGTTGTGCTCAGCTTTCAGTCATGTCAGTCATGAACCCATGTTTCATTAGTGTATGTCTTGTACGTACTTCATCTTTTCATCTCTCCTGGCTCAGTTAATTTCCATTCGAGGACGAATGTTCCCAAGAGGGAGATATTGTAATACCCTGCATGTTTCTAAGCTAGGAGACGAACCATTTTTCCCACATATGAAATCTCCTATAATGTGATTCATACTTGAGTACATGACTTACAATGAGTATCCTAGTGATAATATAGCTTATGATGCATTAATCATGTTCATATGAGTCACTTAAGGTAATACAAGCTAAGATTTTTTGAATTCATCAAGTTTTAGTGTTCGATTTCGTAAGGGTCATATTTGAATGAGTATAACTATATATTAATGTGGTATTTCTACATATTTCTACCAACCAAATTATAGAGAATCGAATTAGCTTTCCAACAATACCAATTTCGCCTTAATCCAATACCCGAACGAAAAGTTATGCCCATTTTCGTGAGAGACAGTAAGGGTATGCGATTGGTTAGGCGCCGCCCAACCAAACATAGGAGATTGGTTAGGGGCCGCCTAAGTCAGTTCCAAGTACCAAAAACATGACGTTTTGAGTTATTTTGAGGGTAATTAAGTCTTTTAACACTCCTTACACGTCCCTAAACTTAACCCTACGAAATATATAGTTTCTAAACACATTACAACCCTATTAACATCTCAAAGTTCATTATCCAAGAGCACCATAGGAGAAAAACAACTAGGGTTGCACAATCAAGCTTGAAGATCAAATTTTAAGGAAATTCCTCCGTCAATCATCAAGAACCTCCCTTCCAAGGTATGCGTAGTATTCATCCACGGATTCCTTTCATCCGTGGAGTTCAAGAATCAATCTTTAAAATACAAAAGATTGGTTGGTTGTGGTGATATGATCATACCCATGTTGATTCTTGTTTGTTTTTCTATATAATAGTATCGTGACTGTATATCTTAGGAAAGTTATGTTGTTAGTTGAAAAACATGATCTTTAGATGGATTGATAGAATGCAAGTATGAAATCCACCTATGCCTTAAAGAATGCATGCAAGGTGTTCGATAAAATGCCTAGTATGTTAGAACTTCATATTTACATGATTTCATGATATCTAAATAACAAGTTCATGTTAGCCATACACTCCAATATGAATTTCCATGCAAATTATGTGTTGTTATTTTTGTGGTATAAAGCATGTATGATAATGGAGATATAAATTATGTACACAAAATATATCCATGATTTTCCTATCATATTTGAGATGTTGAATAAATACATGAAGTATAATATCCCCATATTATTACAATATAAACTAAATGTTACATGTTGTCATTCCCTTATGCTTGAATGGTTTCCATACCATTGCTATGAATAGTATATGTTGTTGGAATGCCCATGATATTAGAATATGAGATTTATGACTTGATTATAAGCATTCCTATTCATGATAGATATTATGATGACCATGTACTTCATAAAATCCCCCACTCATGTATTATGGATTGTTATTGATGGTCGTGTACTCAAGAAATTCAAGTTGTGTCAGTTTCCTTTCATCGAGTCCTGAGTGTACTTGTACTCGACAAATATAGTTGTGTGCCTAGAGCAATGTCATGTTTTCACGATACTCTCAGCAAATTCATGATCTATAGAATTCAGTCAGTCATGTGACTCAGGAAAACTCAGAAATCTCAGTAATATCAGTAGTCCAGTAATCTCAGTAATCTCAGTGCTCAGTAACCTCTGCAACCTCAGTATTCATAGTCAATCTCAGTAACTTTAGTACTCTCAACCAGTCCTCAGAACTTAGTACATTCCATCAGTCATCGGAATCCAGTAAACTTAGTTTAGCTCCGCTAAATAATACAACTAGTATCAGTCCAGTTAATCAGTATCAGTTCATCTAATCAGTTCAATTCAGTTATTCAGTTTAGCTTAGTTATTAAGTTCAGTGTCCTTAGGATGGGAGTAGAATTTAGCACCGAGTGAACCCAAGGATGGGAACTCACCTGCCAGTTCAGGGTGTGATTCTTAGCAGTCATCCTTGTGTTCCAGAACTATGTAGCCAGCGTAGGTTGAGACATCTTAACCTGTTAGATTAGGGTTGATGAGGTGGCTTAACCTGTAAGTTTAGGGTTCCCACCGTTCTCATTTGAGTACCTGCCAGTATAGGGTTCGCACAACTGTCCTTACCAGTGGCGCGGTATTGACACCCCTCCAGTCGGGTCAGAGATTGGACCCCAGCTTAGCTATTATAGCATATTTGGGGTATGTCAGTTAGATAACTACTTCCCACAGTTTCAGTATCAGTCTCAGTAAAAGAACTCAGATAGTTCTTCAGGATATCAGGACTGTCAGATACAGTACAGAACTCAGCTAGTTCCATCAGATTTAGGACTGTCAGATACAGTCATTTATGCTATCAGTTATCAGAACTCTTGTTATCAGATATATCAGTTATCAGAACTTATGTTATCAGATATATCAGTTATCAGAATTCAGTTATCATTCATGATATGTTATCAGTAAATACATGTCATCAATATTCATACTCAGTAGTCATGTTATCACAAGCTCAGTTTCAGGACTGTTATATACGGTCAATCAAATCAGTTCTTCATAATCACATCTATCAAAAACAATCATTCCTTTATCAGTAATATAGTATTGTCTCCTAGTATTCAGTAATACAGTATTAGTTCCTCACTTATTAGTGAATTACATATCAATATCCGTAAACTCAGTTATTCAGTATCTCAGCATCAGTAAGCTCATGTTGTCAGTATTTAGACTCAGTAGTTAGTATCACCATGATTTTAGTTGCAATTACGTCTGTATGTATGTATTCTCACGTTCATATCAATCAGCATTGTTCATGCATATAAAACCCTTTGCATTTAGCCTACCTCACTCGTATACTCAGTACATTCAGTCGTACTGACGCATTTGTGCTATAGTGTTTTATTTGACTCCATAGGTACAGATGTAGCAGCCGTAGCATTGCATATTTCAGCAGCCAGTGCTTCTCTTCATTCGAGGAAAATATTATTATTACTTTATTACAGTATCTCAGATTAGTTTTTCAGTTCATGGAGTTAGTTGGAGACATGTTCCTTCAACTCCTTATTCAGTTCAGTTAGAGGCTTCCGGACTAGATGTTAGATTAGATGTTCAGACTTTAGTATTTAAGTTCCTTTTTGGTATTGTTATACCATATTTTTCAGATATGTATCAGTATTGAACCTTATGGCCTTACAGTTTATGTTTCCATATATTTTATGAGATATTATGCAGTTTACAGGTTCAGATATCAGTCATGGGTTATCTTGTGGTCCTTCGGGGTCATGAGCACCGTGTAGCCTTTTGGTTCAAAAAATTGGGGCGTTACTTTGGAACACCAATATTGATGGCCTATGTCTATATTGTGATAGACTACACTTTATGAGATATTATAACTATGCTCCCCAGAAAGAGACGGGATCACTATCTCGATCTTATAGGGAGTATGGTTGTACTTCATATGGAAGTCAAGATGGACATAGGGATAATTGCCCAAATTCCCCCTCCCTCTATTATACTAACAAAAATTCTAGTTCTTCTTATGAGTTTGATAGGTCTTATGGTGAGAAGAAGGAGTAGAAACAAACTGAACCCATTAGTCTTGGAGCAATGCTTCAAACCATTTTGGATCGGGTAGATGAAACGGGGAAGAATATAGAAGACGTGAAAATATCACGTGGCATTAGGATGGGCAAGCATTGATACAAAGAAAATGGGCAAAAAAGAAAATCTTGAAATTACTGTTTCATTGCATATTTCCTAAGAGGAGGTTAATCAAGAAGAGAAACCAAGTTATGATGAGATTGATAGCATGACTCAATAATTTCAAAATCATCCAACTCATATGAGAATGAAGAGGCAAAAATAAAAAAAATGGTACTAGAGTCAAAAGGAGAATCAATGCATACCTCTTATGATGAATCTTGTTCATTTCGGGGTGAAAATGCTATGGAGGAAGAAATTCCAAAATTAGGGGTTGTACCTCATTCAACCATCTTTTTAACATTGCGCCTCAAGGATGTGATAAAAATCTATTTATCGAGTCAAATAATGGATAGTGGGGAGACGAAGTATGATTCCTATATTTTGGACTTTTAAATTTCGAAGAAGCACATGGAACCCAACCCATCATTATCCAAGGAACTCAACTTCAAATGTACGAGGAATGGCCTATTTATGTGTTCACTTTCACCCAAGGAACTAATCTGAAGCGTTATGTGAAGTTGGGTAAAATATTCAAATCTTCAAAATGGTGAGATCGAGGGTTACTCGCCATGTTTTACCATATTCTAAGTTTCACCTTGGAAGATCTGAATCTTTTTCCCCTCTGCCACTCATTTAATATTGAACGAAAATTGGGACATAAGTTCAAATTATCTAAATGGAAACACAAAAAAGTGGTGGAGGTGTTGTGCCATGATGTTAACCTAAGCACTCGATGGGAGGCACCCCATCATGTCACAAAAAGTGTCCCGTATCCTTTTAGTTATGTAGGATAAGTATATTTTATTTTTGTGTTTGATCATGCCTAATCCATGAAAAATTGATTTCTAGGAGAATTTTTGATTGAAATCGGAAAAGGGAATTGTGAAATTGGCAAGTTTGGACTAATCAAGAAATGCAAAAAAACCCAGTTATTTGGTCTCAATTACCGCGATCGCGGTCTATTCAGTTTAAATGAACCATCTAACTGCCCATTTCCCCATACTCTTTCTTTAATTTCTCTAAAAAATTATCTCTAATTTATAGCATTACATAGTGTATTAAATCATCAATCCACCCTCTCGTGTCATCAGATCTACTAAGTTGTCTTAACTCCCTCAATTTGGATACAATTATATGCTAAGAACTTGTAATATAGAAAAAGGTCTAAAATAGTGTTTTCATTGCTACCTATATGCTTAGTTTTAATAATTATTGTGATTAGCTATTCTAGTTGGAGTACACGCTGATGGAGAAGTCTTGAGTACCCAAGTTTATGCTTTAAACAGTCAAAGCAATTATGTGCACCGTATGTTTGAGATAATGCCCCAAAGAGTCCATCCTAATTCTTTCATGTTTAGGGGTTGTAATCACGCGTTCTAAGTTTTAATACATTGCTTATAATGCTGCTATGCCTAGTTTAAATGAGGGATTAGAGGTTAAAATTGCATTTCAAAGTAATGTGCAGAAACTGTCAACTCGGTCTCAGGTACTGCGATCGCGGTACCGATGACCGCGGTCGCATCACCGTAGTCACGGTCAACACTCTGTGATCGCCATACCTGATAGAATATTTAGGCAGATTTCAAAACTTCTTCACATCCCTCACTGGCCCCACAACCTTTATAACACTACCAAAGGAGCTAACCTATTTAATTAACATATTTTCGGTATGATAATACAAATGTTGGCCTAAGTTGCATTGTCTATAGGTTTTCAGCTTAAAAATTTAGAGATTTTGATAATACTCGATTCATGGCCACACAACGTCAGCACACCTACTACGATGATTACCAAAGGACTAAGCTACTCTCTAAAAGGGGTACTGGCTTAGACAAGGTGAAGGATAAGCTCCCAGAATTCTACTCCAGACTCACTGCCACTCGGTGGATGTTTTTCTCCCCAAAACCCTACTATGCTAATGAGCAGTGAGTGTGTGAGTTCTACATAAACCTCAGTATAATGTCTCTCATGAACCCAATGTTTACTATTTGGTAAGAAGGTAAACTTCAGAGCAGAGACAGTTAATGTAGTGTATGGGCTCCCTGGTACTGACATGGATCAATTTCATGCAAGAGCATATGATTTAGAGACCCAGATGTCCAACATATTATGTTCAGGAAAAGCAGTTCCCTATTCTATCACTAAGAGTGATATTTTGATTAAGGACTTCACAACGGAAGCCAGGCGTTGAATGAACTTTGTATGCAGCTGAGTATCGCCATGCACCCATATAACCATTGCCATAGATTTGAGAGCTCGGATGGTGGCTTGAATCCTATCTAGCATTAGTCTCAATGTGGGCGAGATTGTTCTTTTAGAGTGGAAGTATTTTCAGACTCATGGAGGTAGAAACCTTCTTTTCCCTTCCCTTATCACTGAGCTTTACAAAAGGGCAGGAGTGGAAAAATATTCTAAAGATACTTAGGTGTGTCCTGGATCCCTCATCTACCCACTTAAATTCAGAGGTGAGGGTGCCTCAGGTCATAATAAGAAGAGAAAAGTGGACACAGAAAAATCAGTCCAAGAGGATATAGATTCTTGTAGACCTTTGTCAGCCAACCCCTTCGATATATCTCAGGTTAAATAAAGAAGGTTAGGGAGTTAGTATCCATATTACCTCAGGGACCATGAGAGTCATCTATCACTCCCCACTCATATGTAACTAAGTCTAATTATGACATATATCGTAAGGAGTAAAAGAAGAAGGGATCCACTATTGCCAGTTTAGAGAGTGCCTCTTCAACCTTGGTGGGATCACATAGAGAACTCAAGGAGTCACATGAGAAGATGGTGAAGAGAGAGAAGAAAAGAGACAAATTCTTTAAGAAGTTGTGGAAGGGGGTGAAGGGCATTTTTAAGGTGCTCAAACCTAATGAGTGACTACCTTCACCAAGGTTGGACAATAATGATGAGTCCCATACTGATTAGATGGCTGATGATGCTGGTAGTGATGGTGTAGAGTCAGTAGGAGAGAGCATCTCTTAAGGCAGATTTAGGGAGACCCCTATTACCTTTGTTTTATTACACATGCAGTGAGGACACTACATTCCTTTTTAGTTGAGGGTGCCCCCGAATTTGTAGTGTTTTGATGTTATGATGCTTGACATTTCTTTTTATGTTAATTGTTTTGAGATGATATTTTGGATATTGTTCTTATTTGGTTCTGAGATGCTAGACTTTTGGGTACCCTGATGGTACCCACATTTTATGGATTATCATGTTTTTCTTTTATTTTTAGTGTTCTTTTAATGTAATTTTAATTTGATCTTGGGGATGCATGACTAACTTTTCCCTATGATGGATTGAGTGATGAACATTCTTAAGGGTAAAGCATCGTGTTTGGGATTTAAGGCATAGGTTCAGGGAAAGTCTGAGTACCCGTTGCATACATGTCAAAAATGCAAGGAAAGTTTGATTACCTATGGCATTGTATGTTATAAATTATGGTGTACATCATTGGCGAATTCTGAGTAGCCAATTGGGTAGTTTTCCCGTTTTGAGCCTCAATGTGAGACTAAGCCTTTGGTTGTTGCCATACTTTAGCAAATTGTGTGTGGTTCTAATGTAAAATGTACAACTATCTCTATCTAAAATTATTCAAAACAAAATCAAGGGCATGGACGTGAGCAATGTTGCAACAAAATATTTTTTCTTTTTTGTGTCTTCGTAAATCCTAACTTATGAATAGAAATAGATACTCCCATTTTGCCTCTCACAGGAGGGATATTTGAGCCCCTTGGTGAATTTTACATGCCATGTGTGGTAAGATTTTGGTATTCATCTCTTGTACACTTGTGTTATCTAGAACTTGTCCTGTTAGTCTTTCAAAGCTAATGTTGATTGTATTTCGTTGGAGAAATTATATTAGGCCACCTTTGTGATTTTGGAAGCTTACTCTAGCCTAAAAAGCCTTCCCAAGTATGAATATAATCTTTAGTTGTGTACTTTGAGACTTTGGACATTTCTTTGGCAAACGCATTACAAGCCGTAAACCATTCTTTTAATTCCACTTTTGAACCATACCCTCCTTGAACTTGAAAATGTAATTCGAGGCTAAATCCTTAAGTTGGGGGTGGTAAAGATTGATGGAAGTAATTTTGGTGCCATAAAGATGAAGTTATATGTATAATATGCCTAGACAGTTACAGAACTCTGTAGAACTCATTCAGTTATCAAACTCAGGAAAAACTCAGTAAGCTCAGTATCAGTCCAGTCTAGTTCAGTATACTCAGTTTAGTGTTTTTCAGTTGGGAGTAGGATTCAGCACCGAGAGAACCTAAGAATGGGGGCTCACCTGCCAGTAGAGGGTGTGATCTCTAAAAGCAATCCTTGCATTCCAGAACTATGTAACCAGCATAGGTTGAGACATCAAAACTGCCAGTTGAGGGTTGATGTGGTGTTTTAACCTGCCAGTTAAAGGTTGATGAGGTGTTTTAACCTGCCAGATGAGGGTTCTACCATTCTCATTATAGTACTTGCCAGACGAGGGTAACTCTTCAGTGTCTTTACCCATGGCACGGTACTAAAACCCTTCCAACTGGGGTCATAGGTTGGACTCCAATTCAGTTATCTTATCTTATTTAGGGTAGGTTAGTTAGATGATTACCTCACACAGTCTCAGTTTCAGTCTTCAGAATAGAACTCAGTTCAGTTCTACAGAATTAGGACTGTCAAATACAGTTAATCAGTTATCATTAACGGCCCAAAATGAACGGCCAGCTGCTATTCTAGCCTATCCAGTGTCCAATACTATTGCAGCCAAGATTTAGGACTTCACCCAAATGAATCCTTCCTATTCTCAGGATCTAAGATAGAAGAGGATCCATAAGAGTTCCTCAATTAGGTTAAGAAAGTCATAGGTATCATGGGAGTGACTTCCAATAAGAGTGTTGAGTTAGCCGCCTATAAGCTACAAGATGTAGCTCATACGTGGTTCAAGTAATGGAAAGTAGACAGGGGAACAGATGCAGAGCCCATAGAGTGGGAAGAGTTTGCTACTATTTTCCTAGAGAGATTCTTTCCCTTAGAGTTGAGGGAAGCTAAGGTGTTATAGTTCATTAATCTCAGGTAGGTCATTATGAATGTGAAAGAGTATTCCATCAAGTTTACTCAATTAGCCAGGTATGCTCCCCATGTAGTAGCAGACAGTAGGTCCAGAATGAGAAAGTTTGTATTTGGGATATCATATAGTATGGTTAAGGAGTGTAGAACAATGATGTTGATTAAGGAGATATACATATACAGTCTCATGGTCCATGCTCAGCAAATAGAAAAGGCTAAGATCAGAGAGAGAGAGAGGTAGAACAAGAAAGCTAGAACAGATAGCATTAATTTTAATCAGCCTAAGTCAGAGGGCGGTAACCGTTCACAGTTTCTCCCAAAATCTTCAGTTCCAGCTCCGTCCTTAGCCACTTATCTAGTACCTAAGTTCAGAAATGCTAACAATAATATGGCGCCAATATATAAATCCTAAGGTAGCGTTAGCAGTGCTTGAACAAATCCTCTTTGTCAGCATTATGGAAAGAACCACAAGGGTGTCTGCAGGCTGGCTGTGATTGTTTGTTTTGGGTATGGCAAGCCAGGACACAGAGTCAGAGATTGTCCTCAGTCTATTTCTCAGGGTCAGCATAATCATCTTTCAGCTTAGTTCGGTCACCCGAATCAGTAGGGTGCTGCTTCTAGTGCCATCAGTAGGCAACGCCCAAACAGGCTTTATGCACTTTAGTCTAGACAATATCAAGAAAATTCTCCTGATGTAGTCACTGGTACACTATAGATCTTCCATTTACATGTTTATGCCTTTCTAGATCCGGGATTTTCTTTATCTTTTGTAACTCTCTATATAGCCATTAACTTTGGAGTCAGTACAACAATCTTAGTAGAGCCTTTCTCAGTTTCTACCCCAGTAGGTAAATCTATCATAGCCCGATGGGTATTTAGGAACTGTCCGGTTATGATATCTCAGAAAGTTACTTCAGCAAACCTTGTAGAGCTAGAGATAGAAGATTTTGATGTAATTCTTGGCATAGATTGGCTCCACTCATCTTATCCTTCAGTTGATTGTAGAAATAGAATAGTTCATTTTTATTTCCCAAATGAACCATTTCTTAAATGGAGGGGTAGTACTACAGCGCTTAAGGGTCAGTTAATTTCATACCTTAGAGCAAAAAAAATAATATCCAAGAGATATATCTATAATCGTGTGCTAGTCAAAAACTCTAACTCAGAAAATCCCAGTCTTGAGACAGTTCCAGTAGTAAATGAATTCTCAAATGTGTTTCCCAAATATCTTCCTGGAGGTCCTCCTATTAGGGAAATAAATTTCGGAAGACTTTCTTCCAGACACTCAGCCTATATCCATTCTGCCATACAAAATGACACCAGCAGAACTTAGAGAGTTAAAAGACCGGTTGAAGGATCTCCTAGATAAGGGATTCATCAGACCCACTGTTTCCCCGTGGGACGCACCAGTTCTATTCATGCGTAAGAAAGATGGTTCTCTCAGAATGTGTATTGAGTACTGTTAGTTGAAAAAAGTCACAGTCAAGAATAAATATCCATTTACTAGAATCGATGACTTATTTGACCAACTTCATGGCACCAGTTACTTTTCTACGATATACCTCAGAGTCAGAGAACGTGACATTCCAAAAATAGCTTCAGAGCCCGGTATGGTCACTTTGAGCTTTTAGTCATGTCCTTTGGCCTTACAAATGCCCCAGCAGATTTCATGGACCTAATGAATTACATGTTCAAATAGTATTTGGACATGTTCATTATAGTCTTCATCGATAACATTCTTGTCTATTCCTATGGTAAGAATGACCACACAGAACACTCAAAATTGTACTTCAGTCTCTCAAAACTCATCAGTTGTTCACTAAATTCAGTAAGTGTGAATTTTGGCTAAGGTTAGTAGCATTCCTTGGTCATATTATTTCCGTTGATTGCATTAGAGTTGATACTCAAAAGACCGAGGCAGTGAGAAACTGGCCTAGACCCATCTCTCCATTAGATATATAGAGTTTCTTAGGTTTAACTGGCTATTACCATCAGTTTGTTGAAGGGTTTTTGTCAATTGCATCCCCCATGCCTAGATTGACTCAAAAGAAAGTCCAGTTTCAGTGGTCAAATTCTTGAGAGAAGAGTTTTTAGGAGTTGAAGACTCAACTCACCGCATCCCCAATTTTGACTCTACCAAAAGGTTCAGACGGGTTTGTTGTGTACTGTGACACATCTAGAGTAGTTTTGGGTTGTGTACTTATATAGAGAGGTAATTTCATAGCCTACTCCTCCAGACATCTTAAACCTCATGAGAAGAATTAGCTGACTCATGATCTCGAGTTAGCAGCTATAGTATTTGCCTTAAAGATTTGGAGGCATTACTTGTATTGGGTGCATGTTGATGTGGTCACAGATCACAAAAGCCTTTAGTATGTGTTCTCTAAGAAATATTTGAATTTTCATCATACAGATTTATTAAAAGATTATGACATGAGTGTTTTGTATCACCCGGGCAAGGCTAATTTAATGGTTGATGCTCTCAGTAAACTGTCTATGGGTAGTGTTGCTCATGTGGAGGATAGTAAGAAGAAGTTAGTTCAGGAAGTTCATCACCTTACCTGACTAGGTGTCTGCTTAGTCAATTTAGTATAAGGTAGTGTGTGGGTTCAAAACAGTTCTGAATCCTCTCTAGTTTCTGAGGTGAAGGAAAAATAGGATAGAAATCCCAGTCTTGTTAAGCTGAAAGAGTCAGTCAGAGATCAGAAAGTAGACTTTTTCTCCCAAGGGGGAGATAGTGTGTTGCGCTGCTAGGGTCATTTATGCATGCCATCTATAGATGACTTGAGGCAACAAATTCTTGCAGAAGCACATGGTACGCGTTACTCTATTTATCAAGGGACCACTAAGATGTACCACGATCTGTAGGAGATCTATTGGTGGAATAGGATGAAGAGGGATATTGTAGAGTTTGTAGCTAAATGCTCTACATGTCAGCAAGTTAAGATTGAGCACTAGAACCTAGTGGATCCATGCAGAAGTTCAGTATTCCCACATGGAAATGGGAAAAAGTGAACATGGACTTTGTGATGGGTTTGCCTCGTACTCATTGTCATCATGATTCTATTTGGGTTATCATAGCTAGGACGACCAAATCAACTCATTTCTTGGTAGTTCATACTTTCTATTTAGGCTAGGACTACCCCAAACTCTATATCAGAGAGTTGGTCAGGTTCTACGAAGTTTCAGTATCCATTATCTCAGATTGAGGTAAGTTTACCTCTTATTTTTGGAATGCGTTTCAAAAGGGTATTGGTACCCAAGTTCATCTCAGTACAACCTTCCACCCCCAGAAAAATGGTCGAGAAAAAAGGACCATTCTAACTATAGAAGATATACTAAGAGCATGCGTTGTCGATTTTAAAGGTAGTTGGGATGACCACTTTCCTTTGATCAAATTCGCATATAATAACAGCTATCATTCCAGTATTCACATGGCCCCATTTAGGCTCTCTATGGTAGGAGATGTAGATCTCCAATCAGTTGGTTTGAGATAGGTGAGTCCTCAATAATAGGGCCCGGCATAGTGTTCAATGCCTTCGAGAAGGTTCAATTAGTCAGAGAAAGATTTAGGGATACCCAGACCCGGCAGAAAACCTATGCAAATGTGACGAGAAAGAATCTTGAGTTTGAGATCGGTGATTTTGTGTTCTTGAAAATCTCTCCTATGAAAGGGGTAAATAGGTTCAGCAAGAAGGGAAATATCAGTCCTTGATATGTCGGTCCTTACGGAATTCTCAGTCATTTCAGAAAGGTAGCTTATAAGTTTGAGTTGCCTTCAGATCTAGACTTAGTGCATCCAGTATTTCATGTCTCCCTACTAAAAAAAATTCATTGGTGACCCAGCAGTCATAGTTCCCGTAGTGGATGTAAATATTCTGAATGATTTCTCTTTTGAAGAGGTTCCAGTACAGATCCTTGATCATCAGATTCGAAGACTGAGGAACAAAAAAGTTCCCTTGGCCAAAGTTCTTTGGCATAAGCAATCCGTTGAGGGAGCTACTTGGGAATCAGAAGCATCTATACGGACCAAGTATCCTCACCTCTTCTCCGCAACCTCAGATACAGCTTAAGGTAACTGTCTTTCTTAGCTTTACTCAATTCTATGTTAAGCTATAATTATAACTTGGTATCCATTACCATTTCATATTCATTCATACATTCATGAATCAATTCAGTCATGTACTCATGCATTAGATATGCATGTTCAGTATGAAAATTTTGCTTATCAGTGCTTCAGTCATGTATTCCATGCATCAGATATGCATGTTCAGTGTAATAGCTCAGTTTGGCAGTAGTTCAGTCATGTAGTCATGTATCAGATAGGCAAGTTCAGTGTGTAAACTCAGTCTATCAGTGTCTCAGATTAATTAGTCTTATTCGAGGACAAATATTTCCAAGGGTGAGATATTGTAATACCCCGTATTTTCATAGCTTAAGATTAACTCTCAGTTCATGAGTTATCAAACATAAACATTTTGAAATGCTCATTATTTTTGAGTTTAGAGCTTGCCATTGCATAGAAAATTCAATAATTTTTCCAATGATATAAAATTTGCCCAAATTCGATAAATGGGTAAAACATTATGGCAATTCTAAGTTTCAGTCGTTAAACACCATCATTTTGATCACTAGCGCATTGCGAAGCCAGTCTAAATGACAATTTTCAAATTCCAGTGTGACTTCATGATTTCACTGCATCACGGATGACTTTTAATTCCCAATTGTCTAATTACAGTAAGGGACTGCGATATGATTTGTCAATTTTCAGTAAAGCAACGTGATTTTACCGTGTCACGCCAAGCTTCTAGGTCTCATCCAAGGTGGCAACGTGATACCACTGCATCGCGCCACCATGCATTTTTCTAGTTGATAATTTCTAGAGACACGATGCGATAGTGACACGTCGCGCCAAGGGTAAAAATTAGGACATTTTAGTTAATTCTGAGATTTAATTTCAAAGGACTTTTAGGTCTTTTTCCCTCATTTCAGTCATCCTAAACACGGTATTAAAACCCTAAATAGCCTATTATACCATTATTTGCTCACTTATCTCAAGAAAAAAAAGCTTTCTCTCAAAACTACAAACCCTAGCTTCAAGAATCAAGGTCAAAACTCAAGAATTTCTTCAAGCCCCTTCAAGAACTCATAACCCAAGGTATGTTAGGTGTTCATCTATGGGTTCCTTTAACACATAGAGTCCATGAATCCATTTTCAAAATACAAAATTGTTGAATTATGAACTTCCATGCTCGAATTGAATTGAAATTCATGTTCATGTTATTGTTGTGTTTTAGTCCATGATTAAATCACATGCTTTTATGAAATAAATCATTGTATGCATTGAATTACATGATCTTTATGATAAGCCATTCAATTTTCTAGTTTATTAATGTAGCCATGATAACTATATGTTTTGATTATTGTATAACCTAAGCATGCTCCCCATGTGTTTGATAAAATGCCTATGTGAATTAAATAGTGTCATTATAACTTGATAGCAAGGATTCCCCATTTATGTATAAGTAGATGCATTACAAGTTTTTGATTAAATGCCTCTATGAGTGAACTATGGACAAGTGTACATTGTTATTATTTTCAAGAGTTTATTATGTTTTATTTTTCATGCTATCGAGTCCTGGCGGTATTTAATACCCAGAAATTTAGTTGTGTGCCTAGAGCCAATGTCAGTTACAGAATCTTAGTCGGGTCACGATTAGTAGTACTCTTAGTTAGTTACAAAACTAAGTAGAACTCAGTGAGTTATCGAACTCAGGAAAAACTTAGTAAGCTCAGTATCAGTCAAGTCTAGTTCAGTATACACAGTTCAGTGTCTTTCAGTTGAGAGTAGGATTTAGCACCGAGTAAACCCAAGGATGGGGGCTCACCATCCAGTTGAGGGTGTGATCTCTAAAGCAAATCCTTGCATTCCAAAACAACATAGCCAACATAGGTTGAGATATCAAACTTATCAGTTAAGGGTTGATGAGGTGTTATAACCTGCCAGATTAGGGTTCCACCGTTCTCATTAGAGTACCTGCCAGATAAGGGTAACTCTTTAGTGTCTTTACCTATGGTACGGTACTGACTCCCTTCTAACTGGGGTCACTGGTTGGATCCCAACTCAGTTATCTTATTTTTTTGGGGTATGTCATTTAGATGATTACCTCTTATAGTGTCAGTTTTAGTCTTCAGAATAAAACTCAGTTCAGTTCTATAGAATCAGGACTGTCAGATACAGTCAACCAGTATCAGTAAATCAGTTATCAGTAACTTTAGATATCAGTTACTCAGTATCAGAATTCAGGACTTAGCTTCAGACAATCTTAGTCACAGTATTTATCTATATGCACATTAGTGCACACTCAGTATTTATAGTAGTATCAGTTATCCATGTACGCTCATGTTCAGTTAATCTATATCATGCAGTCAGTTATTGTCCATGCATATGAACCCTTGCATTTAGTCTTACCCCATCTAGCATACCAGTACATTCCACGTACTAATTCATACTCTTTCTTTGCTCTATGATGTCTTATATCATAGGTTCGGACACTCAAGTTTCTTATCACGCATAGATAGATTCAGATTTAGCCAGCAGTAATAGATTAGCAGTGAGTCCTCATCATTTGAGGATATTCTTTTATTTCATTATTTCAGTAGACTCAGTATTTTAGTAGATGAAGTTAGTTAGGGGATTGTCCCATCAACTCCACATTCAGACAGTTCAGTTTAGAGGCTTTTTAGACTAGTTTTTAGACAGTACTCAGTTTCACAGATTTTTACTACAGTTTGATATTTCAGCAGTATTTCAGATATTTGAACCTTTTGGCATTTCAGCCTATTATTCTGCATTTATTTCACTATATTATTCAGTGCTCACAGCAGATATTAGTCATAGGTTATCTTATAGTCCTTCGGGGTCATAAGCACCGTGTAGCATTTGGGGTACAGACTTGGGGCATTATATCTTTGGACCACCGCTGGTGGTGGAGGAAGAATCTCTAGCTCAGGTACATAAATAGGGTCTAAGGAAGGCATCCTATCCTAGCCCTTAGTTGGGGCATATCACTAGGTTGTCCATGACCTCTAGATCTTCCAAGAACAGGAGAAAGTTTCCTGGGATCAGTTTTGGGACCCTTATCTCCTATAGAAATAGCATGTTTTCTGGCCATCTGTGAAAGAATAAGGTCAAAGAAATACTCTGTAAACCAGCTCAAACTTTTAGCAAAATATGAGTGAAAAAAGTGATGAACTCCTAAGAATGTCCCATAGCTCCCTAAAGATAGGAAATGGACATCATCATTCCGTTTCACAGGACTCTACTAGAAACTTACTCTTGTACCAACAATAACGGTGAAACTTGGCTCTGACACTAATTTGTCATGACCTAAATTATGAATCATGATGGTACTTACTAAATCTCGCCAGAAAGAAAGTTGAACCCTAACCCAGAGCTAATACAATGGGTTAATTTGGGAGGAATTGCCCAACATTGGCTAAATTCAATGAACACAAGTTATAAATAAACTGTGTTCTAATAGATAAAATAATAAACACATGAATACCAATCCCATGACCTGGTAGAGCCAGTAAAAGAGCATTTAATAGTATGAATAATACAACCCAATAGATTTAGAATATAGTCAATACATCTGTGTTGATACAAAAGGCTGAATACTAATAAGATCAAAGAAAATAGATGACTTGGAACTCCAAGAGATTACCCTATCTCCAAAAGATCAACTATGCATGAACAATGATCAACAATGACAGCTAGTACTCAAATATACACCAAAAAAATATAGAAGTCTAGTATGAGTACCTAAATAATGGGTACTCAGTAGGCATCATCGGCTGACTAAGCTATGTCATGATATAAAGATGATAAAATGCAAGATAACTTAACTAAGTCAAGATACAGAATCAAACCTAAATTATCTCTATCACCACTATGAAAAACTAGTACATAAATTGAAATAAGAATGAAAACATAATTTAAACAATGAAGCAAATGCACACATAACTATGAAATTGGCTTCCATATGCAAATTGGTGCAGAAAAGTAAAGAACCCTTCACATCCTCCCATACTACTGGAGACTACAACCATTAGAAAGGTAAAGCAATCATTCGACATTTTAACAATCTTTATCATAAATTAATAATCTTTCCACAATTCACCATCATCCAATACTATGCCATCATTAAGAAATTAACCAACATTATTCCACAAACCACTATTCAACCATTAGCCATATTTTATCATTAGTTTTAGTCATCAACTAGTTATCATTTAGCCACTATTCACCATTTTATCAACTAGGCATCCTTTATGACTAGTCATTGTAAAATCAGCTAACCACCATTTTTCATGCCATAATACACCATGTGATAGTTATATATACATATACATATATCTGGAATCCCACTAATATCTATAATCATCATCCAAAATTAAATCAAAAATCTGCATCATCAAGACTCAAAATCAAACCTATTATAAATAATAACAATACTCAAAATTGAACCGGTCATAAATATCAACAAGACACAAAATTGAACCGGTCATAAATATCATTAGGTCTTTGAATTAAATCGGTCATAAATATCATCTAGAGTCTGAATTTACTAGGTCAAAAATATCATCATCACCACTATAGCATAATCAATAACATTAATAAAAATGTAATCATTCTTTATATTTACGAACAATATCATCAAATGCCATGATTTCTCAACATAACCTCAATAACCTTTCCTAGAGTATGATAGGCATAAAGGTTAACCTAATCTAGCATGAATTATAGCCTAAGTTAGGTTTAGAGTCCATTCTAATTCTAAAATTCCAATTTAGACAAATTTCTACCCGAACTAGGCTAAAGGTATCCAATTTCACTTTTAGATGTCAAACAAGACTTAATTATCCTTAGGATGGAAAGTTTTCCCACCACATGAGTAACTAGGTTCATTATGCCTAATATGAGTAATCTAAGTCATCCCCATGCTAAGCATGAGGAACAAACTCCAATTCACCTAAAGCATAAGGGAACAAGCCAAAGGATTCAAGCTTATGGTGTCAAAATAACCTAAATGGCTCAACTAATCTCAAGTCCTAAAATTTATAAAACTAATACCTATACCTTTATAAATCTAATATGATATAATAATTATACTATAACATACCTCAATCTAACAAGGGACAAACCTAGCCTACCTCGACGCCAAAGAAAAGCTCACAAACTACTAAACCTTTATTTTTATTTTTCGAGAAGCCTATTTATGATGCCAAGCTATCATAAATACATTCTACCCATCAATACAAAAATACTGATACCCATATTACACCATTGTGCTTCGGGTCCAAAAATCATGGCAAAATCCCCATATGGGTCCCACTCATGGAAAATCATATTTTTGAGACCCACTCAACATGATATAAAGATCATAGAATCAACAACCTCAAAAACAGGTGAAAACCATGCTAAGCTTGGGGCTAAATCAAGCCCTAAAGGATTTGGGACTTTGGTCAAATAATCAAGAAATCCAAGTATTAATTTGAAGGATTCTTACCTTAAATCTAAAGATATTTGTGAAAATATATGTTAATATAGCTCCCAAGTTACCCCCAAGGCTTAATTTAAATTTAGCATACTATTTTAGTTTTTTGGATCTCAAGAATGAGTGACAAATAGCCTAAATCATAGCTTAAAGGGTAATTTATACCCATGCCAAGTACTCAGATACTGCAATCGCACAACTAGGTATGTAATCTCAATACCTGGATATAGAAGTAGATATGGAGATCTCCGTAACTCTTGGTGTGATCGCACTACTTGTTGTCACCATAGCTTAAAACTGAAACTTAAAAATTTTCCATGTTTATGTTAATGCATCGGGATTTATTTGAAATCTGATAAATGTAAATGAACTATGTAAACACACTAAATTCAACATTTTAGATGTAATGGAAAAGTCCTATTTTTCATCTGATGTTGTTTTGACCAAATATGGGCCCCACACTCATATTTCAAATTTTCTAACTTTTTGACTATAGCTCAAAATAAGCTTGGGTGCTTTGGGACCCAAACCAAAGGTCTAGTTAGCCTAAATAGATATTTTAGAACTATTGGCACAGTTGGGATTTGCATTCTAGTCCATTTCATAAAAGTGTTTGCCCGGTGGCCATTTGAAACCCACGAAGACTTCAAAATAAAATGAGCTCTAAAAATCAAATGAACTGCCAAGTAACTAAACTATTAGTCCCAAAAAGTCATAAATTACATGGGGGAACTATGGAAAAGCTCTTATGGAGAAAATAAGTGGAATATGGAAAATGACCTAAAGGGTCATGATAGTAGAGTTTCACTTGGTCATGCTCTTATCGGTGTGATATCAGGGTGTCTTAATTTGGATTTCCATGTATCAATCATTCTCGATTTAGTTAGTGTCTAGTTGGTTGTTGAGGTTGAGCTTTGGATATTTGAGAAATAAAGTAAGAAAGTTAATTAAAAAAGGAATACGTATTGAAAATCCCTTGGAAATGTTGTTTCTTCTTAGAGGTTATCTGGGGAGTCTTTCACGGAGCATATGGGTCTAGTACCTTATCCCTTTAAGATTTTTTGATCTTTTTATCCATTAACTTTTGTAGATGAAACTACTCTTAATAGTGGATATTATAATGACCCTTTTGGTCATTTCCTTGATTTACACATATTTTTGACATTTCAAGTCTTGTCATACTGGCTATAGGTCATTTATGACTTGTCAAAACTTTTGGTTTAATAATCGAGCAGTTCATTTGGGTTTTAGGTTCATGTCCTTTTTGTAGAGCTATCACTATTAAGAAATTTATCATGGACTAAAACTCTTAGTAAATGACCCTAGAGGAATATTATGGCATTGCCATCATATCTGGAATGTTGATTTTAGACTAGGGGGACCCTTGGTTTAGGTCCTAAGGCTTTCAGACTCATTTTGACTTTAAGGATAGAATCTACGAAATGGAACTATAGGTGTTGTGAGACCCCAGGTGTTGTGATACCCCATAAAACATCTATGAATTTATTTTTTACCCTCCCCTATTTGTAGTATCAATTTTTAACTTGAATTGTGTTTAGGGATACTAAAAGGGTAATTTGAGAAAGTTTTGAATATTTAGGATGGGTTCAGGGTCATTTTGGGACTCCGAGCCTGTGAGGGTCCGTGATAAGGCCATCTCATAGAGGTTAAACTCCATAATATTAGCGTGGCATGGAGGCTAACCTTCACAATATTGGCGTGCCATGCCATTATTATAATTTTATTCAATTTTTTTCATATGGGGTGAGGAGTTTTTGTTCTTTTTAGCCCTTGTATGACCTTATAACATAAAATAACCCCATTCCCTTTAGTTTTCAAAAATCAACTCATTCTCTTTCTCTACTAAACTAAAATCCCAAGAACATCCAAGGGTTTTACAGTGAATTCATCATGAGAGCTCTAAACTTCTAATTGGCATCGATTTCTTGTGTATTTCAGGCACGTTTCTCTTCCCTTAACTTGAATTTTATATTTTTGCATTAATTGAATGGATTTTAATGTGATTTAAGCTATGGGTTTTGAAATTCGGTTGAGGGATTTTGATTGTTACTGATTGAATTGCTTGTCCCATGTTTTAAATTGATTATTCATACTTTAAATTGATATTTTTAGGACTAGATCTATGCATTGTTTAAGTGATTGGAATGGGGGATATAGGTTTCCCCAAATTTTATAAATGTTTTCTTGAAATGGGCATTAACCTCAACCCACTTTATAATCTTGGTTGTAAATGTAGATAACTACATGGTTTAACTTATTTTGAATCCATTCTACTGCATTAAAGGTTAAATAGATATGAATATGGTTTTGGATGGCCTTGGTGGTCTTTGTTTTGAATTTTAAATGTAACTTAGGAGTCCAATTTAGTTATGTGGATTTATTTGACATAAATATATTTGCTTGCAAGTGTATTGGTAAGATGATACTGAGTGGCAAATACCTTGATGAATGACTCTTGGGTTAATGGTTGGTTTATGTGCAAATTGTTTTAATTTGGGATTAAAGAGGATTATGTAGCTCACCATAAAGGTGTAATTCCTAGGAGGATGGAAATTGGAAACCACGTTTGTAGACGCGAATGGTCTATATTACCATGTTCTTGATGCACATTTGATGTATATATTTTGGGCAATCTATTGAATTGATGGCTTTAGCTTTTCCTCGGTTTATCCTTGATTTATGTGGCTAACATACTCTGGGGCCCTTTTATTTGGGGGAGCTAAACCAATATGGACCATGGGTTCCTTTAGGACGGATCGAGCTACACAATTCTGGTAAATCTTTAAATTTTCATGTTCATGATCCTTATCCCTATCCTGACATCTTATATATATGTATATGAATGGGGTGCATATGGTTTCGGACTAGATTTTTGAAATTACATTATTTTATCCTTATTTCCTTAGTTACATGCCATTGCTTATCCCACGGAGCATCCTAGGATGCTACATTGTTTGATGATATAGGGTCTGAAGACTTTTCTATTGCTCATGTGCAGCGTTAGGTGGTTGAGAACAGTTTTTGCATTGCTGTGAAGTGGTGAGCCTCCATTCTTTAAAAGTCCTTGTCATTTCACTATTTTTTCTTTAGTGTCATAGTGATTTCAGATTCTTTTTGGTCATAGTTGGGAGCATGTCCCGGCTTAGATGGTATTTTGGTTTAAGAGGCTTTAATGGAGAAGTGTGGGTTAATTATTATTTTGAAACTTAGAACTTTCACTTAGCTTATTTATATTTTATTTATCTTAATTGGATTCCACATTATTATTATTATTGTGCTCTTGGGGTTAGGCTAAGGAGGTGGTCACCGATCCATGGTTGGCCTGAGATACTCATCACAATTAATCCCAAGTTTGGTTCATGAAAAGATTGGTATCAGAGCACTATTTAGGGTCGTTGGATGTCCACAAAGTCGTGTCGAGTAGAGTCCCTTTTATGGGTGTGTAGCTCACCACACATATAAGGGGGAGGCTACAAGGCATTTAGAAATGTTTTCCTTTCTTGTGTTTTAATTCGGGCTATAGAGTCTAGTATTTTGAAACTTCTCTAACACCTGGCTTTCTAGAATTTTATATCAGGCCTTCCTGAAGATCTAATATTTGTTTAAACTCTACTAGAACCTCTGTTCCACCTAAGGAGAAAGTGGATGGGACTCACCCTATTTATGGAGTGCAAAATTGGTCTAGAGTCCTTACTACTGACTATTTCACCCGATGTGGAGTTCCACCAGTGCCCACTAGTCCTCTTTGAGCTTCCCGAGTTTGTTAAACTTATGCTCAGACTCCTTAGGTAGATTCTCTAATGTAGAATTCCTTCAGTTTATTCATATGCTTTCTTAGTTTATGTAATCGCAGTCTCATCATTCTGACTATACTGGTTCTATTACTCATTAATCTGAGGTCACCCAGGTTGGCTAGTTTTTAAGGTTAAATCCCCGAACCTTTACAGTCTCAAAGGTTGAGGAAGATCCACAAGGGTTCATTAATGTGATGAAAAAAATCTTTAGGGTGATGCATGCTACGAATGTAGAGGGTGTGGAGTTTGATGCTTATCAGTTGAAGGCTATGGTTTATTATTAGTATGGGGAGTGGCAGGTGATGAGGGGTAATGGTGTTGAATAGGTAATATGGGGTGACTTTTTAGGTTCTTTTATTGATCAATTCTTTCCTTTAGAGTTGAGGAAAGCTAATGATGAAGAGTTTGTGAACTTGAAGAAGATGAAGGGGAGTGTGAAAGAGTATGCTCTGAAATTTCAGTAGTTGTCTCGTTATGCTCCAGAATTTTTATCTAATATGAAGTTCCAGATGAGGAGGTTTGCTTCTGGGTTGTCTCGTGATTAGGTGTTGGAATGTAAGGCTGCTATGTAGAATAATGATATGGATATCTCCAGGTTGGTGATTTATATGCTGCAGATTGGGGATGAGAAAAAAAAGTAGGCAGAGATGGGAGAAAGGCAGAATAAGAATTTTAAGTATTCAGAGCAGGGTGCAGCTCAGTAGAATAGTGGAAGATATAGTAGACAGTGAACTAAGAAGATGAATTTCCAAAATCCGCATTTGTCTTCCAGCGCCCCTTATCCTAAGTCTTCAGGTGATCATAATTTCATGCTACCAGTGGTCCTAAGGCATAGGGTTCCTAGTCTTAGGCTAGTGGAGCTCTGTCAGCCCCACCTTATCCTCCTAGCCATTTTTTGTGGGGAACTTCACCATGGATATTGTGAGGAGGGGTGAAATTGTTGCTATAATTGTGGTTATCTTGGTCATATGCAGTGAAATTTTCCTTTATCTAGGATTTACACTAGGCTAATAAAGTTTTGCTTGCCACTTCTTTTAGCTCCTACCCCTAAGGGCTCTATTTCTGGTACCGGCAATGGCCGAAATTGTCTCTATGCACTTGCTACTCGTTAGGATTCTAAGGCATCTCCTAATATTGTTACTACTATGTTACAGATCTTTTCCCTTGATATTTATTTTTTGCTTGATCTGGGTTCTACCCTTTCTTACGTGACCGCTTATGTGGTTGTGCATTTCGGTTTTGGTCCTGAAAATATTTCTAGCTCCTTCTCTTTTTTGACTCCACTGGGTGAGTCCATTGTTGCTTGAAAAATCTACAGGGGTTATGTGTTGTCCATATCTCATAGGAAAACATTGGCGGATTTGATAAAGTTAGATATGGTGGATTTCGATGTTATCAGAAACTCAAGTCTGCTACTTATGGACCCAACCTACAGACCATAGGTACTACTTAGGCCCTATAGGTGGGTCATGTAACTAGCCTTCCATCTGCATTTAATATCTTTTTCTCCTATTCTGCTCTAAACCTTTTTTTTCCTACAAACCAACATAAAAACACATCATATCTAACAAAAAAGACCTAAGAACTTGCATAATTTCCTTATTTTAAGCATCGAAAGTACCATGAAACCATGGCACATCAAAATGCTCAACTTAGAATGTTTGAATGTACTCAGGCAACAAACACATAAGTAAGAACACATGATGCTTAGTTAAAAGAAACCTAAGGCACCTACAACAGTAAACTCAATTTCAGCATAAAACTCTTACCCCCGCCTATTGCAAACATTTCAAAACCACTATGTGGATACATGTAGCGTACTAGTATGACACAGAAGAATTATGTAAAGGCATTAAATTTATAATAAACAACCAAGCATAAATGTAATTTACACTACACAAATAAATAAGAAGTTTGCAATACTATCTATGTACCCCCGTAGAACAAAATACCCAACTTTAATAGTATCACCATACATGTCAATGCAAAGGATTATGTCAAGACATTCATGCTCACAAAAGAAGTTCCAATAATTGTCCATAAAATACCGTAGTCTTGCCCTTATTTTCTCTACACTAGTTTTTTCGACAGTTGCATAAGGGTCACTATAGGACTTTATTAGGATTGTAATTGTAACGCCCAAAAATACACCCTAGATGCCACACGGTGCTTACGGTCTAAAAAGACCACAACCTAACCCATGAACTATGTACCTGTTGCGGTACTAAATAATATACTAATAATAAAGACAAATGAAGAAAATCAACTGATAATGCCATAAGGTTTTAGAAACTAAAAACAATACTGGATCATAGTTCTGAATGTCTAGAAACAAATTAAAAATACTGTTAAAAACAATTAATAAACTGACTATCTGTCTGAATGTCTGAAAGCCTCTAAAACTGACTGACTGTAGAGTTGATGAGACAAAACCCCAAATAACTTCGACTGACTAAAACACTAAAATATTGACATAACTGAAAATAAGATAAACCCGTCCTCGAAGGATGAGGACTCACCACTATTGCTACTGCCGATAAGCTAATTTTCCTAAGCAAGGTCAAGAAACTGAGCGTCTAAACATATGATATTAAACATCATAGCGCAAGAAACGAGTATGCAGTCAATACTTTGAATATACTGGTATATGAGAGAGTTTAGGTTGAAATGCATAGGTTGTATGCATGAGATAATGTCTGACTGGATAGCATGAGATAGCTGAGTATAAATGCATGAAAACTGTAAAATCTGATAATGCATGACCAAGAATAAAACATGTTGTGATATGGTCTGTAAATTGAAATACTAAAACACTGATAACTTTATGCTATGGTTAATAAAACCTGAAACTGAACTCTATACTTAATACTGAATTGAGACTATGGGAGCTAGCTATAATCGATATGCCCTAATATAGTTGGAAGGGTGTCAGTACCATACGAAGGGTACTAATATTGGTTGTGTGAATCAACTAATCTGATAACTCGAATGGTGAGGGTGTCATGCCTAACTGACGGGGGACTCCTCAAAGTATAAGTTGGCACCATAGGTTTGGAACCTAGGGACTGCTACTAATGTCCTATGCCTACTGACGGGGGAGACAAGTTCCTCATGCCTACTAACGGGGGAGATGTCATCCCTACGTTCACTCGGTGCTAAGTTTTACTCCTAACTAGAAGATACAAATTACTGAACTGACCTAAATATAACTAAGCCACTACTGAACATAACAACTAATCAAATAACGATGTCCATGGTCTATCTAAAATCATCCATTATTTACTGGAAACTATGTAAATAGCTAAATTTCAGGTATTCATAACCCCGGAAATAATAAAAAGGACATATAAAAGTTTTGAAACCATAATAGGGAATCATTGTTCAAAAACCCATCACTTTGGAATTTTATCAAACACATGAAGATCAAGACAACAACATGGAGATGCTTTTAAACATGATGAGATAGCTTGATTACATGACAAAAACCATAATTAGGGATTTACATGGAATTCACTTGATATAGGACATGGGTATTTTATCAAAACATGAAAAGATCATAGCATGAACAAAAAATGTCTTAAAGATGAGGGAACAATAAAGTTACATGGCAAAATTCATAACTTGGGGATTCATCATGAAATTAATTGAACATGATATGGGAATTTAAATACTCAAACATGATAGGACTCATTCTACTCAAAAACACATGAAACCATAACTCGTAATTGAAATCAACAAGAGATTCATGGAGATAATTCAACTAGAAACATGTAAAACTCAAAATTTAAATTCAAAAAGGGTTCTTAGGCTACATGGGTAAAAGGGGACCCATGGATGAACTCCCACATACCTTAAATACTTAAATCTTTTAAGGGAACAACTTTTTTGAAAGTTCTTGGATGGTGAAGCCTGAATTCTTGAGTTTTCTTAAAAAGGAGAGGATTTAATTTGATGAACTAGGAGAAATCTTAGGGTTTATTTGAGAGTCAAATTTGAGAATTTGGGCATATAATGCCCTAACTTAAGCTAAATCCTTTGTTTTTATGAATTGGGGCAATGAGAAAAGACAAGGTTACCTCTCAAGAATTGAAATTCATAACTGGAACATTGATTAAGGCTTCACCGCGATGATCCAAGGGCCTCATCACTATTCTACCATGACACACCATAATCGCGGTAATGCTTCGGAATTGAAATCCAAATGTGCCTCAATTCTCGCCCAAAAAATCCAAAACTTTCCCGAGACATGCTCTTTACAGCCCTGAACATGGATTAACTAAAAAAGCTACATCTCAGGGTCGGGAAGGTCATTTTAATACTCATCAAAGGTAAGAGGATAAAAACAAGGATAAGTCCTCAACACTTAGCTAAATTTTTAGGCTTTAAGACTCGTATGAATGTATTATAAGATGAACTGATCTAAGACTCATACAGGGTATTACTGTAATGTAGGCTTGGGGGGTAGGTATGGTATATTTGGGATATAGTGACTCATCCTCCTCAACACTACACTTATATTTTAGACTCCACATCTTAACCATTTTCTTCTATTTCTCCATTTTTCTCTTTTATTGATTTTTTAGATTAGGTGTGGTTTTCGTTTATTAAATTGTTTTTTTCCATTTTTTTGCTCATCTTTATCTTTTTGTTTTTTTCTATCACACCTACCCTTTCTTTTTATTTTACTTTAAACACCCTTCTACATACCCAATTTTTATAATGCACCCCTATGATTGCCACCTTCAACTTAGGCGATTTGCCTGAGTTGAGGTGCACAATGTCCAAGAGGGACCAGGCCTAAAATAGGTTCATTGTAATCAATTAGGAAAGTGAAATAGTAAAAACAATAAAATAGGTCAATGTAGCATCAAACCAAGTATCAACAAATACTTATTCACTTTGGACGATCATTTAGGCTAAAAGTTGACGAAGTTAAAAACGACTTATAATCATGTCCTAACAATTTATCCTAAAACCTTGGAATGACTAACTGGGAAAGTTTTGAATTAAATACATACAGAAAACTAGGTGGATGCCTCATACATATGGTACATGTTTATATCACCAGCTACTACATATCCAGTTCATGCAATGCTAATCTATGGTTATTTTTTCCCTAATACTAATTCCATGAAAAGATTCAAATAATGGTCAAACTAATATTTATATGATATAGTTCACAAAAATTTTTAAGAGGTATCATTTATTATCTCAAAACAGTTCAAAATACAAAACAATTGTCAACTTCACTTAGGTTGCTTATTTTTCTCCCAATTGAATACAAATAAAACATAACACATACAAAAAACTACAATACAGCCTAAACATGCCGGTTCAACTGGAAAATTGTAGTCAATTAAAAAACATAGCAAGAAAAACTCACGACAAGGTGTACGACCATTGTCCCTATTAAATTCTATAAAATAAACATAACAAGGTGTACGACCATACCTGGGGCACTGTAGGCATCCAAAGATGACTCGCACCAATTTGGGGATCTCGTGGCTTATGTGTAAAAGGAGGTGGTAGGGCATGACTAGAAGAGGCACCCGCTGCCATCTGGGCACATCTATTCGCATCCACCATATGGTAAACATTTTAATCTGCAGTGATATTTTCATAGCCTGCAGATAATCCATCCCAAGGTCTTTTAACTCTAACTTATATCCTTTCTTGGCCCCAATAATTAGGGCCTCATCATCATCTGCAAACAAATCAAACACTATGGGTGCTAGCCTAGGAAGTAGTTATGTGAAAGTAGAGATAACGAGAAGGATTATCAGAATATGGCTCTCAGCTAATGATATCACCTTCGATCGTAATATGTATACTCTTTGCGTAGGCCTAATAAATTAGGCACCTGGACTGCATGAAGTCGTGCATGCATCTGGGACTCAAAGTTGTCTATATACATGTGTAGACCTTTTATGAACCCCTCCATGTCTAGAATCATCCTGCTCTCAGTTCTACCCACAGAAGCCTCTAAAGTAGTCAGGACCCAAGGCTTGATCTGGCTAAATAGTGTGGCCAACTGGATCTCTATCTAGGTGAGGTGATCATTCACCTCTTGCTTTATCTTGACCATCTTCTACAAAAACTCTTATAGTACACTCATAATACCAGAAACTGTTGGGCAAGGGGGAAAAGTTAAAGCCGCAGTTAGTGCTGAAGTAGAAGTCGAGGCTGGTGCAGATATTCTAGTGACCCCTTACCTCCTGCAATAGTAATGGGATCAAATCTTTGACTCCTATGCATATATTAATGCTCACACTCAGCCTTTCAATAGGATCAGCCAAAGCAGACAACCCCTCAAAATTGGTCGTACTTTAAAAAGTAAGTGGTTGTACTCGGTGTAGCACAATAGAGTTCGATGCATCCTTAATTATGAAAATATATGCCATGTGGGTCACCTCAATCTACTGATCCACCTCTTAAATAAGTGTTACTCCAGTCGCATCACATAGATGCTACACCAAATGTGGGAATGAAAGGGTGTTGAACTCGCTTAATACTTTCTTGTGGATTTCAGTTTGAATCCACCCAGAAAAATTGAGAGCATAACAAACTATAAATAAGTCAATAAAAACTACTCTATCCAAGGTGAGAATGTTATCTGTAGATGTAAGACTCAAATAATATCTCACCACTGTCCACCGAAACTTTGTGGCAAAGCATAGTAACGTCTTCCAGATCTCTTCTTTCCCCTAAACCCAAGGGGTATTAGTACTCAACTCTATAATCTGCTTGGATATCCATCTAGCTAAGTCTACCCTCTATGTTTTATGGTCAGTATCCCTGAACGTATGCTTTCTTTGTACTAACATCATAATATATTCGAACTCAGTTGTGGTGGTCGAACCCATATAGTCTAGCCCAAACAACACTCGCCAGACTGCCTCTTCAGAAATATTGACCCTCACCCCTCTAACTAATGTGTGGGTTAGTACGGGATGGTCAACTTCTCTACCCTTCATTGAGGTAACTGAGTAAATAGACGATGCATAGGAGAAATAAAACTCTCGGTCAATAGTTGGGTTGTACGAATTAGAAGGCTAGGCCATCCACCCAAATTGATGTCTCTTAAATAAATCATGCAGGTCTGGAACTCCTTCTAAATTAGATAACTCAATTATAGTTTGCCCGACAATACCACGTCGTGATTGACCCTGCTCAGTAAAAAAGTTGTCTCTGTCATAAATCTATTGTATAATCCCCACACACAATCTCGGGTGAATATGAGCTTTGGGAACGACGGATATGTATATGGAGTCTGACTCTTGACTAGCAGGTGCTGAAGTTGTAGCCTGAAAAACCAGAGCAGAAGTTGAAGAAATCTCCTGTGGAACCTGAGTTCCATCATCACCCTCATTAGACTGGGTTCAGCTGAATCAAATATAGACTCACTCTTAATCAAATTAGATATAGACTCTGACCCCTCTTTATACTGGGAGCCTGTGTATACTCATAATCACCAGAACCTGTACCTTACTCAACCTCCTCATTAGAACTAAATTTAGACTCATCCTCTCCCTCATTAGACTAGAAAGTATGTGGTGGTGAAGTTATAGTTGACTTAAATTGGGGCCCGATTTGGATAAAATATGCTAGTAAATTATGTGCACCTGTCTGTAGTGCCTGGGTAGTAGGAGCTAAGAGCATGACAAAATAGCAATAGCTACAGGATGAGTTCTTGGTTGAGCAAGTGCTACAATTGCAGCCTGCCTCTGTTTTGGGTCTCGAGTTTTGCGAGGGACCAATGGTGTACTGTCCAGGATCTGTTGATACTCCTCAATGGAACCACTCCACTACGGAGACTCATGTTATATAATGGACTACAATCCCTTTTTATGAGTAGCCTTAGGTGCCAGCACACCTGAAAATAGAGTTTTTAGTAATTGAAACACAATACCAGAATAAGAAAAAGAAGAAAATTTGACTACCCAAGTTAGAGGCTACCTACGACCCCTACCTATGGACTGTAGGTAGTACATACGAAGGCTTTAGGTAGGCATCATAGACACCAAGAAAATCCCTAAACCTTTAGAGCTTCAAGTCTGATACATATGAGGTCACCTATGGGCTCGTAGGTTGTAATATCCCATATTTCCCTTGCCTATATTAACCCTCAGTACATGGGTTATCCTAGATAAAAATTTTGAAATACTCTATAATTTTTAGATTTGAGCTTGTCATTGCATAGAAAATTCAATTAGCTTTCCAAAAATATAAAATTTGCCTAAATTCGACAATCAGGTAAGAAGTTATGGGGATATTAAGTTTCAGTCATTAAACATTGTCATCCAGGCCAGTAGCACATCACGGAGTGTGATAGAATATCAATTGTCAATTTCCAGTGTTGCTCCGCGATATTGGAACATCGCTCCTTGATCCAATTCATAATTGTCAATTTCTAGTGTACCAACATGATTCCACCGCATCGCAGTGCACTTTCAGTTCACAAACAAAGTAGAAATGCGATACCACCATGTCGCGCCACCATGTAATTTCCCAATGGCTTGGCACGATAGTGGCACGTCGCACCAGGGGTCTAAATTGGGAAAATTTCATGAAAAATTAAAGTTGCGCCTAGGGTTAAAACAATATTTTCCCATGATTTTATTCCGCCCAGATGTGTGATTTAAGCCCTAAAAACGTGTAAAACCCTTCATTATTCACTTTTCCCCAAAATCAAAAGGTAGTTCTTTCTCAAGAAAACAAATCCTAGCTCTCAAGAATCAAGGTCAATCCCATGAATCTCTCTAAGAACTCTAAGAATCTCACCAATTAAGGTATGTTAGATGTTCATCTATGGGTTCATTCCATCCATGAAGTCAGAGAATCTATTTTTAAAGCTTCAAGAATTATGATTCATAATTTACGTATATGAAATTGGATTGTGTTCATGTTTTGACATTTTTTGAGTTTCAATCCATGATTAATGGTAGATTCCATGAAGTTGTATAGCATGTATGTTGAATTGAGTAATCCCAATGTTATAATTCATGAATTTGCAAGTTGATTGTTGTATCCATGTTAACCCTAAGTGTTTATGATTCAATGAACTAAGTATGCTTCCCGTGTGTCTGATAAATTATCTATGAGAATGAAATAATGTCATTATAGCATACTAACATGTATTCCCATTTATGTACAAGTTAATACAATTCAAGTGTTTGATGAAATATCTATATGAATGAATTGTGACCAAGTGAACATTGTTATGTTATTTAAGATTATGTTTTTCTTTACTTTTCATGCTATCGATTCCTGGGGGTATTTAATACCCGACAATTTAGTAATTACTTAGAGAGAGTATTAGTTACAGAATAGTATCAGTCATGTCACGATCAGTAGTACTCTCAGTCCCTTACAGAATTCAGTAAGATTCAGTTAGTTATAGATCTTAGGCAAACTCAGTAATCTCTATACCAGTCCTGTCCAGTTCAGTATATTCAGTTCAGCGTTTTTTAGTTGGGAGTAGGATTCAACATTGAGTGAACCCAAGGATGGGGGCTCACCCAACAGAGGGTGTGATCCTTAGAAGCAATCCTTGCATTTCATAACTACGTAGCTAGCATAGGTTGAGACATCAAACCTACTAGTTGAAGGTTGATGAGGTGTTATACCTGCTCGTAGAGGGTACTACCATTCTCATTTAGGAAACTTGCCAGTAAAGGGTTACTCTTCAGCTTATCTTTTCCCGTGGTACGATGCTGATACCTATCCAATTAGGTTACATATTGGACCCCTATTAGTTTAGATTGGGGCATGTTGGATAGATGATTACCCCCTATAGTTTCAGTTTCAGTCTCACTCTTTTTAATAGAACTCAGTTTAGTTCTACAGAATTAAGACAATCAGATATAGTCATTCAGTTATCAGTAATTTTGATTATTAGTGATCTCAGATTATCAGTAAATTCATTTATCAGTTATCAGATTCAGTTCCAGTATACTCAGTTACAGTATGCACAGTATGTTCAATAGTTAAAGATCCTCCATGTATGCAAATTCAGCTCTTGCATATCATATAGTCAATTATTGTTCATGCATATTAACCCTTGCATTCAGCCTTACCTCATCTAGCATACCAGTACATTCCCACATACTGATGCATACTTTTCTGTGCTATGATGTTTCATATCATAGGTTTGGACGCTCAGATTCCTGACCGCGCTTAGCTAGATTCAGCCAGCAGTAGTAGATTTAGCACTGAGTCCTCATCCATCGAGGATATACTCCCATTTCTTTACTTCAGCTTAGCAGTATTTTAGTAAATGGAGTTAGTAGGGGGATTGTCCCATCAACTCCACTTATAGATAGTTTTAGTTAGAGGCTTTCAGACTAGATTTTCAGACAGTATTTCAGATTTAGATGTTATATTTTATTAGTAGTTAAGATTTTTTGAACCATATGGCATTCCAGGACATTTTCCATATTAATTTTTATATTATTGTTCAGTGCTCACAGGAGATATCATTTGTGGGTTAGCTTGTTGTCCTTCGGGGTTGGAAGCTCCATGTGACGACTAGAGGGTAGTCTCGGGTCGTTACAAACTTGGTATGAGAGACTAAGGTTAAATAGAGTCCTAGGAAGTCTGAAAAGTCACATCACATAGAGTCTTGTGCATGGGTATGCAGCGCGCCACACTTTTAGGCAGGAGCCTATAAGATGCTTTAGGAAAAGTTTTCCTTCTTTCGGTATTCATGTCATGTGAGTTAGCATGAGCTTAAGTTAATCTCTCAGTCTAATTTGCTTCTTCATTTAATTTACAGAACATGTCTCCCAAAAGGACTAATAAAAGAAGAACCAGAAACCAGTCAGCCCTTTATCCTGTTCAGGCAGATCCCCTAGACGAACATGTCTCTCACGTAGAATTCAAAGCTATATTCACTACTCTATCCAATTCAGTCATAGCTCAAAATAAATGGCTAGATGTTGTTCTGTCCAACCCAATGGCCAATACTACTGCCACCGGAATTTGGAACTTTACTCGAATGAATCCTCCTTGCTTTATAGAATTTAAGTCTGAAGAGGATCCACAGGAGTTCCTCAATCAGGTTCAGAAAGTTACAATCATCATGGGAGTGACTTCCAGTAAGAGTGTTGAGTTAGCTTCCTATCACCTACAAGATGTAGCCCATACGTTGTTTAAGTAGTGGAAGGTAGATAGGGGTATAGATGCAAGGCCCATAGTATGGGAAGAGTTTTCTACTACCTTCCTAGACAGATTCTTTCCCTTAGAGCTGAGAGAAGCCAAAGTGTTAGAGTCCATCAATCTCAGACAAGGTAGCACGAGTGTAAAAGCGTATTTTCTCAAGTTACTCAGTTAGCCATGTATTCTCCCCGTGTAGTAGTAGATAATAGGTCTAGAATGAGCAAGTTCATATTTGGGGTATCATATAGTATAGTTAAGGATTGCAGGACAACAATGTTGATTAAAGAGATGGACATATCTAGTCTTATGGTCCATGCTCAACAAATTGAGGAGCAGAAGCTTAAGGAGGAGGAAAGAAAGATTAAGAGAGCGAGAATAGGTATCTTTAATTTCAATCTGCCTAAGTCAGATGGGGGTAATCATTCCCAGTTTCATCCTAAGTCTTCAGTTCTAGCTTCGCCCTCAGCCAGTGTACCGATGACCCAGGATAGCATAAGCAATGGTCGTACTAATCAGTTTTGTGGAGAGTGTGGTATGAATTATAAGCGTATGTGCAGAGCTGGCAGTGATGTTTGTTTCGGGTGTGGTAACCCAGTCCATAGATTCAGAGATTGTCCTCAGTCAAGTTCTCAGAGTCAGTATAGTCATCCTTTAGCTCAGAAAGGTCGCCCGAATCAACAAGGTCCTACTTCTAGTACCACCAGTGGGCAACGCCTAAATAGGTTTTACGCACTTCAGTCCTGACAAAATCAAGAAAGTTCTCCTAATGTGGTCACTGGTATGTTACAGATCTCCCATTTACATATTTATGCCTCAGTTTCAAATCCAAGATATTCAATCACGATTTAGTTTGTAGGTGCCCCGTGCATCGTCTCCTGCTTTTTCTTAGTATCTTAGCCAAGTCAACATTCTCGAAGGACATAGTGTCCAAAGAGGGAGATGCACTATAATCCCCTAGCTATCATGATCTAAACCTTCCATTTTCTCTTCACATAGTAAATCCAGTCAAAGTAATGGGTCCTTATAGTTATCCCTCAAGTCCCAATCTTAACCGTATGACCATTCCCCTGTCATGAAACGTATCTAAGGAATCAGTTCAGTCTATGTATCATGATTCAGACTTAGTCATGTCCTTATGTTCCTGTTCATGCATATTTAGTCACGTATTCATTAATCCATTCAGACATGTACTCATGCATCATAAATGCATGTTCAATATGTAAAATCAGCTTATCAGTATTTTCAGTCATGTATCCCATGTATCAAATATGCATGTTTAGGATGTAAGTTCAGTCTATCATACCAGTCACATAATCATGCTTCAGTTGTGCATGTCTAGTTCAGTACGTAAACTCGGTCTGTCCGTATTCTCTCAACTTAAAATAATCAAAAGGCTGAAGGAAAAATACAGCAGAAGACCTGGAATAGAAGGGCCACAAGAAGAAATATTCATCCCAAGGGAAAAAACAAAAATGAACGTGGTTGGCCCAATTTTGACAAAATGACTCAAACCCTATCATGGATGATATTCCATTTTTTCCCAAAATTTTTAGGTTTTAGTTCTTGACTCCATAGCCTCCATTTTTGGAGAAGATAATATTGTGTAAATTTTGGGTGAGGAATATATTAGAGACTTTCTAAGTGGAAGATTTTCTCTCAACCATTGTTGATATTGTGGGAGAGCCAAATTTGAAGTAACATTCGCTTAAATCTTCAACAACTTATTTCAATGGAGATCATGGGTATACCTACGCTTATTTATCTTATGTGTAGCTAAATATCCCTCTTGGGGATGTGTTTGAATAGGGATTAAAGTGTGTGTGGGTTGTTATTGTTAGCATCTATTTGGTAATTCATATATATGGGTTTTATCATTGTTATGGTAATTTGGTTGGGATTTGATGGGTGAATGCCCCAAATACACAAATATGTTTTATGAGTGAAATATCCAAGCTCTAAAATGCTCAAGTCCATCTTCGAAAAAAGTATTTTAGGTAAAGTGTAGGAATCCATATCATCCTTGAAAGAGGGATGTAGAAACCAAAGAAATAATAGACAATTATGTGTGCTGTTTTCTAAATTTTCACTATCTTAGACATAAAGGGGAATGTGAGGTTGACTATACCATGGGTATATCCTAGAAATAGGGATGCCTAAATTGAGGTTGCGGTTATAAATTATTAAGCACGCCTATTACGTATTCGAAAGAATCAATGGGTAAAAGTTTGGTATTTTGTCAAAAGAATAGTATCAAAATCTATAACCAAGCCTACCCATATTTAACTTACTAAATTGATGTTAATTACTAACTCCCACATGTCACTCCCTTAGTAATGCATAATACCGAGATCCCTGAATAATTATTAAAACTCTAATTATTCATAGCCCCAAATTTATACTAGAAAAAAACAATAAGAAATACTCGTGTAGGAACCTATCTCTCTCATTTTATCTTTTTGTACCATTTGTTTGAATTTAACTTGTATCTATCATTTCAAATTAATTTGATTGCCACTCACATTGTTCCTCGTGGATTCGACCCCAAATCCAAAGTTGGGTAAATATATTGACGACGACCGCCTTGCACTTGAATTGACGTGTAAGTTGAGCGTTATCAAAAATGGTGTTGTTGCTGGGGAACAATTTGGCGTATTAAGTTGATTTGAAATTTCAGTTAGTTTCTTGAATTCAAGCTTGTAAATATTTGTTTGTTGTAGGTAGATTTTTTTTTATTTCTACTTTTTGCTATGGAATATTCCGACAAATATGAACTTGGTGGTTGGAACCCCTATATTGATGGCCAATGTCTATATTGTGATGGACTACACTTCATGAGATATTGTAACTCTGCTCCCGAGAAAGAGACGAGATCACTATCTCTATCTTATAGGGAGTATGGTTGTACCTTATCTGGAAGTCACAATGGACATAGGGATAATTCCCCAAATCTCCCTCCCTATATTATACTAACCAAAATTCTAGTTCTTCTTATGAGTTTGATAGGTCTTATGGTGAGAATAAGGAGGAGAAACAAAATGGACCCATTAGTCATGGAGCAATGCTTCAAACCATTTTAGATCGGGTAGATGCAACGGTGGAGAATATAGAAGACATTTGCAAATCTCACGTGGCATTAGGATGGGCAAGCATTGAGACAAAGAAAATGGGGGAAAAAAAGCTTGAAATTACTATTTCCTTGCCTATTTCCTAAGAGGGGGTTAATCGAGATGAGAAACCAAGTTATAATGAGATTGATAGCATAGAATCCTCAATGGTTTCCAAATCATCCAACTCATATGAGAATAAAGAGGCAAAAATTAAAAAAAAAATAGTACTAGAGTCAAAAGGACAATCAATGCATGCCTCTTATGATGAATCTAGTTTATTTCGGGGTGAAAATGCTATGGAGGAAGAAATTCCAAAATTAGGGGTTGTACCTTATTCAACAATCTTTTCAACATTGTTCCTCGAGGATGTGATAAAAATCCATTCACCAAGTCAAATAATGGATAGTGGGGAGATGAAGTATGATTCCTACATTTTGGACTTTGACATTCCGAAGAAGCACATGGAACCCAACCCATCATTGTCCAAGGAACTCAACTTCCAATGAACGAGGTATGGCCTATTTATGTGTTCACTTTTACCTAAGGAACTAATCCAAAGCTTTATGTTATGTTGGGTAAAAGATTCAAATTGTTAAAATGGCGATATCGAGGCTTACTCGCCATGTTCTCCCATCTTCTAAGCTTTACCTTGGAAGATCTGAATCTTTTGTCCCTCTGCCACTCATTGCATACTGAACGAAAGTTAGGACATAATTTCAAATCATCTAAATGGAAGAACAAAAAAAGTGGTGGAGGTGTTTTTCCATGATGTTAACCTAATCACTCGATGGGAGCCACCCCATCACACCACGAAAAGTGGCCCGTATCCTTTTCGTTATGTAGGATAAGTAGATTTTATTTTTATGATTGATCATGCCTAATCCATGAAAAATTGATATCTAGGAGAAGTTTTGATTGAAATTGGAAAAGGGAGTTATGAAATTGGCAAGTTTGAACTAAGCAAGAAATGTAGAAAACCCAATTGTTTGGTCTCAATTACCGCAATCGCGGTCAATTCAGTTTAAATAAACCATCCGACTGCCCATTTCCCATACTCTTCCTTTAATTTCACTCAAAAATTATCTCCAATTTGTAGCATTACATAGTGTATTAAAGCATCAATCCACCCTCTCATGTCATCGGATCTACAAAGTTGTCTTAACTCCCTCAATTTTGATACAATTATATGCTAAGAACTTGTAATATAGAAAAAGGGCTAAAATAGTGTTTTCATTGCTACCTACATGCTTAGTTTTAATAATTATTATTATTAGCTATTATAGTTGTTGTACACGCTAATGGGGAAGTCTTGAGTACCCAAGTTTATGCTTTAAACAGTCAAAGCAATTGTGAGCGCAGTGTGTTTGAGAGAATGCCCCAAAGAGTCCATCCTAATTCTTTCAAGTTTAGGGGTTGTAATCACACATTCTAAGTTTTAATACATTGTTTATAATGTTGTCATGCCTAGTTTATATAAGGGATTAAGGGTTTTTATTGCATTTCAAAATAATGTGCAGAAACTATCAACTCGGTCTTAGGTACTGCGATCGCAGCACCGATAATCGCGGTCACATCACCGTGGTTGCAGTCAACACTCTTTGATCGCCATACCTGAGAGCACTTTTAGGCAGATTTCAAAACTTCTGCACATCCCTCATTGGCCTCAAAACCTTCATAACACTACCAAAGGAACTAACTTATTTAATTTAGCATATTTTCGGTATGATACTACTAATGTTGGCCTAAGTTGCATTGTCTATAGGTTTTCAACCTAAAATATAGGAGATTTTGATAATACTCGATTCATGGCCATACAATGTCAGCACACCTACTACGATGATTATCGCAGGACTAAGCTACTCCCTGAAAGGGGTACTGGCTTAGACAAGGTAGAGGATAAGCTCCTAGAATTCTACACTAGACTCACTGCCACTCGGTGGTGTATTTTTCCCTTAAACCCTACTATGCTAATGAACAGTGGGTGTGTGAGTTCTACGTAAACTTCAGTGTAGTGTCTCTCACGAACCCAGTGTTGACTATTTGGGAAGCAGGTGAACTTTGGAGCAGATAAGGTTAATGCAGTGTATGGCCTTGCTGATGCTGACATGGGGTAATTTTAGGAAAGAGAATATGAGTCGGGGACCCAAATGTCCAACATGTTATATCCTGGAAAAGCAGTTCCATATTCTATCACTAAGAGAGATATTTTGATGAAGGACTTCACAACGGAAGCCAGGATTTGGATGAACTTTGTATACAGCCGAGCATCGCCATGCATCCATATGACCATTGCCATAGATTTCAGAGATCTTATGGTGGCTTGTATCCTATCTAGCATTTCTGTCAATGTGGGCGACATTGTTCTTTCAGAGTGGAAGTATTTTAAGACGCATAGAGGTGCACACCTTCTTTTCCCTTCCCTTATCATTAAGCTTTGCAGAAGGGCAGGAGTGGAAGAATATGTTGTAGACACTTAGATATGTCCTGGATCCCTTATCTACCCACTCAAATTCAGAGGTGAGGGTGCCCCAGGTCAGAATAAGAAAAGAAAAGTGGACACGGGAAAATCAGTCCAAGAGGATATAGATTCTTGTAGACCTTTATCAGTCAACCCCTTCGATAACATCTCAGGACAAATAAATAAGGTTAAGGAGCTAGTGTCCAGATTACCTCAGGGACCATAAGAGTCATCCACCACTCGCCAGTCATATGTAACTAAGTTTAATTATTATATATATCGTAAAGAGTAAAACAAGCAGGGAGCCACTATTTCCAGTTTAGAGAGAGCCTCCTCAGCCTTGGTGGGATCATACAAAGAACTCAAGGAGTCACATGAGAAGATGGTAAAGAGAAAAAAAAGAGACAAATTCTTTAAGAAGCTATGGAGGGGGTAAAGGGCATCTTTAAAGTGCTCAAACCTAATGAGTGACTACCTTCACCAAGGTTGGACAATAAAGATGAGGCCTATGCTGATTTGTCGGCTGATGATGCTGGTAGTGATAGTGCAGAGTCGGTAGGATACCTCTATTACTCTTGCTTTATTACACATGCAGTAAGGACACTACATTTCTTTTTAGTTGGGGGTGCCCCCGGATTTGTAGTGTTTTGATGTTATGATGCTGGACATTTCATTTTATGTTAATTATTTTGAGATGATATTTTGGATATTGTTCTTATTTGGTTTTGAGATGATACATTTTTGGGTACCCAGATGGTACCCACGTTTTATGGATTATCATGTTTTTCTTTTATTTTTAGTGTTCCTTTAATGTAATTTTAATTTAATCTTGGGGATGCATGACTAACTTTTCCCTATGATGGATTGAGTGATGACATTCTTAAGAGTAAAGCATCGTGTTTGGGTTTTGAGGCATAGGTGCAGGGGAAGTCTGAGTACCCGTTGCATATATGTTAAAAATGCAAGGAAAGTCTGACTACCTATGGCATTGTATGTTGTAAATTACTTTGTACGCCATTGGCGAAGTCTGAGTAGCCAATTGGGTAGTTTGCCCATTTTGAGCCTCAATGTGAGACTAAGGCTTTGGTTGTTTCCATATTTTAGTAAATTGTGTGTGGTTCTAATGTAAAATTGACAACCATCTCCATCCAAAATTATTCAAAACAAAATCAAGGGCATGGATGTGAGCAATGTTGCAACAAAATATTTTCTCTTTTTTGTGTCTTCATAAATCCTAACTTATGAATAGAAATAGATACTGCTATTTTGCCTCTCGAAGGAGGGATATTTGATCCCCTTTGTGAATTTTGCATGCCATATGTGGTGAGATTTTGGTATTCATCTCTTTTACACTTGTGTTATCTAGAACTTGCCCCGTTAGTCTTTTAAAGCTAATGTTGATTGTATTTGGTTGGAGAAATTATCTTAGGCCACCTTTTTTATTTTGGAAGCTTACTCTAGCCTAAAAACCCTACCCAAGCATGAATATAATCTCTAGTTACCCACTTTGAGCCTTTGGACCTTTCTTTGGCAAACGCATTACAAGCCGTTAACAATTCTTTTTATTCCTCTTTTGAACCATACCCTCCTTGAACTTGAAAATGTAATTCGAGGCTAAAAGATTAAGTTGGGGGTGGTAAATATTGATGGAAGTAAGTTTGGTGCCACAAAGATGTAGTTATATGTCTAATGTTCCTAGACTTTGAAAAGAACCAAATAGAAGAGGAAAGAGTCGAACAAAGAAAAGAATTGCACGAAAGTGCAAGAGAAAGAAATGAAAGAAGTTGGGTAAACAAAGGAAATAAAAGATAGGCATGATAAAAGAGAGAAAACAAAGAAGAATGACCCATAGTCAAAAAGAAAGATTGAAAAAGTGTGATGTAGATAGATGTTCAAGGAATGGTGTAGCCATATTATTCCCCAATGATATACTACCACAACCCGAACTTACATTACAAGATTATAAAGCCCTTTGAGATCTCCAACCATTTACTTTATTTGTAGTGGCGATTGATAATAAGGGCAAGCTTATGGTATGACACTTGTTGCATGGAGATTTCTTTTGTGAGGTAAAGAGTTGTCTACTTAAAATTCCTTATTGCATATTTTGTAGCTCGGTGTGAGGAATTCTTTTTCTTGTAAGGTTGGCATATGAAATAAGTTGAGATGGGTGATTTTGTCATCTTTCGGTAATGAGGAAAATGGAGTATGGCTTAGTTTTGGTCAAAAGGGAGTCACTTCTAGAGTATTGGTTTTTGTTGCTCGGTTGCTCTTAAAGAGTCTTATACATCCTTAAATGTTTCATCTTATGACGAGAGGTGTTGTAGAGAGTAGCTTAGACCATGTGCAATGAGCTACTGGTGGTTGCATTATTAGTTGAAGTAACTATGATCTTTAAGGCATAAAGTTTGGACATAAATAATTGTGTCTCACGGTACGAGGTAGTGTTTCTTGAGGACAAGCAAATGCTTTAAGTTGGGGGTGTTGAGAGGTGATTTTACCACTCATTCTCACTCGACATTCATGTACATTACCTTGATTTGAATGAACTAATGAGACATATTCGTGAGTAAATGCACTAATATCAACTCTTTGCAGGTATAGAGTTGAAATGATAGAAAGATGTGATTTGGAGCTTAAAAAGATCAAAAAAGAGAAGGAAAAGTACAGAAGAATACCTAGAACAGAAAGGCCTCAATTACCGCGGTCACGGTCTGCTAACCGCAATCGCGGCAGTCTAAGATGGTTAGTCAACCGCGGTTCCGTGAGTCTATTGCAGTTGCGGTAGCCGTGGTCGCTACCAAGTTGGTGCGATCGTGGCCCAACAAAAATATTCATCCTAAAGGCAAAATCAGAAATGCACGTGGATGGCGTAATTTTTCACAAAATAACTCAAACCCTATCATGGATCATATTCCATTTTTCTCTAATTTTTTTAGGTTTTATTTCTTGACTCTAGCCTCCATTTTTGGAGAAGAAAATATTGTGTAAATTTTAGGTGAAGAATATATTGGAGACTTTCTAAGTGGAAGATTTTCTCACTACCATTGTTGATATTGTTAAAGAGCCAAGTTTAAAGTAACATTTGCTTAAATCTTCAACAATTCATTTCAATAGAGTTTATGGATATATCTTTCTTTTTATATTATGTGTAGCTAAATCTACCTCTTGGGGTTATGTATGAATAGGGGTTAAAATATGTGTGGGTTGTAATTGTTAGTATCTCTTTGGTAATTCATGTTTATAGGTTTTATCATTGTTATGCTAATTTGGTTGGGATTTGATGGGTGAAAGCCCCAAATACCCACATGGGTTTGATGAGTGAAAGCTCCAAGCTCTAGAAAGCTCAAGGCTATCTTCGAAAGAAGGTTTTTGGGTGAAGTATAGGAATCCATATCATCCTTAAAAGAGGGATGTGGAAACCAAAGAAATGATAGATAATTATGTGTGTAGTTTGATTAACTTTCACTATCTTAGACATAAGGGTGAATATGAGGTTGAATATACCATGGGTATCATCCTAGAAATAGGGATGCCTAAATTCAGGTTGTGGTTACAAATTTTTGAACACACCTATTAGGTATTCAAAAGAATGAATGGGTGAAAGTTTGGTGTTTTGTCGAAAGACTAGCATCAAAATCTATAACCAAGACTACCCATATTTGACTTACTAAATTGATGTTGATTACTAACTCCCACATGTCACTCCCTTATTAATACATAATTCCGAGATCCATGAATAATTGTTAAAACTCTAATTATTCGTAGCCCCAAATTTATACTAGAAATACTAGCGTAGGAAGCTATCTCCCCCATTTTATCTTTTTGTACCATTTATTTGAATTTAACTTGTATCTATCATTTCAAATTAATTTGATCACCACTCACATTGTTCCTTGTGGATTTGACCCCGACTTCAAAGTTTGGTAAATTTATTGACGACGATCGCCTTGCACTTGAATTGACGTGTAAGTTGTGCGATATCAATCTCACACAATACTCGCAGTATTCAACTTCTACTACCAATTTTTATTGTGATCACAAGTGTCCTGAAATAAGAATCATATAACAAATTAATATTTTACCTAGATTAGGCTCCTCAAATTTCAAGAACTACGAGAATTTAACAATTTTCAATTTATTTCAAGTTACATCTCAAGTTCAATGGAAGAGAACAAGTTTTTTATCAAGTTGGAGCCTAGAATTCTTACATTGAATAAAGATCTTGGAAGTATAAGATGAAGACTAGATTTTATCCCTAACTTCTATGAATATGTGTGCAAAGTGGTACTTGTGAGATAGGTTTTTCTTTTAATGTAGATGAGGGGAGGTTGGAGAGTTTTAATTGAAGAGGGAGTTTTGAATTTGAAGATGTGGGGCATTGGGGTTCGGTCATTTAGGGTTAAATAAGAGGGGGAGGGTCGGATTGGGTTTGGTTTCATGAGCTCGACCATAATTTTTTTATTAAAAATTTCACCCCTAGCAGACCCTACTTATGGGTCATAGGTAGTACCTACCACCCCCATAAGTAGGGTCATAAGTTGGGTCTTGTATCTTTGTGGGCTCTGATTCTTACGACCCTTACTTACGGGCTATAGGTAGTACTTATGGGCCCGTAAGTAGGGTCCATAAGTAGATTTTCAGAGACATAAAAATTGTTTCTGATTACAAAGATACAACTTACATGTTGCGGGTTGAACCTACGACCCTGTAAGTAAGGTCGTAGGTCCACTTACCTTGACTTATCTAAAATTTTGCAATTTTTTCCATTTTTAGGTATTTCTACATGCCTTTAACCTAAAAACAGAAATAAAGTGAACACTAACACCTTGGGTTGCCTCCCAAGCAACAATCGATTTAACATTGCGGTATGACGTGGCTTTGTTGGATACTCAGATTTCAACAATAAGCCTATGGGTTGCCTCTTATACTTCCCCTTATTTAACATCACATGATGAATCAATTTCCTTAGCTACTCATACATCACCAAGGAAAATTCCCCCACACACCTTTAATTCCTCCACGGTCCCCATGTAATGCTTCACAAGGTTCTCATTCACCTTAAATAGGGCATCAGCATCACTTTTTAGCTCAATCGCAGCATGTGGAAATACTATAACCACGGTGAATGACCTAGACCACTTAGACTTCAACATTCTAGGAAATAAGTGAAGTCTCAAATTATACAATAGAACCATATCACCGGGATAGAATACCTTTTCCTCAGCCTTTTTGTCGTGGTATAACTTTATCTTCTCCTTATACACAGTAGAACTCTTATAAGCACGATGATGGAATTTATCTATCTCATTCATCTTTCCCATCCTCAAGTTTACAGCTTCACTCCACTCAAAATTTAGTTTCTTTAATGACAATGTACCTTGTGATCAAGTTCAACCGATAAGTGGCATGCCTGGTCGCGTATAAGCTGATACGGAGAGAAACCTGTGAGTGTTTTGTAAATTGTACACTATGCCCAAAGTGCATCATCTAGCTTCCTGGGCCATTCGGTCCAATTGGCATTCACAGTCTTCACCAAATTAGACTTGATCTCATGATTGGAGACCTCAACCTGCCCACTTGTCTACGGATCGTAAGGTGTTTCCACCTTATGTTTCACATCAGGGTGTGTTTGGTATGAAGGAAAATGCTTTTTAGGTAAAAGAAGTTGGTTTCTTACTTATTTTCTTATACTTTGTTGGTGAGACAAAAATATTTTATAGTGTTTGATTAGTGAATGAAAAAATATTTTTTAGAAAATACATTTTAGTGTTTATCTAAAGAGTAGAAAATACTTTTTATAAAAATAATTTTTGACCTCGGAAAATACTTTTTTTAGGGTTTGTTCAATATGGAGGAGGAAAATATTTTCCAGGAAAATAAGTTATTTCTTACTTATAATTTTGTGTTTATTATGCAAGTAGAAAAATGTTTTCTAATAATATTTGTATATATTTAATAAAAAACAATGAGAATGAATAGGGTAAGGTTTTGAAACTTTTTTAAAAAACAAATTAAATAACTTAATCTTTTTTTAGAAGAGAAGGGGGATGGAGTGTGGGGGAAGAAGGAAATGGGGTAAGAATAGGTAATAGGGGGGTAAGAAAAAAGTTTTGGATTGGGGGTTGTTGGGGTGGGGGTGGTAGGATATTGGGTGTCGGGTGTCGGGTGGGTGATTTTGAGAATTGTATCAATATTTCAACTTAAGGGTAATGTTAAAAGAGAGTTTTGAAAAATATTTTCCTTACTATTTGAAGGAAATTCATTTTCCTTAGATGTGAGGAAAATCAGTTTATTTGGAAAATATTTTCCAAAACGTTTAAGCCAACCAAACACGAAAAAATTAGAAAATATTTTCTGAAAAATATTTTCCTTCATAACAAACACACTCCATATTTCTTAAGTAGGGCCTTAAATAGACGATTACAGAAGTGGGATCCACCATCACTAATGATAGCATGTGGAGTACCAAGCCTAGATAATATATTCTTAAAAAATGTTGTGACATTGCGACCCTAATTATTAGTAAGTGGAACCGCTTTCACCCATTTAGACACATAGTTGACTGCTACCAAAATGTATTTCATGTCATAAGAACTCACAAATGGACCCATGAAATCAATTCTCCACACATTAAATAGCTCTAACTCAAGAATAGGTGTCATGGGGAGCTAATTCTTCTGCGAGATATTTCATTGTGAATGGCATTGGTCAGAGGCCTTAGAATAATCATGTGCATCTTTATAAATAGTTGGCTAGTAGTAACCACACCACAGAATTTTGTAGGCCATGTGAGTACCACCATGGTGACCCACAAATAAAGACGAATGGCAGGCCCTAAGAATACTCATCATCCTAACTTCGAGAATACACCTATGAATCACACCATCTGCAAACACCCAAAATAAGTAAGAGTCATCCCAGAAAAAGTATCATACCTCATGCATAAATCATTTTTACTATTGAAACGACATGTCTTCCGGGATGAGATCACTTTCCAAATAACTGGCAAGATAAGCAAACTAGGGGATTAAGTCTTGTGATGCTTCCAAGACTCTCTTATCTAGAAAAGTATCATCAATCTTAAGCTCATCCCTTAATTTAAGCATCTCTTCTTCTTCTAGGCGGGATAGATGGTTTGCAACCTGATTTTCTGTAACCTTTCATTCCTTGACCTCAAAGTCAAACTCCTACAACAATAGTACCCACCGAATCAATCTAGGCTTCACATCTTTCCTCACCGTAAGGTACCTCCGAGAAGAATGATCATTATGCACATTGACTTTCGTTGCAATCAAATAGGACTGGAATTTCTCAAAAAAAAAAAAACTACCGTAAGTAACTCCTGTTCAGTAACCATATAATATTTCTATGTGGGGTTGGGTGCTTTGTAGGGATAATATATAGGATGTAGTATTTTCTCATATCTTTGGCCTACGACAATTCCTAAGACCACACCACTAGCGTCACACATCACCTCAAATGGAGGAGTTCAATCCGAAGACCCAATGATAAGACCAGAAATCAAATTCTCTTTAAGACATTCAAAGGCCTTGAGACAAACATCATCAAACACATACTTCACCTGTTTCTTCAATAACTTGAATAAAGGATTTGAAATTTTTGTGAAGTCATTGATGAACCGCCGATAGAACCTTGCATGACCCAAGAAACTCCACATACCTTTAATAGAAATAAATGGAGGCAATTTTTCAATCACTTCAATTATAGTCCTATCTACCTCTATTCCCTTCTTTGAAATCTTGTGTCTAAGAACTATTCCTTTCTTAACCATTAAGTGACACTTCTCCTAATTCAACACAAAGTTGTACTCCTTGCATATCTGAAGTGCATTAGCCAAGTGTGCCAAACAACCATAGAATTAGTCACCCACAACCAAGAAATCATCCATAAAGACCTCACTACAAGAAAATGTACAATTAGCAATGACAACATTATTATTGTCTTAGATAAATAAGTGGCAACAACTTAATTTTATTGTTTCTACCTCTTGTAATTTTTAACCACAGTTTATTTATCGTTGCCAAAAATTATAATTTTGTAGCTACCTTCTACAGTTAATATAAAAAATTGTAATAAATTTTTCACAACAAACATAATTTGTTGCCTAATTTTAATAAAAGGCACCAACTTGATTTAATTGTTGTTATTTTATAAAATATTTGTCAATAATAATTTTTTATTGCTAATACGCTTAATTAGGCATTTAATTTTTTTTATACTTTTTAATTTTCCGCCAAAAATAACGCGGCAAATCCCCAAAATATGAGACCGCCTCTTAAATTCCTCTAAAATAACGCAATTAGTTTTTTCTTTCCATTGTTATACATACCCAAGCTCTCATCTGTTCTCTTATTTCTCTACTGCACCACTTACTCACACTATTTTTTTGATTGCTTCCTCTAAGTTTAGTGAGTTATTACTTATAATTTAGTCTATATATATAGTTTGATTGCTTGTTTCTTGAGTTATTGTGTTCTTTTTAATTTGTGAATCCTATGTGTTTATGTGATTTGTTGATGAACGTAAAGCTACTAAAAATAGTCTTTAGCAAGCTTAATCACATCGTAGCTAAGAGCAAATAGCTCACCCAAAACAAGGTCGAGTTTCGGGTGAGCTATCATAGTGGATTTCAATTGTCCATTGAAATCAAACCACACTTCTGTTTTAAGGTCACCAGTAGATATCACCTTAACATGATATGGAAAATCATCTTAGACATCGCGAGTAATCGATTGTTGAAATAGACCAACCCAGCGTTAGCAACACCAGTTCCTTTACTATAATCAATAATTCAGAAGAGTTCATGAGCATAAAAAAACATAAGCCTTGCTATCCCTGAATATCCATGTAATTCCCCAATGACTTTAGGAAAACGGGGCACCCCAATGCTTTTTCTGGAACAAATTATTCTGTTGCAGTACACCGGCAAGCGTAGCTAGCTGACCCATCTTTGAATTGAACAGCATGAACCATGCCATCTCCATCAAAGAAATGGTGTTCGTCTATTGGTTCAAAAATGGGTTAGCTCCGTTACAAACATAGACACCTTACACACATTCGGGTATTTTTCCGATCACCTGTAGTGATTGAGTGACAGGTTTTTCAAGTACGGGAGCGAAGTTCCCTAAAATCTGAACTCGTGGGTCAGCTATTTTAGGTAAAGAATGTTTGAGTTCGTCTTTTGTTTAGGCACTTTCTACAGCATCTAAAGCCATTGCTGCTGCTTTCTGCACTAAATTCCACTTGAAAGTGTTGGTGTTTTCTTGTTTTGGTTATAAATTGTGGTTGGTTTTGGAGTGGAAATAGTGTTGGTTTTTGGTGTTTGATAAGTTGTAGATTATTTAGGAAAATGAAGAATAAGAGGTGCTTGATGTGAGCAATTAATATTGGGAAATTGTCTTTGACTTTTGATTAGGGGAAAAGAGAGTTTACAACAACCATCTATCTGTGCTAGTTTTAAAAGATACGGTCTTTCAACTGAAAACTATTGGAAAAATAAGGTGCCTCAGTAACAGACTGAGCGAAAGGAGGCTGGTAATGAATCTGTACAGTCAGTGGAGGGTAAATTGACCTCAATTGTTGTTACCTATATTGCTTAGACTCTTCAATAATGCTAGTAGGTGCATGTTGGATTCACCAAAAAAGTAGTGTATTTTTGGAGAATCTGACATTGGTGCGGCATCAAAGGTGAAGAGTCTGCGCAACTTAGGTTGTTACTACTACACAACCTAAACAAACTGAGCCTAAATAGACTGTTAAGCACATTAAGGATAATTTGAGGAAGAACCAGCAAGGTGTAGAGTGGAACTTGCCTTGGAAAACTATAGGTACTTCAATAGTGGTCAACGAAGTACTTTATATCACAAATACATTTCTAACCTTCAATAAGGACAAAATCGGACACAAAGGCAATGCAAAATATAGTTGGAAAGGGGAAGGCTCTATATCTATCCCTATTGATAATTGTTAACATCTTAACCTAGAATGTTAAGAGGCCTTAATCGCCTCACTAAGCAGAAAAATCCCCTGCAATTACTCAAGTGTTGGATTGATTGGTCTGTTAACTAAAATTTAAATGAATAAAGTTAAATATTCATCTTGACTAAAATTTAAGTGAATAAAGTTAAAGAGGTGTTTGCAGAACCTATTATTTATCAAGTCAGATTTGTCCCTAAACAAGTAGAATTTGATATAATAATTGTGTATGCTTATAGCACTAAGGAAGAGAGGAGGGAACTTTGGGAATTTTTTGGTGCAAGCAAGGATGAACATCACTGGTCCATGGTTACTCATTGAAGTGCTTAGGTCGCTCTTGTAAGTGGCTAAGCTGTTCAAGTTTCTCTTGTAAGTGGCTAAGCTGCTCAGGTTTCTCTTATAAGTGGCTAAGCTACTCAAGTTTCTCTGGTAAGTCGTTAAGCTGGTCAGGTTTCTCTTTTAAATGGATAAGCTGCTCAAGGTTCTCTTGTAAGTGGTTTAGCTGCTCGAGTTGCTCTTGTAAGTCGTTAAGCTGCTCTAGCTTCTCTTTTAAGTGGCCAATTTGCTCAAGTTGTTGTTGTAAGTTGATAAGCTACACAGGTTGTCACTGTAAGTGGCCAAGCATGCCTGTTGGCTGTTGCAAATGGCCATGCATCTATGATGGTTGCTGCAAATGGCCGAGTTACAAAGGCAAGTGTTTAACCTCACTACGTTGCTGCTGCTAATGTACAATCTAGCATAATAATTGCATGTGCCTAACCTGGAAAAGCTTTGTACGTGATAGTACTGCACTAGACATGGGTATTTTACTTTGTGGGAACTATACATGATTTGATCTTGCCAGTTTGATGGAAGAGAAATTATATATGTGGAAAAGGATAACCTGAGCACCATTATTTCGGTTGACCTTTTGCAGTGACTTCAAGGAGCATAATATACCAAACTCTTATGGTTGTGGTAGTTCATGCTCTTATTACAGTTCATGCAACCTTGTTCTAGCTATTGATGAGAACGTGAATGCCTACTTTCATCTAGGGCCTCCTTCTACTTCTAGCTTTAGTGCACCGGGATGCCCTTTATACTCGTTGATTAATTTGAAGGCTAGTAGATAGTCGAGTGTTTTTCTAGTACCTTTCTTATTTATTGTTATTATCACTCTCGTGCTATCTTATTTCTTCGATTATAATATTACGTGTTGTTTCCTTGTTTCAGTTATTGAATTATTTGTTGTGGTCAAACTCAATCATAATGTCATTTTTGTATTTGCAGGCATCACTTCTTTCACTTGATCAGGATGGTCTTTCAAAGTAAGTTTACAAGAGAGACTTTTCATTGAACAAAATTAAGTTTTCTTTGTACTGGTTTATAATACTATCAACGATTTTCTTCTATATATATCTCCTAAAATTTAATGTCATTCATTGGCTATATGCTAGAAATCATATGGCCTTTCATTTAATTAAAGTGTGGCAATTTGTGCGTATAAAAAAGGCCTGCAAAATGGGCTTTGAGCTCAAAATAATATTAGGACCTTCTATCCATGGGTAAATTTTCAAGATTCAAGAAAATAATAAATAGTTATAATACAAACACTAATGTGTACATAGCTCTCAACAAGGCTTTCTCGGGCTCCTTTTCATTTATTCTTCTTCTTCTAAAATTAGTTTTTTTTGTTGTTTGTAGTGTTTATAGATTTTTTTATTTTTTACAACTACATTCTCACTGGATCCTTACCGTTACTTAACATATATTTTAAATATTGAGTTCAACCACTTGAATCATTATTTTTTGTCTTGAAAGCTCTTTTTGGCCTTCATTTTAACTTTTTATAATATGAAGGCTTTCTCTAACATTTACTTTCTTTATTTTTTTTTAAAAAAATCATATAATTTTATGTTTATTGATATGAAACTCTTTGTAGGTAAGTATATAATGGATAAAAGTTGGATGCATATTGGAAATAGGACGTTACCGCAATACTTAAATGGTGTGGAACAATTTCTAAACTTTGCATTTTCCAATCTTGAGGTTGGTGTAAGAATTCAATGTCCGTGCATGAAATGTAATAACGTTCTTTGTAAAATGCAAGACGAAGTGAGAATAGGCTTACATAGATGGGGAATAATACAAACATATAAAAGGTGTATTAATCGTGGTGAGCTAGATTTATCTTTAGATGATGAAACAAATATTAGTGAAGATTCAAATTTAGAAACTGATGTTGCTCCCATTTTTGAAATGTTGCATGATATGTATCATGGTGTTCCTAATAGTAATCATGAATTTAATGAGACAAATGAGTCAGAGCATTAAGAGTCTAATACAGAAGCTGAGAGTTTCTTTAGGTTATTAAAGGATGCAAAAAAAGAGTTGTATCCAAATTGTGAAAAGTTCTCCGAACTCTCTTTTATAGTGCGTCTTTTTCAAATGAAGTGTATGCATGGATAGAGTAATACCTCATTTGATTCTTTGTTGAAATTACAGAGTGATGTTTTACCCAAAGAGAATGTGCTTTCGAATTCTATTTATGAAGCTCAAAAGATAATAAAAGATTTAGGTTTAGATTATGTGAAGATAGATGCATGTGTTAATAATTGCATCTTATATAGAAAGGAATATGTTGACCTTGAACAATGTCCGAATTGTGGTGAAAAAAGATGGACAATAAGAAAAGGAGATGTTAATGATTAGGTTGCTTTAGATAATTTGAATAAGAAAAAAGGGGTATTCCTAGAAAGATTCTTAGATACTTTCCTATAATACCTAGATTACAATGACTATATACCACCTAATTATAATAAAATCAGATTTCGGTATCCACAAAAATATTTTAAATATTGTAAAGATGAATAAAATAACAAAATTCAAAAAATATAAAGAACTACAATAAATAATATCTGAAAATGGAGAGAATTAAAAATAAGAAAAGAAAGGTACAATATAACATGATTGTAGGAGTATGTCAAAAAATCAATAAATGCACAAAAAAAAAAAGAAATATCATATTTAGAATCACAAATAGATAGTCTAGAATACATATATCAACACGATATATATACAATCAAATAGATAAAATGAACAAAGAAAAATTTATAATAGATGAAAATATATATGAAAATCATGAGGGATTAAAAATAAGGATAGTATTTTCCAATTTAGGAAGAAGATATAAGAAAATAGGTGAACATTTATATTTAATGTTAGAAAAAAAAGAATTAAAATTAGAAGATAAATTAGCAGTTATGGTAAGAATAGCAAAAGAAAACGAAGAAATGGATAGGAAAAAATAAATAGATCAAATAAAACAACAAACTACAGAAGAAATATGAAAAATAGAAGAAACTAAAAATAGAAGGATTGCTGAATTAGAAAAAGAATTACAAATGCTAAAAAATCTTTATGAAAAAAGACAAAAAGAAAAAAGAAAAAAAAAAGATAAAGAACAAAAATTATTAATTGAGATTAATCAATTTAAAGAAAAATTAGAAGAAGAAAATCAAAAATTAAAAAATAATGAAATAAAAATAAATACAATAGATGCTGAAGAAACAGATAATTATGATTCGGAAGATAGTGAAACATATACAGAAATATTAACAAATATAGAAAATTTAGAAATCAGTGAAAAACAAGAAGTAATTAATAAAGGAAACTTAGAAAATATAAACATGGAAATAAATACTCTTGATAAAGAAGACGATGCAAATATGATACCTAGTACATCAGAAATAAGAAAACCTACATATCATTATAAAGATAAGTTTAAAAAATTTAACCTAAAAATGAATATAACAAATGGACACCAAAATAGATAATTAATAAAAATTATAACTTCTTAGACTTAGACTGTGTAATAGATGTAGATAAAACAATACAATTATGGATAGGATATATAGCAAAACAATTATTAGACAATGGTATAAATGCAATAGATACACCAGAATATATAGAAAAAACACTAATAGAAACATCAAAATTATGGTTTTTAAATTTAACTGAAGAAAATAAAAAAGTATTAAGAGATGATAAAAAAATGAAAGGAACAACAGTAACTAAACTAACACCTATAGACATATTGAAAAAACATGAAATAGATATAAGAGATGAATTTAGCAGTATGACAACAACAGAAGAAGAATGAAATAAAAAAAAAGATATAAATAAAAATTTAATGTTAAAACTAGCAATATGTAATATGTGTTATATAGATGAATATACGTGCACATTTAAAGAATACTACTATAAAGGAACATATAATACAGAAGAAAGTAAAGAAGTAAGAAGATTATATTTTAGTAAATTACCTGAACCATTTAGTTCAAAAATAATAAAGAGTTGGGATGAAGCAAAAATAGTAGATACCCTAGGAGCAAAAATAAATTTTTTACAATAATGGTGTAGAAATCTATGTGAAAAATATAGAGAAGAAATAAAAAATGGAAAAAACATTAATAAGAAATTTAACATGTTGCAAAGATAAAATAGCACCTCAATTTGGATGTGAAGAAAAATATTATAAGAAAAGAAAAAGACATAAGAAATATAAGAAATACAAAAAATCAAAATATAAATATAAGAAACCAAAATAAAGATATTATGTAAAAAAATATAAACATAAAAGACCATATAGGAAAAAGAAATCTATAAAAGAATGTACTTGTTATAATTGTGGAAAACTAGGACATTTAGCTAGAGATTGTAAAAAGAAACAAATATCAGAAATAAAGATAGAAAATAAAGAATATATGCAAATAGATTATATAGATTACGAATTAGAAAGTGACGATAGTATATATGAAATTTCAGAGAATGAAACAGATAATGAAATAGATAGTAAATCAAATGAATCAAATGACTGAAGAATATATAAAAATGAATCAAATAACTGAAGAAAATATAAAAATAATAACAAAGGAAGAATATTTAATTGAAGAAGGAACAGATCAAAAAATAATATTTGATAATAATATATTTGACGAAATAAAAGGAAAAGAATTAGATTTAAGCGTAGAAAAAATATTTAAAATACCAACAATAAAAAACATATTTAGTAGATGAAAAGAAGAATACTACGTAGTAAGCCAAAAAAAACATGTAATAGACTGTAGATATGTAAAAGGAAAAGCTACCATACCACTAGTAACAAAAAGAATAATTAATAAAGAAATAAACGATATAAAAAGTAAAGACCCAATAAAATATGTACACCTTGGAGGAACAAAGATATTAATAAAATCATGTTTTAGAGAAGGAATAGATACACCAATAGAATTATATTTAACAGATGATAGAATTATAAAACCTATAGAAAAAAGTATAATAACTGCCATAAAAGGAAATTTAATATACCAAAAATTTAAATTTATAATAAGTGCAAATTATTCAGTAGCAATAACAGATAAAAACATAGATAAATCATTAGTATTATATTGGAAAATATCAAGAATAGAACTAACCCCAGAAAGTAAAATATTTACAGCAAGATGTAAAAATCTATATGTATTAACAACAAAACATAAAATAACTGGAAAAAATAAAATTAATAAAATACAAATAGAAAGTCCTTTCGAACAATTTGTAAAAACAATTGATAACAATGATTATAGTTACAAAGACATAGATATAGAAGAAGATTTAGAAAGAATAAATGATAGAATAAGTAAAACAAAATGAATAGCTTTTGAAAAAGCAGAATCATTAGGATCATCAAAAAGAACAAATTATGAAATAACTTCAACAGTTAATTTAACTCAATATTATATAACGGGAACAATAAATGAAAAAGAATATTTAATACTCCGAAATACAGGACAAGAAAAAATTATATAGAAAAATATTTAGTAAAAAATGAAGAAATAAAATCTAATAGTAATATATGCCCAGATCTACCAAGAAGTTTAATAACTATTAAGGATATAGCAGAAATTTTTTTTAATAAGAATTAGAAAGATAAAAATAGAATTTGAAATAAAAGAAGATATGCAAAAAGCAGACATAATATTAGGAATAAAATGGTTAGAACAAGTAAAACCATACAATATAGAACATACACAATTAACCATAACATATAATAAAGAAAAATTATTAATAAAAAGAACTTTGACATGATATGAAAATATATGTATTAATAAAGATAATAGTAGAAGGATATTACAACAGATATTATACGCCTAAGATAGATACAGGAGCAGAAGCCAATTCATGTAGATATAATTGTTTACCAAATAGTAAATGGGATAAATTAAAAACACCAATAATAGTAAGAGGATTTAATAACGAAGGAAGCTTAATTACTTATAAAGCTAGAAATGTAAAAATATAAGTATGAGATAAGATATTAACAATAGAAGAAATGTATAATTATGAACTAACATTAAAAGATATGCTTGTAGGAATGCCATTTTTAGATAAATTATACTCACATATAATAACTAGAACACACTGGTGGTTTACAACACCATGTAAACAAAAGGTAAGCGCAAAAAGAGTTATTAATAAAATAAGAAAAAAAACTGATTGGATAAAAGAAAGTGAAAAAATCACACAAAAATTAAAAAATATAAAAAAATACTGAAGACACAATAGAACTAGTTATATTTTCAATAAATAAAGAAGAAATGACTATATTTTCAATAGATAAGGTAGAAATAATAAAGAAAAAATTAAGACAATTATACAGTGAAGATCCATTAAAAGGATGAGAAAAACATAAAACTACTATAAAAATTGAGCTAATAGATAAAAATAGCATAATAACCCAGAAACCATTAACATATAACTTTGATGATTTAAAAGAATTTACAATGCATATAGATGAATTATTAGAAAAACAACATATACAAAAAAGTAATAGTAAACACAATTGTCCAGCATTTATAGTAAATAAACATAGTGAAAAAAAAGAGGAAAAGGTAGAATTGTTATTGATTATAGAAACCTAACTACAAAAATTATGACATATAATTATCCAATACCAAATAAGATATTAAAAAGAAGACAAATACAAGGATATAATTACTTTAGAAAATTTGATTGTAAATCAGGATTTTACCATTTAAAGTTAGAAGAAGAATCTAAAAAGTTAACTGTATTTACAGTACCACAAGGATTTTATGAATGGAATGTGTTACCATTTGGATATAAAAATGCACCAGGTAGATACCAACACTTTATGGATAGTTATTTTAAACAACTACCTAATTGTATAGTATACATAGATGATATACTATTAAATACAAAAACTAAAGAGGAACATTTTAAATTATTAGAACTATTTACAGATATAATAGAAAAATCGGGAATAAGTTAAAGTGAAAAGAAAGCTGAAATTATGAAAATCCAGATAGAATTTTTAGGAATACAAATAGATAAAAGCGGAGTAAAAATGTAACAACATATAGTACAAAAAATAATAAATTCAAAATAAGAATTAGATACAAAAAAGAAATTACAATCATTTTTAGGATTAGTAAACCAATTAAGAGAATATATACCAAAATTAGCAGAAAACCTAAAGCCATTACAAAAAAAAATTAAAAAAGGTTGTAGAGTATAATTAAAACAAAGAAGATAAAAAATAAGTTCAGAAAATAAAAATGCATTGTAAAGAATTACCAAAATTACAATTTCCAGACAAAAATAAAAAATTTACTTATATAGTAGAAGAAGACGCAATCGAATATAGTTATGGAGGAGTACTTAAATATAGATATGAAGAAGAAAAACTAGAACATCATTGTAGATACTACTCAGGTACGTTTAATGAAATAGAGATAAAATGAGAAATAAATAGGAAAGAATTATGTTCATTATATAAATATTTATTAGAATTTGAGTCATATATTGTATATAAAAAGTTTATTGTACGAACAGATAATTCACAAATACGTTGGTGGTTAACAAAGAAAATACAAAATTCAGTTACAACAAAAGAGATTCACAGACTAGTATTAAATATATTAAATTTTACATTTACAATTGAAGTAATCAAAACTAACAAGAATGTCATTGCAGATTACATATCAAGACAAAGCTACACATACTGATATAATAGAAGATGATGCTTTAGAAAAGTTACTCAAAACCCTAACTACGTTTTCAGTGAAAGTGGACAGTATGGGTAATGAAATAGAAAAGCTAAAGACTAATGAAGTTAAACTGAAGTCTGAAGCTATGACTTAGATAACTCAGCAGTGTGCAAAGCTATGTCGATCGGAAGATAATAAAATTCCAGAGCTAAAAGGAGACGTTGGGACACTCCATAAAACCCATAACGTTTATCAATCTACAATTGCAGGTACAAACAAAGGAGTTAGTGGACAAAGATATCAGAACATGAACATAAATAGGATATTTGAAAAACCATTTATACCAAAAACACAAAAAGACCCCTTGTTCATACTCTTACAAACTACCATATATCGAGAAAGTTTAAACCAAGATAAAAAAGCCTATAACCATATAACTCGAGCATACATAGAAAATATCCACAAAATACAGACTTATCTAAACCTTAACCCTAGAGCTACAAATATCCAAGAACCAAACACAAACTATATAACCCAAGCTTAGTTAAAACTTTTTTTAGTTATGGATTATTAAATACCGTATATACCCAAGATGAAGATGAACTAACAGCTACACCAGAATTATATAGAGCATTTTCCACCTATCAGAAAATAACCAAAGGAAATCTATTTTTTATAAAGTGTTATACTGCACCAACAGAGATATTATATGACGAGATCAAACCAGTTATACAAGTTGTGAAAATAGGATTAACCAGAGATATGATTATACTGGAAGATATTGTTCAACAACCAGAAATACCTAAAGTTGAGATACCTGATTTTTATGCAAATAAACGAATTATTGGAATATCTACAATTGTTCAAAAATTAACAAATAATTATATCAATGGAAACCCTATATGAAGCTATTATTCAAGAGATTATCGAATGATTTATTCAAATTCAAGGGAACTACGACAGTCAGATATGGCTAGACAATGGATTTTGACACTACTCAATCCAAAAAAAAACAACCAACTTCAAGAGCAATTAGGAAGATCTTTATTTCAGAAGAATTATTAACAAGATATTGCAAGTTAATGGACACAAATATCTAGACCATTTATGTTTGAAATGTAATAGAGAAGATAATATTATCCCAGAAGTTCAACTAGAATAAAAGAAGATAAGAACGAAGAAGGACAGCTGAAACATACACGACAAAAGATATAAAGCAACACGGACCGATGGAAAAATAAAGACAAGAAGACAAAAGCATTAAAGTTAAGAAAGCGACATATAACTTATCAAGCTAAGTTTTTAACATGTGAATTGTAAGAATACGTAAATTATTGGTATAGCTTTTTACTTTTTGAAAAAGCCATTATTAGTCTAGTAATAGGCATTAAATAGCTTTTTGTGTTTTTATACTTTAAGTCCTTTTCTACCTTTGAAAAGGAAGACTTTTTGTAAAATTAGGAATAGTATATAGTTCACGTGTAAAGTAGGAATAGTAAATAGTTTACACGTTTTTCACCTTTTTAGATATTATAAATATATAAGCCTTCGGCAAGTTAAAGGCAAGACTTTCATGTGTTGAAAGCAAACCTTCTCTTTTGTACACAAAAAACTTTTGAATATTTAATAAAATCAGGTATATTTCTAAGGAAAAGCTATGGATGAACAAAACACAAAGTTATCAAATCTACCAGAACAAGTATATTCATTTATAATTATGAATTGCTAAATTCATAAATTCGTAACAATCATAATATGATAAAATAAGTTTATGTTAGTTACTATATAGTAGAATTATTCGAAGAATAATATGTTACAAAGTTTATTAGCAAAGAGGAAAAAGAGAAAAATCCCTAAGGACTATGCCATCCTAAAGGTGAAACCGGTGAGGCAAGAAAGCCGTGATAGGGGAGTAATCAGTGTAGAGGCACTGTTTAAGGAAAAAGTATCCAGATTACCATGCTAATAGTGACAGAGTAACATAATTATTTAAGAATAATCTAGTACATAGTAATCTAAGATGATCATATTTTTTTATGTATATGATTGGAAGGAATATTTTGAAAATAGCATCATATGAAAAAGAATGACTACCTACTTATCCGATAAAATGATAGATAAATTCAAAATACTTGTTTTGTATGTACTTAAGGATATAGAAATAGTAGATATAAGAAAGATCATATGGGAAAAAATATTTGATAAATATACTATGACTAGAATAAACTACATACCACACCTACCTACCTACTCCTACATATACCTACATGCCAAACCTACGCATCAACCATGATAAACTACGAATATTGGAAAATGGATATGAAAAATATACAATTAATGAAAAAACTAATGAAAACAAATTTAGAAGAAAATATGAGAAATAAAAATATAAAATACCTTAATGAAAATATAGAAGAAGATTATGAAAAAGCATTTAATCAAGCCTAAATGATAGATAATCTTAAAATACTTGTTTTATATATACTTAGAGATATAGAAATCATAGACGTAAAGAAAATAATAAGGAAAAAGATATGGAATTTTTAGGATGAAGATGAAGAGTTATTAATTTCTATAGAAAACCTACACTTATATAATGATAGCTACTGCTCATATTTAGATAGTTATTATTCAGATGGATATTATACAGATTAAAAATGTTAGAATATATAAGAAGAGTTAGAGAAAAACAAAGTTGGCTATACGAAGAAATTAATTGTAGAAACCAACTTAGAAGAGGAAGAAAACAATTAAAAGAAAGATTAATTTGGATAGATTAAACCTTGGAACAACTAGAATTAAAAGATAATTTAGATTATGATTTAGATATAAAATTATTCATAAAAGAAAAAGACAGGATAATTAACAAAATAAATAACCTAGAATTTAATATCAGATATAGTACAATTAGAGTAAATTATTACAAAGAAATTTGCAGTATTACAACTACTATAGGATAAAATGATAAACTTCGAATACTTAGAATATTGGAGACAAGATATGGAACAAATAAGATTAATAGAAACACTTATGAAAAAGAATTTACTTGACTACATAAAAACTAAAAATATGGAAAATATAGTATACCTTAAAAATAATATAGAAGAATTAATAAGGTTAAAACAAATAACTATGGAATGTTATGACATATCATTTCAATTAACATGATAGAACTAGTAAGTACTAGTTATCTACTAGTTATCCACGCAGATTACCTTAGTTATCCGCACTCCCCTACAATTGGTATCAAAGAGTACTAGTTATCTACTAGTTATCACTAGCTATCTACTAGTTATCCACGCAAATTACCTAAGTTATCCGCACCCAGTATTACAACTACTATAGGATAAAATGATAAACTACGAATACTTAGAATATTGTGGACAAGATATGGAGCAAATAAGATTAATAGAAACACTTATAAAAAAGAATCTAATTGACTACATAAAAACTAGAAATATGGAACATATAGTATACCTTAAAAATAATATAGAAGAATTAATAAGGTTAAAATAAATAACTAAGGAATGCTATGACATAGCATTTCAATTAACATGATAGAACTAGTAAGTACTAGTTATCTACTAGTTATCACTAGTTATCTACTAATTATCCATACAAATTACCTAAGTTATCCGCATCCCCCTACAATTGGTATCAGAGCCTCGTTATTTAAAAAATGTTCAAGTAGGTATGTGTTAATTTAATTATGAAAAATGTTAGAAATATTAATTTAATTATTAATTATGAGCTATTATTATTTACGTTGTTATTTATTTGTTAAAAATGAGAAGACCATTTAAAAATATAGAAGCTTTCAGAAAAATTAAAGAAACTTTAACTAGTTACTACCCAAAATATACAAAGTTAAATAAAAGAAAAGAAAATCCCCACAGATTAGCTTATTTAATTACTTTAATATCTAGCAATGAGGCAAAATTAATAACTCATTTAAAATCTAGAAGAATGAGATATACACCACCTAATTATGATTAAATCAGATTTTGATATCCACCAAACTATTTTAAATATTGTAAAGATGAATAATATAACAAAATTCCAAAAATATAACGAACTAAAATAAATAATATCTGAAAAACGGAGAGAATTAAAAATAAAAAAAGAAAGACTACAATATAACATGATTGTAGGAGTATGTCAAAAATCAATAAAAGCACAAAAAGAAGAAATATCATGTTTAGAATCACAAATAGATAGTCTAGAGTACATATATCAACATGATCCATATACTATCAAGTAGATAAAATGAACAAAGAAGAATTTATAATAGATGAAAACACATATGAAAACCATGAAAGATTAAAAATAAGAATAGTATTTTCCAATTTAGGAAGAAGATATAAGAAAATAGGTGAACATTTATATTTAAGGTTAGAAAAAGAAGAATTAAAATTTGAAGATAAATTAAAAGCTATGGTAAGAATAGCAAAAGAAAATGAAGAAATAGATAGGAAAAAATAAATAGATCAAATAAAACAACAAACTACAAAAGAAATACGAAAAACAGAAGAAAGTAAAAATAGTATTGCTGAATTAGAAAAAGAATTACAAATGCTAAAAGATCTGTATGAAAAAAGACAAAAAGAAAAAGAAGAAAAAGATAAAGAACAAAAATTATTAATTGAGATAAATCAATTTATTGAAAAATTAGAAGAAGAAAATAAAAAATTAGAAACTAATGAAATAAAAATAAATACAATAGATGCTGAAGAAACAAATAATTATGATTCGGAAGATAGTGAAACATATACAGAAATCTTAACAAATATAGAAAAGTTAGAAATCAATGAAAAACAAGAAGTAATTAAAAAAGAAAACTTAGAAAATATAAAAACAGAAATAAATACTCTTGATAAAGAAGACGATGAAAATATAATACCTAGTATATCAGAAATAAGAAATCCTACTTATCATTATAAAGATAAGTTTAAAAAATTTAACCTAAAAAATGAATATAACAAATGGACACCAAAACAGATAATTAATAAAAATTATAACTTCTTAGACTCAGATTGTGTAATAGATGTAGATAAAACGACACAATTATGGATATGATATATAGCAAAACAATTATTAGACAATGGTATAAATGCAATAGATACATTAGAATATATAGAAAGAACACTAATAGGAACAACAAAATTATGGTTTTTAAATTTAACTGAAGAAAGTAAAAAGGTATTCAGAGATGATAAAAAAATGAAAGGAACAACAGTAACTAAACTAACACCTATAGACATATTGAAAATATATGAAATAGTTATAAGAGATGAATTTAGCAGTATGAAAACAACAGAAGAAGAACAAAATAAAGAAAAAGATATAAATAGAAATTTAATGTTAAAACTAGCAATATGTAATATGTGCTATATAGATGAATATACGTGCGCATTTAAAGAATACTACTATAAAAGAACATATAATACAGAAGAAAGTAAAGAAGTAAGAAGATTATATTTTAGTAAATTACCTGAACCATTTAGTTCAAAAATAATAAAGAGTTGGGATGAAGCAAAAATAGTAGATATCCTAGGAGCAAGAATAAATTTTTTACAACAATGGTATAGGAATCTATGTAAAAAATATAGAGAAGAAATAAAAATGAAAAAAACATTAATAAGAAATTTAGCATGTTGCAAAGATAAAATAACACCTCAATTTGGATGTGAAGAAAGACATTATAAGAAAAGAAAAAGACATAAGAAATATAAGAAATACAAAAAATCAAAATATAAATATAAGGAACCAAGAAAAAGATATTAAGTAGAAAATTATAAACATAAAAGATCATATAGGAAAAAGAAATCTATAAAAGAATGTACTTGTTATAATTGTTGAAAACTAGGACATTTAGCTAGAGATTGTAAAATGCCTAGACCTAAAAAAGAAACAAATATCAGAAATAAAGATAGAAAATACAGAATATATGCAAATAGATTATATAGATTACGAATTAGAAAGTGACGATAGTATATATGAAATTTCGGAGAATGAAACTAATAATGAAATAGATAGTAAATCAAATGAATCAAATGAATGGAGAAGATATAAAAATGAATCAAATAACTGAAGAAGATATAAAAATAATAACAAAGGAAGAATATTTAAATGAAGAAGAAACAAATCAAAAAATAATATTTGATAATAATATATTTGACGAAATAAAAGGAAGATAATTAGATTTAAGTGTAGAAAAAATATTTATAATACCAACAATAAAAATATATTTAGTAGACGAAAAGAAGAATACTACGTAGTAAGCCAAAAAGAACGTGTGGTAGACTGCAGATATGCAAAAGGAAGAGCTAGTAGACCACTAGTAACGAAAAAAAATAATTAATAAAGAAATAAACGATATATAAAAAGTAAAGACCCAATCAAATATGTACACCTTGGAGGAACAGTGATATTAATAAAAGCATGTTTTAGAGAAGGAATAGATACACCAATAAAATTATATTTAGCAGATGATAGAATTATAAAACCTATAGAAAAAAGTATAATAACTGCCATAAAAGGAAATTTAATATACCAAAAATTTAAATTTATAATAAGTGCGAATTATTCAGTAGCAATAACAGATAAAAACATAGATAAATCATTAGTATTATATTAAAAAATAACAGGAATAGAACTAACCCCAGAAGTAAAATATTTACACTAAGATGTAAAAATCTATATGTATTAACAACAAAACATAAAATAATTAGAAAAAATAAAATTAATAAAATACAAATAGAAAGTCCTTTCGAACAATTTGTAAAAACAATTGATAACAATGATTATAGTTACAAAGACAGATATAGAAGAAGATTTAGAAATAATAAATGATTGAATAAGTACAACAAAAGAATAGCTTTTGAAACCAGAATCATCAGGATCATCAAAAAGAACAAACTATGAAATAACTTCAACAGTTAATTTAACTCAATATTAGATAACGGGAATAATAAATGAAAAAGAATATTTAAGACTCCTAAATACAGGACAAGAAGAATATAATATAACAAAATATTTAGTATAAAATGAAGAAATAAAATCTAATTGTAATATATGTCCAGATCTACCAAGAAGTTTAATAACTATTAAGGATACAACAGAAAAAGAAATAATAATAATAGGAATTAGAAAAATAAAAATGCAATTTGAAATAAAAGAAGATATGCAAAAAGCAGACATAATATTAGGAATAAAATGGTTAGAACAAGTAAAACCATACAATATAGAACATATACAATTAACCATAACATATATTAAAGAAAAATTATTAATAAAAAGAACTTTGACATGATATGAAAATATATGTATTAATAAAGATAATAGTAGAAGGATATTACAACAGATATTATACGCCTATGATAGATACAAGAGCAGAAGCCAATTCATGTAGATATAATTGTTTACCAAATAGTAAATGGGATAAATTAAAAACACCAATAGTAGTTAGAGGATTTAATAATGAAGGAAGCTTAATTACTTATAAAGCTAGAAATGTAAAAATATAAGTATGGGATAAGATATTAATAATAGAAGAAATCTATAATTATGAATTAACATCAAAAGATATGCTTTTAGGAATGCCATTTTTAGATAAATTATACCCACATATAATAACTAGAACACACTGGTGGTTTACAACACCATGTAAAAAAAAGGTAAGAGGAAAAAGAGTTATTAATAAAATAAGAAAGAAAACTGATTGGATAAAAGGAAGTGAAAAAATCATACAAAAATTAGAAAATATAAAAAATACCGAAGACACAATAGAACTAGTTATATTTTCAATAAATAAAGAAGAAATGACTATATTTTCAATCGATAAGGTAGAAATAATAAAGAAAAAATTAAGACAATTATACAGTGAAGATCCATTAAAAAGATGGGAAAAACATAAAACTTCTGTAAAAATTGAGCTAATAGATAAAAATAACATAATAACCCAGAAACCATTAACATATATATAACTTTGATGATTTAAAAGAATTTAAAATGCATATAGATGAATTATTAGAAAAACAACATATACAAAAAAGTAATAGTAAACACAATTGTCCAGCATTTATAGTAAATAAACATAGTGAAAAAAAAGAGGAAAAGGTAGAATTGTTATTGATTATAGAAACCTAACTACAAAATTTATGACATATAATTATCCAATACCAAATAAGATATTAAAAAGAAGACAAATACAAGGATATAATTACTTTAGAAAATTTGATTGTAAATCAGGATTTTACCATTTAAAGTTAGAAGAAGAATCTAAAAAGTTAACTGTATTTACAGTACCACAAGGATTTTATGAATGGAATGTGTTACCATTTGGATATAAAAATGCACCGGGTAGATACCAACACTTTATGGATAGTTATTTTAAACAACTACCTAATTATATAGTATACATAGATGATATACTATTATATACAAAAACTAAAGAGGAACATTTAAAACTATTAGAACAATTTACAGATATAATAGAAAAATCGGGAATAAGTTTAAGTAAAAAAGAAAGCTGAAATTATGAAAATCAGATAGAATTTTTAGGAATACAAATAGATAAAAGCAGAGTAAAAATGCAACAACATATAGTACAAAAAATAATAAATTCAAAATAAGAATTAGATACAAAAAAGAAATTACAATTATTTTTAGGATTAGTAAACCAAGTAAGAGAATATATACCAAAATTAGCAGAAAACCTAAAGCCATTAAGAAAAAATTAAAAAAGGATGTAGAGTATAATTACAACGAAGAAGATAAAAAACAAGTTCAGAAAATAAAAATACTTTGAAAAGAATTATCAAAATTACAATTCTCAGACGAAAATAATAAATTAACATATATAGTAGAAGCAGACGCAAGCGAATATAGTTATGGAGGAGTACTTAGATATAGATATGAAGAAGAAAAATTAGAACATCATTGTAGATACTACTCAGGTACGTTTAATGAAACAAAAATAAAATGAGAAATAAATAAATAAAATTTATGTTCATTATATAAATGTTTATTAGCATTTGAGCCATATATTGTATATAACAAGTTTATTGTACGAACAGATAATACACAGGTACGTTGGTGGTTAACAAAGAAAATACAAAATTTAGTTACAACAAAAGAGATTCAGAGACTAGTATTAAATATATTAAATTTTACATTTACAATTGAAGTAATCAAAACTAACAAGAATGTCATTGCAGATTACATATCAAGACAAAGCTACACAGACTGATATAATAGAAGATGATGCTTTAGAAAAGATACTCAAAACCCTAACTACGTTTTCAATGAATGTGGACAGTGTGGGTAATGAAATACAAAAGCTAAAGACTAATGAAGTTAAACTGAAGTCTAAAGCGATGTACCATATAACTCAGCAGTGTGCAAAGCTATGTCGATTGGAAGACATCAAAATTCCAGAGCTAAAAGAAGACGTTGGGACACTACATAAAACCCATAACGTTTATCAATCTACAATTGCAGGTACAAGCAAAGGAGTTAGTGGACAAAGATATCAGAACATGAACATGAATAAGATATTTGAAGAACCATTTATACCAAATACACAAAAAGACCCCTTGTTCATACCCCCACAAACTACCACATATCGAGAAAATTTAAACCAAGATAGAAAAGCCTATAACCATATAACTCAAGCATACGTAGAAAATATCCACAAAATATAGACTTATCTAAACCTTAACCCCAGAGCTACAAATATCCAAGAAACAAACATAAACTATATAACCCAAAAATTACAAGGTTACAACAAGTTAATCGCATTACCGAAATCCAACCCAAGCTTAGTTAAAATTTGTTTCAGCTATGGATTATAAAATACCGTATATACCCAAGATGGAGATGAACTAACAACTATACCAGAATTATATAGAGCATTCGCCACTTATAAGAAAATAACCAAAGGACATCTATTTTTTATAAAGTTTTATACCGCACCAGCAGAGATATTATATGACGAAATTAAACCAGTTATACAAGTTGTAAAAATAGGATTAACCAGAGATATAATTATACCAGAAGTTATTGTTCAACAACCAGAGATACCTAAAGTTGAGATACCTGATTTTTATGCAAATAAATGAATTATTAGAATCTTCAATTGTTTAAGAATTAGCAAATAACTACCTAAATGGGAACCCAATATGGAGTTATTATTCAAGAGCTCATCAAATGATTTATTCAAATTCAAGGGAGCTACGTTAATCAAATATGGAAGAAGCTAGACAAGGAATTTTGACACTACTCAATCCAGAAAAGCAACCATCTACAAGGGCAATTAAAAAGGAATTTATTTCGGAAGAGTTATTGACCAAATAGTGCAAGTTAATTGGACACAAATATCCATCCCATCTATGTTCGAGATGTAATGGAGAAGATAATATTATGTCAGAAGTTCAACTAGAATAAAATAAGATAAGGACGCCAACTGGAAGATACACGACAAAAGATATAAAGCAACACGGACCGATGAAAAAATAAAGATAAAAAGACAAAAGCATTAAAGTTAAGAAAGCGACACATGACTTAACAAGCTAAGTTTTTAACATACGTAAATATAATATTATGTAGCATTATAGCCTTTTTGACTTTTTTGTAAAGAGTACCATTATTGTATAGCCTAGTCTTTATTATTTTTGTCTTTTATAGGATAAGATTTCTTACTTTCATTCCTTTTAGGACAAATGCAAAGTTAGGACACTATTTGTCTTTTATTTTCTTGATAGATGTAAAGTGAATAGTGTAAATAGTTTACGTGTTTTAGGATTATAAATATGTAAGCCATGAGGCGATCTAAAGGCAAGACTTTCATGTGTTGAAAGCAAGTCTTCTATCTTGTACACAGAAAAGTTTAAATATTTAATAAAAATATATATATTTCTAAGGAAAAGTTATGGATGAGCAAGCACAGATTTATTAAATCTACCAGAACAGGTATTTTCATTTATAATTATGAATTGCTAAATTCATAAATTCTTTACAATCATGATATAATAAAATAAGCTCATGTTAGTTACTTTATAGTAGAATTACTAGAAGAATAACATGTTAAGAAGTTTATTAGCAAAGTGGAAAAGGAGAAAAATTCTCAAGAACTATGTCATCCTAAAGGAGAAACCAATGAGGCAAAGAAGTCGTGATAGGGGAGTAACATAGTAGAGGCGTTGTTTAGGGAAAAAGTATCCAGATTACCATGCTAATAGTGACCGAAGAACATGTTATTTAAGAATAATCTAGTTTATATTGATCTAAGATAATCATATTTTGTTATGTATATGGTTGAAAGGAATATTTTGAAATAACATCATATGAAAAAGAATGACTACCTACTTATCCGATGAAATGATAGATAAATTTAAAATACTTGTTTTATATGTACTTAAGGATATAGAAATAGTAGATATAAGAAAGATTATATGGGAAAAAATATTTGAAAAATATATTAAGACTAGAATAAATTACATACCACACCTACCTACCTACTCCTACATATACCTACATGCCAAACCTACGCATCAACCATGATAAACTACGAATATTGGAAAATGGATATGAAAAATATATTAATGGAAAAACTAATGAAAATAAATTTAGAAGAAAATATGAGAACAAAAAATATAAAATACATAGAATACCTTAATGAAAATATAGAAGAATATTATGAAAAAGCATTTAATCAAGCCTAAATGACAGATAATCTTAAAATACTTGTTTTATATATGCTTAGAGACATAGAAATTATAGACGTAAAGAAAATAATATGGGAAAAGATATGGAATTTTTAGGATGAAGATGAAGAGTTATTAAGTTCTATAGAAAATCTACACTTATATAATGATATCTACTGCTCATATTTAGATAGTTATTATTCAGATGGATAATATACAGATTAAAAATATTAGAATATATAAGAAGAATTAGAGAAAAACAAAGTTGGCTATACGAAGAAATTAATTATAGAAACCAGCTTAGAATAGAAAGAAAAAAATTAAAAGAATGATTAATTTAGATAGATAAAACCTTGGACCAACTAGAATTAAAAGATAGTTTAGAGTATGATTTAGATATAGAATTATTCATAGAAGAAAAACTAGTACTTACTAGTTTTATCATGTTAATTGAAATGCTATGTTATAATATTCCTTAGTTTTTTGTTTTAACCTTATTAATTCTTCTATATTATTTTTAAGGTATTCTATATGTTCCATATTTCTAGTTTTTAGATAGTCAAGTAGATTCTCTTTCATAAATATTTCTGTCAATCTTATTTTCTCCATATCTTTTCTCTAATATTTTAAGTATTCGTAGTTTATCATTTTATCCTAAAGTAGTTGTAATACTGCAATTTTTTTTGTAATAATTTATTCTAATTGTGCTATAACTGATATTAAATTCTAGGTTGTCTATTTCGTTAATTATCCTGTCTTTTTCTTCTATGAATAATTCTATGTCTAAATTATATTCTAAACTATCTTTTAAATCTAGTGGTTTTTGATTTTATCTATCCAAATTAATCTTTCTTTTAATTGTTTTCTTCCTCTTCTAGGCTGGTTTCTATAATTACTTTCTTCGTATAGCCAATTTTATTTTTCTCTAACTATTTTAATATATTCTAACTTTTTTAATCTGTATAATATCCATCTGAATAATAATTGTCTAAATATGAGCAGTAGCTTTCATTATATAGGTGTAAGTTTTCTATAGAACTATGACTAGAATAAATTAATGCCACACCTACCTACCTACTCCTATATATACCTACATGCCAAACCTACGCATCAACCATGATAAACTATTGGAAAATGGATATATAAAAATATACAATTAATAGAAAAGCTAATGAAAACAAATTTAGAAGAATACATGAGAACTAAAAATATAAAATATATAGAATACCTTAACGAAAATATGGAAGAATTAAAAATATTAAAACAAACAACTAAAGAATATTATGAAAAAAGAAAATGACAGATAACTTTAAAATACTTGATTTATATTTACTTAGAGATATAGAAATTATAGACATAAAGAAAATAATATGGGAAAAGATATGGAATTTCGAGGATGAAGATGAAGAGTTATTAAGTTCTATAGAAAACCTACACTTATATAATGATAGCTACTGTTCATATTTAGATAGTTATTATTTAGATCAATATTATACAGATTAAAAATGTTAGAATATATTAAAAGGGTTAGAGAAAAAAAAAGTTGGCTATACGAAGAAATTAATTATAGAAACCAGCTTAGAAGAGGAAGAAAACAATTAAAAGAAAGATTAATTTGGATAGATAAAACCATAAAACAACTAGAGTTAAAAGATAGTTTAGACTATGATTTAGACATAGAATTATTCATAGAAGAAAAAGACAGGATAATTAACGAAATAGACAACCTAGAATTTAATATCAGATATTGTACAATTAGAATAAATTATTACAAAGAAATTTGCAGTATTACAACTACTTTAATATAAAATGATAAACTACGAATACTTAGAATATTGGAGAAAAGATATGGAGGAAATAAGATTAACAGAAATACTTATGAAAAAGAATCTACTTGACTATCTAAAGACTAGAAATAAGGAACATATAGAATACCTTAAAAATAATATAGAAGAATTAATAAGGTTAAAATAAAAAATTAAGGAATATTATAACATAGCATTTCAATTAACATGATAAAACTAGTAAGTACTAGTTATCTACTAATCCATGTACAAGTTATCCATGCAAGTTACCCGCGCATAGATCACAATAGCTTGTCCATATTTAATTATGGCGGTAAACCACTATCAGGGGGTTCTTGGACAAAGTTGAGTACTCTTGAAATCAACAAGCCCACTTTTACATTCTCCAAAATTGTGAGGAAGTCATACCTTGGATTGAGTAAGATATATTTTACCCTTACATCATTTTTTTTAATAAATAGTCAACAGTTGTGTTGTAATTTTTAATTTATTTTGCAAATGTTCACAATCCATAGGGATCATTTAGATATATTAACAAAGGAGAATAATAGAAACATAGCCAAGAGACACAAGGAGGAATTTCCTTCGTGGTTTGAAGAAAAGGTAAACTCTATCATTTGATGGTTCGTAAATTTATTTTTTAAAATTAACATTAACGTTTATGATTTTGTAACTAAAATATTACGGGTGGTACGATTAATGAAGAATGGTGATAACCGAATTATTGAAGAATTACTATTTTTGGCAAGACCTTCGGACCCTCGTGTTATTAGTCGTAATGGATATATCTTGAATGGTTCTCGATTTCGAACAGTGGCATTTGATCTAGGTTTGAAAACTCAAAATAGTGGTGTGATGGTGAAGAGTGATGAATATACATAAAATGTTGACTATTTTAGAAAGATAAAAAGAATTTTATAGATTCAATATATGGGCAATAAATCAGTTATTTTATTTCAATGTGATTGGTTTGAAGTTCCTCCTCAAGATCGTACTCAAAGTAGAGGTTACAAACAAGATGAATATGGATTCGTATATGTAGATATAACGCGACTCCATTACACAAGTGATCCACTTATACTAGGATCACATGCTCGATTAGTGTACTATGTTAAACTTGGCCAAAGTGAGAAATAACATGTAGTGATAAGACTAAGACCACGAAATTTATATGATGTTCCCTAACAATAAGATGAAATGGAACCATTTCAATTAATTGACTTAGTTGAAAGAGGCGAAGCAAATCCACAAGTGGAGTTAGATAATAAAAACATTAGAATACAAAGAGAATATATTGATGAGTGGGTGTTGAAGCACCTTATCTCAATAGTGAGGAAGCAGTAGACTTAGTAGGTGTAGATGAGTTGTAACGCCCCAAAATCGGGTCCCAAGATGTCACACGGTGCTTAGGGTCACAAGTGACCCCAAGCTAACCCTTCTACTAGCATAACTCATAAGAAACTGAATAAAAATACAAATCCATACAAATCAGCAGAAATTAACTCTTTTCTGAATCTGATCGATAAAAAAATAGAATTTTACAGGATTACATTCTGCCTTTACAACCATAATTGAAACAAAATACATCAACTTCTACTGGCTGTCTATGAAGCCTCTACTAGTACTGACTGTAGGTAGCTGGGTCATGACTCCCGGCTACCTCAACTCAATATGATTGAATAAAAAAATTACAATACTATAAACTCTGCATAACTAACCCAAGCCCTTGAATCAAAAGGACTCATCACCTGCTAACTGGATACCACGAATTGACTGGATCTGAAGGTGCAACTATACCTTGTACCTACATTCTGAGAAAATGTAGCCCATATACGAATATGTGGGTCAGTACCATGGAAAAATACCGAGCATATGGGGGTGTATGCAGTTGTATAAACATCATCATCATAAATATTTATAAGAAATATGCAGGATGTATGAAAGACTCACATAGACCGAAGAAAATCATCATAATCATAAGAGGATGAAATAAGTATAATAACACATGTGAGTCATCATATAATTTGTCAATCACTTTCAGTTCATCAAGAATATCAATTCTCATAATGTAAATATCATTTAAATCTTTCGAAAGAATAACTTTCACAATTTCACTTTCAAATCACTTCACCGTTCACCATAAACACAAGGAAACACACACACACTAGGAGATCCTATAACCGACATAAACCATGTGAGCTACATGGAGTCCAACGTACAACCCACGTTGGGGAGAGCCATCCTATCCTTGCCATCGGAGTAGGACTTCCAATATCAATTCAAAGACACTAGTGATCTCTATATTAATCAGCGTCAGGCTCACATCCTACGGGGGCACATAGTTCTAGGGAAGTAAGGTCACTTTATACCTCCCATTCGGTGCTAAAGATTACTCCCGGACTTAGCTCAGAAATTTAAATCAGAAGAGTATGTAATTTTCCATCACGTGTATGAACATGAATTAAGATCTTGGTACTGAAATGTAAAGCATGAGTAGGTTTTGGGACGGCTGAAAATACTGAAATAACATTAGGTCAAGCACCGATCTTTCTCACAGCAAATTTACAACTTACTGGTATTTCTACTAAAATGTAAAAGCTTGACTTGACTACTTGTTCTATCATCTCCCCCTTAGCTTTAAGCCACCACTCAAATTCTCAGATGCTTACTAATTTTGAATCTCCACGAATATCTCTATCGCCAGAATGTACACCATCTAGTGCTTCAACTCTTATTTCTATTAGCTCAACTTGAATACTTTCTAACCTTTTGATAGACCATGCTACTTCTGTCTTCTCCCTTTAATACCATGCCTATGAGCTTATGTTTCTAACCCATAAGAATCAAAATCACACTTAAGAGGCTCAACATTTCCAATCATACGCCCCACCTTAACTTAGCCATCAAAACATCATCCATCGTCTAACTAGTATTTATCCATCTAACAATCCCATGGCACGACTCACTACACCACATACACTAATCCTCGAAATTAAAGCAGTCCCATAATATCTTGGGTGAACTTTCTCATCATAATATAATATTAAACTTAATTACAAGTCAACTATACTTAAACTCTTGTGTACACTGTTCAAGCCTATTAGGTCACTTCCGGCAACTAATACCATTAATCCAGAAACCGTCATATTCGGCTTCATGATCACCAATCGTTCAAACTTAAGGTCTTACACTTCACATAATTTACAACTCCATCTCATGCATAACTCCCACGTGAAGATTATAAAAAAACAAATCTATGAACACTAGCCCACTTAAAATTCATAACAATAATAATTGACACTAGCCCACTTAAACTTCATAACAAAAATAATTGGTCCTAATCATATAGCCTATCTTATTCACAATCCATTAACACATCCTTCTTTCACCCGTCACTACTATCTATCCTTCATACACAACTTAACATAGTTCATAGCTCTCTACGTCTTAAACTTCCTCTTGCAATCTGGAGAGCGCCTAGATTAACAACACTTACCCACCGGGTACTTCCATCACTAACCTATACTCTCTGTCATACAAATACCGTCAACACCCGTTTCATACCTCGAACAAACTATATCACTTCCTATTAACCTAATTGCATGCAAAAAGAGATTTCGCTATACTTATGCTCAACAAATCACACTTACCATCCTTCTTACTACTACACCTCCACATCCCATATTTTCAGTCAGCACAAGGAACAAGATGAACTACAAGTTGCTAGTGGATCGAAATAGGCCTCACACGGCTTCACTAAACTTTGGTTTTGTGTTTTGATCAAGAAAGTTATATGAATAACAAAGTAACTATGCTAGTGAATTGAAATAGGCCCCACACGGCTTCACTAGACTTTGGTTTGTATTTTGAACAAGAAAATGAGATGAATAACAAAGAAGCTATGCTAGTGAATCGAAAGAGCCCCACACGGCTTCACTAGACTTTCATTTTTCACAAACATAATGATAACAAGATTACATTATACAAGAGATAGAAACTTGACACACAACATTCAACGATCTAAGAATACACCTTACTCTGTCTTAATTAAATAACTCATAAGAATGAGGGCATAACTTTCAACTTAAGAAACTTAACATACTAGAGAGCTCCTCTCAAGTCCTTTGTGTAACTTTTGAAATTTCTTCTAGAAAATATAGAAGCATTACCTGGGGAAGAACTGGAGCTTGCGAATCATGTTATCTCAAAAATAATACATAGAGGGAGAAGTATAGATTAACATTGTAGATTCTGAGGAGGAATCTGAAAGAACATCTAACCTAGGCTTAGTTCACGACTTTTATGAACATGAATAAAGTACTTCAATCTTTGGAACTCAAAAGCACTGACAGGGTACTTTCTAGCTCTCTTACAATCCCATAACTATCTACGGAGAATTAAGCTTAACTGTTTCTGATACCTTGAAAATGAGGCAGAGTTGGCCAGAATAGAGTAAGATGAGAATCTACATAAGCTTCTTGGAGAACCTTTTTATAGCACGTTCTTAGATTTGAAAGAAGGGAAACATTTCCTAAATGCCCTGTAGCCTCTCAAAGAAAAGTACAGACGTCTCCGTACCATTACACAAGAATCTACTAGACACGACTTCATAGACACCCTAGGACACTTGAACTCTGTGCTCTGATACCAAGTTTGTAACGCCCTAAAATCGGGTCCCGAGATGTCACATGGTGCTTAAGGTCACAAGTGACCCCAAGCTAACCCTTTTACTGGCATAATTCATAAGAAACTAAATAAAAATACAAATCCATACAAATCAACAGAAATTAACTCTTTTCTAAATCTGATCGATACAAAAATGGAATTTTACAGGATTACAATTCTGCCTTTACAACCAGAATTTAAACAAAATACATCAACTTCTACTGACTGTCTATGAAGCCTCTACTAGTACTGACTGTAGGTAGCCAGGTCATGACTCCCGACTACCCCAACTCAATACGACTGAATAAAGAAAATACAACACTATAAACTCTGCCTAACTAACCCAAGCCCTTGAATCAAAAGGACTCATCATCTGCTGACTGGATACCACAAATTGACTGGATCCGAAGGTGCAACTATACCTTGTACCTATATTTCGAGAAAATGTAGCCCACATACGAATATGTGGGTCAGTACCATGGAAAAATACCAAGAATATGGGGGTGTATACAGTTGTATAAACATCACCATCATAAATATTTATAAGAAATATGCAGGATGTATGAAAGACTCACATAGCCCGAAGAAAATCATCATAATCATGAGAGGATGAAATAAGTATAATAACACATGTGAGTCATCATATAATTTGTCAATCACTTTCAGTTCATCAAGAATATCAATTCTCATAATGTAAATATCATTTAAATCTTTTGAAAGAATAACTTTCACAATTCCACTTTCAAATCACTTCACCGTTCACCATAGATACAAGAAAACACACACACACCGGGAGATCCTATAATCGACATAAACCATGTGAGCTACATGGAGTCCAACATACAACCGACGTTGGGGATATCCGTCCTATCCTTGCCATCGGAGTAGCACTTCCAATATCAATTCAAAAACACTAGTGATCACTCTATAAATCAGCCTCAGGCTCACATCCTACAGGGGCACGTAGTTCTAGGGAAGTAAGGTCACTTTATACCTCCCACTCGGTGCTACAGATTACTCCCGGACTTAGCTCAGAAATTTAAATTAGCCTCAGGCTCACATTAAAGAAAATCCACAATAAACACTTCAACAATTTTCATCGGGAGCCAATTTGCTACCCCTTTATCATAATCAATAAAAACGTGGATTTCTTTCACAGTCGAGTTCAAAATAACTCATTCACGACCAAAAGGTCAAATCATTCAAAACATCTCAAATATTCAACATCAACATGCTTATAACACATATTTTCTTAAAAACACAATTTCAAATGGGGTTCGCGACCCAAATATCAAAATCATGATAAATACCATTCAAGATTCATGCTTTATATCACCACACATGTAAATTTATCTTTCAAAATCATAAACATCAAGATTTCATAATAATCATCATAAGATATGGGTTCATGCTTTAAATTCATAAAAATCAAATAAAAATCATGTCTTTGTAAAGAAAATTACTTTTGGGCACAAGAACGAGAGAGAGTTCTTGTTGAAAAACTCCACATACCTTAAATGATGAACTTTAGATCAATACTCATTTTTGAGATGTTAATCGTGCCTTTGAATGATGGTTCTTGGAGTTCTTGAACTAGGAACTTGGAATCTTGAATAAATTTGCAGAATTAATGGTGAACTTTGGAGGTTCTTGAAGTTGGATGTAGGAGCTTAGGGTTTTCTTTTTGAGGGAATTTGATGAATTATAACATATAATGCTTCTAATAGGCTTTAATATAGGGTTTGGACGGATTTTGGGTGAGGGGGAATGACCAAAACGCCCCTAAAAATCAAATAATTCTCGAATTTGTCCTTTGGTGGACTGTTTTGATAGTCTGAAGTAGATCAACCATAACGTTTTACTCCGATATCCAAATTGGATAAAACTAATTTCATTAGAAAGAGGACTCTTATATCTTGCCGTTGATATATAGTATCTCACCCAGATCATTGTGTACGAGGAGTTATGATCGTTTGAAGTTGACCCAAAAATTCACTTTTGATAGGATGAAGTAGATGAACCATAACTTTTTGATCCGATAGAAAAATTAGATGAAACCAATTTCATCGAAAAGAGAACTCGAAGAGATTTCCGTTGATATATAGTAGATCACCCAGATCATTATGTACAAGGAGTTATGATCGTTTAAAGTTGGAGAAAAAATACGCCAGGCCTCAGTACTTTTTTTCCTGCACGTTTTACTGTTCACTACTATTCACGGTTCGATCGGAATGTTCATAACTCGTCGTTCGGGTGTACGTTTTGGATGATCCACATATCGTTGGAAATCTTATTCGATACTCTACGCAATGGTGTGTCATAATCTAAGAAATTCCGCACGGAAAATTTATAATTCATTCTAGAAGATAGAACCCAACACGTTTACTCACAAAATTTCAACAAAAAATTTCCCGGGGTATTACATGAGTCTGATCATGAAGACCTGGATAACTTCAGTGACTCTACCGCAGATGAAAAAACTACTGAACATGATGAAATCGAGGATTACGATTGGATGTGATTTTTATGTCCATCATCGAGATAACTTTTTCTTTATTGAATCTTTTTTATTTGAGAACTTGAATTATATAATATATAATGGACAACCCTTGATTTTGTTTTGTCTTTTTGAAAATGGGTGTCGAGGTACCAGGTATCCTAAAAAATCAAATTAAGGTTTTGCAAAATCAAAGCCTTTTTTAGTTATGTCTTCTTTCTAGGTTCCATGCTCTCTTTTGCAAGATGCTAGGTCAATATTGATGGAACATCATGGAGTGGATAGCCTTTACTGTTTCTTTCCATTATTCTTTGAGCAAGAGAAACTTGCTTCCCAATGACAAATATGAATTCTTTTCCTTTCCCTCTAGAGCCCTTGGCAGTTCTACCAACAGGGCATACATATTCACTAGGGTTTCAAGGATAATTAAAGAGGACTATGCGGTCTACACCTTCGAAGTCAATACCTCAGGATGCGCTATTAGTGCACACTAAGAACAAAGAAAGGTTCTCCATCTTCGATCTTTGAAACTCATTTACGTTTGCAAGTCTGCTTTCCAATCAAAGCGCTTTAATTCATTCTCAACTTTTCTACAGCTATCAATCTTGTTACAGAAGACAATTGTTTTTGGAACTGGACTATCCTCCACCAGCTGAATTAGAGCATTTTTTGTTGTTGAGAAAAGCTGTCTTTGGACTTTTTTTAGCTGTTTCATCTCCACTGCAATCTACAAGGACCTCTTCCAAGCCAAGGGTTGTGCGGTACATACCAGGCCCAGTCACTAGTTCACAATCAGGAAAACTTTTTACCAACTTATTGTATATTTTCATGGGAAAGTTGCAGTCACAAATAGACATTGTGTGATGAAAGGTGATGAGTTAATCAAACATTGAAATGTAGCTTAATTGGTAGTAGCCTTGAGAGTTTCGAGGGAGGTTTCCAAGGGAGAACTTGCTTGGAAGGGATAGGAGAGTCATCTTCAGAACCTCCCAAAACAATAAATTTCTCTCCAGTATCTTCATCTATGAGCTGGTAAGCCCCAGAAGTGTCCATAGGGATACGACTGTAAGTATCTTTGGTCGTCACCATCACTCTTTTCCAATGCACTACAACATTATTATTATTAACATTCCTAAACAGTCTTTCTAATTTGAAACGCGACAGAGTCAGAACTGATGGTCTTGGTGCAACAAGCATTGTGCTTTATCTCAACTTAGGGAATGCCCCTACTACTACTTCCTACAGAAATGTATGGCAACAATACATTGATGGCCACCACGATTTTCACAATGATGAATGTCTTTTCTCTGGATAATTACACTTGATAATTTTATTGAATCTCTTTGTCCATAGAAGTTTTATTTTCCATCACCTTCTTGATTTCTACTTTTGATTATTCTTTATTTGTTAAAATTTTTAATATATTTTTGTCAATCATGATGACAAATGTGGATATTTCTAATAATGGTGAAACTACCGATGTATTTGCAATCTTGCCTCCAGGTAAATTGATTTATTTATTAAATTGTGTCTTTCCAAGTCTGTAGTTGTGTTTTATTTATTTATATCTAAATAATTTTATGTACTATTACAGGAAAAAAAAGAAAGGGAAGAGGAAAGACAACAGGGCTTTCAACCCCAAAAAAACGTAAGGAAAATGACAATGGAAATTTAAAGGTGATTATCCCACTAGATCGAATAGTAGCAGTAGGTGCAGGAGCTAAAGATTTTATTACCAATATCTTAGTGAAAGTTCATCATAATGCTAGACATGATGTCTAGAATTGGAAAAGAGTTCCTGATCTGGCGAAAGATAGGACTATTGCTTATATGCTGGTAATTTACTACTCCCATTTATCTAATTAACTAAGACTACATTTTGATATGTGCTGCGTATCTAAGATGAAGGGTCAATAAATCCATAATTCAAAGACTTTAATCAATTGAAAAATCTCCAAAATCATGAGAAAGTTGGCAATATGAATTTGTTTTTATTGGTTTTGTTGATTAATTTCAAAGCTCAGAACTTGATACTTCTAAACTAGATTAAGGGTTGATTCCTTATGTCGGATATCGACTAAACATATATTCCACCTGAATAATAGTGTGTTTGTATGTATGTGTGAAGGTAGGGGTGGGGGTGGGGTGGGGGGTTTGTTTTTTGTCTAGACAAAGCAACATTACCAAAGGTGTGGTTCAGGAAATGCATTTAAGGTTTAAAAGATTCTCCATAGTTGTTGAGTGTATTTGCAATGTAGAAATTGATGGTTACCTGTCTCTGATGTTTCCCCACATAAAAAGCACCTAGAGCATAAAATCATCCCTCTTTTCATCAGATTGCCCTGGGTTTGTAGTCTTAATGTTTGATTCTATTTTGAGTGCAAGACACTTTCAACTTCGGAATATAGAACACAATCGAGATACTATTCTTAAAACAACTAAAAATTTATATTGATATTTCTATAGAAGACTTCATGATCATTTCAAGAAATTTGCTACAAAAGAAGAAAGTCTGCAAAATATACCTGCAGATATTAATGAAATTGAATGGAAATTATTGGTAGATTATTTCAGCTTTGATGAATTTAAGGTAGTTAAAAGTATAAATGATTTAAATTTTTATTTGATTTCTTATACTTAGATGAAAATAAATATTTTGATGAAAAAAATAATGCAGAGAATGAGTGAAAGAAATAAACGTAACAAGGTAAAACAAGAAGTGAATCATATTTATGGCAGAAAATCCTTTCAAGCAGTGTCTTATGAAGCGGTGAGATCTTTATTTATTTTTATCAATTATGATTATATATTTTTTGATAGAGGGACACACACACTGGAAAAGAGACAAACTATCAAAAACTTTGGGAAATGACTCATATGAAGCCAAATGGACAGTGGGTAACTAATGCTTCTGCTAAAGTGAATGTACAAAAACCCCTCTTATTGGTATTTATAGAATGCATTTTTTTAATAAATATTGAAATTCAAAGTTGTTATAACATTTTTTGTAGGATAAAGTGAAAGATGTTATTGCTGAAAAAGTTTAAGAAATTGTAGAGGACACCGATATGGATCCTATTATCAATGTTGCATTTGTGCAAGTTGTGGGAGAAAAAAGGAAGCGGAAGATGAATGTCATAAATGAGAGAGTGTAGAAAGTAAGCTAATGGAAGTTAAAAATAAGCTTGAAGTGGAATGAAGAAATCAAGCAGTAATGGATGCTCGTTTAGTGCATGACCAAAAAATGTTAAAAGAGAGCGTAATGGCACTAGTTTCTCATCTGCAAATTTCTAAGGTATTTGTTTAGTGTACGGTGCTAAATTAGTAAATGTTGCATTATTACTTTTATTTTTTCCACTCTTATTGCATCTCTGTCTTTTTTTTGTTCTATTCTCCTTTTGTACAACAGACTAAGTTAATTATATGTACTATACTTAACTGAATGGACTTCCGCTTCCCACTACAATTTTCAATATGGTTACAAATTCAACTACTTCATATAAGACAAGTCCTACAAGTCTTATGGATGATAGCTGGGTAAGTAAACTTCATAGATCCTTAGGTTATCTTGAAGTATAGCGTGTGAATATTTGTTTAACAGTGCAATGTGGTTGAAATGCTCCTGGAGTTTCTTTGTTTTTCTTTAGTTGTACTTTTAGTGAAAAATTTGTGTCATTGTGGTGGTCAAGGCTGAAAAAGACTTATTTTATGCTAAGTATGTTGTTTTCATGAAGTATAGCATGTGGGTATTTTGTTAACTGTGTAGTGTGATTGAAATGCTATCAGGGGTTTGGTTTTCCCCCCTCTTTTTTGTTCTTATGGTGGAAAATTTTGAGCTTTGTGGTAGTGAAGGTTGTTTAACTTGACATGTTTCTTTGACCCCAGTAAGACGAAGAAGACTTAATTTGTGCTAAGTTTGGTGTGCTCTTGAAGTATATATCATGTGGGTGTTTTGTTATCAAAGAAGTTCTTTGAATGGTGTCCTCAGAAATCTTGTATCCATCCAACCCCCAAATCTTCTAGTCCTACAAATATTCCTTCCATAGAAAATCCAGAACATTTAGATAATTCACCAACTTCACTTCCTGCCCTGAAGTTTCTAATCTTGATACTCCAAAGAATCATCTAACATATCTGTCTTTCTTTTGCACCAACACATGACATTCTTTAGCCAAACCAAAACCAAAATTAATGGATCATGTGTATGTAACTATATTGACCCATTATCCATTTTCTACTATTTTCATTGTGCTTCTCAATATACCATGCAAAGTTTTGCCTTTAAAAAGAGAAGGAACAATACAAGTGATAGAAATAGAGAGAGTGTTCTTGGAGGTATAATTGGTGCTAGTTTAACCTAGGTATTTGGTGTCACCATAGACAGGTTAGACAACTTGGCTTTTCTGATAGTTCTCTGCAATATAAGCTCTCTATTTCCTTTGCCCCTACTTTGTCTTATTTTTGGCGATGAACCAGATACAAAAGAAAGTACTGATAGAGATATGAAATCTAATTAAATCTGAGCTAAAGATATGACGTAAAGTATTTATAAACAACTCTAATCAAGAAAATGCTTTTCATAAAGATGATTCTGAGTTCCAACATGAAGGTCAAAACTTAAAATACATGACTTTAGCTAACTGTCTATTTATGACGTCTTTACATGACTGACTATGTGGAAAAAGGCCTTAACATATATTCAACATTACTAACATAAGTACTAAACTCATAATGAAGACTAAGCTTCCCTAAGTTAAGTGGGGTTACTAACGAGTAAAACGTGTAAAACCTAATAAGCAGCTTACGTGTCTGTGTATCGGTATCAATAAAAAGATGTAGTGCCTTTGGTCAAGGGACATGAGAACATATCGAATAACACTCTGTAAAATGGTAGAATAAAACATGACATACAAATAGAAACAGAAGTAGCTAACAGAGTAATAATCATGATGTAAAAGAGATAAAAACTCAAACAAATTAGGTTAATCTGTGTTAAATAATTCACCATGACTTAATTCATTATACTATACATACATTGTTTAAGTGAAACACTTTATATGACTATAAGTGCTCATGAAAATATTTGAGTAAGTACAATATTAAAATCCTTGAAAGAAATCCTTTAACTTTTTGGTGGGAGATTCTCGGTACTGACATACATAAATAACTAGTCATCATTTGTACTGCTTTGATTTGATCAGTAATACCCTGCACTTGTACTGGTGGGAGATTCTTGTGACTGACATACATAAATAATTACTCATCATTTGTACTTCTTGGATTTGATCAGAAATCCTTTAACTTGCGCTTGTTTTTCTTTGTTATTCTCAGTAATACCCTGCATCTGATCTTTATTAAGCATAATAAAATATATTTTTGGTATGTATTTATTTATGACTTATGGTCTATGTGTTGATGATAAGTTGATAAAAGATTTACAAGAAAAGCAAAAAAGAAAAATCAGAGATGCAAAAAGAACTGGATTGCTTACAAGACAACTTGACTTTTGAGAAACAAAATTTAGAAGTGGCTGATTATGATTGTGTTAAATTCAGATCTTTATACAATGAAAAATATGCAGATCTTCAGGTGTTTGTTAAATATTATTAAATTTTATTTATTAAGCCGACAATCATCTCATTTTATTACTTCATTCTTAACAAGCTGCTTTAACAGAGAAGCAAAACTTAGAATTGCGATTTTCAAAGTTGATGGGACCTTAAGGTGTGAAAAAAAATCCATAAGAGTTGGTTGAAGAAAATAATCAGGTAGAACTATGAATTTTCTCTTTGTTCAAATTTATCTGTAATTTACAAAAGACAAACTCGTGAATCTTTCACTAGTATGTCTTAGAAAAGTTTCAAGAAAAGTTGAAAGATCGTTCTATGTTGCGTACAACAGAAGAGACAAAGAAGAGACTTTTGAGTGAAAAAGCATCGGTTGAGGAAAAAATTGAAGATCTAGAGAAGAAGATGAAGATTTAAATCAAGTAATAACACAAGTGCTATTGGAGAAGATTTTGTTTTTTTAATTACTTAGTACAGGATCATAATGATCAGTTTATATTTTTTTCACAAGTAAAGACATGTAGAAGTACTTAATTTTTTTAAAGTAGAAAATATCTAGTTCATCAATCTAATATATGTATTGACCTTTGCAAATTTATATAATTTTTAATTCAAGCATTTTTATAAAATTATATTTAAAATGTGTTTTGTGTATGTGGCAACTAATCACAAATTGTTGGTAAAAGTGTATAGAAAATATTTAATTTATTGCAATAAAAATTATTGTTCCTAAAAAGTTTTCTAACAGCCTACTAACTATTTTTTTGTCAAGTTTTTGCAGCAACTAATAATGTTGGTAAAAAAATTAATTTATAGCAACATAAAATTTTGTTGCAAAATTTTTTAAAAGCCACAACTATACGAATGTAAGAAAATAATTTTTTTGATTGTGTTAAGTTATTTTTGGCAATAATATATTTTGTTGTTGCAAAAAATTTTCCCATCGGCGTTTATTGCAACGACATGCAACAACTTTTTTATTGTTGCCAAAAGTACTTTTGACAACAACATACAATATATGGCAAAAAAATAAATTGTTGGGAAATGCCTTGTTTCTTGTAGTGCCTCTATAGTATCCTCCACCATATAAGAAAAGATAGACATCATACAATGTTGAAATATGGAAAAAACATTACAAAGTTCGAAAGGCATCCTCTTGAACGCAAACGTACCATATGGACTTGTGAAAAGGGTTTTCTCTTGGTTTTCGGAGGCATAGAAATTTGATTATACCTCAAATAACCATCAAGAAAAAGGTATAATTCTTTACCTGCAAGATGGTGTAATATCTGGTACATAAATGGAATTAAAAAGTGATCCTTGTGCATACAAGTAATCAACATCTGATAATCCATACAAACTCTTCATCCTGTAACTGATCTCAAAGGCACTAATTTTTTCTTCTCATTATGGGTCACAGTGAGGCTACCCTTCTTTGGCACACACTTAACCGGGCTCACTCATTTTCTCTCGCCAATAAGGTAAACCACATTTGTATCTAACAACTTAATAATCTCCTTCTTAACCACCTCTTACGTAGGTGGATTCAAACAATGTTGATGCTCAATGCTAGGAACATACCTCGGCACTAGCTAAATCTTATGAATGCAAATGCTGAGTGGAATCTCAACAGTTTCGATAATAGTCCAACTAATGGGCTGTTTAAACCTCAACAAAATTGAAAGTAAGGCCTCAACCTTAGTATCAAACAAATATGCAGCAATAATAACCAACAAGGCATTGTTGGCCCCCAAGAATGCATAACGTGATTGATAAAGGTGGGGCTTTAATTCCAGGAATAGTGGCTCCTCAATAGATGGCTGAGTTAGTGGAGTTTCTTTATTCTTTAAATAAAGATTCAATTTCTTTGGCACATAAGAATAAGACCCTATGCAAATAATAGCACTCACTGTCTCATCATATTCATCGATATTGTAATTGTTAAAGTTTATAATCACCACCGCTAATGCCTCTACACCGAGTCTCTCCTCAATGGGTGCAATTAATGTATCTTCATCTACTGTGTCTATCACAGACACTACTCGCATATCTTTCAGTTTTCTCATCAACTGACCAACATTAGCATGTTCATCACTGAGCCTAAATTTCATATGTCATGTCTCCATGTCAACTAATGCCCTACCCATGACTAGGAAGGGCCTTCCCAAGATAATAGGGACATCAAAATCCAACTCACAGTCGAGAGTCATAAAATTAGTTAGGAATTTAAAAGAAGCAACCTTTACCAACACATCACATAAATACAAACCAATTTCTTTACAGTACGATCAACCATCAATAGTCTCATAGTTGTCAGCTTAGGTGACCCCAACCCCAACTTCTTGTAGACAACTAACAACATCAGATTGATACTAGCTCAAAAATTACATAATGGTCGTGCAAACTTTAAGGACCCAATAGTGCAAGGTAGGGGTGCCAAAATTAGCCCAAATGCAAATGACCTGCCCAAGGTTTGATGGGGTTGGACAAGAGTGATTTTGATAATGGGCTAATTTGGGCTAGCCCAAGTCAACCCATTACAAGTCACCAGCCCAAATAGACCCATGATGATGCCTAAACTTGACCCATCAAGTTGCTTAAAGCTTTTACCAAAATCTTGCTTTATAAAAGGAAGACTTACAAAACTAGCTTAGGTCTCAACAAAATGAGAGCATTTCAAGGCTAACTTTCAAAATTATAATTTATAGCCTTTCTTTGTCTTTGTTTTTCATTTTTTTTCCTCTGTTCTATCTCTAGCCTCTACTTTTTTTTTTCCTTTTTTTCTTTTTTAATTTCCTCTTTTTAATTCTTTTTCTCTTTCTCATTTTTCCCTTTTTATTGTATTTTATATTTTATATCTTATTGTATTTTTGAAAAATATGGTTATGTCGAGTACAAGTCATGGATGATGACAGATACATCATAATCGGTCATTGTATTTATATTCATGATCATTTTTTTCTTTTCTCTTTTTTTAATATTTTTTACTTTTTGATTTATTATTTTTTTCTTTTTCATATTTCCCCCCATTTTTTTTTGTTTTTTTCATCTTAGTTTTGTCTTTTTCCTTTTTTTTTCTATTTTTATTTGTTTCATTTCTTTTTTTGACTTCTTTACTTTTCTTTTCTCTTTTCAATTTGTAAAATATAAAAGAAATATATAAAACATATAAATACAACAACAACAATAGAAAATGAGAGAAAAGAAAAATAAAATATAAAAAATGAAAAAAAAAGAAAAAAGGAGAAAAATTGATAAAAATAGAAACAAGAACGAAATAGAAAAAAGAAAATAAAAAGAGGTTGAAAAGAAAAAAATAAAAAAAATAGATGGAAAAAATGAAAAAAAAAAAGAAAGAAAGAAAAAATAAAATATAAAAAAGGAGATAAAAATAAAAAGGTAAAAGAAACAAAAAAAAGAAGGAAAAATGGAATAGAAAAATAAAGAAAAAGAAAAAAACGAAACAAGTAAAAAGACAAAAAAACTGAAATAAAAAGGAAAAGAAAAAAAGAAGAAAAAAGGGGAAAAGAAAGAGAAATAGAGAAAGAAGAAAAATTAAGAGAAAAAAATAAATGAGAGAGATTATAGATTGTATTTAATTTTAAAAAATACAAAAAAACCTATGTTCATACTTTAAAGGAAGGGAGATATATAAATATACAATAAAATATTTTCTTCATATAGATATTTCAAATTTCTAAAATACAAAAAGTATAACTTGAATTTGTGCTTCCTGCTGTATTTATTTGTAAATATTTGATTGCTAATATTTGTTAGTATTTCATAAAAGTAAAGAATAAAAGGTAGGATAAGTTGGGTGGGTTGGGCTATAACCCATTGTTTAGCTCATTTTAACCCATTTCATATTAGCCCAAGTTATTTTGGGCAGGATTGGGTAATGGCCCATCTGTTGATTCAACCCATTTTGACCTGACCAAATTCTGCCCAAACAACCCATTTGTCACCCCTAGAGAATGGAATAGTGAAAGCTTCGGGATCCTCTTTCTTGTCAACCAAAGATTGGGAATCAATAGCACTGGAGTGGTGATATAATCCACAGGCTCAAAACTCACTGTCCTCTTCTTAGTCACTAAATCCTTTATGAACTTTGAATGACTAGAATTATGCTCCAACGCTTCTACAAGAGGGATATTCATAGATAATTCCTTCAATATCGACTTGAGTTTCTAATAATTCCCTCTTCCTTCTTCTTTTTTCAACCTTTGAGGAAATGGAGGAGGAGGCCGTGAAATAGGCTTCAAAACTAGTTTAGCCTCCTTACCCTTTCCTTTATCAGTATAAACTCATTTTTCAACACTTGTTTATCCGGTGATGTCTCACCATTAGTCATCAACTTCACAGTTTTAGTTTCGGGTGGATCATTGACCTCAAAAGTATCATTTCTTATCGCATCGTCTTCAAGAAAATGTGGATCAATAGTAGCCTTACTACTTCGAGTGGTAATGGCTAGGTAGTGATTTTCGATTATAGGATTCTAAATGGTATTGAATGGAATAATGCCTGGTTGACTCTTATTTAATATTATTCGACATCTGACCAAACTGTTGCTTAAGCAAGTTAATCGTAGTAGCATGAGATTCTACCTTGTGGCTCAATCTTGAAATGTCTGTCTTAATCTCCTTAAGGAAACTTTATTTGATATCTTAACCCATAAACAACTTTGAAAGAAATTCTTTGATCCTCTAATCAGCATCACTTTCCCCGATGAAGCATACCTACCACCCTTCTCCTTATAGTCATCCTTTCTCCTACGATCACCATCCCTTTCTTTACTCTTATCTCTATACCTATCCACATAATAGTTTCAACCTTGATTCTTTTGCCTCAAGTTCCAAGTGTCTTGAGTAGATCATCAGACCTTGGCTCAAAAACCTATCATCTCTCTATCCTAATATTTTGTTTCCTCCTTAGAGTGAAACTCTTTATATCTAACAGATTTACCTCATACATCCACTGCGTTCAATTTTTCTGCATTCATAGTTTCAAACTACTTGCTAATCAACCCTATCACTATCCTCAATTATGCTACCTCTTAAGCCACTATATAATCTAGGACTCTCTACTCATTGGAAGCACCAATAGTATAAGTACCAGCTTCTTTATCCGCCTATTGTGTATGCCACCCTCAGTAGGTTTTAGAGACCCAATCTAATATTTCTATAGCGATCTCCCAACAAAGTCACATAAAAGTGCCACCAATAATAGTATCAGCAATAACTCTAATATTTGCATTCAAGGCTCCATTAAATATCTCGAGTAAACTATTCTCTGAAATTCCGTGATTGGGAATAGTTATCAATTTCTTTTTAAACCTCAACCATGTCTCGTACAGTGCCTCTAATTGCAATTGTCTAAAATATCAAATCACATCCTTTAACTCCAACATTCTAGAAGATGGGAAGAGTCGATCCAAGAATTATGTTTGCAACTTATTCCAATTCATGATGGCCCATGAGGTATAGGAATAGCCCGAGTCTCAAAGATTTTTGACTCAACCTAGGTAGATTATATGAAGTGCATATCTCAAGGAAATTCATAATGTTCATCTTTGTATTATCAGTTGACAAACCAGAAAACACACCCTTCAAATTATGCAACTGAATCATTACACTCATAATGTCAAACTTTACTCGTTGGGGGGAACGTAGGCAGAATAATGGCTTCTGTCTTAATCAATCCAACATACCCTAAATCTTTCTCTGGATCATCAAACACTGAAAGTACTTATAAGTGGGTAGTTGAACTCTATCCCTTCTAGCTCTGTCTCTTTTGAGTGTTTCACGATGATGTTTCTTCTGTATATGTCTTTCCACATAAGCTGCACAACGAGTAATTGCCAGCCTTACATTCTTCATCTAATAAATGAGCAGTGCTTTCCATAGTTGTTTCTTGAACACTATGCAGAGGTGGCAGATTCACGAGATTTGGATCATCTTTAATCACATCATGCTGAGCTCTGTGCTCATACTCCTTCATCTTATGATTCTATCGTAATGTTCATTAAAGCTCAGGATCAAAAGGAATTAAGGGTTTTTCTTGACCCGTAGTGCTGTGCATACACCAACATATACCCTAAGAATAGTAGAAAATGAAAAACCAACAACCTAAAAAAGCTTAATCAATAAGTCTATAACCATATTACCCAACAATGGTGCCCAAATTTGATGTAGCCCAAAGTACACCTCCTAAAATGTATAACGCGATTGCTTATTAAATATAGAACCCAACAAAGGTTGGGGTCGAACCCAGAAGGAATACGATGAACCTCTATCAAGAACTTGTTGATGTAGTCATAAAAGTGCAAAAAAGTAAATACGATGTTTGGTAAGAACAATAGTAGTAACAAAGTTTGGGCTATTTAGGTTGTTATCAAGATGAGAAAATCACTAGGATTATCTTATCTCAGGCTTCCTAACTTCGCAAACTTATCGTGCTCGTGAAACTATCTTAGTGCCTTGTATGCAGAATCTGACAAGTTATCTATCACCTAACATCTCACAACACTATTTGGTAAATTTCACTTATTACCTCTTGATCTCAGAGTGTATCATTACAAACCCTTTCCCTGGATCCAAAATTAACTATCTCCTCTCAATCTCAAGTTAATTAGATGAAGGTTGGTAGCTTTAAATTACTATTGTGATCTTCTTTTCTTAGTCTCAACCTCACTCTCAAGTTAGTGTTGAATACATGCATGTTTTTAATATCTGTAGTCGTTAAGAAAGAAATCAATATGAATAAAATTACAATACATGCAAGCACACCGATCAAGATAGACTTTGCACTTCCTCTACTTCGTTATTTGCTCGGGGTTACCACAACCCTAATTATTTGGTTTAGCCGCTCATGATCACAAGAACACATACGAAATTCATAATAAAAAGAATATGAATCATCTCACAAATAATTATTAATTAAAAACATAATCTTAAATTAATAGGAAACCTTAAAAAGTCTCGAACAAGAATTCCAAAATCAAAAGTGTAATTTAGAATTCAGTATAATGTTGTAAGTATGTATGTAAAGTGCGTCCACTAATAATAAGATAGAAATGGGGTATTTATAGGTTAGATCAGAAACCTTAAGAATCCTATCCAAGATAAAGTAGGAAAATAAAATTGGCATCAACCTATGACACTACTTACGGGTCATAGGTAGTACCTACGATCCCCATGTGGGTTCATAGGTTTTAGAAAAAATCAACAGCTTTCAGAACCTTACTTATGAGGGGTACCAACGGGGATGTAGGTACCACCTGCGCATCATAACTAGGCTTTTGTAGGTCTCAGAGAAAAATTCAGCTTTCAGAAACTCCAATCTACTACTTGCGGACCCAACCTACGACCCGTCGGTGGGTTACGCAAGTAGCCTTTAAACTACACTTCATTTTTTTTTCTCCTCTTCTGATATAGATCATGTTTTCATGAAAACCAATATAAAAAACACATCATATCTAACAAAAAGACCTAAGTACTTGCATAATTTCCTTATTTTAAGCATTTAAAGTGTCATGAAATCATGGCATATCAACGCTCTTATCTCTGTACCCAACTGCTTTAGTGGACTTATGTTGCTTAAGTGGTAGACACTTATGTGGACATATGACTGCATTAGCGGCACATGTGGATTGTTAAATTCCCCTTCTTCACCAATTTTCCCATCATTTTATCTACCATTCCACTATTTCTTAGAGCTAGAAGAGAAGAAAAGTATTGGGAATTATCCATTGAAGCTAAGGTAAGTTAGCCAACACTCCTTGGTCATTTTCCATTATTTTTGCATCAAATTTCATTCCATTTCATTGTAAATTCTTAGAAGTTAGGTCTTTAAATCCTTAGACATTAGGGGATGATTTTGGTCCTAATTTATGCAATATTTGTGCTCAACTTTTGAGTACCCATTCCTTGTGCTTCGAGGGACCTTATGACGGATGTAATATTTGATTTTATTTGCTGGCCTCACAAGCCTGTTCTTGACCCAAATTTCGACCTGATCTTTTATATAGCAATATGGGTCTTATTTTAGTTTTATTGACACGTAGATCATTATTTTGATAGCATGGTGGCATTTGGTGATCGTACAACAAAAGGGACTTTTTGTGGATGACTCGAGACGTGTAGTTTTGCATCGAGGTAGGCTTTAATGTAATTTTCTTCATAAGATGATATGTAGTGTAGATTGCATGCTAGGTGTGTCTAATAGGACATTTTTATAATTTGAATATCATGACTTAGCGTAAATTAGGAGTTTAGGAATAGAAAGGTGAACCATCCATTAAGATGAAATACTTGTTACAACAATAGGATCCAAACACCCTAGATTATAAGCATGTGATCATAGTTGATGGTAAGGACCCTTTTATATAAGATTTATTATTTGAATTAGTGGATTGGATCATAGTTTCCTTGATTAGGGGATTACCATTATTCTAGTCATATATTGTTGTGCTCGAGACCGTGATTACGATGTTAATTGGACTCTAACTGAGTACTTTATCTTTATAAAGAATGTGGCTTTAATCTATAGATGAGTAGGTACCTAATGATAAATTGCTTGGATACTGGTAATGGCATGAATACTTTTATGTAAGTTCATGTTCACTTAGTTGTACAATTCAAACCAAAATCATGATTCACTATTGTTTGCTAAAAGGGATTTTGTCCTCACTTTTCACTTTTAAAGCAGATTCATTTATAATGCTAATCTTACCACCTTATTTATCGGTTTATTAGCTTTTGGAACTAAATAAAATGTTTTGGAAACTAGAACGAGATTGATTTTGATATATGATTTATCAAATCTTTTACCATTATCATTTACTTCAATTGAAAGAGAGTTCGACACTTTCTACACTATTATGCTGATACCGCAGTAATCTCGGGCAATGGATTTACAAACTTACACTCATTTAGTCATGGTTTGAGTTTGTGTATCTATTATATATATACATATCTCTGATACTGGATGGAGCAGATTGATGATGATGATTACCAAATATCCCAAATTGGGACCAGGTAAGTATATATGGATATTCCTAAAATCCCTAGGGGATCCTTCATCCGTGAACCGTCGTGCCCGAGAAGAGAGGTCGTCCTAAGTTCTATCTTTGTGATCTATTGAGTCGGAGGAGGTGTATACACTTTGTACATTATGACACTTAGAGAAGATATGGTATTATGTATTTATCTGCAGTCAATCATTCATATGCATTGCCTATCACCAGTATGTTGTTTGGTGCTTATATTTATCAGTCATATGGGGGTTTGCATAGATATAGATTACGATTGTTATTTGCTTGGTGTTGATTGAACCTTTTGGATTTATTGTGACCCAATTAGGTATTGTTTGTTCGAACTAGTTGTTATGACCCAAACTAGGACCTGACCGTGAGGGAGATCTCAAGTCCACCAAGGACCAGAGACCACCCCCTTTGCCTAGCCAAACAGAATAAAATACAGCTAGCAGCGGATGAATTCCAAACATATAGTAAGATAAAATAAATGTAAGCTAAAAGGAGTCTAACAATATCAACAATAATACCTAATCCACAGTAATCCACAAAGCCTCTATGACAAAACAAATATAATCTAAGTTGTGACTTGACCCAGATGATAGCCAAAGAAACTATATGAATAGTCTATGACATAAGAGAATAGCAAAACCATAAAAAGAAGATCTTCTGAGGAATGGAAGCTCACCACTTCAAGCTAACTAATGACACCCTAAAATTCCATCACTGCACAAGAAAAGTATAAATATCTCTGGTGCCTGCATCGCGTGGGGATACAGCGTCTGGAGACGGTGAGCGAGTTGAGCACTGGCATGTAACACAGGATAAGGATAAAGTAGTGTTAAATAAAAGTTCAATTTCAAACTAAATGTACATGTCTACATTCATGTATATATATATACATATAATAGATGTTGGGGCAGGGAACAAGCTTTAGCATAAAGTAAATCATTAACCTGGAATATATATCTAACCATTATAAAAAGGCACCCATAGGCTATATGGGTTCAGCACCGTGTGCTGAAAGGGCCCCAATGTGTGTTATCCATATCCACTGGAGACATCAAGGAAGACTAGGGAATACTCCGACCCCACATCAATCCTAAATACAAATATATCAATAGTGTAAACTATACACATAATCGTTAAGAACAAATCTCATGTTAGAAAACATGAGTTTCCAGTATCAGTCATTCTAGAGTCACACCTTCACGTTATAGCTAGATAACCCTTAATAAGCCAAATTAAAACAAGTTTCACATAGCTCATTCATTAACCAAGGGATTATACGTTAAGGTACACCACATTTATTATCATACCACTTAGCTTACAAGCTTAAAATTATGCCACTATAATTCCATTAACTTAGGAGAATGCCTCGACCCTCTTTGCTCATTAAATCAAATTGGAGGAATGCCTCGACCTTCTTTAATTTATCAAATCAAATTGGGGGAATGCCTCAACCCTATTTGTTCATTAAATTAAAACATAACCAACAAGGCCTTCAAAATTCATGTTCATGTTTAACCATTTATGCTATGCAATATAATAGGTAATTCATACCAAGTAACAATTCCACAATTCAAAGCAATTTAAACAAGTGGGTTGAGGGAACAAAATTGTTCAAAACCAATTTCCAAGTTCAAAATATTAATTTGGGGTATTATCTTGACCCCATTCCAGTTTCCACACCTATGCACCCTATTGGTTCAAAAACATTCAATTCAAAGTATTAACAACTCATGAAAACCATGGGAAAACCATTCAAGCATCAACCATTCCAAAATCCTCAACTCATGTAAAAACCTACATTCAAATTCAAACAATTAAACCATTTAAATCACATGATTTTCACAAAATAAGATTTGGGATGAGTAACATGCCTGACATATTAAGATTTATGGTGAGAAATCATCCCTTGGAAGTTCTAGATGCCAATTTCTTTAAACCCTAGCTTGTTCTTGCCTTAGGAGTTTGAGAGAGTTTGGGAGAGTGTTTATGACTGATTAGTGCTGAAAATAATGCTGCAATGGTGTATTATGGTTGTGGGGTCTAAGTAGGGGAAAAGGGAAATAAACAGAATGTTCTTACTAAATAGACTGAAAATTGATCGCCCAACCGCTATGGGTAACATGATGACTTATAACGACTGGCTACGAGTCATCTATTAGACTCAAAGTTTGAACAGTATCATGGGGTATACATACTGGTCTGACTACAAGTCGTACACTTTGACTCATACTAAGACATTATGACTAGTATGGTCTAGTCATTGCCAAGGCAGAAACATTTGGGTACCCTTACTAGTTAGGCTATGAGAACTACGAATCGATCCATAATTGGTCTTGATGTCTTATTGGTGAAAATTGTAACCAACATAGAGACTTATCCAAACACACTAGTCAGGCTACGATTAGAGTACTATGACTCATAATGACACCCTACGACTGGTATAATAAGTTGTAGTCTAGGAAGTGAGCTTAGAGGTCAAGAAATTTTGCAGGGCCAAAAATTTGTGTGTTTCATTATCTCCCATTGGTTCATTCATCCTCGAATGATGAGTCAAGGAATCCATTAGCATGATTTTAATACAGAACACAACCACACTTTCCTTTAACAAAGACATTAAAAATATATATTAAGGAATACACATACCTCAAGCACTAGTATCCGAAGCGGGAAACAAAAATGTATATTTGGACTCCGTGTCCTCTTCAAACTCCCACCCCAAATAATACACCTAATAATAACAACCCTTAAATATAACCACGCTTTACCACTATGCTTTCAACTATGAGTAAAACACTTAACCATTTTAATCTCGTAATCCCCCCACGAGACTAGTACACAACTACAAGAGTCTGAGTATAACTACATATTTCTTCCATGTTAAAGCCTAGTCTGAGATAAAGGTGCCAGTGTAAGCTATAGGACCCTATGATTTATATCCCACCAATAATACTACTCCATGACATCACTATAATCAAACAACCTCTGGCCTTAAATAAAGGAGTACTAATCACATAAGACCACGGTTTGTGTATCACACCATCCACACCCATCATTTCTACACCCGCTTCATGGATTTCCAACTTTAATCATTATCATAAAGGTTTCACCACGTTAACCCTTTTTAACTATTTCCCTAAAAAAGAGTTTATTTTACTCTTCTACCCTCATCTATGCTCGTAGACTGAGAAATCACCCCCCCCCACCAGCCAAATTTTCATATTAAGAACATCTACTCTCTCATCTATAGCATCACTACCCTTCCAGAGCCACTACCATACTACCAAAAGAAGGGTAACTATGGAACTAGAGTACAAGCATCAAGGATGGGGGAGTTACTTCTCAATCATGTCTCCTACCAGGTGTACTACTTAGTGTGAGACCCGTGAAATGAGATACTGTATAATAGAAAAAAATACTTTATAGCAACCACTTAGATCATAAATAAAGGGTTATTTTGGAAAAAGCATAATATAGGATGAGTTATTTAGACTGGCATAATGGAAAACACGAGTTGAGATATCATGGGTCATATAACATGAAGATTAGACTTATATATTTAAGAAAGAAGAGAAGGACTGTCTCTTTAAATTACTGCCTCTCCTTTTAAGGACTGAGAATGGTCACGAGCTTGCATATACAACTTTATTTTGGAAAAGACATAACATAATATGAATTGGTAGCAAGTAGAATGTACAGTTCCTTATAGCCAAGTATAAAGTGAGACATGAGTTCATGGTTTCATAAGTGTTATAACATAGAATTTGAATATTTGACAGCTTGGATTTCTGAGATCCATTATGGATTCTAGGTCAGCGGTTGAAGCATAGACATTCGCGGAATAGAGAATGCAAATCTTAGGCATAGGCACTATAGAATACATATGACATTGGTAGAATATCCTCTTAACCAAAATAGGAGGGAATTGATAGAATAGGAGTAGATTTACCATGACTCTTCCCTAAAATTCACCATCATGAGAAAATATAAGATCAGCCTTAGTTTACCATCCTAACCTTATAGACATACCCTCTCAATGAACCTATAAGCCCAACATTCTGTACAACGGGATATCACCGTGTACATGAACTAGGTATACCAGTCACTTCTATACTTAAAACCTTATCTAACGAGATTCTACCTGGGGTCCAACATATTTATATAAACCTAATGCTATTATTTACCAAATGACTTGACCCCAATTCATCGCTCTAACACTAAACCTCTTGTATACATCAAAATTTCTCACTCTAATATTTCCTAAGTTATCAACCTAACCTCCTCCACATATCCCATCAAGTCTACTAATTTACACTTGCAATTCTCACATTGCTAACCTCAAGCTAACATTCCTTCCCCCCAATCAGCATCTAAAGTTCAAACTAAGGGGCTAGTAATAATTATGCCCCACTAATAAAGTACCCCACATAATATACTAGTCCACCCTTAAAGAGATCACCCTAAATTACGTATTCGACTCTCGATTATCTATACATAACATATCAAGAAGGAGCCACCTTTCTTATGCACTTAGAGAACAGAAACACCCCATGGAGAAATACTAAAGCACTTAATACTCTTATCCAGAAGGTCATTCATTTAATCTTTAATTTCTTTAAACCCAACTGGATCCATTCTATATGGAGGGATAGAGATAGGATGGGTATTCAGAAAAAATTAATCCCAAAATTATTTTCTCTATCAGGAAGAATACCAGGAAGATCATCAGAAAATATTTTGGGAAACTTATTAACTAAACAGATAGATTGTAAAGAAGGCCTCTCAGAATTTGAGTCCTTAACCTAAACTAGATGATATAGACACCCCTCAAAAATCAATTTATGAGCTCTAAGATATGAAATAAACCTTTCCTTAAGTACTAGGGAACTCCCTTCCCACTTAATCATATGATTATTTGGGAATTGGAAACTGACCCTTTGGTTCCTATAATTAAGAGACGCAAGCACGAATAGAGTCAATCCATCCCCAAGATAACATCAAAATCTAACATCTCCTACTCTATCAAATCTACCCACGTCTCCCTATCATAGATAGGTACCACACAACCCCTTTAGACTCTCTTAGACAGAATAGAGTCACCCACCGAGGTTGATACACAAAAGTGATCAAGAATACACTCGAGACCAAAACCAAAATGAATATCCACATAAGAGATCACATAAAAAAGGGAAGACCCTAGATCAAGTAGGAAATACACATCATAAGAGAAACATATTAGCATACCAGTAACGGCATCAGGAGAGGCCTCGGAGTCTCGACGGTTAACAAGAGCATAAAAATGACTTCGGCTAGTACTGGTACCAGGTGTACCACCCTTTGGTGAAAAAATAGAAAAAGTAGTAACCAAAATCATATTCTCCCTAGTAGAGACCCTTGAAGGACACTCATGATACATATGACCAAGATGACCACACATATAACACTGATTCCTTCTCGTGACACTGGCCATAATATAACTGACCATAATACTAACAAGATGGATAGGGTGGGGTTAACTGAGCTCCACTGGCATGAAATTGGTCTCCTTGTGCCTTAAATCCATGGTTAAATCAAAAGCAATGATCACCAAAGGACGTAGGGTGAGGAGAACTAACAGTCACATAGAAATACCCCTAATTTCTCTTCTTATGATACTGCCTACCATCGCTACCACTATATCTCTAACTCCTCTCATGCTTTGAATAAATGAACTTTTTTCTCTACCTATCCCTTACCTTTGCTCAATTCTTTTTTCCACTAACAAGACCAAACTAGTATAACAGTAAGCCCACTATTTGGGTTATTAGATGAATAGAATGACGGAACTAGGCATTAGAAATATATCCTTTAGGCGACTAAGCATGAGTGTCACCCACTGGAGAAGAATTAGTAGGGACTAGTGGAACTCCACGAGGTAACTCAAAATTTGGGACCCTTGGTTAGGTATGTACCTCATAGCTAGAACGATTTCCATCCACATTGTCCTCAAGAGGGATGAAATATTCCTAAATGACTTGTAGCCTCCCCCTTATAAGTATGTCATTCTACACACCCATAAAATGAGACTCTACCTGACATGGCTTTATGGACACCCAATGACACAAAGCCTAAGCTTTAATACCAACTTTTCATGACCCAAACCAGGTCCTGTCCATGATGGGTATCTAGATTCCACCAATGATTGGAGACTATCTCTTTTACCTATCCAAACAGAATAAAATATAGCTAGCAGCAGATGATTTCCAAATATATAGTAAGATAGAATAAATTTAAGCTCAAAGAAATCCAAAAATATCAACCACAATACCCAGTCCATGTTAATCCATAAAGCCTTTATGAAAAAACAAATATAATCTAAGTCAGGATATTCCGCCAATAATAGCCAAAGAAACTATGAATAGTCTATGACAAAAAAGAATAGCAAAACCATTAAATAATGCTCTTTTGGTGAATGGAAGCTCACCACTTTTAGCTAACTGCTGATACGCTAAAATCCTATCACTACGTAGAAAAAGTAGAAGTATCTATAGTGATTACTTCGCATGGGGATACAATGTTTGAAGACAGTTAGCGGGTTGAGCGCTAACATGTAACTAAGATTAAGGATAAAGTAGTGCCAAATAAAAGTTCAATTTCAAACTCAATGTACATGTGCACATTCATGCATACATATATATAAATAATATATATTGGGATAGGTAACAAGGTTTAGCGTGATAGTAAAATATTAACTAGGACTATGTATCTCAATAATCATTCAAAGGCACCCACGGGCTATATGGGTTCACCTTCCTCACTGAAAGGGTCTTAGTGCGTGCTAGCCGCAGGCACCAGAGGTATCAAGAAAGACTAGAGAATAACCCAACCCCACGTCAATCCTAGATACAAAAATATTAATAGTCAGAACTATGAATATGGTCGTTAATACCAACCCTCACATTGGTAAACATGAGTTTCCAGTATCATACATTCGAGAATCACATCTTCTTGATTGAGCAACATAACTCCCATTAAGCCCAATTAAAATAAGTTTCACATAACCCCTTCATTAACTAAGGAATTATATGTTAGGGAACACCATAAGTATTGTCCTACCATTTAACTTGCAAGCTTAAAATTATACCATTATAATTCCATTAACTTAGGGGAGTTCTTTGAATTTGGGTGTATTTATGCATTCTAGTGTCACTATTCTAGTCTTTTTAGCCTTTTTTAGGGTGATTGTAAGATCCCGCAAAATCCTAAGCTTAACTCAGCCTTTTAAGCTTGTTAAGGGGTCCCAGACTTAGATAATTCTAGCTAAGTATTCAGACTTAGCATTATTTTGGCCTTCATAAGTTGGAAACTCTATTTCATGACTCTTATGACCTTAAATTATCGATCTTTAGATTGATTCATGATCAGGAATGTCAGTAGGTATTCATGAACAAGTTTTAGATTCTTCATACCTCATTTGAATCACGTTTAGGAATCCAAAATAGTGTATCAGCGCGATCACGACACGATGCGGTGGCCATCGCGTCAATTAATATTTTTCCTTGGCTCCCAGTGGTAATTTCCAGCGAACCAATACGGCGTGTTGGCTATCATGTCGATGCCAATGACGCAACACATCGGCTTGTGCATAAAAATTCCGGTTTTCAGTCATTCAAAGTCGCATCCTTAGGGGTAATTTGGGTCTTTTGCCCACCCTATTCAACCCTAAAACACGAGATTCAACCTTCATTGAGAAAAATATAATTTTTTTCTCTCAAATTTCACAATAACAAGAACCCTAGGTGATTTAATTTCAAGGCCAAGGATCAAGATTTCAACTATTGTTCTTCAGGAATTTAGCAACCAAGGTATGTCAAGTGTTCATCCAAGGGTTCTTGAACACCAAGGTTCCCTTCCACCCTTGGTGTTCAAGAACCCTTTTTAACTATATGTTTATGAGTTTGATGAAGTTCATGGTTGAATTTGAATGTGTTCATGATTACCATGTTAATGGGATTTCTAGTTCATGACTTACTACAAGATTCATGTAGAATTGATTGATATGTGTGCATTTTCATGAGAAACCATGTTGAAAACCTTGAAGTTGTAAATGTGGAACTGAACTATGTTGTGTACATGTTGTTTTAGTGTCATGTGCATAGATTATGTCCTTCAAGTGTTTGATGAGCTTATGAGAATTAAATAAAGAAATTATATCATGTTATCATGTATTCAAGTTCATGTCATGCAAGTGTTTGATAGAAATTCCCTATGAATGAATGATGATAAATTAGTTATTTATCATATTTCAAGATTATGCCATGTCATTTAATTTATGCTATTGAGTCCTGGCGGTATTCAATACCCGGCAATTTAGTTGTTTACCTAGAGCCATGGTCAGTCACAAGATAGTATCAGTCATGTCACGATCGGTAGAATTCAGTCAGTTAACAAAATTTAGTAGTATTTCATCAGTCCATAGAACCCAGTGAACTCAGTTTAGTTTTGTTATATAGTACGATCAGAAATAGTTTAGTCTATCCTAGAATAGTAAAGAATCCAATCCAGTGTCTATTCAGTTGGGAGTACAATTCAGCACCGAGTGAACACACGGATGGGGACTTACCTGCCAGTAGAGGTTGTGATCCTTGGAAGCACTCCTTGTGTTCCAAAACTACGTATCCAGCGTAGGTTGAGACATCAACCTTCCAGTTGAAGGTTGATGAGGTGATCTACCTGCCAGTTGAGGGTACCCGCATTCTCGTTCAGAGCACCTTCCAGATAAGGGTGACTCAACTTGTCTTTACCCGTGGCATAGTGCTGACACCCTTCTAGCTGGGGTTACAGGTTGGAACCTAATTAGAAAGGGGCATATCCATTAGATGATTACTTCCCATAGTCTCAGTTTTAGTTCCAGTCTCAGTATAGAACTTAGTTTAGTTCTACAAAAAATTAGGACTGTCAGATACAGTCACTTAGCTCAGAACGGAACTTAGTATATTTCTACAGAATAAAGACTATTAAATACAGTCACTCAGCTATCATTAATTTAGTATCAGTAGGCTTAGTTATTTGTTAATCAGTATTCAGATTTGATATTCTAGTGTTATCACGATCTCAGTTACAGTTAACATATTCACGCATGTACTCTCATTAAGTTATACTCACGTCATTCAGTTAGTATTGTTCATGTATATGAACCCATGCATTTTATCCTACCTCACTTAGCATACCAGTATATTCAAAGTACTGACACATACCTTTCTTTGGCACTATGATGCTTTATATCATAGGTTCAGACATGTGGGCTCCCGATCATACTTAGCAGTTCAGATATTAAGCTTACCGAGTTAGTGGTGAGTCCTCTTAGTTTGAGGACATGATGATTATTTTAGTAGTTTAACTTATTTTAGTAGTTCGGAGTTAGTTGGGGACTTATCCCATCAACTCCATATTTTAGACAATTTAGAGGCTTTTTCAGACTAGAGTATTTTTTAGATAGATATTTCAGTTTTGGTGTTGTTATATCATATTCAACTTTACTATAGTATTGAACCTTATGGCATATTTTCTGCCTAATTTCCTTATATTTGTAGTATTACTATTTAGTTATTGCAGTAGGTACCAGTCATGGGTTAGCTTGTGGTTCTTAGGGATTATGAGCACCATGTAGTGTCTGGAGTACAGACTTGGGGCTTTACAAACTTGGTATCACAACCTAAGTTTCAACAGAGTCCTAGGAAGTCTGAAAGCCGCATATAGTAAAATCTTGTGCATGGGTGTGTAGCACGCCACACTTATGGACATGAGGCTATTAGGTGTTTTAGGAAATGATTCTCTTCTTTCAGTATTCATGTCGTGAGAGTGATCATGAGCTCCAGTTAAACTCCCTGTCTAATCCACATCTCTCTTCTATTTATAGAATATGCCTCTAAAGACGACTAAGGGAAGAGGAATGGGAGACTAGTTAGAACCCTATCCCATCCAGCCAGATCCTTTGGATGAACACATCTCCCACGCTGAATTCAGAGCAATTTTCACCACCCTAGCTCATTCTGTGGTAGCCAAGAATAAACGTCTAGCTGTTGTTCAAAATAACCCAGTGGCCAATACTGTTGCTTCCAGGATTCAGGATTTCACCCGAATGAACCCTTCATCTTTTACTGGGTCTCAGTCAGATGAGGACTCTCAGGAGTTTCTTGATTAGGTGCAGAAAGTTACAGATATTATGAGAGTGACTGTTGTTTAGTGTGCTAAGTTGGCTGCATATCAATTGTAGGATATGGCCCACCCATGGTTCAAATAGTGTAAAGTAGAAAGGGCCGCAGATGCAGGGGCCATAGAATGGGAGAAGTTTGTTATTGCTTTTCTGGATAGCTTCTTCCTGCTAGTGTTAAGGGAAGCAAAGGTTTTGGAGTTTATAAATATGAAGCAGGGCAACGTGACAGTGAAAGAGTATTCTCTCAAGTTTACTCATTTAGCCAGATACACTCCTCATGTGGTATCAAATAGCAGATCTAACATAAGTAAGTATGTGTCTAACATATCTAATATTGTGGTCAATGAGTGTAGGACCGCAATGTTGATTAAGGGGATGGACATATCCAGGATCATGGTCCATGATCAATAGATAGAGGAGGCTAAGAATAGGGAAAAGGAGAGGGAGAATAAGAGAGAGAGAGAACATATAGTTTTAAATTAGCTAAACCTAAGTTAGGGTTTAGGAATCGTTCTCAGTTCTACTTGAAATCCTTAGTTCCAGCTCCGTCTTAAGCCAGTGCTCCAGTGCCGAAATTCAAAGATAGCAATAGAGATAAGGGACCAGGCCCTAAACCCCAGGGTAGTTTCAGAATTTCCTGAACCAATCCTTTTTGTCAGAAATATGGTAAAAATCACCAGGGTATCTGCAGAGTAACGATGTGTGTTTCGGGTATAGAAATACAGGCCACAGAGTCAGAGATCTTCCCCATTCAGGTTCTCAGGGTGAGTATAACCATCCCTCAGCTAAATCCGGTCACCCGAATCAGCAGGGTACCACTTCCAGTGCCACAAGTGGGCAGCGCCCAAACAGACTCTATGTTCTTCAGTCCTGATAGGATCAAGAAAGTTCTCCTGATGTGGTCACTGGTACGTTACATGTTTTCCATTTATATTTTTATTCTTTTCTAGATCCAGGGGCTTTGTTGTTCTTTGTTACTCCATATATAGCCATTAATTTCAAAGTTTGTCCCAAAATTCTAGCAGAGCCTTTCTCAGTATGTACCCCAGTGGGTAAATCTATCATATCCCGATGGGTATATAGGAACTGTCAAGTTATGATATCTCAGAAAGTCACTTCAGCAAACTTAGTTAAATTAGAAATGACTGATTTTGATATCATTCTCAGAATGGATTGGCTTCATTCCTGCTATGTCTCTATCGACTGTAGAACCAGAATTGTCCAGTTTTAGTTTCCGAATGAGCCCGTCCTAGAATGGAGAGGTAGTACTTCAGCACTTAGGGATCAACTTGTTTCTTACCTTCGGGCGAGAAAAATGATATATAAGGGATATGTCTACCATCTCATTCGAGTCCAGGACTCTAGTTCAGAAACTCCTACTCTTGAATCAGTGTTAGTAGCAAGTGAATTCCCAGATGTATTTCTCAAAGATTTTCTCGGAGTTCCTACCGAAAGGGAAATCAACTTCAGAATAGACTTCTTCCAGATACTCAGCCCATATCTATTCCACCATATAGAATGGCTCCAGCAAAACTCAAAGAATTAATAGAATAGTTAAAATATCTCCTAGATAAGGGATTTATCATACCCAGTGTATCCCCGTGAGGTTCACCAGTTTTATTCATGCATAAGAAAAATGGTTCTCTCAGAATGTGTATTGACTACCGTCAGCTAAATCAAGTCACGATCAAGAACAAATATCCACTTCCCAGAATCAATGACTTATTTGACCAACTTCAGGGTGCCAGTAACTTTTCTAAGATAGACCTCAGATAAGGCAATCATTAGACCAGAGTCAGAGAATGTGGCATCCCAAATATAGCTTTCAGAACTCGGTATGGTTACTTCGAATTCTTAGTCATGTCCTTTGGTCTTACCAATGCCCCAGTAGCCTTTATGCACTTGATGAACAATGTGTTCAAGAAATACTTAGACATGTTCATCATAGACTTCATAGATGACATTCTTGTCTACTTCTGCAGTGAGCATGATCATGCAGACTATCTCAGAATAGCATTGTAGACTCTAAAAAACCATCAACTATTCGCCAAATTTAGTAAGTGCATATTTTTGCTAAGGTCAGTGTCCTTTCTTGGCCATATCATTTTTGGTGATGGCATTAGATTTGATCCCCAAAAGACTGAAGCAGTGAGAAACTGGCCTAGACCTGTCTTTCCATTAGATATTAGGAGTTTCTTAGGCTTAGCTGGCTGTTACCGACGGTTTGTTGAGGGATTTTAATCTATTGCTTCCCCTATGTCCATATTGACTCAGAAGAAAGTCAAATTCTAGTGGTTAGATTCTTGTGAAAAGAGTTTTCAGGAGTTGAAGACTCGACTCAATACAACTCCAATTTTGACCATACTGGATGGTTCAGATGGGTTTGTGGTATATTATGATGTCTCCAGAGTTGGTTTGGGATGTGTTTTGAAGTAGAGAGATAAGGTCATAGCCTAAGCCTCTAGACAACTTAAGCCCTAAGAAAAGAACTATCCTACTCATGATCTTGAGTTAGCAGCAGTAGTATTTGGCATAAAGATTTGGAAGCACTATTTGTATGGTGTGCACGTTGATGTGTTCACAGACCATAAGAGCCTACAGTATGTGATCTCTAAGAAAGACCTAAACCTTTATTACAGAAGGTGGTTGGAATTGTTGAAAGACTACAACATGAGTATTGTATATCATTCGGGTTAAGCCAATGTAGTGGATGATGCTCTCAGTAGGATGTATATGGGTAGTGTTGCTCATGTGGAGGATGGTAAGAAGAAGTTAGCTCAAGAAGTTCATCAGCTTGCCCTACTAGGTGTTCTATTAGTTGATTCATTAGAAGGTAGTGTATGGGTGCAGAATAGTTCAGAATCATCCCTAGTTTCTAAGGTAAAGGAAAAGAAGGATAGGGATCCCATTCTAGCTAAGTTAAATGAATCAGTCAGAGATCAGAAGGTAGAGGTTTTCTCCCAAGGGGGAGATGGTATGTTACGCTGCCAGGGTCTGCTATGTGTGCCAGGTGTAGATGATTTAAGATAGGGAATTCTTGTAGAAGTGCATGGTATATGCTACTCTATTTATCCAGGGGCCATTAAGATGTACCGTGATTTGCGGAAGATCTATTAGTGGTGTGGGATGAACAGTGAAATTGCAGAGTTTGTGTCTAAATGCTCAACATGTCAGCAGGTTAAGATCAAGCATTAGAAAACAAGTGGGTCCATGCAGGAGTTTAGAATTCCCACCTTGAAGTGGGAATAAGTGAACATAGACTTTGTAATGGGTTTGCCTCTACTCGTCCCCAGCATAATTCATTTGGGGTCATTGTAGACACGATAACTAAATCAGCTCATTTCCTACCAGTCCATACCTCTTATTCAGCCAAGGATTACACCAAACTCTATATTAGGGAGTTGTTCAGATTGCATGGTGTTCTATTATCCATTATCTCAGATAGAGGTACCCAGTTCACCTCTCATTTCTTGAAGGCTTTCCAAAAGGGTCTTGGTACTCGAGTTCACCTTAGTACAACCTTTCATCCTCAAACAGATGGTCAAGAAGAAAGGACCATTCAGACTTTAAAAAATATGCTACGAGCGTATGCGATAGACATTAAAGGTAGTTCGGATGACCACTTGCCTTTGATTGAATTCACATATAACAACAACTATCATTCAAGCTTTCAGATGGCTCCGTTTGAGGCGCTTTATGGGAGGAGGTGTTGTTCTTCTATTGGTTGGTTTGAAGTGGGTAAGGCTACAGTGGTAGGGTCTAACTTGGTATTTGATACCTTAGAGAGACAGCTAAAAGCCGACAAAAATTATATGTAGATGTACGCAGAAAGGATCTCGAGTTTAAGATTGGTGATTTTGTGTATTTGAAAATATCTTCTATGAAAGGAGTGAAGAGTTTTGGAAAAAAGGGGAAACTCAGTCCTCGATATGTCGGTTCTTACAAAATTCTCAGCCATTTTTGAAAGGTATCTTCCGAGCTTAAGTTGCCTTCATACTTAGCTTCAGTGCATCCAGTGTTCCATGTCTCCTTTCTTAAGAAATGCATAGGTGACCCAACATTCATAGTCCCTATAGAGGGCATAGATATTCAGACAACCTCTCTTATGAAGAGATTTCAATCGAAATCATTGATTATCAAATTCGCAGACTGAGGAACAAAGAAGTCCCTTTAGTCAAAGTACTTTGGCGGAATCAGTACGTTGAGGGAGCTACTTGGGAAGAAGAAATAGACATGCAGACCAAGTATCCTCACCTTTTCTCTACAAACTCAGACTCAGCCCAAGGTATCGGATTTTCTTTGAATTTACTCAGTCTCATATTCAGATATAGCTACCAACTTGGTATCAATTGATATTGCATACTCAGTCATGCATTCACGAATCAATTCAGTTAAGTACTCATGCATCAGACATCCAATATATAAGCTCAGCTTATCAGTAATCCTAAACCTGCATTCATGAATCATATTCAGCTATGTACTCATGCATTAGATATGCATGTCCAGTGTCTAAATCCAATCTATTAGTATTCTCAATTTAATCAGTATCATTCGAGTACGAATATTCCCAAGGGGAATATATTGTAAAACCCCGCAAAATCCTAAGCTCAACTCAGTCTTTTAAACTTGCTAAGGGGTCCCAAACTTAGAAAATTCTAGCTAAGTATTCATAATTAGTATTATTTTGGCCTTTGTAAGTTGGTAACTCTATTTCACGAATCTTATGACCTTAAAGTATAGATATTCAAATTGATTCATGATCAGGAATGTCAGTAGGTATTCCCGAATAAGTTTTAAATTTTTTGGACCTCGTTTGGGAATCTAAAGTAGTGTATCGATGTGATCTCAACGCGGTGCATTGGACATCACATCAATCAATATTTTCCCTTAGATCTTAGTGGCAATTTCTAGTAAACCAACGCGGACTCGACATGGAGAATTGGCTATCACATCGATGCCAATAATGCGGTGCATCATCTTACGCGTTAACAGTCCAATTTTCATTCATTAAAAGCCGCATCCTTGGGAGGTATTTGGGTCTCTTCCCCACCCTTATTAAGCCCTAAAACACGATATTCAGCCTTCATTAAGCAATATATACTTACTTTATCTCAAATTGCTCAAGTACAAGAACCCTAGGTGATTTAATTTCAAGGCCAAGGATCAAGATTTCGACCATTGTTCTTCAGGAATATAGCAACCAAGGTATGTCAAGTATTCATCCAAGGGTTCCCTTCCACCCTTGGAATTTATGAACCCCTTTTAACTACAAGTTTATGAGTTTGATGAAGTTCATGATTGAATTTGAATGTGTTCATGATTACCATGTTAATGGGGTTTATAGTTCATGATTTACTAAAAGAATCATGTGGAATTGATTGATATGTGTGCATTATCATGCAAAACCATGTTGAAACTCTTGAAGTTGTAAATGTGAAATCAAACTATGATGTGTACATGTTTTTTTAGTGTCATGTGCATATATTATGTCCTTCAAGTGTTTGATGAATTGTTCATGAGAATTAAATAATGAAATTATATCACGTTAGCATGTATTCAAGTTCATGTCATGCAAGTGTTTGATAGAATGTCCCTATGAATGAATGAAGATCAAGTAGTTATTTATCATATTTCAAGATTGTTCCATGTCGTATAATTTATGCTACCGAGTCCTGGGGGGTATTCAATACCCAACAATTTAGCTATTTACCTAGAGCCATAGTCAGTCACAAGATAGTATCAGTTATGTCACGATCGGTAGAATTCAATCATTTAGCAGAATTCAGTAGTATTATGTCAGTCCATGGAACCCAGTGAACTCAGTTTAGTTTAGTTATACAGTACGATAAAAAACTGTTCAGTCCATCCTAGAACAATCTAGAATCGAGTCTACTGTCTATTTAGTTGGTAGTAGGATTCAGCACAGACTGAACCCACAGATAGGGACTCACCTGCCAGTAGAGGATATGATCCTTAGATGCAGTCCTTGTGTTCAAGAACTATGTAGCCAGCGCAGGTTGAGACATCAACCTCCCAGTTGAGGGTTGATGAGGTGATATACTTGCCAATTGAGGGTACCACCATTCTCATTCAGAGAACCTGCCAGATGAAGGTGACTCAGCTTGGCTTTACTCATGGCATGGTACTGACACCCTTCCATCTAGGGTTACAGGTTGGACCCCAATCAGTTCATAGAGGGTCATGTCAGTTAGATGATTACTTCCCACAGTTTCAATTTCAGCTCCAGTCTCAGTATAGAACTCAGTTTGGTTCTACAAAAAATTAGGACTGTTAGATACAACCACTCAGCTCAAAACAGAACTCAATATAGTTCTATAGAATCAAGACTATCAAATACAGTCACTCAACTATCAGTAATTCAGTATCAGTATGATCAGATATTAGTTAATCAGTATTCAGATTCTGTAATCCAGTGTTATCACGATCTCAATTACAGTTTAAATGTTTATGCATGTACTCTCATTCAGTTATACTCACGTCATTTAGCCAATATTGTTCATGCATATGAACCCATGCATTTCATCCTACCTTAATTAGAATACTAATATATTTAAAGTACTGACACATACCTTTCTTTTGCGCTATGATTTTTTATATCATAGGTTCAGATGCGCGGACTCCCGATCATACTTAGCAGTTTAGATATTCAGCTGACAGAGTTAGTGGTGAGTCCTCTTACTTTTAGGAAATGATGATTATTTCAGTAGTTCAGCTTATTTCAGTATTTTGGAGTTAGTTGGGGACTTGTGCCATCAACTCCATGTTTCAGACAGTTTAGAGGATTTTTCAGACTAGAGTATTTTTCAGACAGATATTTTAGTTTTGTATTATTATACTGTATTCAACTTTATTATAGTATTGTACCTTATGGCATGTTTTTAACCTTATTTCTGCATATTTTTAGTATTAATATTCATTTATTGCAGCAGGTACCAGTCATAGGTTAGCTTGTGGTCCTTGGGGATTGTGAGCACCGTGTAGCGTCCGGGGTACAGACTCGGGGCATTATAGATTCATAAGCTATATGGGTTGATTATGAGATAAATGTGAATATAAGTATTAAATAGGTGATAAAATTTTCAAAGTGTATTCCAAACTAGTTTGTACTTAAATTAGTCATTTAGAGTTCAATCGGGGAAACTTGCGTTACTAGCTTGAGCTAGGGGCTTGTCTATGTGATCTCATTGGATTCTATTGTGTTTAATGTGTTTAAAATGGTTTTAAGGTGTGATTATGAGTGTAATAACTTTTAGGTAATGTTTAAGGTTCAATTTTATTAATTTAAGAGTTGGAACATAAAGTTAAAGATCAATGCAAACTAGGCTAGCCTTAGCTCTTGTTTTGATTCATCGCCATTGATATTGTGTTGTTATGATCTCTAATTCATGGTGTGTGATTATGTATGATGATTTTTGAGCTGAATATGATGATTTTGAAAATTCTGGAAATCTATGGGAAATACACCACAAGACAAGTGATGAAAGGAAGGATGACCAACACTTAACCAAATTTTGGATGGCAACTTCCAGTGTGTCAAGGCTATAAGCCCACACAACCTTACCTTGAGCGAGGCTCAACCCAGGGCGGAGCCTTGATTAGAGAGGGTCTTAACCCAGGGTGGCGTCTCCTCTACTCCTGGGCTCAATTTCAACTTCAAATCCAATTTCTACACGGCTAAGGCTTGTCTAACTATATATACACATGTTGTGTCACGTTTTTAGACATCTTTGGACATATTTTGGAGATTAAGGGGCTGCTACAACTTCAAATTTTAGGTTTTTATTATTTTAGTTTAGTTTATTCATGTTCTTATTCGTTAATTACAACCTCATGATTACGATTATGACTATGTATGGCTAAACACACTCTTTTCGGGGTTAAAGCCAAGAACATGAGTACTATTATTTTAAATTAAATTCTTTTAATTTTCTTATCAATATTGATTGTTTGTTTATTATTGACTTAATTATTTGATGGATTGATCACCCAAAAAATATATCAATTGTCAACCTTTGATCTCGTGAGAGGGAATAGGGAGATAAATCATGGGAATAAACAAAATATGGTTTATATTCTTTTATAAAATAAGGAATTCAAATTAGTGTCTAGGACAGGGATGTACTTAAATGCCTTACTTTAATCAAACATAGGATGATAGAGTAAAGAAATTAATTGGACTATTACATCCCCACTCAATGATGTAGTTCTAATGTTCAACTTAGGTAAAGGTTTAGAGGTCGGGAGACCATGATCGTGCAATTAACCGTACGAATAGACAACCAAGATAAGAAAGTTAATGAATGAAGTTCAACAACATAGTATGATTGTTCAAGAGTGATTTATCCCTGGGTTTTCTCCTATTGATTGTTTCAAGATCTTTATTTTATGCATTGTTTACTTTACTTGCAATTAAAAATTCAAAACTTTCTTTTTTGTTACGCTTGCATCAATTGAATCTAAACTGTGAATTAGAATAGAATCATTGTTGAAGCAAGTCCCTGTGGGATCAATACTTGGCTTCTTGAAGGACACTTTACTACTTGATAGACCATGTACACTTGCGTGTTCTCTTACGTGCTATCAAGTTTTTAGTGCCGTTGTCGGGGACTTGTAATTTGGAAACTGTTTATTTTAGTTTTACTTTTAGATTTATTTGGTGTTTTTATGCTTGGTCTTGGTTGTGTTTTTATAGGAAATAGGTTTCAAAGTAGTAAGCCGGTAAGGGATCAGGACTTGGATGAACCAAGTGAACCTGAGAAACTTTTCCATCAAAGAAGGAGAGAAGAAAACCTTCTCCCCCAAATTCCAAAAATCCAAGAGAACCAAGAGAATTCTGCTATCATGGCTGATGATCAAGCAGATCGTATGATAGTCAGAGAAGTGGAAATCCCACTTACAACCAATTTTACCTCCCCATTTCAGAAGTCGACAGCTAGAGGTAATTTCGAGCTTAAATAGAAAATGGTACAACTTCTGATTAGCAGTGCACAGTTCATAGGGCTTTGACATAAACATCCACAGGTCCACTTACTGATTTTTTTTGGAAATTAGTGATACATTCATTCCCATGGGTATGAATGTAGATTATGTGAGGATGAATTTATTTCCCTTTTCACTAATTAGGGAAGCAAAAAAGTGGATAGATATGGAACTGGAAAATTTAATCACCTTATGGGATGATATGGCTAGAAAATTCCTTATCCGATTCTTCCCATCTGGTAAGACTACGAGACTTTGCAGTGAGATAGTATGCTTCAAACAAAAGCCAGAAGAGAACTTTATCATGCTTGGGAGCAGTTCAAGGCTTTTATTTGGGACTATCCACACCATCAACAATCCAATGAGGTACTTGCTCATACTTTTGTAGAGGCTCTTGATTGCAATATGAAATTTTTTCAAGATTCAGTTGCTGGTGGTCAAGCTCTTCAAATGACATATGATGAGTTGTACACTTTATTGAACCACATAGCTTAAGGGAACCCAAAATGGCATTAAGACTCGAAGAGTGCCACAAAAAGAATTGCGGGTGTATTGGAGGTGGACCAATTCATAGTATTATCGGCTCAGGTTTTTGCATTAAAAATTTGATAAACACTCAATTCAGCAGCATAAAAGAAGGAGTAGCACAACCTGCAACCACAGTCAATGCAATCCAACAAGCTACAAGTTGGTATAAGATCTGCGGTAATACCGGACATGCAGCTGCCATGTGTGTTTCAAATCCGGAATTAGTAATATATGTGAGAAATACTCAAAGGACAAATTATGGTAATGCCTACAACATGAAGTGGAAGACTCGGCCTTGGAATGATCAACAATAGAAAATTCAACAACCATAGGCTCAACTAAATCAGTCAACTAGCAACTTGGAAGAGATGATGAAGAAGGTTTTATCTAATCAAACACAATTGGCTGAAGACATAAGAAATCAGCAAGCTACCCAGAGAAGCTTAGAGTTGCAGTTGGGGCAGTTACAATAGGAACTGAATACCAGGCCTCAAGATGGGTTTCCAACAGAGACAGAAAATCCAAAACAAGTTATGGCAATCACCTTGAGGAGTGTTAAAGAGCTTCAAGGAGAACCTCAAAGGTAACTAAGAAGGTGGATACAGATTTTACTCCCCCACAGGTTAATAACAAAGTTCTTGAAAAGTCGAGAAAGTCGGAGTACTCAAAAGAAAAAGTTGTTGAACCAGAGGAAAATAAGATTTTGCCACTTTCTTTCCCTTAAAGGCAAATAAATGCGAATGGGGATGCAATGTTTAAGAAGTTCTTTGACACGTTTAGAGAGCTTTACATTAACTTACCTTTGTTAGATATTTTGCAGGGTATGCCAAAATATGCAAAGTACTTGAGGTATGTGGTTGCTAATAAGGAAAAATTGTAGGATGTAAAGGCAATAACACTCACTGAGGAGTGTAATTCAGTGGTAACACAGAAAATACCCACGAAGCATAGGGACACTGGGAAGTTCACTCTCCCTGTTCAAATTAGGAGTAGTAAGGTGGTCCACGCACTGAGTGACTTAGGGACAAACATAAATTTAATGCCTCTATCTTTGTTCAAAACATTGGGCTTGGGAAAGCCAAATTGACTACCGTGGTTCTGCAGCTGGAAGAAGGGCCCATTGCATATACAGAAGGAATAACTGAGGATGTCCTCATAAAGGTTGGTAAATTTGTTATTCCTACTGACTTTATTATTCTAGATTTTCAAGAAAATGAATAGGTAAGACATATATTATAGATATCATATGGAAAGTCATATTTTTGGGGCATCCATTTTTAGCAACAGAGGGAGCATTGATTGATGTAAGAGAGGGTACACTCAAAATGAGGTTGGAGGATGAAGAGAAAGTTTTTAAAGTTTATAAACCACTTAACACACCATTATAATATAAAGATTTATGTATGATCTTTGTTATTAAAGGGGATGAGTGTGGGGTGGTTAATCTATTAAGGGCCTCTTCGGACACCCTTATTGAGCTACCCAAGCCTCCAATACCACAACCTGATATGATGCAAGTTGATGATCCTGAAAAGGCTAATGTTGAGAAACCAATTATCCTTGTGAATGCACACCCAAGAGAGGTGAAAAGAATAAGAATATGAAGACCAAGCGTGAGAAAAAGAAGGAAAGAAAACTACTAAGTTGTTAGTTGGGTTGTGCCGGGACACTAAATTAGTCGTTTCTAGGGAAGAAACCCAAGTTAAGTAGGTATGTTTTCTTTTTAGTTTTTAGTTTTTATTTTACATAGTTTTTTTATTAAGTCACAGGTTGATGGGAAGTTTGAGTACCAAAAACATGAGCTAAGGAGCATGACAAAACCTGAGTGTAGGGTCTCACGGATCCCAGTAATGCAAAAGATGCTACTAGCTAGGCCTAGGGGCCTCAAAAAGTATTTATATCTCTTACTTTTAAGTTTACTTTGGGGACAAAATAGATTTTTAAGTGTGGGGTGGGGAAATTCACAATATTTGGCTCAATTTAAATTTTTTGGTGTAAGATGTTCTTGTTGGTTCTATTTTTGATTGCAAGGTGCAAGTTTTTTAATTATATAGGCATGCTGAATAAGCAAATTTCTACTTTTTAGACTCTTAAGCTCCTTTTTGTGACTCTTGTACTTTTTGGTTTAAATTTGAATTCATGTTATTGTTTGGTTGGGGGTCTATGATGATCCTATTGAGTCAAGTATGTGCGATGTGCGTGTGAGGTATTTGTACATTCTTTGTTGCATGTGATATCTAGAACTTGCCCGGTGTGTGTGCAAAGCAAAATAAATAGTGTGGGTTTAGGAGATGATATAGGCATTTCTTTGATAGCGTTGTTTTATACATTCTATTTGGCCAACTTTTGTGCTTAATCCGAGTAAGCCCCATTGAGCCTTTAGAATTTTCTTTAGCATCCTTATGTGTAGCCTAATACCCTTCTTTGATAGACCTTAATTTGATCTAAAAAGCTCCTAGGCACTTTAATGTAAAATTGATTAATTAAGGAGTCTGAAAAATAAGAGAAGAACAAGGTAAAATTAGTGCCCTAAAGTTTAGTTATTGGTGTGTGCAATTGTATGGTTAGGAGTAGCAAAAATTGTTTGAAAAAGTTCTAAATTTTATCCCGGATGTATTACAATGAACCTATTTTGGCCCTGGTCCTTCTTGGATATTCTGTACCTCAACTAAGGCAAAGTGATTAAGTTGAGGTGGTTATAATAGGGGTACGTATCTTAATCTGGGTACAAAAAAAAGGAAAAATTAAAAGAGTGGTATACTTCTACCATGTGTTTGTGAAAATGCCTAAAAAAGATAGGGCAAAACAAAAAAATGGGATAGTAAAAAATGGTTTAGTTTGGTTGTTAGAAATTGGTTTTAAATGTATAATGTAGTTTATTAACTCTCTTAGAGAGGTTAGTCACTATTCAAAAATAGTTCCTCCCCACCCCTTAACCTACATTACAACCCAAAAAAGATCTAATTTATCATATACTCGAAATTCTGATATTAGTGGAGCACTACACTAAGGGAAATACTATGGTTCATTGGGTGTAACTTTTGAATTCCTTGTAAGAGTGAGCGTAATTTGATTCTTGTACCCATTATGATAAATGGCATGATTGTGAGTGATTATTGGTAACTCTCTTGTTGTAATGGCATATGTTTGATGAATGTGGGTAATTTGTATGATGTCCTTGATAGGATGATAAGAATAAGTTTGCAACTTAGGTGAGTCAATTCTTGAAGCTAGGATGGTTTGAAGTAGGATTCATGAGCTATCAATTGTGTAAATAACATGCTTAGTGTAGAAACTTGCATTTTGTGTAGTCATAGTAGTACTAGCTTTAGAGTCTTGCATGTAGTAGAAGAGTAGAGTCTCCTTAACCTATGATTCTTAGAGTAAAGAGTTGTACAAGGACGAATAAGGTTTTAAGTGTGGGGTGGTGATGTTGGGTGTATTTATGCATTCTAGTGTCATAATTCTAATATTTTTAGCCTTGTTTTGATGGTGATTCGTATTCTATATGATTTTATAATGATATAAATGTGCATCTAAGTGTTAAAGTACGTGATTACAATGTTCAAAGTGTACTCCAAACAAGTTTATACTTAAAAGAGTCATTTAGAGTTCAATTGTGGAAACTAGCATTACTAGCTTAAGCTTGGGGCTTGTCTAGTTGATCCCATTGGATTCTATTATGTTTAATGTATTTCAAATGGTTTTAATGTGTAATTATGAGTGGAATAACTTGTTGGTAATGTGCAAGGTTCAATTTGATAAAGTTAAGAGTCGGAACATAAAGTTAAAGATCAATGCGAATTAGCCTAGCCTTAGCTCTTGTTTTGATTCATCGACATGGATATTGTGTTGTTATGATCTCTAATTCATGGTGTGTGATTATGTACGATTCTTTATGATCTGAATATTATGATATTGTGATGTTTAAAAGGATGGAATTCCATGGGAAATACACCACAGGACAAGGGATGAAAGGAAGGATGACCAACACTTAACCAAAATTTGGATGGCAACTTTCAGTGTGTCAAAGCTATAAGCCCGCACAACCTCACCTGGAGCGGGGCAGAACCTAGGGAGGAGCCTTGGCTGGAGCGGGGATGAACCCAGGGCGGAGCCTTGGCTGGAATGGGGCTCATCTCTGGGTGGATCCTTGGTTGGTGCAGGGCTCAACCCAAGGCGGCGCCTCCTCTACTCCCGAGCTTAATTTCAACTTCAAATCCAATTCCTACACATATAAGGCTTGGCTAACTATATATACACATGTCGTGTCACATTTTTAGACATCTTTGGACTTATTTTGGAGATTAAGGGATTGCTACAACTTCAACTTTTAGGTTTTTATTATTTTAATTTAGTTCATTCATGTTCTTAGTCACTAATTACAACCTTGTGAGTACGATTATGACTATGCATGGCTAAACTCCCTCTTTTTGGGGTTAAAGCCAAGAACATGAGTACTATTATTTTGGATTAAATTCATTTAATTTGCTTACGAATATTGGTTGTTTGTTTATTCTTGACTTAATTATTTGATGGATTGATCACCCAAAAAATATATCAATTATCAACCTTTTAATTTCTGGAGAGGGAATAGGGAGATAGAACATGGGAATAAAAAGTATGGCTTGTATTCTTTGATTAAATAAGAAATTCAAATTAGTGTCTAGGACAAGGATGTACATAGATGTTTTACTTAATTCAAATATAGGATGATAGCGTAAAGAACTTATTTCTGATATTACATCCCCTCTCAATGATGTAGTCGTAAGGTTCAACTTAGGTAAAAGATTTGAGGTCAGGAGACAATGATCGTGAAATTAACCCTACTAATCAACAACCAAGATAATTAATTTAACAAATGAAGTTCAACAACATAGTATAATTGTTTAAGAGTGCTTTAACCCTTGGTTTTCTCCTATTGATTGTTTCAAGTTCGTTATTTTATGTATTGTTTACTTTACTTGAAATTACAAATTCAAAACTCTCTTTTTGGTTACGCTTGCATCAATTGAATCAAACGGTTAACTAGAATAGAATCGTTGTTGAAGAAAGTCCCTATAGGATCGATACTTGGCTTTTTGAAGGCCACTTTACTACTTGATAGACCACGTACACTTGTGTGTGTACTTAGGCGCTGTCATGCCTCGACCCTCTTTGTTCATTAAATCAAATTGGAGGAATGTCTCGACCTTCTTTAAGATTCCAAATTAAATTGGGGAAATACCTCGACCCCCTTTATTCTTTAAATTAAAATATAGCCAACAAGACCTTTAAAATCCATGTTCGTTGTTTAACCATTTATGCAATGCAATAGAATATGTGACTAAGTCAAACCAAGTGACAATTCCACAATTCAAAGCCTTTTACATAAGTGGGTTGAGAGAATACAATTGTTCAAAAATAATTTCCAACTTTAAAACATTTGGGGAATTACCTCGACCCCCATTGCAATTCACACACCCATGCACCCCATTAGTTCAAAAATATTTAATTTAAAGAATGAAAAGCTCATGAATACCATGGGAAAACCATCCAAGGATCAACCATTCAAAAACCCTCAAACCATTTCAAAACCTATATTCAAATCCGTACAATTAAAATATTTAATACATATGATTTTCACAAAAAAGATTTGGGGAAGAGTAATATGCCTGAGATATCAATAATTATGAATAGAAATCAACTCTTGGAAGTTCTAGATACTAATTTCTTGAAACCCTAGATTGTTCTTGCCTTAGTGGTTAGAGAGAGTCTAGGAGAGTGTTTATGACTGATAAGTGTTAAAAATAATACCCCAAAGGTGTTTTATGGTTGTGGGGTCTAAGTAGGGGAATAAAAATGATTAGAATTCCATTAATAAATAGACTAAAAATTGACCGCCCAGTCGCTATCGGTCACATGATGACTCGTAACGACTGGCTATGAGTCATCCCTTAGACTCATAGTCTGGATAGTAAGATAGGGTATGCACACTGGTCTGACTATGAGTCATACTATACAACTCAAACACATACCTTACAACTCGTATGGTCTATTCTTTTTCAAGGCAAAAATATTTGGGTATCTTTGTTGGTTAGGCTACGAGAACCACTATACAACTCATAACGGGTCTCGACAACTCATTTGGTGCCAATAATGTCCAATCTAGACACTTAGATAAACACATTGGTCAAACTATAAATAGATTTCTATGACTCGTAGTGACACCCTATGATGCATATGATGAGTCATAGTCTAGGCAGTGAGCTTAGAGGTCAAGAAATTTTCCAGAGTTAAATTCTGGGGTGTTTCACTAGCCAGTTACTTCATTGTTGTTATTATGGTTAGTTCATATCATGATGATTATGGATTTATTCTGAGGATAGAGGTATGGTTCTAATCCCATTCCTTTTAACAATAAATTACATCATGGATAGTTATCTCATGGTTGGACATTATGGTTAGGGATCCTAATTATGCTAACACTAGTTTTCGACATGGTTGGATGCCTTGAGATTCTAGGTTGGTTACCTTAATCATTACCTTGAGTAGTCTTGTTTATATATATATATATATATATATATATATATATCCCTTATGTCCTTGTCTATTCATGTCATATAAGTATTCTTGGTCTTCTATACTATTATATGACCTTCCTTCACTCCTCCTTATTTATTGACTAGTGATATATGGTGTAACACTCTAGTCTAATTACTAATAGGATAGGATAGGTCTATCCTTACTTATCCCCTAACATTATCATGTTTATTTTTTTTGATGGCTGCCTGTAGTTATACTCACACTTTACATGTTATTTATTTATGCTTGCATTATCTTTAGAGCTCATTCGGTCGATGCCGATTGAGTACCATGTGTTTGGTACTTATACTATTATTCTACAGCCTATAGATCATAGTACGAGTTCTCATCATTGATGTGTGCATCATGTGGAGCAACTATGAATCAGAGATTTGGGGTAAGCTCCTGACGTTCGGAGCATTACTACTCTTCCACTTATTGATTAGACTAATCTCTATATTGTATTCAGAGATGGGTTGTACTTGTATATTTATTTAGTAGTGTACTTTTCACTCTTATTATAGTAGAAGCTCTTTCACTAACTTCATCAGATCTTGGGGTTTCTCTCTCTCTCTCTCTCTCTCTCTCTATATATATATATATATATATATATATATATATATATATTATCCCTTTATTATATTTATTCCAATGTTTTCCTTCATTTCTTTTGATAGTCCGTTACTAGCAGTTCTGGACTATAGGTTGTCTTACCTACTAGTGATTTATAGTAGGTTCCATTATGACCTGAGAAATTTGGTCATGACATATACAATTTATTTATATACAAACAAGAGATTGTTGCATATGTATGTGCAATATACAAATTATTAACCAACATATTTTATGCAAACCAAAAACTGATTACACAACTTATATGTGCAATATATATATATATATATATATATATATATATATATATATGTATGTATGTATGTATGTATGTATGTATGTATGTATGTATGTATGTATGTGCCAACACATTCCAACTGTCTAATTGTATATCACGATTATTTGTATACATATATATACATAAAAAAATTGACACGGTATACATACTTGTATGTAACTAATAGGAAAAAGAATATATATATATATATATATATATATATATATATATATATATATATATATATATATATATATATATATATATATTTACAAATGTTGAGTACGTATTGAAACCTTTTTTCTCATAAATTGAAAGAAAAAATTTGAAGAAATATCTTTCGATGTAATAAATATTTTTGCAAATAAAAAAAAATATACTATATAAGAGTCACTATAACAAAACCTACTAATAGTTTATACCTCTCAAGGAAAAGGATTGATTATACCTACTAATAGTTTCTACCTTTCAAGGAAAAGGATTGAAGAAGATGGTAGAAAACTAAACAAAAGAGAGAAAAATCAAATAAAGTAGCAATTTTTCAAATAAAATTAAATGCTCAATTAAGTCTGTCAAAATATAAGATAATTATATTAGAGAGATTAATTGCTTGATATAGAAGCTATTATATTTGTTACTAATGGCCCACTTAGATAATACCTTTTTAATTAACTTTTAACTTTGTCAGGTGACTATTTTAAACATTAATCATAATTGATAATTAAGAACCATTTTTTTCTATGTTATCTAATTTTTCCTTAAAAAACTTCTTACTGTCTTGATAAAATAAAGTGTAACTTAATTATTACATCTTCCTCCTATCCATTGTGCTCCTTCCACTTGCTTGAAGCGAAATAATGAAATTGTCTTAACCAAGCTCTATTTACCAAGTGGATCTCTAATATCATTTTTTCCATATACTACTTCATTTTGCAAGATCTTTCTTCTTGTTTTCGACAATCGTTCTTGACTAAAATTGAATTTGCATATATTTAAAAAAAGAAAGTCAATTCAACATATTATCTAAAAAGTGAAAATGGTGAAGTACATATATATATAGTAATTTTAAAATTACAACTGAAAAATTTATTGTGACAAGTTTAACATAAGTGAAAGTTTACCAAGTCCTAGAATATCATCAAAAACAACTCTACTGGGCAACATAAACTTCAAGAATATATTTATGAAAACTACTAATAATTAAGCATAAGGCCGCTTATGTAAAATTTTACTTGTATTAGAATCAAACATGGAGTGAATAAAAAGGAAAGCTATATATAATTATTGTTTATAGTCCCATTCGTTCATTTCAGTGATAGAAAAAGGAGTTCTAGAAAACAAATCCAAGCAAACCTTTAGATCATCATAGAAATAAGACACCAATAAGAAAACCCATGTGGCTAAGTAATGATATAAATTAAGCAATTGAAAGGCTCATTTTATCATGTAGAAAATATGTTGTAATTATCCTCTAGGTTATTTTCTTCAATTCTGCACCATTTCATTATTTAGTGATTTTCCATAGCTGCCTCCAAGTCATATATGTTGGAGCTGACAATTTGGTTACCAGAAAGTTCGTTTAATTTTTAGAGATAATTCCCTCTTTTGAAGGTTTTATTGTTGAGTATCAAATATCAGGCTTAAACTTCATATTAATGAACTCGTATGCCAATTCTGTCAGTTCTATTGTATCTGAACACTGATTTTATGCTAGGGGGACTTTGATTTGGGTTCCAAGATTTTTGGACTCGTTTTGGACTATTGCAAGAATTTTGGTTAAAATGACCAATGAGTGTGTGACCAATATTTCATTCAAATAACCTCGAATAAAAATTTTGATGGAGTCATTGAGATAAGAATGTCGAATTTGGTAAGTTAGCATAGTTCGTTTGCATTCACAGGATTTTGAATAAATCTCGAGGGTCCAATTGGAAACTTGACAAATGTAAATTTTGTTGGTACAAGCTGGTGTAGGCCAAAAATGGCCTTTGCATTTATGAGGCCCTTGGACATGTTTACGAAAGCCAACGTGAATGGCTATTACAATCGCAATAAACTTGGTTGCATTTTGTCATGACCTAATTTGTCAGGTCATGATTGCACCTACTATAACCCATCTGTAGGTAAGACAACTCGTAGTACAGAACTGCTAGTAATGGGCTACTAAGAGAAATGAATGAAGATAGAGGAATAAATATAATAAAAGACTAATACATATAAGACAGTTCCAAAACCAGATGGAATCAGTATAAGAGCTCCAATTTAATAAGAATGCAAAATGAAGTACTAAATGAATATATAAGTACAACCCATCTCTGAATACAATATAGAGATTATTCTAACTTGTAAGAGGGAGAACAATATTACTCTGAATGCCAAGAACTCACCCCAAATCTCTAATCCGTAACTACACTGCACGATGCACACAACAATGGAGATAACTCATACTATGATTTTGTAATAACCTAAATTTGCTGATTTTTATGATATACATATTTTGGTGTAATTTAACCATTTTACCCTCCTCGTGGTTGCTTTTTGGTATTTATAGGTGTTGGGATGATTTTCAAGGTTACAAATTAGTGTGAGTTTATTATTTTTGGTTGTTATAAAGGCTTTATAGTTGACTTTGGTCATCATTATTTGATTTGTGAATCGGATAGCAAAACAAACTACGCCAGCAAATTTGAAACATCGATTTTAGGTTGGTAACATGGTTGGTGTGGTTTTATATTTTTTATATTTTGGTAACATGGTTGGTGTGGTTTTATAGTTTTTATATCCCATTTTGACCCTTTGTTCAGAAAGTTGTAAAATTATCTTTTGAGGGTCAACTTTGTGAAAACGTCATTTTTTGAAAATTTGATATCTCAATTGAGTCTAGAATGTCAGTCTAGTACCATAGTTTGTTTGCGTTCTCGAGATTTTGAATGAATCCTAAGGGTCCACAGAGACTTGGAATTCTCCAAGTCTCTAGCTAGTCACCCGCTTAAATGATGTTTAAGTCGCTTAAGTGGCTTGTCTTGGCAGCCATGGTATCTTTTAAGTGACAACATGCTCGTTTAAGAGATCATTGGTTAAGAGACACCGTGGTCGCTTACACGACACTTGTGTTCCAGGCGGGTATCGCATAAGCTACACCTGGTCACTTAAGATATGGCCTCTTAAGAGACCTTGTGATTGGTTAAGTGATACCTGGGTGACATAAATTACCCATTTTCATAATTTTTCACCATTTTTGAGACATGGAGCTTTGAGTTTTGAGTATTGGAGAATTTCTTTCATTTTTAATCTTGGGTAAGATCCAAATTCCTACTTCAATTATTTTTCTTTGAATCTTATCATTTAAATCTTGTTAAAACTTGAATTCAAGGGTGAAATTTGGGAATTTTGGCCTGAATGCCTAAATGAGTAATTCTTTGATCCAAACTCTAATTTAAACCCATTTTTACTTGGGTTTTCTTCTAAGGTTTTCTTTAATCATTGGTAATATATTTTGGACTAAAATTTTGATTTTATCCCTCTTTTTTCAAAAACTTGCTTTGAGGGTCCATTTTGACCTCAACCCAAAACTAGGAAATATGGATATCATTAACTTTCTTTTGATGCGTAGATTCTATATTTGTCAATTTTAGTTGATTCCGGGTCCATCATAAGGATAAAGCTCTGTGTTAAAGGCTTTTTGGACTAGTTTTAAGCATTCAAGGTAAGTTATGGCTTATATTTCTTCAGACTTGGATGGGTAGTTAATTTTGGTATAACATCATGTTATGGTTGTGGAAAATAATCATGGAAATGGATTTATTATTGTGTTGTGTCGTGTGGGGCCTATGTTATTTCTCTTTTTGTGATTTTGTGATATTACTTTCTATGTCTGACCGTATGGGGTCTTATATGATGTTGTTGGCTTTGTGTATGTATAAATTGATTGTAACTTTCTGGTTAAAAATCCTAAAATGGAATTCATGTGGTTTCAATGGAATATTGTTTATAATTTGCTCTTTTGGCATATGAATTATATTGGATCATGAATGGTTGGCATATTGAGTCAATTTTGGCTTTATGGATTGGTACATTAGTTAGATGGTGGTTGAAATTCGCATTTTGATTGGTTGTGAGAATTACATCCTCATATCATATTAATTCATGAAACATTGGTACCACCATGGAAATACTGGAAATATTGGCTTTTTTGGTAGAAAATATGAAATCTTTAAAAACCCTCTACTGATGTATGTGCTGGAGAGGAGTTATAGATATTGATATTGGATATTGGATTGTATATAGATTGACGAACCCCTCATGGGTCCTACCTCAAGAGAACATCTTGATATGTGTATATGGAAGCTATATGACAACATCATGCTTCACGTTATCATCATCATCTTTTTTGCATTTTACACTTTGTGTACATTACGTGTTGTATTTATATTCTTGATGTGATATCTATCTATTTATACCTCTTTGATATGTTTAATTTGATGCCAATCCATTGTGTTTCATTCAGGTATTTGTGTTGGTATATGTGTGTATTATAGAACTGCTAGTGGAGACAGTGGGCTACCGTTTAGGACATTTTCTATATGTAGGTGACGTGCCCATAGTGTGTATTTTATATGCTTTATTTTTTACTTTGCTCAGTCGGGCTATGATACCTATTGGGCAAAAGGGGGCCCTACTCACCCCTCCTACATACTTTTGGTGTAGATCCTGGTATGAGTGGGCTGCACGATAGCTAATTCTAGCAATATTTGTAGTATATTCGAGGTAGCGGCCGACCTATGATTCTGGAGTTGATCTACAACCTTTCCCTATATTTTTCATGTTTTTTTTTTGTATTTAAGATATAGATTATGATCCTTTTGAACTATCATTGTATCTTTTGACATTTGAGATGTACTTAGTAGCTCTTACACCATGACACCAGGTCTTGGGGAAGTTTGATGGTGTTATTGTTATTTACTTTTTGCATTTATTATTAATATGTGTTTCAACTTTGTTCTTGAAGTCTTGCCTTGGGTTTTGGTATTGATTTCCCATTTCATATCAGTTTGACTGATAGGCTTACTTGTCAAGGCTTTCCGCGATAAGTGCAATCATGACCCTTAGTTTTTGGGTCACGATAGAGTTGAAGGCTATAAAAGTGTAGTAGGAGTAGCAAACACATGGTACTTAGTAGGCAACTGGCGACTGAGATCCAAATATAATGCAAAAATTGATAACTTGCAAGCAGGAATGTAAACTACAACCAAATATCCAAGAAGCTAATATAAAAGTAGGGAGGCAATAAGGATGAACTATCCAATTCTAGTCATACTCAAGGACTAAAGCACTATACCATCTATCACTAGCCACGATTATTTAGAGTGAAGTGTGCTATAGAATTTTAATTTTTAGTTATTCTCTTGTTTTTGACTAAATTTTAAAAAAAAATTACAAAAAGATTTTATCTTTGGTCATTGTCAATTTTCAGTGTTTGTTGAAGAAGGATGTATAGTTGTATGCAAGGCCAAAGAATGGGTATACAACATGAATAAATGAAGAAAGGGAGGGATATATGGTATGCAGAGTTCCACTTCTTTATTCCCTTCTTATATATATATATATATATATGTATATACAAGACAAACTCAAAGGTACCACCTACGGTAGTCATAGTAAAATCCTAAGGCCTCTTAATCATAGTAGGAACTAGTGCTGGCCTAATCAGGGTCCCTAATCCAAACATCTAAAAATTAGATAATTATCCATAATAAAATAACTGTAAGAGAAAGGAATCAGAATCATACCTCGAATCACAAAACTGGTCCATAAAAAACCTACCACGAACTAAACATAATAATAACATTAGAGTAACCGTCTAGTACAGATAAACTATACCTTAAACATGCCCCATAAATTTGAAGGTTCAGAACAAAACACATAACAAGTAACATTCATAACCTATACCTATGCAAACTCCCATAAGCCTGATATATATATGACCTAAGCAACATATTGGTGATATGAAATGCTTATGTATGAATTAATGCAAGTAAATCCATATTACTATTACTGATAAAAGTTCCATAAATTAACCCAGTGTATACACCTTCTCCAGCTCGATGATTCACAAAGTTAGGACTTATGGTGACTTATCTACTCCGAAATGATGGCTCACGGACGAAGGGCCCCCTAGGGGGATTAGAAGAACCAGTATATACTGACCTAGTCCCGATCCAGGATTTTTCAATCGTCATCACAATCCTCACCAATCTACTCTGTCCAGTACTAGAGAGAGATATATATAAATGCACAGACTCGAACCGTGGCTTAAAGAGTGTGGGTCTGTAAATCCATTGACTGGGGTCAACTCCAAAATTAAATCATCATAAAAGTGTAGAAAATCTTGAAATCTCTCTCGATAGGAGTAAATATTAATGGTAAAATGGTGGATCAGAATCTATCTTGGTAAAATCTCTAAAACATAATTTTTAGTTCCAAAATTTAATAAATCACCCATTAAGGTGGTACGATTGCTGTTATGAAATAATCCATTTTAAAATTCAAAAGAGGGAATAAATCTCCTTTTAGAAAAAATACTAAAGCCATGTTTTTAGTTGGAATCATATAAGTGAGTATGAGTGTATGGAATCTATCCATGCCATCTTCAATATCCAAACAATATAATCATAAACGTCTAAACATCGATATTCTACAATGACTTTCTTTGTAAGGATAGATCACTCACCCGAAGTCCATTTATTTTTGCCATCACGGCCTTAGGCCTAGTAATATACAACCGACATAACCACAATACTATAATATGGAAAACCATGATAATCTACCAAGTAAAGTAGTAAACCTTATACTAAGGGGCCTTTGCCTCAAACATTTCTGACATGCCCATAACATAAGGTAATAGGATCCTATAGGAATAACGAGTATTTCATCTGAAGGGTAGATTCACCATTTTATCCCCCAAACTCATAATTTTGGCTAATTCATGGTATTCTAACAACTAGAAAATCCTAACATCATTACCTAACATAAAATATATATAATAAACTATCTCGTAAACAAGAGTAGACAGAATCCTACTTCAATGTCAAACCATAAATTCTTAAATCATCCATAAATTTTCTGCCTTTGCTCCACGATCTCAAAGTAGCGCCACACTATCAAAATAGTAATCCACATGTCATAGCAAGTAAAATGACGATCATATTTCTATTTAAATGATAGGGGAATAATTTGGGTCAAGAACGAGCCCACGTGGCCTGCAAATAAAATCCAAATTAAATTTGTCACGAGGTCCCAAGAAGGACATGGTATGTGTACTTAAACGAATGGTGTATGAATAGGGGACGAAATCAACCCCTAAGGACTAATGATTAAAGACCTAATTTCTAAGAATTTAAAATAAAATAGGATGAAAATTGATGAAAAAAATAATGGAAAATGACCAAGAAGTGTTAGGCTATATTACCTTATGTTCAATGGATGAGTCACTACTTTTTCCTCTCTTCAAGCTCCCAAAATGATGTAAAAATGGTGAAGGAAACTAGGAAAAATCAAGTGAACAAAGGAGATTTAACATCCCCAGGTTCCACTAAAGCAGCTACTTGTCCGCTTAAGAGCCCAAGTCCACCAAAGCTGTCATGCACCGGGGTCACCGATACCACTAAAACGGTCACTTAGCCGCTAAAATAGTGATGGCTTAAGCGATCCTTTACAGCTAAAATTGACCTCAGCCAAATAGCCAAGGCTACTTTAGAACCTCATGGGAATTAAAGTTTTTGCTTCTAAAGTGGCTCCATGAACGCTAAAGTGGTCATACCAGATATCAGGTATAAAATTTTGTTAATTTCAAAAATAGACTCTGATCGGGTGCTCGAGATTTCTTTGGAGCTCTATGCATCCAAATGTTCTATGCTACCATACCAAATTCAATAGTTTTAACTCAATAGAACCATCGAAACTTTCATTCAAGATTATTTCAACTAAATATAGGGCCCACACCTATAGCTCTATTTTCACATTATCTACCCAATATCCCAAAATAAGTTCAAAAGCCTTGAGACCTAAACCAAGGGTCCCCCTAGACTAAAATCAACATTCCAGAGTTGATGGCGCTGTCAGAATTCTCATACGATGTCTTTTTCTAGGTGGTTTGATCCAATATCAATTCTTTAATAGCAAAAGCTTGAAAATATGGAAATAATCCTAAAACTCAAATGAACTGTTTGATAATTGAACCAACAGTTTCAGAAAATCATAAATGACCTATGGCAGCGTAGAAAGGCTCAACATACAAGAAATATATGTAAATTGAGAAAATGACCTAGAGGGAGTACAAAAACCATAATACACTCAAATAAAAAGGTAAAAGAAGGAAATAAAAGGCGTACCAATCACAATGGAATCCAAAGTCACATGCTTGATGTGCCATAGGGAGTATGAATTTGATTGGGTACAAACTCAGATGAGTGTCTGAATCACCAATCGAGGTGCTAAGTGCACTACCTCTAACTGAAGGTACCACAATACTACGAGACTGATCTAGATGAGAAAAATGACTAATAATCCCACTTTGGGGACACCCTCAATACCAATGACCAATCTCTCTGCAGTCATAGAAAACTCTTAAAGACCAAACCTGTTGAGAAATAAAAGTTGACCCTAACTGGCTAATCGATAAGCATCGATGGCACTCCCTACTGAAATCTCCATCCTCACCTCAATCATAACATACCTAAAGAGAACTAGGCTAGTGGGGAACATATGCTAACTCTTCCTGAACAATCAACTCACTTCTGGGGCTTTTTCTCGACCAATGATCAATCTTTCCACAACTACGGCAAGCTCATGGAATACTCCAAGGTACTGCACCAACTAATCTAGAATCGTCGTCATTGCCTAAATATCAATAAACAATACTCTGTAAGGTTTGATGAAAACTATGCCTGTTGTGACCATCATGACTAATCAAAGAGCCACTTATAGTTTCAAATGCTACCTGCATGGAACTGATAGGCTGTAAGTAAAGTTGATCTCTATTGTAACTATCCTCCGTCGTGAATGGAATACCAATAACACAATCCTAATGACATAAAATCTTACATCCACCTCTATAAGTCTCAATATATGCTCTCCCTATGGCCCTTGCATTCAACAACCTAAGTGAAAGGAGATCCAACTGCTATCAAGTGCTTCGACGCCAAATGAAGTGGTAAAGCTAATACTTTAATAAATCCATGAAGTATCTCATGACCTAAAGGATATAGAATGTATCTATTGCCCACTCAAGAAACCTAACCTCATAATCTGAAATTGATAAGTAAGCCTGTCAAACACAAACATACCCAACTCTAGCCTAAGAGTTACTCGAAGAACCGAATCTCATCTCTAGTTGTGAGGTATCTAAAAAAAACTCAATATCCCTAATGTTTAATCTTGAAGGGATGAAGCAGTTGCAAATACTATCGAAGCCTGGGTTGGACCTAAATCCTTTGACCGACGTTAAATATCTTTGATGTTAACCTCTCAATCCCTACTCCGACATTGCACTGAAGCTCTAGAAATATATGCCAAAATCTTGTCCACATCAATAGATAACCTCATATGATCTATCTAGGATAAAATAGATTCAAAGAATGTACTTGAGGCTCATAGAAATACCAATACATAACAAGGAGCCAAGGATAGAATTTCCTAAAAATGCCCTGTTGAATTACAAACATCTCCTCACCAATCTATAGGACTCTACTAGACACTTATCTCTAGTATACCAACACATAGGTAAACCTAGTCTCTGATACCAATTTGTAATGACCCAATTTCTCCAGGTCATGATGGCACCTACAATGACTAACTAGTAGGTAAGCTAACCCATAGTCTAAAATTTTTAGTAATAGGCTACCACGAGAAATGAATGAGAATACATGATAAAAATAATAAAAGACTAATACGTATAAGACAGTTCCAAAACCTGGTGAAACCAGTATAAGATCCCCTAATATATAAGAATACAAAATAAAGTAATAAATGAATATAATGGTAAAACCTATCTCTGACTACAACATAAAGATCAGTATAATCTGTAACAGAGAAAATACTAATACGCTAAATGCCAGGAGCTCCCTCCAAATTTTCAATCTATAGCTGCTCCGCACGATGCATACAATAACAATGATAACTCATATAGTGATATGCGCATTGTAGAAGTGTAGTATGATTACCAAACACATGGTACTCAGTAGGAAACTACCGACTAAGCTCCAAAGATAATGCATATAAAGTTAACATACAAGTAGGAATGTAAGCTATGGCCAAATATCTAGGAAGCTAACATAATAAAAGTATGGAGGAAATAAGAATGAATTATCCTATTCCAGCCGTACTCAGGCACTAAAGCACTATACCGTATATCACTTGAAAATATAAAAATAAAGGGAGGAAAAAGGCTATATAGTGGTATACAAGACAAAGAAATGGGTATACAACATGAATAAATGAAGAAAAGAAGGGATATATAGTAATACTATAGCAGGATATTTATATACACACACAAAAAAAACTAACTCAACCTATGATAGTCATACTAAGATATTAAGGCCTCCCAATCATAGTAGAAACTAGTGTTGGCCTAATAAAGATCTCTAATACAAATGTCTAAGCCTGATTTATTTATCCATAATAAAATTACCGTAAGAGAAAGGAATCAAAATCATACCTCAAATCTTAGCCCCTGTCCATAATCAAGCTACCTCGAACTAACTATAATAATAACAATAAAGTATCCAGCTAGTCTGGAAAAATAATACGTTAATTAGGCCCCATAAATCATAAGGTTCAATTAACACAGAGCACACAACAAGAAACACTCATAACATATACCCATGAAACCCCCTATAAGGCTGATAAATATAGGACCTATGCAACATACTAATACCATAACTAATCCATGTTCCATAAAGTAACCCAATGTATACATATCCTCCAGCTTGATGTCTTATAAAGGTAAGAACTACGTCAACCTCTCTTCTCCTACACGGTGGCTCAAGAACGAAAGGGACCCTAAGGGGTTCAACAGTACCCATATACATCGACCTCATCCCAATCTAGGATTTCCAATCATCATTAATATACTTCATCTAGTACCAGAGATATGTATATTTAATAAATCCATAGACTCAAACCATGGCTAAAAGAGAGTAAGTCTATAAATCCATTTCCTGAGGTCAACACTATGACAAAATCATCATAAAAGTATAGAAATAGTTGAAATCTCTCTCTACCATAGTAAATAGTTATGGTAAAATTGTGGACAAAAATCTATCCCGATCAAATCTCTAAAACATCATTTTTAGTTAAAACATCTCATAAATCATCCATTAAGGTGGTACGATTCCCATAATAAAAGAATTTATTTTAAAAGAGAAAAGTGAGAATAAATCTCTTTTTATAAAAATAGTAGTAAAACCATGTTTTTAGTTAGAATTGTACCAACAAGTGAGCATGAGTGTACTAAATCTATGCATACCATCACCAGTATCCAAAAAATATAATCATAAGCTTCTAAACGTCCATAGACTATGGATACAACCTTTACAAGGATAAACCACTCATCCAAAGTCCAATTAATATTGCCATCACGACCTTGGGCCTAGTAATATACAACAAGCATAACCATAATACTATAGTTT